>JAEQBH010002512.1:0-602662 GCA_016808115.1 Tetrastigma voinierianum
AGTCCATATTTGATGTCTATTCATACGGAGGTCGGATGAGCACACTCGCCTGCGTTTGAGGCTCCATCGCAGAGAGTTTCGAGATGGGGAGGTCATTCATTGTAGCGTTCTAAAATGACTCTGGCGAGGTGAATTCCATGTGAAGTCGACTAAGACTTACCGCTTTTATTGCGGTTTTGGTTTGTATCACGATGTCGGGCTTTACATTTCGGCTCTATGGCCCATTTCATCAACCTTCCGGAGACTTTTGGTTTATGTAACACTTGCTTCATCGGGTATTCCGTTGGGACTTCTATGGTGTGAGCTTGGAAGTAAGGGCGAAGTTTTCGGGCTGCGGTTATCAAGGCCAAAATTAATTTTTCCATCCTTGGGTATCTACTCCTCTGCTCCTCTTAAAGCGCATTTCTTGATAATGCTTGGATCTTGCATTCGTTCTTTGTCTCTGACGGGGCGCAGCGGTCGAGTCTGGCGCCCGGGTATAGGGTGAGGAGCTCCAACCAGCCCGGGACTTACGGAATGGGTGGAGGCTTTCGAAAATATGTTTTCATGAGAATGCTTCTTCGCGCAATATCCCATTAGAAAGCCTTTTCGAGGACTTGGAAGGATGGCATTTGTCACTTGCCTTACGAGATGCAGATAAAACCCAAGGCGACAATCCTTCTGTCGGCGTGAACTTCCTTTTATACTTGATGGCGATGTCGTGTCGAGCCGACCTTTATCTTGTGCGGATTTGCTTCAGTTATCGGTGGTTGACTATGAAACCAAAATTTCTCGGTGATGCCGAAGAAGCATAGGCGGATTTAGTTTCATGTTGTAGTTTCTCGAGATCTGGGCAGCTTGGATAGATGAAATATGTGGAACTCTAGAGGCGTGATGGATTTTACCGACATGTCATCTATGTACACTTCCATAGTTGTGCCCTAGCGGACATGGAATCAGATTCACCGATCTCGATAATGTGGCTGGCTGCGTTTTGAGCCCAACTGACATCACGATAACAATAGGTTCCTGTATTTATTGACGAAACGAGGTCTTTTTCTTAGTCGTCCCCAGGTCGCATCTTGTCTGGTTGTGGCCCGGACTGGCATCCGTAAAGTAGAAGCTCGTGTCATTGTGGCATCCGATGAGGGCCGATTCGTGTAGCGGCGGAAGCGTCTTTGGGCATGCTTTGTTGATGTCAGTGAAGTCGATGCAGAGTCGCCACTTGCCGTTGGCTTTTTTGACGAGTACTACGTTGGCCAGCCATTCAGGATATTCTACCTCCCTGATCGCTCCTGCTTGGAGGAGTTTGTTGACTTCCTCGTTGATGGCTTTTTGTCTTTCTGGTGCGAAGCTCCTCCTTTTTTGTTTGATTGGTTTGAAGGATGGGTTGACGCTCAGCCTGTGAGTGATTACTGTAGGATCAATTCCTCCAGCTATCACTTCTTCCATGCGAACGTCTTGTTTGTTTTAAAAAATGGATAGGGAGGTTTTGAGGTCTTATTAGTTTGGATCAGATATAGGCGAGATGCTCCGGGTGGAATCGTCCCAATATCTGGGTTCCGGTTCTTCGGTCTTCCGGTCGAGGTGACCACCTCGTCCACGCGTTCGAGCTTCGTCGGTATATATTGTCAGCAGGATTTACGTTTCATGAATCTTTGGTAGCATTCCACAGCCACTCGTTGGTCTCCTCGAACCATTCACATCTAGTTTACGGTAATGAACTTGATGTCGTCATGTGATATCTTGAGAAGGGGTGGCTGTGCACGTGAGGAGAAGGCGCTTGATGACATGTTATAAGGCGGGTCTGCGGCGAAATCTTCTTGAGTAGTGGAATTAAACGGCATGGGATCTCCCGATGTGTTTTGTCACACCACTTTCCGTCGGAGCAGATTGGCGGTCGAGACAATCGGACCTTTCGATACCCGGTAAGCGTGGCGTGACTTCGACGCCAAGGATGTAGTGAGGTCACTCTTTTATCATATAACCTTTACACTTGCCAATCATATAATGTTAAATTAACTTGTATTACGATACGTAGCGGCCGGATTACAAATATATAGCTCGAATATGGAAATGTTCGACATTTACAATATTTGCGATGGTTTCTAATTTTCGTATACAAAATAGACTAAGGTCTTCCGGTGAGCTTTTTATTGATGTGTGGCCTTTGGCTGTGATATTGGATTGTCTGACCTCGGTTTCTCTTCGGCCCCCTGCAGTTGAACACCGGTGCTTTACGCTTAGTGGGAATTAATACGCATGAATGACCTACATTGGGGTCATCACCTTTACATACAAATGCATATAACACATATAGCATGTACGAGATTCTTGTCATTTCTCATATATATATATATATATATATATATATATATATATATATATATATATATATATATATATCTCTCTATCATATACTTTTCATAATCGGTTTCATTTCTTATCATCTTCCATATACTTTCATGTAATCTTGTACTTTTACTTCTTGTTCTTATGGCAGCATATTATCGCATAAGCAGTCTTGTGCTTCTCATATCATGTGTCGTGTAATCTACACACTTCGCTTTGCATATACGTCAATTTCTTTTTTATGTTTCATGTGCGCATAAACCTTAAAAGTGGATACGGAAACTATAATCCATGAGGACCAGAAGGTCTTATATTCCTTTGTATGAAGCAGAGTGATCCATGAAACGGCGTGTAATATAATATGCAGGTATCATCCTTTGTTCGAGCGGTGACTATCATGAGGGCAGGAGCGCTGTGTGGTGACCCTTCGGGGCCACGATCCATTGACCAACGAGTCCGTTCCGAATATAAGCGATATCTTGCGGACTTATTCTTCCCAATAGGCATGCCCATCATCCCTCTAGGGTTCTTGGACAATCAATATGTATTTTATGTTCGTTATATATCTCGTATTCTAGAATAATTATTGTCATTCGGTAATCATATGAATATATATACAATCAGTTATTCATATCTTTACATTTTCATACTTCATTATATGCATAAATAACTGTAGCACATTGTATACTTATTGTTATGAATTCATAATAAGGCGTTCATAATACAAATAACTATGGTTACACAGCCGCCTCTTGTTTTCCGTGTTTTCTGGAACTAATATGAGTTCCAATCTTATCAAGCTAAATATTATAAATTCTTGACTCAATGGGCTTTCCATGAGTCGAGACTTTTAATCGGAGTTCGAGACGAGGAGATATGACCTTCAGTTGGAGGTCATCTTGATCCGGTCTTGACGGCGACGCTGGGCCAACTTGAAACTGCTGAAGTGACAGGCTCAATTTGATACCTTGGTCTGACATCTAATATCTCCCTCAGGCATATGGATGGATTCTTGACTCGATGGGCTTTTCCATAAGTCAAGAACGCAATCGGAGTTGAAGCGAAGGAGATATGACCTTAGAAAGTTGGAGGTCATGCGCGGTCAGTCTTGACGGCGGCCCAGCGTTGAGCGATCGCGTTCGCGGCGACCCCCTTGGGCCAGCCCCTTGTCCCAGCGTTCGCGGCGACCCCTTGTTTGGCGACCCCTCGTCCCTTTGTTGGGCGACCAGCGTTCCTTTGGCGACCCGCTGTTTTGGCGACCCTGCGTCCCTTTGTTGGCGACTCGCGTTCAGCGGCGACCCACTTGTTTGGCGACCCCTCGTCCAGCGTTTGGTGACTCGCGTTCATTGGCGACCCGCGTTTGACCCCTCGTCCGCTGCTGGCGACTTCTTGTTCCTTGTGACCCACATTGGACCGACCGCACGTCCCGCGCGTTCGCGGCGACCCCTTGTTTGGCGACCCCTCGTCCAGCGTTTGAGCCCTTTGTTCCACTTGACGACCCTTGTTTGTGACCCCTGCCGTCCGCGTTGGCCGAACTCGCGTTCCCTTGGCGACCCGCATTTGGCGACCCTGGAGTCCGCGCTGTTGGGCGACCCGCGTTCGTGTGACCCGCATTTGGCCGAGGTAAAAGACCATAGCGGTCTGAGGAGTCGGTTAAATTAGCTTTAACATCAAGTTCATTGATGTGGCTACAATTTCTAGAAGGACATAGCAAATTATCTTTATTTCTGGTTCAAAAACTCGTTAGGTCGGTGGATTGTGCAGTGGCGAAGCCAGGCCCTACCGATTTAGGCGGGTGACCCAGTAAAGGACTATAACTTAATTCTGAGAGGTCCCAATCGAGTAATTCAAAAGCTAACATGAGTTCATTGATGTGGCTCAATTTACTAGAAGGACTCACTTCGGAATTCCCTTCTGACCCAGCAATCCGTTCTAGATCGGGATCTTGCATATGATCGACAATAGGAATTTTACGGGTTCAACTGCAATAGACCCTTCTCACACACCCATATTTAGGAGCCTTAAAGCTCTTGCTCAACCCTACAGAAAGGAGTTTAGGGTTCCTAAGCCCAAACCATACAAAGATGAGGTTCTTAACACCATGTATCTAAACTTTATAGTCCAAAACTAGACTTCCATACTCCCATAGTTTACATACACTTATTCATGGTTCCATACTTTTCTATACGAATCATAATTCCATACCCGATACCCACGTATTTCCATGCTTTGCAGCTCCTAATCATAGTTCCGCACAACTGAAGACATGTATCAGGTACCCATACTCAAATTCCATACACCTTAATGCTTCTTCTTCTTATTCTTCTTATTCTTCTTTTCTTTGTATTTGCTCTCCTTTCTCAGACCAAATAAGATATTCTTTTGGTCTTATCATCTATTTGATCTTATCCCCTTTTTATTTTACTTTGGTCCTCCAACTCTTATAATATTTGCAAATCAATTTATAATATTTTTACAATAGCCTCAAATCTTCTTTATTATTTATGTAATTTAACTTATGCGTATTCTTGCTGTTTTTTATCTTTATTTTTATTCGAATAAAACCATGCCTTTCGTTTATTATACCTAAAACATGTTATATAAAGCGGTAGGGTATAATTTGGGATATTCTCCCCCCTTAAAGAATTTCGTCTCGAAATTCATACTGATGAAAAGTTGCGGGATACGTGCTCTCACTTGGTTGCTTACGGCTCTGAGTAGCTTCTTCTCTGCCGGAGTGGTGTTGCGAAGGGCTCACTAATGGTACTGTTTAATTCCATGGCTGTTTCACCTCTCTTCGAGGCAGAATGGTCTTTGGCTCCTCATCATATGACAAATCTTTGGCCTTGTATTTCTTGCCTTGGTGGTATGTGCGACTCATGACGGTATCTCCGGCTTATCGACACATAGAACACATGTCGTGTAATTGGCCAACTACGTAGGGAGGTGCTGTCGATAAAAGCCACGAGTAATCGTTCATCGTATGGCCTATGAACCTTGGACTCGGCTTGCCTTCGACCGAAACACAGAATTTTCCTCCATGGTGATAAGAAGACCTTGTCTCACTGCATTCAATATCTCTCCTCCCAGGTTGGCATACGATTTTGTCTATCAGCGCCTTTAACCTGTAAATAACTTGTACTTTCTCTTACGTATCTTTTACTATGTCGCCTATCGGTTTTACGCTTCCATTCAATTATGTCCAAACACACGGAGTTCTACGTTTCGACCCGTACAAAGCTTCATATGGTGCCATACCGTGCTTGACTGAAAACTATTGTTATAGGCAAATTCCATCAATGGAATATACTGTCAACTCTGAAAATTCCATGACCTGACTTTCGAAGCATATCTTGAGCACTGAATATCAATCTCTACATTTGTCCATCACGTTTGGGATGGAATCTTAAATCTTAAATTCAGCTTAGTGCCTAAAGGCTGGCTTGTAATTCCTTCGAGAACCTTGGCGTAAATCTCGGATCTCTATCGACACAATAAACAACTGACACCTGTCTGTCCTTGCAATCTAAATCTACATATAACTGACTAGTCGATCCATAGAATAGTCAATCTGGCCCGGTATAAAATGGTGGAGCTTTGTGAGCTATCTCTGATCACCCGAGCATAGTCATGTTTTGTTGTGTGAGGGAAAACCAGACACAAAATCCATGGTATGTTATCCCACTTAGTGAGAATTGGAAGGGATTACTGAGCACGTTTGGCACTTGGTGTTCAGCTTTGACTTGCTGACACGTCAAACACTTGGAGCACATATTCGGTCACATCTCTTTTCATTCCTTTCCATGATAAAAGCTGTTTCAGTCTGGTACATCTTATTCCCTCCCGGATGCATGGTAAATATCGTATTATGAGCCTCAAATAGCAACTTTTTTCTTTAGCTCTTTATCATCTGGCACACATAATCTATTCTGGAAATACAAACTTCCAGCTTCTTTCTCTAAAAACTCGGTCTTGTCACCATCTCTAACCATCTATAACTTTTTATGTAATTCTTCATCATTTTTCTGAACATCTATAATCATTTTCTTTAAACGGGTTGTGTGCTTCTAGTTGACTAACATAAGCTCTCATGTCTAATAATCTTTATCTGGTGACATTGCTTTACCACTATCTGACTTAGCATGTTGCTATATTCTTCCTTTCCAGATTCTAGTGTCATAGTGGAGTCATAATCCTTTAATAACTCTGAACCACCTCATTGTCCAGATTTAACTCTTCTGAGTTATATGAAGTACTTGAGATCATATGATCAGATATAAATTCTACACTTTAGTATAGTAGTGTATCATATTTTAAAGCAAACACTACATGGCTAACTCTAGGTGCGGTGGGATAATTTTGTTCATGTGGCTTCATTTGTGCGGACGCATAAGCCACACTACTTTCCAATCTGCATTGCTCCATCCTAGACCAATTTGACATCACTATCTGAGTATACTCTTTTCCTGGAATTAGGTTCTTAGTCGGTAATCAAGATTCTTCAACCGGCATCCCACTTTATTGTTCAAAACTAATCTGGTATTTATGTCCTCCAGGCTTTATTCCTTCTGAGTAACTTGGTGACGGGCTTCTGTTGAAAAACTACTCACAAATCTTCATGTACGTGCGCCAGAAGCTTCTCACCTCGAGTTACATTTTGAGGTGATTTCCAGTCCATTGCTTCAATCTTAGCGGGATGAGCTCTGCAATGGACACAATGTATTTCAGATGAAGATTTCTTTGTAAAATCCACATTTCTTTGAGCAACATACTACTTTTCTCTTAACGTCTCTAGATTTATTCTCAAGTGTTCATGTTCCACGGTAGAAGTCCTTAGAATACACTGATGTCATCAATAAAAACCGACAAATTGATCCACATTGGAATTCGGGAAAACCTATTCCTTCGAATCCATAGTCACTAGATTACATTGATAAACTTCGATAACAATGTAAAAACTTCTGCTGTGTCTATATCGGGTTCCCGAAATGCGGTCTTGAAGCCATCTATCTTACCCTCAAGCGGCGATAATACCACGATGTTGATCTATCTTGAAAAAGACACCACTCTCGTGGTCAGAAAGGATATTTAATTCTGTGATGTTTTGTTTTCTGTATCACCAATGTATCTACACGTCATCGATGCACATCAGTAGAGTGCCATCTTTCTTTTTCACAAATAAACAGGTGCTCCCGAGGATACTGCAGAATGGATAAATCTACTATCTAAAGGGTTCACACAATTGATTCTTCACTCTTAGCTCAGTTAGACCATCACATCTGTTGCCTTGACATAAAGATGTTCTTGTACAATTCTGTGGCTAAGTCCACCTCTCTCTCATGTGGAATATTATGTAACTCTTAGGGTACATAAGGTCCACCTCGGGATCTTACACCATCAACAGCCCTATGGAGTCATTATCAAAGCGAATGGCCATCAACTTTCATAATTCTCTAGCACTTTAGTGGAACGTATTAGACATTGGCAGATCCGATGCCTTGTCTTAACCCTGTTGTTGAGCATTTTGACACTCACCCAGATCTTTGTCCACAATCCACGATAGCTCGTCTTAGACAACCCGATCCATTCCCACGATCAAAGTCAGAGCTCTAGGAATGGTAAGGTTATCAAATAATGAAAACTCAGTTTAATATAATGAAGATGATTACCATATACTATTCACTAACGTTTGTGCCCCAGCGGACTAGTTACATACATGTCATATCTTAATTTCTCTTGTTTGGTGCGTCTAAATCATATCTCATAGATAATTCTAAGTCAGAGTTAAATCCAATAATGCAGCCATCTCTATATCATATAAAGAAAATATACCCTTCATAACCCAGGGGCAACCGATCTCATGAAACCTTCATAGCATATGCTCGTGTTAGTGCTGTAGGCATAGGACAGTCCCTCTTTGTTTGACACTGGCCACCCCTCCTCGTCCTCTCTATGAGGATGGGCCACTGCAGGCTAATCTGAGTGGGAAGTGGTGTATGATCTCTCTGCCCTTGTATTTGGCTGTGTCCCCTAATAAGGGACCTTTGTGCTCAAATGCTCAGGCTTCCGCACGAAAACACCCTCCTGTCAATATCAGGCTCAAGATGCCTTTTTGTAGTAAGGGGCATTAGAAATTTCTCCTGTCCATGACCTCTCTGCACACGTACTAAAGTGTTGGACCTTTGCCTTCTTACCTCCCGAAGCGGAACTATATTCTAGTGATTAATGGAGACTCTGCAACTCTTTTTCGAGAGACAAAAGCTCCTCTAGAAAACTTCTTCTTTTTGAAATCTTTCTTTCTTTTTCGTTTCTAAAGTCTCTCTACTTTTCATTTAAACTTGGACGTAGCCGATAAAAATCTTGTTTGGAGAGAAATTCATATGTGCCCGGAGAAATACCTCTTGATGGAATCCTCACGGTCCATCCTCAATTCTCTCTACGAAAATGCCGGTGAGGACCAATTCAGTGCCATATTTACTAAGATGGCTAAATTCTTTCATAGTCGATATAGATAGCTCATACCTTCAAATTTGGGCTGTTTCCACTTGGATCTCTATCAGTAACATTCACTGTACTGATTCTTGGACAATTTCCCACATCATCAGGACTTGGAATCCTTGTTTGGTACTAGTTTCCACGATCATATACCTCACCTGCGATAGGCATTTTTTGTGATGCTCCTACGATGGAGGATCTAACCCCTCTTCTAATACCCTCTCTAGCTTTTCTTTGAAATTGGCTTTCTCTGACTCTTCCATGCTCGACCCATGGAATTCCTCTGCTCCATGTCTTCATATAGTAATGCATTGGAGCTTTAGAGGTCGATCTATCCAAAACCCGAGCCATGTACATACGATAATACTAATAGACTTGATGGCTCCATTAGGTACATTACTTCTGAAAGTTGGTGATAACCCTTGTTCTCTTAGGTTCAGCACTCTCGACTTCTTCGGGACAGTCATATGGGACAGGACATCCACATGAGGCTGTTACTAAAAACATGGCTTTTCCTTTACTGCTGTTCACGGAAGCCACCACTAAACTTAGGCTTTGACAACCTAAACACAGGCTGACCTTTTCAGCCAAATACCTTTCTCAGGTCAGAGCCCAGGATAAGCGGTCGAACCAAATAGGGTCTTTCTGATTACCACTAAATGTGGCGCCCAACTGGGCATAGGATGTCATTGGGGTCGCTCTTTTATCATACTTATAACCTTTACACTTGCACCATATCAATGTTAAACAATTAACTTGTATTACATTACGTAGTGACGGATTACAAAATATATACTCTGAGCTCGAATATGGAAATGTTCAACATTTTCAATATTTTACATTAGTTTACAAAATTTCATATCTGAAATAGACACAAAGGTCTTCGGTGAGCACTATTGATGTGTTTTTATTCTTCAGTGTTGGATTATCCGTCTGGTTCTCTTCTGTTGCTACGGATTGAACACGGGTGCTAAGCTTTCACAGCTTAGTAGGAATTAATACATAGATGACTATCTTCAAGGTCATCTACTTTCTATACAAATGCATGTAACACGTATAGCATGTAAGTTGTTGTCATTTCTCATATATATATATATATATATATATATATATATATACTACATATATATATATATATATATATATATACTTTCATAATCAATTTCATTTCTTATCATCTTCCATATACTTTTCATGTAATCTTGTACTTTTACTTCTTGTTCTTATGGCTAGCTATACACTATCCTTGCCTGCATGAGTACACTATGCTTCTCATATCATGTGAGTGTAATCTCTACACTTCCTTTGCATATGCAGTCTGGCAATTTCTTTTTATGTTTCGTATGCGTAAGCGGCCCAGAGTGGATACGAAACTATAATCCATGAGGACAGAAGATTACTATATTCATTTGTATGGCTGATGATCCATGAGAACCGGGGCGTAATATAATATACCCAGTATCCTCTTGTGAGACGGTGAGCTCCATGAGGGCCGGAGCGTATGTGGTGACCTTTTGAGTTTTTGATTCAAGCAGGATCTATGTCATTGACCACCAGAGATTAGATTTCGAATATAGCGATATCTTTGCAGGACTTATTCTTCTAATAGGCATGCCCATCTATCCTTCATGGGGTTCCTAAGCGGAACAGATCAAACCTCTGTTTATATTCCATTCTCATCTCATATTCCAGAATAATTATTGTCATTCGGTAATCATATGAGATATATATATAATCGATTATTCATATCTTTACATTTTTCATACTTCATTATATCGTAAAACTCTTCTTCATTGTATGCTACAAGGCTGTTATGAATTCATAATGGCGTTCATAATCTGAAATAAGCATGGTTGCACAGTGCCTCTGTTTTCCCGTGTTTTCTAGAACTAATATAGGTTCCAATCTTATCAAAACTGTCTATTGATAAATTCTTGACTCAATGGGCTTTCAGAGTCAAGAACACCCAAATCGATTAGACCGAAGGAGTATGACCTTCAGAGTTGGAGGTCATGTGTGGTCGATCTTGACAGTGACACGGGCCGACTGGTACGCACTGGAAGTGGCTGAGCTCAATTTGATACAACGGTCTGACATCTAATATCTCCCTCATGCATATGGATGGATTCGCGGCTCAATGGGCTTTCCGCCGAGTCCGAGAACACCCAGTAGAGTTCAAGCGAAGGAGATATGACCTTGGGGATTGGAGGTCATGCGATCCGATCTTGACAGGCAGCCCTTTGTTGGGCGATCCTTTGTTCACTTGGCGACTACTGTTGGACGACCCATACATCCCTTATTCTGGCCCTGTTTGGCGGCCCGCCGTCCATTTGTGAGCGACCATGTTCTTGGCAGACCCTTGTTTGGCGACCCCTCGTCCGGCGTTGTGGAAACTCTCATACCTTCTTGCAGCCTTGTTTAGCGACCCCTCGTCCACTGATGGTAGACGACCCGCATTCCATTGGCGGCCACTTGTTTGGCGACCCCCTCGTCCACTGTTGGCCGACTACTGTTCACTAACGACCCACAATTGAATGGGCTTGCCAACAGCGCGTTCCGCTGTATTACTTGTTTGTGGCCCTCAAATCAACGTTCCAGACGACGCTGTTGGCCCAGCGACCCCTTGTTTGGCGACCCTCGTCCCTTTGTTGGCGAAACTCGCGTTCAGCGGCGACCCCTTGTTTGGCGACCCTCGTCCCGCACATTGGGCGACCACTGTTCATTGACGACCCCTTGTTTGACTGTTCAGAGTAAAAAGACCATAACTTGGTCTACGGGGTCAGTGAAAAAATTCAACTAACATATCAAGTTCGTTGATGTGGCTATAATTCACCAGAAGGACTTACTGCCAAATTATCTTTATTTCTGGTTCACTCTCGGTCTAAGGTCCACAAGCTGGTTGGCCCAGAATTGGCGAGAAGGCCGGCCCCTACAGTTTATTGAGGTGACCCGATAAAAGGGTATAACTTGGTCTACTGAGAGGTCGAATCGAGTAATTCAAAAGCCTAACATCCAAGTTCATTGATGCAGCTACAATTTACTAGGACTCACTTCGGAATTCCTTGTATTTCTGACCCAACAATCCGATTCTAAGATCGAATCTTGCATATGATCAGCATTAGGAATTTTAGGTTCAAACTTATGACTAGACCCTTCTCACACCCATATTTAGGGCCTTAAAGCTGCTTCTTAACTCCAACCACAAGAAAGAAGGTTAGGGTTCTAAACCCAAACCATATAAGATAGAGGGTTCTTAACCATGTATCTAAACTTTATAGTCCAAAACTAGACTTCCATACTCCCATAGTTTCTTTTACTTCTTCATGGTTCCATACTTTTCTATACCAATCATAATTCCATACCAAATACCCATATTCCATACTTTGCAATACAAAATCATAGTTCCATACAACTGGGAGCGTAATATCATTTCCATTACTCAAATTCCCATTACTGTAATCTTCTTGCTTCCTTCTTCTTCTTCTTCTTCTTCTTCTTTTCTTATTATTTGCTCTCTTTTCTCAAATTAAAATAAGATATTACTTTTTGGTCTTATCGTAACTGATCTTATCCCTTTTATTTTACTTTTGCCTCAATATAATATTTGCAAATCAATTTATAATATTTTACAATAGCCTCAAATGCTTCTTTATTATTTGTAAAATTGCTTATGCATATTCCTACTTTGTTTTATCTTTATTTTATTCAGAATAAATATCTGTACGTTTATTTATACCCAAACATGTTATCAGCCTGTTAGGGTGCTAATTTGGGATCATACGAGTACCAGCGTATTGAGCCTGGTGTCTCTTTCCGGAGAACCTCATGGGGTGTGTTGACCAGGCTTGAGCTTTTCCCTTCGACGCCACATTTGTAAAGGCCCGGCCTTGAAGATGTCTCAGGCGGAACTTCAGTTGTCAACATCGACACCCAGATGGAAATTTGTTTGTTGGCCACAAGCGCACGGAACTTCTGACGGGTCGTCATGAGAGTGTTGGCATCCCTCTGGGTCACGAAGTCGAGGAAGGAAGCATGATGGATGTGTGACCTCGTAGCAGACCTTTGCCAGATTTTCTGCTATCTCTGCATGGAATCTAAATGTTGCGTGAATGGGCCTTGAAGTGAGTTGGATTCCCCTCCTCCTACGAATCCTCAAGTTTGAATTTCTCCTAGGGTTGTTGTGCAGGTGGTCGTGCCAGGCGGTGGTTGCTTTAGGAACACAGTTCTAAGCTTGACTACGGATTTGATTTTGAAGGATCTCTCAAAGCGTAGGAATGTCCGTAGTATCGAGTACTCTATTGCTCTTTTGAAATTTGTATCTCTGATCATCAGGTGCGGTGTCGAGTAGTCCCTATGGAACTCATGAGCCCAGAGTTGTCTCTTGTTGGCAGGAGTGGCTTGCATTTGAGTTGGTCATCTCGAATTATTAGTTTCGTGCCCGTAAGACACATGATCTGAAAAAACATTATGAGAGAATTAGTCGTTGAGCGATAACGTCGTGTTGATCCTCACGGACTCGGCAGGATCAGGATGATCTGAGGTTGCGCCTTTGGGGATCTCTCAATTCTTCTTCTGGAGGCGTTTCCGCGGTCGTCTTGCTTCTTTGGAAAAGCCGTCCTGCGTCGTTTTGTCTAAGATCACTTTTTCTTTGTGAATGGAAGAGCTCTCTTTCTTGGATATGAGGGCCTCTTCACGGGTTAATATATTTTACGCTTTTTGACACCTCGCCATTGCTTGTTTGGGGATTTGGAAGTCTCTCTCTCTGCCATCACATACTAACATCCTCGAAACAGTAAGTCTTCCATTGAATTCCCTAAACCCACGACCATGAGCCTTGGTGATCGCAAACTTCTCGTCGGTATGTCCACCTTTAGGGCTTCATTGAATCGTGGTTATAAGATATGACTGCTGCGTGCACAGCGATGGTATTGGATGGTAAGCTTACGAACTGGCATGTCACGAACCTAATGAAGTGAGGCGAATGCGATGAACGGAAACTCACAGAATGAGAGATTGATGGCTGGTGGGAGTCTATTGAACCATGCAATCTTTGGTCCCTTTAGGGTGATAAGCGAAAGCTCACGCCGCCTTTGGATCTTGATACCCATGAAGCTCCATTTGGTTTTTGTAGGTGTTGAGGTGATCGACAGGATCTCTAGTACCATCGAACGCTTCCACCTGTGGCATTCTGAACTTGGCTGGAAGGGGGAAGTGGAGTACCTCGGTTGTATGAGGTGATTGGTTTGTTGTACCGAGTGTCCATGAATTAATAAGAACCGTGCGCCTGCACCTCTTCTGCGGCGAGCTCTTCAGCAAAGATTCTTGAACCTCTGTTCCCATGGTGTTTTCTATGCCCGAGGATATGTCAATTCACAGATTCCTTGGAGTACTCCCAAGGCTGCCCGTTGCCTTCTTCTCTCCTAGGGATAAATGTAATTACATTGCCCCGTGTTTTGATTACGCTTGGTTTGACCCTCGGGGAATATCGGCAGTATCTTTCATCCCCTCATGGGGCGTCGGATAATCTATAATACTTCACAGGTTTGTCAAGCGCTCAGGGGTGCGTTGGATTTATCACGGTGGTGTTCCTAATTTACCGTGCATGTGGTTATTCGTGGGCGCTTCCACCTCGTGCGTGTTGTTGGCTTGCATTTGCTTCTACCAGCGGGAGTGGTATCTGCATTAGCGGTTGGTCTACGTCCTTAGAGGATTAGCGTTCTTGCCTTGTGTTAAGTGTCCTGATCTTGAAAATCGATTATATTTATAAGGAGCTGTAGTTTCCCACAGACGGCTGTGTGATACTTTTTACTTGGGCGAGTGGAGCGTGTGAAATCGTTAGTGGGACACAGATTCTTGACGGAGTGGGATGGAGCTCTTAGACTATATGGTGAGGTATGATCATTTGCACTATTGATGCGGGGGCTCACAGGCGGTAGCAAGCTCTGCAAAGCAAGGAAAGGAAGTCGCGGGGCTTCACCAGTGGCGAGCTCCGATGCCTAAGTCGGACTCTTTTTGAGAGAATGGCAGGCTGCTTTGGGGCGAGTGTTTATGGCGTCACGTTCGCGAATGGGTGACCTTGTGTTATAGTAGATATTCTTCCCGGTTGGATGGTAGTTAGGATTCGTTCCCATTGGACAGGATGTTTCTTATTATATCTTGTCAGTTTAATTATAGGATATAGAAAGAGTAGTTTATTTGGGATGTCTTATTAGCATTAGGAGATTTGGTTGGACTTGTGAATGATATGTGGGACTTATTAATTACTGTGCACAGTAGGAGGCACCACCAGTGACGTTTGGAGCAGCGGATTGGTTTCTTTCTGGTAGCCCGAGAAAGGTATTAAATCTTTGAAATGTGAGCTTGATCCTCGTGCGTGACATCTTATTTGTAATTCATGATGAGGCATACGTGTTTAATTGGGTGGCCTTTCTTTGAAGGAGGCTTGGTGTGTGAGACTGCCTTGCATGGCCTCAAACCCTATCAAAAGTTCAAAATAAAAGTGTTTTCTATCCCCATAACTAAAATTGATAAGCGCCTTTCAAACGGGTAAATAGCATTAGGAAGGAAATTTGAGTCTAAATGTATTAAGAAAACAAATAACCATACTCCTTTCAAAAAAACAATATTGTTTTTCTTCCATAACATCTTTTAGCAATCAAACAATCTAGAAAAACACACAAATAAATAAAAGAGTTTAAAGTAAAAAAATAATTTATTTAAAAATATACATATTTCTTTCAAAATATTTATAAAACTAGTCTTTTATTTTTTTAAATCATATTTAAAAATATTTTAAAATCAGAGTTTTAAGGTTAATTTTAAAATGGTGAATGCAGTTTTAAAAATAAAAATGTTAGTTTTATGAATATTTAAAGAAGAAGGATACATGTATCATTTTTTTCCTAAATGGAATTAAAAACAAAATATTCTTTCCTTTAATATTCCTACCACGTGCAGGATAAACACGTGATACATATAAAATTAAAACCAAAGTTGACCCAATTTACCCGGAGACACGTGGCCCGTCGAGAATATATTCAACATGGAAAAAACTGGATTAACATTCGCCTTCTGTAACGCTCTTCTGAGAGTCGGTGCTCACGCCGCAGCCATTTGATTCACCATCACCACTCGCCGCCATTGATCAGACATGGCGTCCCCGCTGTTTTTCCATCTGATCTCTCCCGCCGAAACCCAGGTCCTCCGCATGATCGCGTCAACGGTTTGCCCATAATTAAATGCAGCTCGTCCACTTCGAATTTTCCTCGCCAGCGGCGAATCGCCTAACGACTGGCAACGGAGAACATCCTCGAGAAGAAGCCTATGCCCTTCGGTCTGCGGAAACGGAGGCAGCGGGGAAGCAATTCTCGGCCAAGTACGTGCCGTTCAAAGCCGGGCCGGACTCGTCGGAGTCGTACTCGCTGGACGAGGTGGTCTACCGGTCCCGTTCCGGCGGCTTGACGGAGCACGGCAGCGGACGCGCCGAAGAGGTTCGGACGGCGAGTACTGGCGGTCGCCGTTCGACTCACGAGTGGGGAAGACGACGGCCTTACGGGTCCGCAAGGTCGAAGAAGGAGTGGGTGTTGCCGGAGATCGACGGCGACGGCATCGTCAGCGCCTTCGGCGCAACACCAACCTCTTCTGGGCTGAGCGATTCGGCAAACAGCTTCTGGGCATAACGATTCGGTGGGTAAAGCACCGCGGCATTAGCCACACGGCAGCTTCAAGGACCTGCATGACGGTTCTGGTCAGCTGCTAACCGCCTCCGCAAAAATGAACATCCCATCGTCGGCGTCGGCTGCGCTTCCACCGAAGTATACCCCGCCGGGCGCTCTCCGCCTACCGCGCCGCCGCATCCATCCCCTGATAGTATTCCTCCCGCAAACCGAATCTCGATGGCTCCAGCCTGTCCAACCCATTTCCAACGGCGCATTCGTGTTGGAGTAAATTACAGATTTCGACGGCTGTATGAGGCTGATTAGAGAAGTCACTTCAGAACTACCCATATATTTAGCCAATTCTCTGAACAGTCTAAGGCTGGAAGGACAGAAAACAGCGGCAATCGAGATTCTGCAGCAATTCGACTGGGAAGTGCCGGATTGGGTGATAGTTCCAGGGGGAAATCTCGGGAACATTTACGCTTTCTACAAAGGATTCAAAAAATGCCATGAATTAGGGCTCGTCGATCGATTCCAAGGCTTGTCTGTGCTCAATCTGCAAACGCCAATCCCTTCCTACCAGTATTACAAGTCCGTATTGAGAGTTCAAGCCATTGAAGGCCATCTAACCTCTGCCTCCGCGAGGATCCAGATCGGAGACCTGTCTCCATCGACTGAGCAGAGTATGCTTCGCGAATTGAACGGGATAGTGGAGGGAAGTAACGGAGGGAAAGAGCTGATGACGCCATGGTAAAGAGCAGACTCCACCGTAATGCCTCATCTGTCCGCACACCGGCGTGGCGCTGACGGCATTGATCAAGCTGAGGAACGGCGGGGTCATCGACCCGTTGCGACCGACGGTGGCGGTTAGTACGGCTCATGGATTGAAGTTTACGCAATCGAAGGTCGATTATCACTGAAAAGATCCGCAGTTGGCCCAGATTCGCCAATCCGCCGGTGGGAAGTGGGAGGCGATTCGGGGCTGATTGATGTTCTGAAGAAGCGGTTGTTGAGTAAAAGTAAAAGTAAAGTAGAACCTAGTAGCATTAGGTGTGTTGTGCTACTATGGGTTTCTAAGTTTTGATGTTTAAACTTAGAAGGTGGATATTAACATTATATATGTGGGAGCAGTTCCTTTTCAGTATAGAAATACTGAATGTAAAAGCCAAAAATTGACTGTCATGTATATGTTGTAATACCAATTAATAAATTTTCTAGGGTGCGTTTGGAGACTAAATCTATAGCTTATTTAACTTTATCTTCTCTCATGACCACTTTAGACAAAAATTATACATGTTTTAAAGAGCTTATGAAAATAATTCTTATGACCCTTTAGCTTATTTAAATAAGTTTCATGGAGAAGCTTATTAAAAAAACTTATATAAAAAAGCCTAAAATCAATTATCTTAATTATAAAATTGTGAAAATTCTTTTTATGTATAAGCTGCTAAATTACGTATTCAAACACAATAACTTATTAAACAAACATTTTTTATGATATAAACTCTTATTTAATGTTTTTATAGAATAAGCTTTAATTAAATTGTTTACCCAAACAAACCAAAATCAAGGCTATTAGGCAAAGTTAATAGGTACTGGGCAGGATATAAGTATCTAGAATGAGGTCTAATCGTTAGGGAGTTCTCCAGCTGTGGTTTTATCGTGTGTGAAAAGAGAGCGCTACTCATGACATACTTGAACTTGACTCGTAGAATACTCGGTACTTCATATCGACTTGACTCTCGACATTACACTTACTTGGCAACTCAACAGCATTAGATTACCTAACAGCATAAGTAACAAGATTTCACAGCATCCAAACAAGACAAGGAAAAAGAATTTGTATAAGAGCTGGAAGAACTCCAACTAGTTACCAGTCATGTAATTAACGATTTAGAGAGGCATAACCTATGATGAATTAGACAACCAAATCAAAGTTTGAAGGACCTGGTCAAGTATTTGATTAAAAACTTAGCCATGAGGATGACTATAACAAAGATTTAGATATTAAGAACCAGACATTTTCTTGAGAGAAACAAGACCTGAACTAGTTTTCCACAGATTCTGTATGCTTTGGAAAGAAGGGAAAACAAAAACCTCAAATGAAAATCTAGTCATCACAGTTCTCCGCCCCAACAACAGCTTCCCCAACAATCTTTAGGAGTAATCGTACAACGATATACTCTTATCATCTGATACACTCGCCAGTCGACCAGCCCGAACGCCGGCTCCCCCTGGTGGTCGGAAAGCCACGCCCCACACCTGGTCGGTATGGTTCGTCATCGTCTGCACAGCAGCCCTCATGTTAAGGTCCCAGAGTCTAACCGTCTTGTCGCTCGAACCAGTGGCGATTGCGGCCCCATCTGGGCTCACATCCACGCTCAACACCCAGCTTGCATGACCCGACATGGCTCCTATTAGGCCCTTTCCCTCGGCGTCATACATGTGGACATGGCTGTCGTCTGAGGCCGAAAAGAGTACCCTAGGATCAACAGGGGAATACACAAGAGATCGGACGGGCATGTAGTGACCTTCCAGGTGATGAAGGAATTTGGCAATGCATTTACGCCGAATATTGAGAGATGGTGCATCGGGACGAGCCACAGGCTAGTCGTCTCCCGTCGGGACTCCATGCGACCGAAAGGACGAATTTCTTGTTGCCGGCTCTATCGGTTGGTTTGGCGCTTTCTGGGCGAGGGATGGTAAGGGTGTCGATCAGTTTCCATGTTGCAGTGTCCCAGAGTTTGATTGATGCGCTACTCCCGCCTGCGACTGCTAGAATGGAACCCTGGAGGAAATTCGATTGTTCGGTTAGTTTGAGATAAATAACAGAAAAAATTGAAGTTAATCTTGGAATTTTGGCCATGCCAAATTGCCCCCCATGCAGGATCCAAATTCAGAACTTATTTTTTCTTCTGCTTGCTTATTTAAAGCAAAACCATAAGTACACAGCTGTAACTACAAAGGCAGGCCCTGTGTGCGAAGGGGACAGCAAGGTTCGAAAGGCGATGCTTCACTGAGGGCAAAAGCTCATCCAGCCGCGCCTGTCAATCCAGGCTGTTTTGTCCAGGCCTCTAAACGACGCTGCTTTGAGGTGTTCTCTGAGTTTTAAAAAAAAAAAAGACAATGGGGCTTCAAAACGACGCCGTTTTGGCCCCAAATCTGTTTATCAAGTTTCTAACCCCAACCCCATTTGCCCTGTTTCAACTCTAAAAAAATCCTAAGCTCCCAGCCATTATGTTATCCATATAGAAGAAAAGATAAGCAAAAAAACCAACTAAAATAGCCAACAAACTGTGAGAAATTTAGAAAAAAAGGAAAATGACCTCCCATTTATTGATTGAACTGACATTTTAGTTGATATTTGATGATAAATGATTGTTAAATTTGTTTATATGTGAGAGAAATATATATGTAACATATGGTTGAACTACAAGTTACCAGCCGGCTAGGGGCAAACGTAATCGTATGTGCTTTGGGTTGAAATTTTAATGTGAATGTTGATCTTGAACCACAATCAAAGAATTAATGCACTGCTTAGTAGGCTGTGAATGCTTCTTATTATGTATCCTATGGAATAGTATATGCATGCAAGCAAAAATTCAGTAAGTTCTAGTGAAAAGGCAACCATCCTAGCTAAGTATAAAGGCAGAGGATACTGAGATCCCACTCTTCTGTATGAGTTGTGTTGTGCCAGAATATGTATTGAATGCAAAGATAATAAAAATTTTTACTATGGTTTTTAGCAAATGCAAACTAATGATATCATAAAGAATGATCCATTCAGATCTGCTGTCAAAATGGGACTTTTAACTTATGTCATAAGATACCAAAATTAAAAAAACAAAAAACAGTAAACACACTATATATACACATGATATATATAAGGCCAAAAAAGAATTAAAGTCATGAATGTTAAAGAGTAATTAAATATATTTTTAATCGAGGTGACTGATATTTAATATGATGGTGATTTTGTTTGAGTGCTGTGAATTTATTCTTTTGAAATTTTCCAATTAAAATTATTCCAAAATGAAAAAGAACTGATAAAAGCATTCCAACCATGAATAATCCAGCCAACAGACAATCTGGTTCCGGGAACATACAATTTGTCAGTACAGAAACTGAGAGTACATTGATTATGAGGTATGAAACCACATGACTTGGCAGATGATAGAGATTCCATTATACGCTTTCCAATGCCATGCTGCAGGTGAAAGAACTCAATGACAAAATATGCAACAAAATATATGAAGGTCATCATTGAGCAGTTCTAGTTTAAAAAATGTTCAGAACATGCATCATAATAATGGAGGCCAGGACGTTGGTCAAACAAATATTGGTTCGGGATTATCATCACGATGAGGTGGCAATAAAGTAGAAGACTGAATATTGACTCAGGCGATTTAAACATGATACAAAAATAAGAAAACCGAATATCTCTCGTTTGAACTTCACAAACATCCGAATAACAAAATAGAAAACTTTACAATCAACAGGTGCGGAATCTGGTGAACAACAGAATCCATGATATTTCGTCATATTAACGCAGGACTAAAGATCAACCAAACGATCCAATCACATTTCTAGAGTAATCCAAGAATTCAAAATGTAAATAGAATTAATCAAACATATTACCCATCCATTCACTATCCAAAAGCTATTCCTTTGATTAATTATCACTGACATAACGCTTTCATTTATAATAGTTAAATTCCATTGTTAATAAAATTAAAGTTTATTTGATCATCATAAATAAAATATCCTTTATGTTAAGAGATATATTTTAGTATTAAGAAAGATTTTTTGACTTAGATTAAAAGGTGATCAAAAATAATTATAGACGCTATAATAAAAGATTAACAACCCAGTTCCAATAATTAGTTAATGAAGATATTGGAATTAACTGAGCAAACATTTTATAGATTTGTCGCCATGTTTATAGAGAAGCAAATAGAACTGCGATTGTCTAGCAAAAAAAGAATTAGTATTTTAGATTTCGCGTTTGGTATTCAAATTTTTCTTAAAGATGTTGGCAAATATTATGCCTGAAGATTATTAGGGTTCTCGTATCAATCGTGTTTGTAAGAACTACATTTCGTAGTCTTCTTTTACCAAAAAAAAAAAAAAACAAACCTCCCTATCAATCTTTACTATGAGAGTTAGGGTTCTTTACTAGAAATGGTAAATGTGAAGCATGGAGCTGTAGAGAGTTCTAGAACTCATTCACATGCATTGGTATATAAGACTTGTTTAGAAACTCATAGAAGAAAATCCTAGAGCAGTAAGGAACCTTGTGGGTTCCAAAGAGTTCCTTGGGTATCATTAAATACGAGATGACCTCATTTTTCCAAGGCACTAAGCACTTAAGATCTTCCTAGCATTGTAAAGAGTCCTAATGTGATACAAAGCTTCCTTTCTTTCTGCCTCTGTTGTGCATCCTAGCTTTCAGGTCATATTGCTAAGCATAGAAAGCTATTGTTAAGAATGTAGGGTTGGCCGGTTTCGGCAATGTGTTTAGTTGGGAGGTTTTCGAGATGTGTTTCAAGGGTTTCGAGATGTGTGACTATCTCTAGGCTTCTCCATAATTTTCCACACTCCTAGACAGTGTAAATTGCTTGGCAGGATTCCAGATGCTTTGAGTCCTGACGGTAGCTCAAGGGAGGGTGATTTGAGTAAATTGTGACAATAAAGGAACCAAAACAAAACAGAAAACTGAGATTTCAAAATGAACATTCTTGTTTCCTTTCATGTTTTCAGCAACATTCTTGTTTCAGCAAAAAATAAAAACCGTAACTTAGTCTAATCATCAGTGGAATCTGTAGAGAACTCGATTACGAAATGAAAAACATTGAAAGTAAAGAAAATCAAAATAAGAAGTGAAATTAAGTATAAAAAATTCTCCCCTTTCAAATCCACCACTTAATGATAAACGTAGCTGCAAAAATAATTTATACTGAAAAAATAAAACAACAGCAACTTCAACTATTTTGCTCAGCAATAACAGAACAACATTAAACAAAAACATCAATAACAAAACCCACCTCTAACAATTCACACAATAAACAACTTCAAATCACAAACCATACAAAACAAGAAAACTGCACAATGCTTCTAGAGCAACCTCACCTTAGATCAAACCGCATTTGCCACACTTCCGAGGGAGGAGCTTCAAGAGTGGCAATTGTAGCATTGGTATCGACATCGAAAACACGAACGAAGCTGTCGAGTGAAGCGGAGGCGGCGATGATGCCAGATGGATGTGCGGCGACTGCAACGACGCCGAGACAGTGGCCAGTGTTGGTTTGCTGCAGTACGAGTTCGTCAGGCTTCCAGAGCTTCACGGTCTCGTCGAGTGAACCAGTGAGAAGAAGCGCCGGCCGGGATTCAGTGGCCGGAACCCAGGTGATATCTTAGCCGACCGACTCGTCGTGAGCGGTTTTCGTTCGATTTCAGTCCGGCGAAATAATGGTTTGTGTGTTTTCGACTCTGAGCCAAACTCCTAGAAATTTGTCTCTCTTTCTTCTTGGAGGTTTTGGAATTCTTTGGCCTGTTTGGTTAAAACCGTTATATATATTGTTTCTTATGTTTTTTCTTTTGTTTTTGAGAGAAAAACAGTTTTCAAAATAACACTAAACATAATCTTTGATTTGATTTTTGGCCAGTTTTTTTTTTTCCTTGAATTAATTAATTAATTTAATTTAAATACGCTTACATCCCTCCTAAATGTAAGTGATCAGTGATATTTGACATAAATAAGACCTAATTCAAATTATTAAAAACTTAGACAAGCATATAAAGAAATACAAATTACTACAATATTTTACAAAATAAATAAAGATTAAAAAAATGTGAGATTTGAGAAATGAGGATAAATTGCAAGACCAATGCAAGTCTATGCTTATATCTAATTTTTTCTTTTTTTTTTCATAGTTTTCACTTTGCGTTATAATTATTCATCTAAACTCGAACCTAGTTCCTTCATTATACCCCGTCCAATCCTAGCCAATCGTAATTGACATGTCCAATTTCTTCTTACTTCAACATAATTGCAATCTAATGAAGTTAATATACATTGATGTTATGTAAATGAACATTGAGGTTTGTTGAAAAACATATCTAAAAAAAAATATATTTGTTTTTCTCTTAATACTTTCAAAAGAAATGTTACTTATCTATAATCTAAAAATACTGCTTTTTAAAATGACCTATAAAAACACCTAGCTAAAATTCGTTTGGAATCAGAGAATTTATACACCCTATGGAATGTTCTAGATATTGGCAGTTACAATAGAATGTTGTAAACCAGTTCCGCATCCTTCTAAAACGCCTGCACTGAACTGAGTCGGTAACCTTCTTAATGTCATAGCAGTATTATCGTTCATTCACTTAGATCTAGGATTTCTTTTTTAATAAAGTGGTTTCTTTTATCCGATCTGAGTTTTTATTTGATTTGTTTTCTTATGTTTTTGGCACTCAACTTACTAAGTAGTCAAGGTGTTTATTCATCGCAGACAGGCCGAATCTGCTCAAATGACAATGTCGCTTTGATTAGACGGTCTTATCAAATCCATTGCTCGTCATCATGTTTCCTCATACCCGCAATCTTAGGTATTCAAGGCATTGACGCTTTTTTCAACCTGAACCCGGGCTAGAATTATTGAATTGGCCGGGCAGCCATTACTTTTGGGATAACCATTCTCCCCGCTAAAATAAGAAGCAAAAAAGACCTACTGGGTTCACCAAGTACTTCCAACACGCTTTCTAAGTCAATCTTTTTTTCGATGGAAGAGAAAATCAATCAAGCAGTGAATTTAATTTCGCATACCTTTCATCGACGCCAATTCCAGCATTTATAACATGATCATGATAACTTTCCTAATCGGAATACGATACCATATTTCTCCCACGTAGTGAAGCGATTTTCTTCCTTATCGCTACCGATTAATACGATAATTGACGACCTATTGGCTGTGAAATATCCGCTCTTAATCTACTTAATTAGAAAATTATACTTTCCTTTACCACGTTCGTCGTAATGATCGACGGTGCGAAGCAGTTCTCGCGCTTTCGGGCCTGTCGTGGATAATGTATCGAACAATTGTTTCTGGGGCCTGCTTCCTTAATATTCTTTTTAAGCCCACATTTAGGTTTGTGTTCCGGGCCGGGGCCTATTATTTTAAACCCCATCGCCTGCCCCAACCTTCTCGCTAAAGCCAGGCAAGTATTGCACCAAGCTCAGATCGCGACTTCCATGTGGGCTACCAGTGGAGAGTTTGATTAGTGGTTTGCTGTCGCTGAACTGGCCTCGTGATAATGATGGTTTTTCGATTCGTGCTCATTTCGATCAGGGCTTCTAAATTTTCCTTAAAAAAATCGCCTTTCTGACCGGCTTATATTGTGTCTCTCCTGCTCTTACTGCTTTCATTTCACGAGCTCGGGGATTTCTTCATCTTGAAATTCATCCGACCATTACTCTGTGCTTGCTTTTGTGGTTTCGACATCTCGCTATGGGATCGGTCCCTTTCGCTCTGCTTTCGGATCCGTGTCTTTTCTTCTTCTTTGTCTCTTGTCTCGAGTTCCCAGATTACTCTTTGAATTCATTTCTCCCTTGTCTAGCCTCGCATATCTTCACGGCCTCATCGCTTCCTCCTGCTTCTATGTATAGGAGCACCTATCAGGTTCGTCTGCATGCATGAAGTGGTGAATCGATAGTTCGGTCGTAGGTTCATCTAGATTCCCTAAGGAACCTCCTTCCCCTCAGCAGCAAAGGCAAAATTAGTGAACTGATATCCTAGTGGCTCCTGGTCATTCGAGGGTTGCTATACAAAATGTCGAGGTCAGGTCCTAGCCGAGTTGAGCCTTATATGGGAGATCTGCAAATCCCAAGATGTCCCGTTTGGGGGTCCAGGTTTATGCCCTCGATAAAGCTCACCTCTTATGTCATTCAAGGCCCAAGATGGTGTGCTTTTCGAGGTGGCGCTCGAGAATGGCCTCCGGCTCTTCTCGCATCCCTTTATAAAAAGTGGTTATGCAAGATTTTAACATCTCCGCCTCAGCCTTCCCCCAACTTCCGGCATTCGCTTCTGGTCATGCATTTGTTTTGTGTGGACAAGAGGCTCAGTGTTCCTATGATAACTCATTTTAGACTTCTTCACAAGAAGTGAAGTCGGCCAGGGCTTTTTTTATATTTTAACAATCTAAAAATACCCTGAATTTTTTTATAATTTTATTATATATTACAAGTATAAATTGAGCCAACTTTGGTATTTTCCGGGAATTGTTAAATGAATATTGAATAAATGATTATATGGCTAAGAGCCAAATGCAAATATTATATGCTAAATGAGAATTGATCGGGACCTCGAAATTTACCGGTGCTTAGCGGCAAATTTGAATTTGTAAACGAGACCTACGGCCACCTGAAATAAGTTTTATATGTTGGCAAATATGAGAGTCAAGTGCAAAATAAAATGAAATATGAGTTATAAAGCAAATAGAGAGAAACTAAGTTGAAAGAATGTTTTTTTTTGTGGCCAAACAAGGCCTTTATGAAAATAAGGACTTAATACCAAAAATGAGAAAATGAGAATAAGCAGGAAGGCCAAATACGCCCACACTTGAATGAGGATAAAGACCAAATGTGGTCTTTGGGGAGTCGCTATTCTTGAGCAACCCGCTTTTTAGAGAAGGAGAGGAGAAAAGGGGGAGAAGAGGCTAGGGTTTGGGAAAGATCAAGTTCTAGGTGGGATTTCTTCCCACGTCTTGCTCCTTTGTGATCAAGCAACTTAGAAGTCGAGATTTAAAGAGCCTAAGGTAAGAAAACAAAACTCTAGCTTCATCTTTTGTGATTTTGATATTGGGAAAAACCCCAAATGTGGATAAAAAGAGTTTTTTTTTTTTTTGTAAATGAGTTTTGAGGTTGTGTTGGGTTGAGTTTTGAAGAGTATTGTTAGTTGGATTGGTTTCACAGAATACTGTAAAAGGAAATGGTTTTGCTATCGTGCTGAAATGCTATCAAAATTTTGTCAAAACTCATGTTCTTGTTTTGGCTATAGATTAAGTTATAATCATCCAAATGAAGTGATTTCAATTCGTAAAGAACCATAAGAGATAGGGATACAAATGTATAGAAGGGACCAGGAGAAAATTGTAGCTCTAAGGCTCCCGAATATGGGCTTAAAGGTGAGCTTGGGTAGCTCACGAGTTATGCTCATTTCTCGGGTATCAAGTATAGTGTTTTTGCCATAAGTTGAGTTTTACTCATCCAAATTGAGTGATTCAAAATTTTGGGCAAAATATACTTCTAGGGGAATAATTTACTTGAAGAAGTGTATGCAAATTATAATCGTAAAGTGCCCAAAAATTTGTCAAAGTGGAGCTATGTGTAAGAACACCTGATTCGCTTTTGCAAATTGGAAAGATTGATGTAAACGCACAACTTGAATTTCTGTAATCCAAATTTAATGATTCCAATGGAAAGAACCTGTAAACTATAGCTTAATCTATGAAGGAACCATAGCTCAATTTATGGAGTTAAGACCTCAAATCGGGAATAATAGTAGGTAACCGAGTAACTTGGCATACGACCATTGCATTAAAATGTCGTGAATCGAAGCTCAGATCCAAAGAGATGTATTCTAATTCCTACATAAAATAGACTATATAAATTTAAACTTTTTCTCAAGGAAGTGCATGAGCAAATTATGACCTGGGCGTGTCCCTAGAAAATTTTTCAAGTGAAGGGGTATCGGTGCAGACATAAACCCCGACTAAAACTCCTGTAATAACCTACTAATATTTGATTGTCATTGTATTTGAATGTGGAATGTGCTGAGGAGTGAAAGTCCGGCATTGAAGTCAAGATTTCTAATACTCCAATCAAAGCAACGATTTTTGTTTCTGTTCTATCTTCTATTCTCATTTCATATTTTCAACTATTTCTGCTCTAAAATGCATAAGAAAAAGCATATTGAATTGTTTTAATTCTGATTTTTAAAGAAATGATTATGAAATGTTTGGTAAATGAAATGTATATTGAGTATTGAAAATGAACCATTTATACAAATGTACATATTAAAATTATGTTGCTATAAAAGATTTTGAACGCCTTTAATTGAATGTTAACCTGCTTAGTTCATATGAATGATAGACTGCATACAATTAGGGTCAAAATAGCATCGCGAACGATCAGATTGGATGCTACAATTCATCAGCAGCCTCAATAGACCGTATCGCAGCTGCTCACTAACCGATTTTTTTAATACCAATCAACAATTAAATCTTGACCATATAAAACGGTTTTTATAATCGCATCAGAAGCCTAGCTGACCGCGTCTGATTCCGATATCCTCGACCACCGAAACATAGTTAAATTAAGTAAGGATAGAACCCAATTGGATTTGATTTTGTTTAATATTAGAATCTAAAAGCATGATTGCAAATTAAATGAAAGAGCATTGTGAAATGCATGACGGTTATGTAAATGATTTATAACAAATGAGTGCATATTGGGATGATCAATTAAACCATAAATGATCAATATGAAATATGTATAAGGTATTGGTATTGACATTGATCATCCAAAAGATTTGAAAGTTTGTTTAGTAAAACTTCATAATTTGACTCAAACTAAATTGTAATAAATGTGAATTAGTAACCACTAAACATGAAAATGCTTATGTATTGTTTTAATCAACACACAGGTACCGAAAGTGAAACAGTGGACAAAAAGGGTAAGATCGAGGAGCGTCGAAATATAAAGAAAGAATTATGTAGTATGTCTCGACATATGCATTCACCTCATATCTCTTTTTTGAACATTGATATTTTGTAAAAATAATTTAAACTCTGAATATCTATTTTGTAAATTATTTGAAAAGGCTTGATATGCCTTTATAGTAATTGTACTTTTGTATGAATGAAATGAATGGGCTTACCCTTTAAAACGCCCGCATTGAAAAGGATTTATGCCAACTCTGGGCGTAATGTTACTGTTTCGACAAATGATTTTGATAAGGTGATCGAAGGACATTAGAGCTACCCTGACTTCCTTGCTTCGTACTCTCGCTAAACCGTCACGGAAAGAGGTGCTACATTTTATTTTGGTATCGAGCTTATGTTTAGGCTGGGTTTCTAAGTAAAAATGATTTTGAAATTGTTTGTAAATGATTTTGAAAATTTTATGATATGCATTGCATTTGCATATAAAGGATGACGTGACTGACTACGGATCTTACTAGTCTTATCAGACAAACATGGGTGGTAAGTCCTCTTAGGGTCGAGGGTGACAAGGGAAAATGTATAGATTGTTTCATCAAACATTTATATGAATTTGGGGATTTGATCAATTATCCTTTTATGAGTTTGATGTCATATTGAAGATGGATCGGTTGTCTCGACACCGCTTATAGTTAATTGTAGAATGAAAGAGACCTTAAGGACAACGAGAACAGGAAGTAACTTTATCAGCGAGAGGTCAAACCACCTCTCTAATGTGATATTCGCAGCCATTGCTAAAAAAATAGTGCGAAAATGATGTGAAGCCTACTTGGCTTATGTGATTGATACGGTAAAGGCAAGGTCTAGTGTATTCGATATCCCTGCAATCGCTAGTGACTTTCCTGACGTGTTTCCCGGGAAGAGTCGCAGATTGCTCCAATGCAGGAGAGATCGAGTTTCATCTGACGCCGAGGCTGTGTGTCACAACAAGATCCATTACACCGCATCGCACCGAATGGCCCAAGCAGCTAAAGGACTAAAATTGCGCTTGCAAGAAACCCTAGAAAGGGTTTATTCGACCAAGTGTATCATCGTGGGAGCTCCCGTGCTTGTTAAGAAGAAAGATGATATACTTCCGGGCTATAAAATGATTATAGACAACTAAACAAGTCGACTACAAAAGAATAAGTATTCGCTACTCCGTAATTGATGATTTGTTCGACCAACTGAAAGGTGCAAGTATCTTTTTGAATATTGACTTGCAATATGGGTATCATCAGTTGAGAATTAAAGATGTGGATGTGCATAAAACGACGTTTAGAACGCGATATGGGATTATTTTATGAGTTCCTTCAGAATGCCGCTTGGTTTTGACAAATGCCTAATACTGGCCATGGACCTAATCTAATTGTGTTTTCCAACTCATGTAGATTGTTTCATAGTGTTCATAGACGAAGTTATTCTTGTATTCAAAAGATCTGAAATCACTTACACACACCTTCGGGAAGTGTGAGTTTTGTTGAATGAAGTATCCTTTCGGGCACATTGTATCGAAAAGAATAATCCGAGTGATCCAAAGAATAGAAGTGGTCATTTGAATGGAAGCCACCAAGAAATGTTACGTATGTGTAGTTTCCTCGGGACTGGGTGTGTTACTACATGACGAGCAGTGGTTGATGATCGGCAGCCTAATGACGAGGATCGCCTTAAAATGTGAAATTTGAATGGGGTGAAGAATGTCACAGTTTTGATAAGTCGAATCATTCTTAATCGAGGTTCCTGCTTCTTACTCAACCGACCGCGCAGAAGGAATACGTGATTCTAGTGACACTTCACTAAATGGACTTGGATGTGTCCTTATGCAAGAGGGTAAGGTGGTAGCTTATGCTTCAAGACAGTTGAAGCCGCATGAAAAGAATTACCCTACGCATGATTTGGAATTGGTTTCTGTTGCATTTTGCATTGAAAATATGGAGACACTATCTCCGCATTTAGGAAAAGTGTTTACTTTACATCGATCATAAGAGTCTTAAGTATTTGCCCTGAAATCTTAACGAGACAAACGAGAGATGGATGGAATTGATAAAAGATTATGGCCCTAACGTGATTGATTATCACGGGAAGGCCAATGTAGTGGCCGTGCTTTGAGTGAAAAACGATAAGCGCTTGACGTTGAATGCTCATTTGTGGGTGTGAAGTAGACAATGGTCTGATGGTATTAAAATTGATAAGCGAGGCCCGAGTTTGTTGAATCGAGTGCTAGAGGCACAAAAGAAAGATGAGAAAATTGCTACTATAGTAAGTCAGATTGGAAATGGTAAAGAAATCGAGTTTACAGTAAATGAAGATGGGGTTTTGTATTATAAAGATCTGGTTTGTGTACCCGATGATAATGATTTGAGGAAAGTCAAACTTGAAGAGGCACATAGTGGATCTTTTTCTATCCATCCCGGTACCATAAAGATGTATCAAGATTTAAAAATGTAATTCTGGTGGTCCGGAATGAAAAGAGATGTATCAGAGTTTGTAACCAAGTGTTTGGTTTTCTAAAGAGTAAAGGCAGAGCATCAAGTTCCTTCGGGATTATTGCAGCCTATCAGAATACCGGAGTGGAAATGGGGCCAGGAGTACCATGGATTTTGTAGTTGGGTTACCATTGTGGGGGAAAGAAAAGCATGGCTAGGTTTGGAGTCGTAGTGGACCGATTGACCCGAGTCGATCACTTCCTACCAATGAGAGCCAGGCTATTAAACCCCTGATAAGCTGATGAAACGTATATTAAGAAATAGTTCGGTTGCATGGGATTCTGATATCCATTATTTCAGGCCAGGGTCCAGATGTTTGCCGAGTTTTGGGGAAAATTGCAGAAGTGGCTTTAAGGCGCTCATTGAACTTTTAGCATGGCGTTCCACCCCTGGAACGGATGAACGATCGGAAAGAGTGATTCAAATTACGGATGATTTGTTAGAGTTGTGTGATTGACTATGAGGTAGTTGGGATAGACAGCATTCCTTTAGTTGAATTTGTGTACAACAACAGTTTTAATCCAAATGGAATGGCGCCTTCTGAGCTTTATATGGAAGAAAATGTAGAACACCGTTGTGATTGGACGGAATTGAAGCGAAAAGAAAGTGATTGCTTGGAAGCTTGATACAAGAGACTGAAGAAAAGTAGAAAATGATTAAAGAAAGATTGAAGGTGGCCACCGATAGACAGAAATCATATGCCGATATGAAAAAAAAAAAAGATATTCGGTATGAGATCGGCGAAAAAGTGTTTTTGAAAGTATCGCCTTGGAAGAAGGTGATAAGATTTAGGAAAAAAGGCAAGTTGAGCCCTAGAATTATTGGCCCTTATGAAGTAATCGAAAAAGTGGGTCCAGTGGCATACCGTTTGGCATTACCTCTAGACTTTTAGAAGATCCATAATGTATTTCATGTGTCCATGCTCACGAAGAGTCTGGATTAGGACGTCACATGTAGTCTCTTCAGAGACAATTGAGCTTAGACTGGATTTGACATATGAAGAAGAGTCAGTAGAGATCTTAGCTCGGGAAGTGAAGAGCTGGAACAAGAGATTTTGTTAATTGAAAGTGTTGTGGAGAAAAAAACAAAGCGAAGAAAGCCACTTGGGAAAATGAAGAAAGCGATCTGTGTGATATCCTGGCTTGTTTGACTAAGGTAAAATTTGAGGGGTGAAATTTTCTTAAGTGGGGGGAGAGTTATAGCATTGAAAATACCTTCTAGAATTTTTTTATAATTTTATTATATATTCCGGGTATAAATTGAGCCAACTTGGGTATTTTCGGGAATTATTAAATGAATATTGAATAAATGATTATATGACTAAGAGCTAAATGCAAATATTATATACTAAATGAGAATTGATTGGACAGGAAATTTGCAAGTGTAAAGGCAAATTTGAAATTTGTAAAATGAGGACCTAAGAGTCAATTGTAAATAAGTTTATATGTCTAAGTGTAAATATGAGAGTTTGCAAATAAAATGAAATATGAGCTATAAAGCAAATAGGGAGAAACTTAATTCAAAAGAATGCATTTTTTTTTTGTGGCCAAACAAAGCCTTATGAAAAATAAGTGACTTAATACCAAAAAAATTAGAAAATGAGAATAGGTGTGATAGGCCAAACATGGCCTTACATAAATAGGGATAAAGACAAATTGTGGTCTTTGGGGCTCATTCTTGAGCAATCCCGTTTTAGATAAGGAGAGGGAAAAGGGAGAAGGAGCTAGGGGAACTTTAGGAAGATCGAGTTCTGGGTGGGGTTTCTTCCAGCAAGACCTTTATTGATCAGCTTGACTTAAAGTGGAGATTTGAAGAGGCTAAGGTAAGAAAACAAAACCCTAGCTTCATCTTTTATGATTTTGATATTGGGGAAAACCCCAAATGTGGATAAAAAGAGTTTTGTTTTGGTTGTAAATGAGTTTTGAGGTTGTTTTGGGTTGAGTTTTGAAGAGTATTTTTGGTTGGATTGGTTTTGTGTAATGTTTGTAAAAGGGAAATATTGGGTTTCAAAAGGAAATGTTGTCAAAATTTTATCAAAACCCCTGTTCTTGTTTTGGCTATAGATTAAGTTATAATCATCCAAATGAAGTGATTTCAATTGGTAAAGAACCATAAGAGATAGGGCACAAATGTATAGAGGGGACTAGGAGAAAATTGTAGCTCTAAGGCTCCCGAATATGGGCTTAAAGGTGAGCTCGGATAGCTCACGGGTTATGCTCTATTTTGGGTATTGTTATAGTGTTTTGGCCATAAGTTGAGTTTCACTTATCCAAATTGAGTTATTAAAAATTCTGGATAAAATATATTTCTAGGGGAATAATTTAATTGAAGGAAGTGTATGTAAATTATAACCGCAAAGTGCCCATAAATTTGTCAAAGTGGAGCTATGTGTAAGAACAGTCTGATTCTACTTTGCAAATTGGAGTAGTCTGGATGTAAAATACAATAATTTGAGTTTTGGTGATCCAAATTGGATGATTCTAGTTGGAAAAGAAACCTTATAACCATAGCTTCAAATTAGTAGAAGGAACTATTACCAATTTATAGAGTTAAGACCCTTTAAATTGGGAATAGCGATGAAATAGTAGTGGCTTTGGGCGTATTGGCCAGGTTGAATTAAAATAATAAGTAACTTGAGTTTTGGGTGATCAAATGAAGATGATTCAATTCCTCTTAAACTAGACTCATAGAGAGGCTGGCTTTTCTTAAAGGCTTATGAGCAAATTATGACTCATGTGTCCCTAGAAAATTTTGCAAGTGAAGAGGTATCGGGTAGACATAAACCTTGACTAAAAACTCCTAAAATAACCTACTAATATTTGATTGTCATTGTATTTGAATAGGGAATGCTAAGGAGGAAAGCCTGCATTGAAGTCGAGATTCCGAATATCGGAATCAAAGCGACGATTTTTGTTTGTTCTATCTTCTCCTATTCTCGTTTCAAGATTTGAACTATTTGTTCTAAATGCATAAGCAAAGCATATTGAATTGTTTTAATTGATTTGAAGAAATTGATTATGAAATGTTTGCAAATGAAAATTGCATGAGTATTGAAAATGAATCGTTTATAACAATGTACATATTGTACTATATGTTGCTATAAAAGATTTGAACGCCCTTAATTGAATGTGCTTAGTTTAGTTCATTATGAAGAATAGATTGGTATACGATAGGGGGTGAGAAATAGCGATCTTGCGAATGATTGTATTGATGTGTTACTCGTCCAGTAGCCAGTAAGGATCGTGTCGGTAATGTTGCACTAGCGATTTTTTTAATAATCAATCAACAGCCCGGGGGGGACCGTCTGCATGTTATAAAACGTTTTATACAGAGCCTGCGGTCAACGGGGCGTCACCGACCAATTCAAATATCTGAATACTCGAAAACATAGGTTAAATTACCGTTAGAGCCCAGGCCCGAATTGATTTGAATTGTTGACATATTGGAATTGAAAAGCATGATTGCAAATTGAAATGAAAAGAGCATTGTGAAATGCATGATTTGGTTATAAATGATTTATAACAAATGAAAGTACATATTTGGGATGATCAATGAACCATAAATGATTAAATATGAAATATGTATATGTATTGTATTGACATTGATCATCCAAAAAGATTTGAAAGTTTGTTTAGTAAAACTTCATAATTTGACTCAAATTGAAATAGAAGAATGGAATTGTATAGAACCACTAAGCATGAAAATGCTTAGCGTATTATTTTAATCAATGCGCAGGTACCGAGTGAACAGAGACAAAAAGCAAGATCGAGGAGCATCGAGTCATAAAGAAAGAATTGTGGAGTATGTTCCGACATATGCATTCACTTATATCTCTTTTTTAACATTGATATTTTGTAAAACAATTTCAGCTTTGAATATCTATTTTATAAATCATTTGAAAAGGTGATATGCCTTTATAGTAATTGTACTTTGCATGAATGAAATGAAATGGGCTTACCTTTTAAAAATGTAGCGCATATTTGAAAAGGATTTTATATGTCAGTGAAGTGTAACGGCTACAACATGTTTTTATCAATGATTTTGATAAGGTGATTGGTGACATTAGAACAGCCGGACTCGGTTCGAGACCCACCATGGTCGAGGCAGGAGGGTCAGCTGCGATTTCAAAGCGTTCAGCCTTGAGTTGATTATTTGGTTTCGAGTCTTCCGCAATCTTTAGGAAGGAACGTTATTTCTTTGTCAGTGGCTGTCATTGGGATTATAATCCTTTAGCGGGAGGACACACTTGGCGTTAGGCCATCTGAATACTCTGCCCGAGAACCTGCTTAGAAACCCCGGTTTGGTCTAGTTTTCAAAGGCTACAGGATATTTCTAACTTTACCTTGGTTGTGTGGCCTTCAGGTATTCGGCCCGGTCTTAGCCCTGAAGACGAAGATGAGAAATGGAAGCTGGTTAAGTGCGCCCCGCGTGCCTATTCTGAGCTCATTAAGTCAGATATTCTTGGGTCTTTTGGTTCGAAGTCTTCAGACCTCCTGCTGGGCCATCTCCTCTTGCCGTCCACGATGTCAGTGAGGGGCCTCGATTGTAAAGCCCCTTTCGGGGAAGGCCGGGCTCAGTAGAGCGTTGTCAAGGAAGGCCAACCTGGCGAGAAGCCGGGGCCTCTGCTACAAGAAGATGTCAGGATTCAGGGTCAAGACCACGGGGTTTGGAGCATCCTCCTCCGTGTCCTTTGCTAAATCAGAGAGAAGGAACCAATGTCTCCTCTGGCCAGAGTCACCCAGGGAGTAGTGGTCTGCTGACGTCGTTCTTCTGCTCTGACAAACTAAGGGTCCTTCGGGGAGGCTGCGAGTCTGGGTTGGAAGTTATACTGTTTACATTTTGGAATCCTTGAGGCAACGGGTTCCCTCCTTCGATGTCGGAGGACGTGAGAGGGGATCGCTTTGGAGAAGAGGAAGCGAGAGATTCCTTCTTTATCGAAATGCGAGGGCTTCTTTGCGGGTCGATCTCATCCATCCCCTCGAGGATTCGACCTTAAGAAGATGGATGCCACACTTTGTTGAGGCTTCTGACTCTATCGCTCCAGGGCGTCATCTTCGTAAGCCCATCTGCCTTTGTTTGTCCTTCTCATCACTGCTTTATGTTACATATTAATTTTACCTTGTTCCTTGGCAGACGACTACCCAATTGAAGAGCTTGTGAGGAGGATGACTTGAATAAGGGGGCTGCAGGCGTAAGCTATAAAGATAAAAGTCACCTCCCACGACCTCCCAGAGGGCGACTGCTTGTGACTTGGATCTCGAGCTTGATTGAGGATGTGGTGAAACCTGAAGTCGAACCCCCAGGCCAACCTCAGCAATGGCCTTGAGCGAGATAAAGACGAGAGGGCTTAAGGATTCAGGAGCGAGTTTGGGGTGGTTGGGGAGGGCGCAAATTCTTTGGCAGGATGAGCTCATATGGCTGCCTTTGGCCGGCCAGAGCACGTCATGAGGCTTCAGGTGAGAGCCATGAGCGGCAGCGGAGGAGTGCAGTGGCTGCCTTGTGAGGACCTTCGGGCGGGGCTTTGGTTACCCCGGGGATGAAGCGATCGTCTTGAGAGGCAGGCACGCACCTCATGGGCCTCCAGGTGGCTTGCTTTTCAGCGTAGAGCTACTAAAGCCTTCCCTATCTTGAACCTCAGTTTTCAAGTTCCCAGTGAGGAGGAGGCGGAAGAGTCCTCTTCGAAGAGTGGGGCGAAACCCAGGATGTTTTTGGATGCCCGTTCCGGTACGATTTCAAGGGACCACGAGGTTCAAAGCCCCGAAAACCCCGGCTCCCACTTCTTTGCATGTGGGAGCTCTGTCTTCTGTTCAGAGCCCTGCGTTTGATGTTTGAACTCTCTTGTATACTTTTTATTTGTTTTGGCTAATTTCGGGCTCTAAGCCTAGGCCTTTTGTAACGCCATTCTTGGCCTTGATACTCAATGAATATCCTTTTCTTGCCTCTTTCTTTGCGTCGTTAGTTCTTTGTTGTTCTCTCTCTCTATCTTTTTTTCCTGACTCGGCTGCGAGATTTCTACGATAGTCGTCGTTGGGCTCTTATTGAGTTATGTAGTCCGCAGTGAAATTTGTATTCTTGAGCTCTACAGCTGCGTGGCTCTTAGGCTACAAGACACCACAGGCTGTGAGCTCCACCCAGACTAAAAATTAGAATTATTTTGGGTTCTGAGGCCTTCCTTGAGTGGTGCGCTCGAGCTGCCAGGGCTCTTCAGGCCTAATGCCTTTCTTTCTTGAAATTTGAAATGGCAGGCTCCTACTGGGCTGTCAGCTGCAAGCTGGATTCAGCTGCCGCATAGGATGACTCTTTCGGGGCTCTGGGCTGTGCGCCTTCTTTAAGAATTGAGCTAAAGTGGATCCTAGGCTCTGAGGCCTTCCTCAGCGGTTAGCTGAAAAAGCGGCCAGGCTACTAGAGCTCCTAGGTTGTTGCTTGTGCTTTTAAAGCCAGACTAGGTGGCTCTTTGGGCTCTGAGGCCTTCCTTGACGATTAAGCTGAAAAACTTAGCTCTTAGGGCTCCTAGAGGCACATTAACCTTCTACGAGACTAAGCTAAAATGGCTCTGGCTCTGAAGGCCTTCCTTGGCGGTTAAAGCTCGAAAAAGCGAGCTCACTACGGCTCTTGGGATATTTTGCCTTCTTTGAACTGGGCTAAAATGGCTCTTGGGCTACAAGCCCTTCCTTGAGTGGTTAAGCTCTGAAAAATTGAGCTATTGGGGCTCCTGGGCTATTCTGCCTTCCCTAAACTAAGCTAAAATGGCTCCTGGGCTATAAGGCCTTCCTTGAGCGGTTAAGCTTTGAAAAACTGAGCTACTAGGGCTCACGGGCTGTCTGCCTTCCTACAGTACGAGCAAAATGCAAATACAGGCTCTGAGGCCTTCCATGTGGGCGGTTAAACTGAAAAGCGAATTTGGGGCTCTAGGATAATTACCTGTCCTCTGTATGGTGGGCTGATGGATCACGGATAAGGCCTTCCTTAAGCGGTTAAGCTCACGAAGCGAGCTCACCCCAGGGCTCTAAAGCTGTGTCTTATACGAGTAGACTAAATGGCTCTTAGGCTCTGAGACCTTCCTTGAGCGGTTAAGCTCTGAAAAAATAAGCCTCTTTGGGGCTCTAGGCTATTACGCCTTCTACGAACTTAAGCTAAAATGGCTCATGGAGTTACAGGCCTTCCTTAAGCGGTTCAAGCTCTAAAAAGCCCGAGCTACTAGGGCTCTGGGCTATTTGCCTTCTCACGAGGCCCGAGCTAAAATGGCTCCTGGGCTATAAGGTCTTCCTTGAGCGGTTAAGCTCTGAAAAACTGAACTACTGGGGCTCCTAGGCTACTCTGCCTTCTTTGAATTGAGCTAAAATGGCTCCTTTGAAATTGTGCCACATGGCTCTTTAATATCCCTTCCCTTGGGAAGCGACTTTAATGCTGAGGTTTGTGAAATCGATGCGAGATCGAGTAGATCCCCGGGCGTCGAGCTTCTTTATAAATAATTGCCTTCCCTTTGATGGTGTGTTCATGCCGCTCTCCATTTTCTTCACGCCAGCCGATAGTGCACGGGTTAAGTAGCGATGGAGCTTCGGTTTGATAGATCAGCTGCGACATCGGTTGGCTGATCATAGACCGGTAACAGTTTCTACGCGCTCTGCTTTGTTTGTGGAAGTTGTGTTTTCCTAGTTCCCCCATTAGAATTGTGTTGTTCCTAGTCCTGCCCATTGATGGGCGGGCCAGGAGCAATGTCGAGCGATGTGTGATGTTTGCACAAGTCCTACTTTCTCCATTATTCTTGTCCTCCTTTTCCCCTTCCCTCCCTTTTCTCTTTCTCCTTCCTTTTCTCTTTCCTTTTCTTGTGGTTTTTCCTTGACTTAGGTTGGCCAGGTCGAGTGGTCATTTGATGTAAAGGCTTTGTTGATTAATTTTTTGAGATGTGGAAACGACTTTGCCGATTGTAATTTTCCCGAGATGTAAAGAAAAGATTTTAAAATCTTAAGGTGATTGTAACTTCCACAAAAATGGGGAATTTTGTATTTGTGTTATCTTGACTTTGTGAGCTTCTCTGAGCCAAGCTCCTTGCTTTCTCTTTTCTCTTCTTTTTCCTTGTGGGTTTTTCTTTCTGAGGAGTAGAGAATTGTTTGTGTCGTTTGTCTCTGAGGTGCAAGGAACGACTCCGTTGATTGTAATTCTCTGTATTAACTGTAACTCCTTTGAAATAAAGACCAATCTTTTGTGAAACATACTCTTTTTGCACGGACCTTTCTGCCAAGCTCCTTTGCTATCTGTTATAACTTATTTTTGACCCGCATAATAAGCAATAAAAATGAACACCAGAGACTATTATTTAAAATCAAAACGTTGGATGCCTTATTAAAGACTACATTACGAGGTCTTATTGGTAGGCAGTTTAGGGTGTTGGCGTTCCATGGATGGGGCGGGGTTTTCCTTCTTGTTTGGGTTGTAGTTGCTAGGTCGGATTATGCGGGATACGGCATAAGGCCCTTCCCAATTAGGTCCCAGCTTCCCATGTGTAGTCTTTCCTTCTTTGGTGGGTTTTAGAACCGGGTGTGGCATGCTAACTCTGAGTTTGTTCACCCCCAGTGTAGTATCTTGTTGTCACTACCTTGATGAAGTCCTCCAGTATCGCCGGGGACACAGCTCCGCAGCTTGCACCTCTTCTAGGAGATCCAGGTTTAGGCGAAGAACCTCTTCGTTGTGTCCGACGCTTGCGAATTCAATCCTTGGCGACTTTAATCCAACCTTGGCCGAGAGCTCTTTGCCCGGTGCGAAGACGGAGCGAATGGAGTCTCTTGAGTTCTTGACTTGCGTAGTTACGTATTGCCCATAACACCCTCGCGGGAGAATTATTTACCCATTTACCTTGCAGATCTTCTAATTTAGTCTTGACTCTTGCCTTGAAGTCCTTATAGACTTTTAGCGCGTTTATTATGGATGAGTTAGAGAGAGAGATGAGTAGTAGTTCTTGATTAAAGTTCGTACGAGAAATCTCTGACTTTTGGATTGCCAGGTGAACATTATCGAGACACGAGGACCTTCAGGATCCAGAACGCATAATATGTGTGGCGCCCCCAACTCGGCATGGGTGTCAAGTGAGTCATTTTTTTTTCCTTCACGTATAAAACATTCAAGCTAGTTCATTCCTGTATAATGTTAAACATTTAACTTGTATTATATTACTATGCTTGACGGATTACAAATATATATATCTAAAAGCTCCATATGGAAGTGTTCAACATTTACAAATATTCCCCATTCTGGTATATAAATTTCGCCCATACAAAATATACCTGGAAGGTCTTCCAATGAAACCTATTGATGTGTGGCCTTTGGCTAGCCGATGTGGATTACTTGGAGTCCTCACAGTTTCCTCATTGTACCTACAGGATTGAACACAGTGCTAAGCTTTCTGCTTAGTGGGAATTAATACACATGGATGACCTCTGATAAGGGTCACCACCAGATTCTCTAAATGCTTATACTTAATACTCACGTTTCTGATTCATATCATTTCTCATATATATACTTTTCATATCAAGTTTCATTTGCTTATCATCTTCCATATACTTTTCATGTCATCTTGTACTTTTCACTTCTTGTTCTGCCTTAGCTATTATCTCTTGTCATCGCATAGTAGAACACTATTAAGCTACTCCATATCATGTCATATATTCTCTGCAATTCATTTGCATATATCTGTCAATTTCTTTTTGTATTTCATGTTTGCATAAACCTTAGAAGTGGATACAGGAAACTATAAGGGCCCGAAGGCGCTATACTCACTGTGTGAAATAGTGGTCTATAAAGGGCTGAAAGGCAGCAGTATCATTGTGGGGCAGTGACCGTCTATCTCTAAGAACGCAGTGGCCCATCTTTCGGCTGTGTGAAACGGTGGTCTATAAGGGGCACGAAGGCGGCTGTGTGATACTTTGGGATACAAGAGATCAACGGGATCTCTCATCGACCCAAACGGGGCCTCGATGTCAGAACTTGTATGTTGCGAGACTTGACTTTCCACTAATAGGCATGCCCGTATCCTCTATGAGATTACAAAGCAAGCCAATCTGATGTGTATTTATGTTCAATATATCTCATATTTCGAATAATTATTGTCATTCGGTAATCATATGTGATATATATATATACTCTTTATATATATATATATATATATATATATATATATATATATATATATATATATATATATACAATCATTTATTCATAACTTTGCATTTTCCATGTCTCATTGTATGCATAAATAACTATCTTTACCTGTATCATGAGTTATTTATGAATTCATAGTATGAATAACTATAAGTTACCTATAGAGACCTCTATTTTTATGTTTTTTTTCTGGGACTAATATAAATTCCAATCTTATCAGGCTATCTATTGATGAATTCTTGGCTCAATGTTCTTTCATAGAGTCAGAGAACACTTTGAATCGAAGTTGACGAAGAAGTTGACCTTCCCGAGTTGGAGTCATGCGTGATCAAGCCTAGACAATGCGAAGCGACTAGTTAACCTCATGGCCAGACTCGGTCTGACACCTTCTATATTCACCGGGCATATGGATGGATTCTTGACTCAATGGGATTTCCATAAAGTCCGAGAACACCCAGTGAATCGAATGCGAAGAGATGGAAGGAGTTATGACCTTAGAAGTTGGGTCATACATAGTCATCCTAGACGAAATTTGTGGGCGCCCGAGTTGACCTCTACGCGAGCGAAATGGTCTGACACCTCGGTCTGACACCTTCTATCTTCCTCAGGCATATGGATGGATTCTTAACTCAATGGGCTTTCCATAGAGTCCAAGAACACCCAATCGGAGATTAGACCGGAGGTTATGACCAAAGTTGGAAGTCATACATAGTCATCCTAGACGGCGACTAAAGCGACGAGTTGACCTCTACGCGACAGGCTCGGTCGGCCCACCTCCCGGTCTGACACCTTCTATCTTCCTCAGGCATATGAATGGATTCTTGACTCAATGGGCTTTCCATAGAGTCCAAGAACACCCGAATCGGAGTTCGGACGGAGGAGTTATGACCTTAGAAGTTAGGAGGTCATACATAGTCATCCTAGACAGTGTGAGCCGACAGAGTTGACCTCTACATGACGAGCTGGTCGACACCTCGGTCTGACATGTAATATTTTCCTCAGGCATATGGATATGTTCTTGATAATGAGCTTTCCATAGAGTCCAAGAACACCTAAGAACACCTAAATAGGAGTTCAAAGCGAAGGAGATATGACCTTCAGTTGGAGGGTGCATGCGTGAATCAGCAGACGAGGCGACACAGTACGGCGACCTGTTGCGGACGAGCTCTATCTATCACCACCGGTCGACATCTAATATCTTCATCAGGCATATGGATTGATTCGCCCTCATGGAGCTTTCCATAGGTCAAGAACAAGTGAAGTTCGGACGGAAGGTTATGACCTCCCAGTTGGAGGTCATACATAGTCATCCCTAAACGAGTGGCCAGGCCCGGCGAGTTGATCTCTGGGAGGCGGCGGCTACGGGACTTGGCTGGCCTACGGGACCGGCCCGGCCTCTGAGACAAGTGACCTCTACGAACGAAGAAGTCACAGTAAAAAGTAGGCCCTCCTGGATGGTCTGTGACCTCGGTTGCATAGTGTCTTGACCTCTATTGTATGGTCATCATTGCAGAGCCCTCTGCTTTTGCATGAGTGTGACCTCTGCTTTGCGCAGAAGTGCAACGACCTCTACGATTGGACCGACCTCACATGGTGACCTCGCCCATTTGACATTAAGAGTAAAAAGTATGGCAGTATTCTGGGGTCCAATTGAAATTCAAAAGCCTAATCAATTTAATTGATGTGGCTACATTCTGAGATGAACTCTTGCCCAATTCCCTTTATTTCTTACTCAAAAACCTGTTCTAAGGTCCGGCTAGTTGGCCGGGTGGCGAGAACTGACCCGACCAGATATATTTGAGTGTATCGATAAAGGACTATAGCAGTACAGAGGTCCAAATTGAAGATTCAAAATCCTAACATCAAGTTAGTGATGTGGCTACAATTCTCGAATGACTTACTTCCGGATTCCCTTTGTTCTGACCCAAAAACTCGTTCTAAGGTCAGACTCATATGATCAAAAACTGGAATTTTCTTGGTTCAACTTACAGCTGGGGCCTTCCCAGACACCTATAGGAGTCTTAGAACTCTTCTCAACTCAGCCTAACCAGAAATGAGTTTGGGAGTTTCCAAACCAAACCATGAGATAGAGGTTCCACCATGTATCTATACTCAATTAATTCTTTGTGATATTACTCTTTTCTTTTCCTTCTTTCTTCTTTTCTTTTCTCTTCTTCTTCTTCTTCTTCTTCCTTTCTCTTCTCTTCTCCTTCTCTCCAAGACCAAAATGAGATATTTATTTTGGTCTTATCCCTTTTTATTTCTCTTTCTAGTCAAAGGAGGAAACTTCCTCCCTCTTTCCTTTAAGCCACTTGTCTCTTCCACAATTTTCATCCTTATTTTCATTCTAATATCTTTCTTTTATTACTCTTTGATTATCGACTCTCATACTCTTGATTTAACCATGCATATTTCTACTTTGGCATATAGTGTTTTAAATTATGACCTTAGGTCTGAATTGGTAACTTAGTAATTTACCCATAACTATTATATTATTTACGTTCTTATTTATTTTATCTTTAATTTGTTGGGATAAATATCACCTTTACTTTATTATTCCTAAACATGTTATCAAGCGGATTAGGATATAATTTGAGTACAACTCTCCCCCTTAAAATTTGATCCTCGAAATTCATGCACATTGAAGAGTTTGAGATCTTGTGCTCTCATAGTTGCTTGTCCCCAAGTGGCTTCTTCTCGTGGTGTTGCGAGCACTTTCACTAACGGTACTTGTTTATTCCACAGCTGTTTCACCTCTCGAGCCAGAATAGCCTTTGGCTCCTCATCATATGACAAATCCTCTTACTTGTATCTCTTGCTGGTATTATGTGGGCTCATCGGGCAGTATCTCAGGAAGCATCGACACATAGGCTGCTCGTGTAATTTGGCCAACTCCGGAGGGAGTGCCAATCGATAAGCTACAGGGCCAAAACGTTCTAAAATTTCCTTATGGCCTATGAACATGGACTCATTTAAACTTCTGGCCAAGGCATGAATTTTATCATGGTGATACCTTTAAAAAGACATGTCTCCCGTTATATTCAATATCTAAGCTACTTTAGGTTGGCATCGAGCTTTTGTCGATCATTGTGACCTTTAACCTCTGTAGAATAACGCACTTTCTCTTACATCTTTACTATATACGGACCTATACAGTTTTTGCTCGACCAGTGCATCGACACCGAGTTCTACATTTCCGACGTAAACTTCATATGGTACCATACGATGCTTGACTGAAAACTATTGTTATAGGCAAATTCCATCAATGGAATATACCTATCAACTAAGAAAATTCACAAACCTGACCTGACATCTTGAGCACTTGAATCAGTCTCTGATTGTCCATTTGTTTGCGGATGGAATCTTTGTGCGAAATTCAGCTAGTGCCTAAGCTGTTGTAATCCTTCGGAACCTTGATGCTAAACCTGGCGGTCTCTGCTCCCAGAGCACAATGAACAACGGCACACCATGCAATGCTGAATCATCCACGCTATAACTTTCGGCTAGACCGATCCGTAGAATGAGTCGATCGGCGGTAGTATAAAATGGGCCGACTTTGTGGTATCACAGCTCACCCAAGCGAGAGTCATGTTTTGTTGTGTGGGAAAGCCGACACAAAATCCATGGTAATGTTATCCGCTTCCATTGAGAGTGGAAGAGTTTGCTGAAACTGTGGGCGCGGTGTTGACTTTGACTTGTGACACGTCAAACACTTAGACACATACTCGGTCATATCTCTTTTTCATTCCTTTCCACCAATAAAAGCGAAACTGATCTGATACATCTTATTCCCTCAGGATGCATGAGTAAATACCGTATTATGAGCCTCGAATAGAAACTTTTGCTGGCTCTTTATTATCTAGCACACATAATCTATTGCGGAAATACAGGCTTCCCGGCTAACAATAAAGCTTAGTGGTCTGCATCTTTAACCATCACGTAAATTTTTACGTAACTCTTCATCATTTTTAACGCATCTATAATCATTTTGCTTTAAAACGGGTTCTTATTTCTGGTTGAGCTAACATGGCTCCGTCATGCGCTAGTCTCGATCAGCTGTCTTTGTGGCGACATTGCTACCACTGTTTTTCAATTTAAAGCATCGGCTACTATAATGTACTTCAGGAATTGGTAATCTATGATGCGGTCATAATCCTTAAATAACTCTAACCACCTCCATTGTCTCAAATTTAACTCTTTGCGTTAGCAAGCCACTTGGGACTCTTGTGATTGATTATTAAATTCTGCACTTTTCACAGTATAAGTGAATTATTAGCCATATTTTAAAGCAAACACTACCCTTGTGACTAATTCTAGGTCATGGTGGATAATTTTGTTCATGTGGCTTCAATGCGGGCGCATAAGCCGCTACTTTCCAATCTTGCATTAACCGCGCGTCTAAACGATGCACGAGCATCGCTATCACGAAGTATACTCTTTCTGGTAAATTGCGTCAATGCGAATAATGCTTCAACCTGACACATTCGCTTTCAAATTGTTCAGAAACTGTTTTGACATTTTGTCTGTCCACTCAAACTTTGTTCTTTCTGAGTAACTTGGTGGCCAGATATAGCGAGAAAAACCTCTCACAAATCTTTCTATAATAACCCGGCTAAACCCAAGAAACTTCTCACCTTTGCTACATTTTGAGGTGATTTCCAATCGACAATTGGGCTTCTAATCTTAGCAGATCATCCTTATACTCTCAAGAACACAATATGGCCTAGGAATGACTTCTTTTAGCCAAAATCACATTTGTTGAGCTTAGCATATAACTTCCTTTCTAACGCTCCTAAGACTATTCTGTGTGTCGCTCATGTTCCCGTGCATCCTTAGAATACACCTCAGATGTCATCAATAAAACCACAACAAATCGATCCACATGGTCGGAAAACCCTATTCATCAAATCCATGAATGTCAGCTGGCGTGATTAGGTCAACCCAAATGGTATGACCAAAAACTCATAATGGCCATATTTGGTTCTTAATGCAAATTCCTGACATCTACTTCCTTTTACTCCTCGTTAATCGATATAATACTCGATCGTAGGTCTATCTTCGAAAAAGACACCCGCTCCCTTCAATCGACATCAAAAGATCTTCGATTCTCGCAATGGGTACTTGTTTTTCATCACACCTTATTGATTCGCTGAGCACTCCATGCACATCCGTAGAGTGCCATCTTCTTTTTCAAAATAAAACAAAAAGTAAATCTCTAAGCGGTGACACCGGGTCGGATAAATCCTTATCCAAAAGTTCTTGCAATTGACTTTAACTTTTCACCCGCTGAGCCATCCCCGTATGGTGCCCTAGACATGCGGACTGCCTCGGTATAATTTCTATAGCTAAGTCCACCTCTCTCTCTCAAGTGGAATACCCGTAATCCCTTCAGAAATACATCTAGAAATTCCCTTACTACCGGGATCTTTCTACGCCAACTTGACCTCTCAGTCAAGTATCACAAACAAGAATGTCTCACATCCTTTCCTCATAAATCTCCTAGCTCGCATAGTGGAGATCAAGCATCGACATTACATTTGATCCAATACCTTATACTATTACCTCAGTCTGGTCAAAGCATCTCAACACTACTGTCTTTTGTCCACAATCAACGATAGCTCGGTGCTTAGACAACCAATCCATGCCTAAAATCAAGTCAAACTCTCGGAATGGTAAGGTTATCAAATCAGCGAGAAACTCTCTTGTTTGTATAACAATGGGGCAATTTCTATATATGCTATTCACACTAACGCTGTGCCCCAATGGACTAGTTACATGCATGTCATATGCTAATCTCTCCATTGCTGGTACTTTGTCAAATACATGCTCCATGCACATAAGGAATGAGTAGATCCGTGGATCAATCAATGCATGCATCTCTATATCATATAATGAAAATATACCGCTATAACCTCGTGAGCATTCCGATCCTCACGAGCCTCATAGCATATGCCTCGTGGCCGGTGCCTTTCTCGTAGGCATAGGACGACCCACCGCTCCGAAACTATGCCTCCTCGTCCTCTATGCTGAGATGGGCCACTACGACCCCTACCTCGATCACGAGTCGAAAGTGGTACCGCAGATCTTCCTCCCGCCACTCCTCGCCGACTCTACATTATCCCCCCCGACTCGGGACACCGTGCTATCAAATGCTCAAGGCTTCCACACCGAAACACCCTCCTGTCACTATCCTGCAAACTCCTAAATGCTCTTCTAGTGGCAATGAGGGCATCTCGTGATCCCTCCACATGTCTAACTCAAGCACCTCTACCCGTACTCACGTACATCGACCTTTCGCTCTACCCCCTCGTGATGAACTATATTCGCATCGAGCTAGAGGTTCTCTAGATCTTTTTCCCGAGGGAGGACGGTTCTCCAAAACTTCTTCTTTGAAATCTTTCTTGTCGCTCGTTTCTAGTCTCTCTACTTTCATTGCAAATTGACCAATCGATAGAAATCCACTTTCGAGAGAAGTCATAGGTGTCAACAATTTTTGATGGAATCATGCGCCCATCCTCAAATTGCTCTTGGCTACACCGAAATGCTGCCTCTTAAGTGGAGAACCAATTCCGGTGCATATTTACTAAGATGGCTAAATTTTTCATATTCAGCCAATTGATAAGCTCCTTTGTTTCAAATTAGAACTGCTTCACTGAATCTTTATAATATCTCGGGGGAGAACATACTTTCGTTTAAACTTCCTGACAAAAGAACTCCCAAGTCATGGGATTTGGAATCCTTGGACTTCTCAAAGCTAGTTTCCACCAATCATATGCCTCACTCTGTAATAGTGAGACTGCATAAGATACTCTCTGATCGGGAGGACATCTAACCTCTTCTAATACCCTTTCTAACTTTTCTAACCGACCACTTTCTCCGACTCCTTCCATGCCTCGACCCATGGAATTCCTCCGTCCATGTCTTCATCGTGTCTATTAGAGCTTTAGGAGAGGTCAATCTATCCAAAACTCGAGCCATGTCTTGCGATATTCTCAACAAAGGCTCGTGGGGCTCATATTAGTACATTACTTCCGAAGGTTCGTAAGCCGATAACCCTTGTTCCATCGGGTTAACACTCAAAGAGTTTCTTCGAGACGATCCATCTATACAAAACACAAGGACATCCACATCAGGCCAACACATTACTAAACGCAGGCTTTTCTATCATATATACTCTATTCCAGAGCGGCCTAAACCTAGGCTTTTCAAGAAACGCCTAAACCTAGGCTCTGATACCACTAAACTGTGACGCCCCCAACTCAGCATAGGGTGTCAAGTGAGGGGTCATTTTTTTTCCTTCACGATAAACATTTGCTTAGTTCATTCATATAATATTAAACATTTAACTTATTATATTCTATAGCAATGGACATAAAATATATATATACAAGCTCCATATATGGAAGTGTTCAACATTTACAATATTTACATTGGTTTACAAAATTTCATATACAAAATGTAATTCAAAAGGTCTTCCAGCCGCACCTATCGACGCTGCGGGTCTTTGACCGCCGACACGCTGGATTGTCTTGGCCCTCCGGTTTCCTCTTCCTGCACCTACACCCGATTGAACACCGTGCTGCTTCTACGCTAGTGAAAATTAATACACATGGATGACTCCTATTATGGTCACTACGCTCTCTATACAAATGTTTATAACATATATAACATTTTACATATTCATATCATTTCTCATATATATACTTTCATATCAAGTTTCATTTCTTAACATCTTCCATATACTTTTCTATGTCATCTTCAGACTTTTACTTCTTGTTCTCAGAATTCATATACCGTCATCGCATAGTAGTGTTATTTCTCATATCATGTCATATATTCTCTGCATCTATTTGCATATATCTCACACTTTTTTGTGGCTTCTATGTCTCGCATAAACCTGGGCGGGAGGCGGAAATCATAAGGGCCCGAAGGTCGTGAGCCACCGGTGGTGAACAAAGGGGTTCATAAGGGCCCGGGCGGCGCCGGCATCAGACAGACAATGACCATCTATAAGGGCCCAAAGGCGCCGTGACTCACCGCTACAAATGCCGGCCTATGCGGCCCGAAGGCGCCGCGACGACCCTTTCGAGGCCACCGTGATCCAAACGGGATCTATCTCATCGACCCAAACGGGGCCTCGATATCAGAACTTGTATGCTGTAGACTTGTTTTTCCCTAATAGGCATGCCCATCTATCCCCTACCAGTTCTATGCATAATCAATATGTATTTTTATAATTGGTGATATATCTCATATTCCCGAATAATTTATCGCTATTCGTAATCATATGTGATATATATATATATATATATATATATATATATATATATATATATATATATATATACAATCATTTATTCATAACTTTGCATTTTTCATGTCTCATTGTATGCATAAATAACTATGCTTACCCCAGATGCTTTAAGGAAGTTATTTATGAATTCATAGTATGAACGGTTACCCATGTGGCCTAACAAGCTCATGTTTCTAGGACTAATATAAATTCGAATCTTATCAGGGCTATCTATTGATGAATTCTGACTCAATGGGCTTCCATAGGAGTCCAAGAACACCCAATCGGAGTTCGTAGGGAAGAAGCTACGACTGCCGGGAGGCCACACGTAGCCAACCTGTGACGAAATCGACCAACCGACGAAGTTAACCTCTACATGACGAGCTCGGTCCTACACCTTGGTCTGACACCCCATCTTCCTCAAGCATATGGATGGATTCTGACTCCAATGGGCTTCCATAGAGTTCAAGAACACCCAAATCTGAGTTCGGATTGCAGGAGTTATGACCTTCCGAAGTTGGAGGTCATACATAGTCATCCTAGACGAGCTGACTGAACTGACGAGTTGACCTCTACATGACGAGAGCCGGTCTCGACACCCTGGCTCATGACCTTCATCTTCCTCAGGCATATGGATGGATTTTGACTTAATGGGCTTTCCATAGAGTCCAAGAACACCCAAATTCAGAGTTCGACGGAGGAGTTATGACCAAGTCGAGGTCATACATAGTCATCCTAGACGAAATGACCGAATCGACAAGTTGACTTACATGACGAGTTAGGTCTGACACCTCTATCTGACACCTTCTATCTTCGTCAGTCATATGGATGGATTCTTGACTCAATGGGCTTTCCATAGAGTCCAAGAACACCCAACCGGAGTTCGACTCCGAGGAGTTATGACCTTCCGAAGTTGGAGGTCATACATAGTCATCCTAGACGAGCTGACTGAACTGACTAGTTGACCTCTACATGACGAGCTCGGTCTGACACCTCGGTCTGACATCTAATATCCTCCTCATGCATATGAATGTATTCTTGACTCAATGGGCTTTCCATAGAGTCCAATAACACCCAAATTGGAGTTCAAACGAAAGAGATATGACCTTCCGAAGTTGGAGGTCATGCGTAGTCAACCCGCACGAGCCGACCCGAATCGACTTAGCCGACCTGCCTGGACGAGCCTCATCTATCACCTCGGTCCGACATCTAATATCTTCATCAGGCATATGGATTGATTCTTGACTCAATGGGCTTTCCATAGAGTCCAAGAACACCCAAATTGAAGTTCGACGGAGGGAGTTATGACCTCCGGTCGGGAGGTCACACAGTCATCCTAGACGAGCCGATCGAACTGACAGTTGGATCTCTACAGGACGAGCCGGGCTCTAAGGGTGACTAGCCGAGTTTGATAAGACCCAGCTGACCTCTACAGACCAGCTGACTCTACAGACGCGGTCCGCGACCTTCTACGTATCGAGGTCCGCTGACCTCGCTGCATTGAGGTGTGTTGACCTCCGTCGCATGAGTGTGTCGACCGCATACGAAAGTGTAGTCGACCCCACCGTACGAGGTCCGCCGATCTCTCGTTGGATCAACTTCTATATCGAATTCTCACCCATTTGACTGCTTTATAAAGACCATAACTTGGTCTACAGGGGTCCGAATTGAGAAATTCAAAAGCCTAACATCAATTTCATTGATGTGGCTACAATTTACCAGATGGACTTACTGCCAAATTCCCTTTATTTCTTACTCAAAAACCTGTTCTAAGGTCCGGCTAGTCGAATTCGAATTGCGTAACCTGGACCCGACCAGATATAGCTGGGCTGACCTCAGTAAAAGGACTATAACTTAGTCTACAGAGGTCCAAATTGAGAGATTGAAAAGCCTAACATCAAGTTCATTGATGTGGCTACAATTTATCAGAATGACTTACTTCAAGATTCTCTTTATTTCTGACCCAAAAACTCATTCTAAGGTCCGGCTACTGCATATGATCAAAAATAGGGAATTTTCTTGGTTCAACTTGCAACTAGACCCTTCCCAAGACACACCTATAGGAGTCTTAGAACTCTTCTCAACTCAACCCTCAACTGTGAAATGAGTTCGGGAGTTTCCAAACCCAAACCATACACGAGATAGAGGGTTCCACAACATGTATCTATACTCAAATTTAGTAATTCCATATCTGTGATCTTCTCTTTTCTTTTCCTTCTTTCTTCTTTTCTTTTCTCTTCTTCTTCTTCTTCTTCTTCTTCCTTTCTCTTCTCTTCTCCTTCTCTCCAAGACCAAAATGAGATATTTAATTTGGTCTTATCCCTTTTTATTTCTCTTTCTAGTCAAAGGAGAAACTTCCTCCTTTCCTTTTAAGCCACTTTGCCTCTTCCACAATTTTCATCCTTATTTCATTCTAAAATCTTTCTTTTATTACTCTTCGTCCTCCAACTCTATTACCTTTTGATTTAACTTATGCATATTTCTACTTTGGCATATGAACTTATTAACCTTAGGTCCTGAATTGGTAACTTAGTAATTTACCCTTAACTATTGTATTAATTCCACGTTCTTGCTTATTTTATTTTTATCTTTAATTTATTTCGGATAAATATATTTTTACTTTTGTTTATTCCCTAAACATGTTATCAAACCGTTAGTGATAATTGGGTGTTACATTATGTAACGCCGTGATCTAAGCATTTACCTCTGTTATGTGATTTGTTGTAAGGGTTCAGCCCTCACCCCACTTTGGTAAAGTAGTCCACCGCCACACGATAAACTTACATCGCTCCCTTCCAAACGGTGGGTCCCACATGTCTAGCCCCTATTGCTGAAAAGCGTCAGCTTGTGATTGACGCCGCTGGCCCGATGAGAGAGATGAGAGATATTGGCATGCTCTTGACAAGCTTGTATTTTTGACCGGGCTCGTCAAGGCTCGAGCATCAGGCTGCAATACCCCGCCTCAAGGTTTTTCCCGTTAAGGTCCGAGCCCGATGTGGGTTGCCAGCTGCACACCTTCGCGTACCTCCCCGAGTATGTATCATGCCTTCTCCTTCCCTATGCACTTAAGAATGGGGCGTAGAGAAGCCTCGCTTATAAAGGGTCCCCCGATGAACGGGTGAATCTCGCCAACCTTGCTCGAGTTTGATGCCTCTTCTGGGTCGCTCGCAATGTTCCTTCTACTAAGTAATCCCATATGGGGTCCATCCAGTTCGGTTCGGACATCACAAGGGAGACTTCTCCGTTGTCGATGTTTACTGAGGGTTTTGGGAGGTGCTCACTGTGCATCGCCTCCCGCCCTAAGTCTTCCCGTGAGGGTCTGCCGCGCTTCCAAGGCATCAACCTCGAGAATCTCCGCCCGTACATGCTCGACCGAACTCGTATGAACGTTTTGGGCAACTCTCGCACCTTCTTAAGGTATAGGATCTCTCACCTCCGTCGCAGGGAGTCTTTATCCGCTTTACTACCAATTGGGAGGTCACTACTCACTTCCGCCTGATCGCCCATGGAGTGGGCGAGGTTAAGCCCAATCCATGTCAACCTCTCATATCTGGCCTCAAGTATTAGAGGCTTGGAAGTCGAACTGGCGGCCGCATTCCACATCTATCCCGTCTGGAGAAGTCAGGATCGACCCGCACCGCCTTCCCTCGAAAGATCGCGGTCCCTGCCCACCCGACAACCTCCATACTGGGAGGTCGAAGGCCAAACAGTAGCCGGCAGCTCTACTAGTGCACCCATGATGAAATCCGCTTAAGATCTCGCCTTTTATCGTTGTCCCGTTTGTATATGATGTCAAACTCACTCAATTCTATAGCCCACTTTATCGGGCCTTCCAAAGGCTCTCGGGTTTATGCAAAGATTTGCTCATCTGGATATTCATTGGACTCGATGGTAATGGTTGAAGTAAGGCCTGAGCTTCCTTCGGATGTAGCTTACCAACACTAGATCAGCCTTCTCCATCTTTAGATATCTTCCTCCACTCCTCCGTGAGTTCTATCAAGAATAGTATATCAAGGTCGCCGCACCTTATCCCGCCTTTAACCAAGGCGCACTAGTCGAGAAGTCCGAAACGCTAAGTGTAGCGAGGAGTTCTCCTCTAAGGCTTACTAGGAACTGGGAGCCTGTGCAGGTTTTCAGCCGTGAACGCCTCCCTTGCAAGGTGCATCCCATTGAAGGCCTTTCGTAACCCGAAAGAAAGGCCGACATTTTGGCCGGCCTCCTGGGACACGGCTTCGCCAACGAGCTATTCTTCCGCCGTTGAATTTCCTACTGCTCAAGGTATAAATAGTGTCGAGCATGTCTTTTCTTGGGTGGGTTCAGGTTTGCTCTATTCCTTAGTTGTTGATTATAAACCCAAGAACCTTCCGGTGAGATCTCGAAGGCACTTGGCCGGGCTTCTTAACTTCATATTGTAGCTTTTCATGTTGTTAAACCAATTAGCTCGGGCCTCACGAACTCGAAAATCGCAAATCGGACGGCCCGACGAACCGAAACCCAAAAGAGTTTTACAAAAAACCCGATAGAACCGGCCACCCGTCGCCGAACCCATCATGATGACCCTATGTCGCCAGCTTGCTCGCTTTATTTTATTGATTTTTTTTAATTAAAAAAAAATGAAAATTGGAAAACTCAAAAGTCAAAACTGTCGAGCACCATTCTATTCTTTTTGTTTTTCCTCCATTGTCGAGCACAGCAGCAAATACCCATGCCCTAACCCTAACTCCATCACTCCACCGTCCACCATCGCTGTCGATCACGCCACCGTCCACCATCGCCTCCAATCGCGCCACCACCTCCATAGATTTTCCAAGCCTATTTCTTCCATTTCCTCCCATCGCGCCACAGCCCGGCTCCATCTTCCCTCTCGCGCCACCGCAGCCTAATCCCTCCTCCTCGCGCCACCGCCAGCCAATCCTCCTCTCGCCACCCGCCCACAGCCCCACCCTCCTCCGCGCCGCATCGCCGCAGCTCTCCTCTGTGCCACCGCCGCTCCTCTTCTCTGCGCCTCTCCTCCGTCTGTTTCCACTTTCCATTACCGCCAGGTTAGATAGTTTTTGAATTTTGAACATGATTTTCAACTTGAATTCGAATTGATCAAGGAGATTACTTGTGATTAATTAATTGCCTCTGATTAATAAGATTAAGGGTAATGTTGACAAATTCTAATCAATACCCAATAATTAATTAATCATGTAGATTCGACAATGAGTAAAATTGTTGTAATCACTAATCATCATGGTTGAACTCACGGCATTTGTATGGGTTTGTTGATTTGTTCTTCCAATAAGCATGTTGTTTTTTTTTTAAATAATTGTTACATACTAGACAAACCTTCATGATTCTCGTTCCACCACAATTCATATAGCTAATTCAATTGCGATGTAATAAATTAAAATTACTGGCTTTGTTGAACCTATTTATTTCTTTTGAGTTCCATTTTCCTTTGCTTTGTTTGTTTATGTAATTTTGTTAGCATTAGGCTTTTGTCCTAATTTAATTTGACATTATAGTTTTTATTTGGTCCCTAATTGACATTATGGCTTTGTGTGTTGTTATGAATGGCCAATATGAATTCCTCAATCTTCTCAGATACCGTCTCGTAGCTTCTTACACCAAACATTCGTGGCAAGAGTGATCCAAATAAGGGGGTCACTTCTCTCGAGACTTGATAACCAAATAGAAAGATTACCTACACTTGCATGTATCAGGCAAAACTCTTTAGCAAGGAGGGATCAATAGAATGAAAATATCATCCGCTTGCATTCCCGTGCAAATATCATCCTCAGAAGTGTTCCAAATGAGGTGTGGATTGAAATGATTATCTTAAACAAGGAGAATTGAGTGAAGGCCCTAAGGAGGCAATTTAATGATGCATTTGATGATGTTGAAGAGGAGGAAGTGCAAATACAAGAGCAAGAGGCATCTGAAGATGAAGAAGAGACATATGAGAAACGGAGTCAAAAGAGGGCAAGAGAACAAGATAAAGAAAAAGAAAAAGAGAAGGAGAAGGAGAAGGAGAAGGGGAAAGAGAAAGAGAAGACGATAGAAAGTACCACTTCTCAACCATCCATCAAGTCTGCATTTTCTAGTAAGAGTGCAAAGCATAGAGCTAATATAGCTCTTGCTAAATGGTTTTATGATGCATGCATTCCTTTTAATGCCATTAATTCTCCGTACTTTAAACCTACTGTAAAAGCAATTGCTAGTATTGGTGCTGATTTTGGAGGACCATCATATCATGATATGAGGGTCAATTTGTTAGAAGAATGCAAAAAAGAATTGGATTTTCTTATAAATAGTTATCGGAGTAATTGGAGGGATAATGGATGCACAAATATGGCAGATGGTTGGACTGATCAAGGACAGCGGACTTTGATTAATTTTCTTGTGTATTGTCCAGCTGGTTTGGTATTTGTAAAATATGTTGATGCTTCTGATGCTATGAAAGATGCAGACACTTTATTTCGTATGTTTTCTGAAGCGGTTGAATGGGTTGGGCCATCTAATGTGGTGCACATGGTTACTAACAATGCAGCTGCTTATAAATTAGCTGGAAGTAAGCTACATGAGAAGTATAGTAATATTTATTGGTCTCCCTGCTCGCTCATTGTTTGAATTTAATTTTTAGCGGATATTTGTAGCATGTCACATGTGAGTTCACTTGTTTCTAGAGCTTCTCATGTAAATCCAAGTTTCGTGTACAATCACGGTGTCATATTATCATGGTCGAGGAAGTCCGATGGGTGGAAGGAGATCAGGCGGGTCTGTGTATAACTCGTTTTGCCACAACTTTTATCACCCTGCAGAGTCTATGTGAACACAGATATAATCTGACATCACTAGTGAGTAGCAAGTTTTTTATGGAGCATAAATTATTTGAAACTACACAAGGGAGATCATTTCTACAATTGTTTAGATCGCAGTTTGGGATGAGTGCTTGATGATAGTGAAGGTTGTTACTCCAATTGTGAAGTTCTTGTGTATTGTAGACTCTGATGAAAAACCTTCTTTGGGTTACGTTTATGAAGGTATTATTTATTTTATTATAAATAATTAAATACTTGATTAATTTTTAGTTTGAGTTAATTTGGTTATTAACTTATTACTAATGTTCATTATTGAATTTCTTATATTTTTTATTATGTTTATATTTTACAAGGTATGCTTCGGACAAGGTTGGCTATACAAGAGACCTTCATGAATAAGAAGGATCTTTATCAACCATACATTAAAATTATTGATGATCGATGGGATAAGCATTTACGACTCAATCTCCAGGCAACTACTTATTTTCTCAATCCAGCATTTCTATATGCGGATAATTTTATTGGACATTAACGAAGCTACGACTAGCCTGTTTGATTTGTTGATAATGTAAAGTATTTGTAGTGATAGCTTCCAAGCAATGAAAGAAGTTAGGATATATCGAGAGCGTCAAGGGAGTTTCGCCCGACGATCAGCATTAACTGTCGCAAAAACACTTCAACCTGGTAATTTTTATGCTTATATTACTAATTAATTTAGATTTGATTTTATATGACAATTGTAACTGTTTATGGAATTATTTTACATGTAGATGAATGGTGGAGATTATTTGGCACTGATGCTCATATTTTACAAAAGTCGCATATGGCTTAGCCAAATGTACCTTCATCATCTGGATGTGAAAGAAATTGGAGTTTATTTGATCGCATCCACACAAAGAGAAGGAATAAGCTGGAGCACAAAAGACTAAATGATCTTGTTTATGTCAATTATAACCTGCGATTGAAGTATAGGTAAAATTAAAAAAACTCTATGCTTAAATGACACTCGTTGATTTCGTTTTATAAATTTAAATATGTTTTTATCTTTTTATTTTTTATTTTGAAGGACTCACTACCAAAACAAGAAGCTATGGGATCCCGTGGATATTGATTGTATTGATACCGCGACTTTGGATTATTGAAGAAGAAATTCCTGATTTTCGTGATGAAGAAGTGAATAATATTATTAATCAGAATAATCTAGTTCCTATGCTTACTGAGACTTTCAATATTGTTGGCGCCCAAGGTAATTTTTTAAAATTTGTGTGTTATTTTATTTTGTTATATGTATTTATTTATTTTAAGTTAAATGAGTTATTTTTAAAAAAAATTTATGACAACGATTTAGGAGTGGATACATTCGGAGCTAGTGATATTCGCAGTGGATGTTCAAGTAATCCGCCTTTAGTGCTTCGAGATGGAGATGACGATGTCTAATTTAATGTAACTTACTAACTGTCTAATTTTATTATTATATGAAGTATGAACTTGATTATGTATTGGATGTATCTCTTTAATATGTATTGGATGTATCTCTTTAATTTTATTGTTCGATGAAAATTAAGTTTTATATATAAGAAAAAATATATTTTTTATTTTGTATATAGATCAGGTATATCCGTCCGGTTGAACCCCGGTTTGACCCGATTGAACCTCTGACCCTTTGACCCTCTCCCCTCCCCGGTCACTCCCAGCCGGTCCTAAAACCTTGCTTTTCAGACCTGAACGCCTGGCTAGGGTGGGTTATGTGGAGCCTGGTCTAATCGATTTTACCAACATGTCGCCTATATATACCTCCATGATGCTCCAATTTGCTTCCGGAACATCCCGCTTCACTCAACCTCGTAGGTGGCTCCCGTATTCTTTAGTCCTAAGGGCATACTCGAGCAGCAGGTTCCCTTGCCCAAGAACGAATGAGGTCTTCTCTTGGTAGTTGGGATCCATACTGATCGTTATAGCCAGAGAAAGCGTCCATGAAGCTGAGGAGTTCATAACCGGCTGTGGCGTCCACTATGAGGTCAATCCGAAGTAGAGGAAAGCTATCTTTTGGGCAGGCCCTGTTGTTATCTATGAAATAGATGCAAAGCCGCCACTTGCCGTTTGCTTTTTTGATGAGAACAACGGGCCGCCAAACTTAGCACGGATATTCTACTCCCTCGATCGTATTTGCTCGGGAGGAGTCACAAACTCTTCATTAATCTACTTCTGTCTTTCTAGGGCAAAATTCCTTCTTTTTTGCTTGATTGGTTTAAAGGATGGACTAACGTTCAGCCTGTGGGTGATTACTGCAGGGTCAATTCCGCCCATGTCTTCATGCGCTTCCAGGCGAACACCTCCATGTTCTGCTTTAAAAAGTGGATGAGGAGGCTTATGACATCTCCCACCAGCTTAGTTCCTATGCAGACGAGGTGTTCTAGCTGGTCGTCAAACTATATAGGCTCTAGTTCTTCTGAGGGAGCAGGTCGGGTGCTTACCTCATCTCGCATGTCGAACTCTGGTCCACGATGCTTTTGTCACCCCGTTGCTTCATTGATGCCGAAAATACCCCTCACCACGCTACCGTTTCTCGAATCCATTCTACTCCATTTGCGCTGGGAATTTGATGACCATGTGATAGGCCGAGGATGGCCCTTATGGTATCGAGAGGGCCTGCCTAATAACATATTGTGTTGGACGGGCCATCTACTACGAAATCTTATCAAGTCGCCGGGTTGCACGGGGGTCTCCCATAGTGAGCACTAGTTGTATTGACCCTGGAGGTAGCACCATTTCTCCAAAGAATCCATGTAGGTAGGCGCTGACGGGTTCTAGCTTCTCCCTTCCTATGCCCATTTGGTCGAAAGCTGATGCGAAGATGATGTCGGCCGAGCTTCCATTGTCAACAAGAACCCTGTGGATTGTTTTATTAGCTACAATGGCCCTTATCACTAGTGGATCATCATGGGGATGCTGGTAGCCTTCCATGTCGGAGTCCGAAAAAGTTATGGTAGTATCTAGCCGAGGGAGTTTAGATACGGCTTGTATTTCAAATGTTTCCCTTGATCTGATGCTGCGCAGATGGGCCTTCCTAGTTGTGTTGGATTCCCCGCCCCCTGCAAATCCTTCAAAGATCACATGGATCTCTCCCAAGGGCTGTTGGTGCTGAGATAAAGTTGGCTAACGAGGTGGTGGTGGCTGCACTTGGTCCTGACCTTCTGAAGCCACGAAACGGCGAAGATGTCCACGTCGGATCAGGTATTCAATTTCTTTCCTCAATTGGATGTAGTCATCTGTTTGGTGTCCATGATCCCTATGGAACTCACAGTATTTGGGATTGTCTTTTTTTGCTAGGTCTGACTTCATCTGAGATGGCCACCTCATAAAATTTTCATGTTGCACTTCATGTAGGACCTGTGACACTGAGGCTATTAGGGGGGTGAATTGCCGAGGTGAATACAGTTGTTGTAGCTCGGGCTGAGGTGGTCCCAGGCGGTCTCTGACATTTCGTCGCCTCTTTGGGGATCGTTCTCGTTTCTCTCTGTCTCTTCGTGGGGATCTGTCCCTGTCTTCTTGTCTCCTGGGGCTTCGTTCTCGTTTTTTCTCGCCCCTACTTCTTTCCTTTTGTGCGGCAGAGTTTTCCTACTTAGATAGAAGAGCTTCCTCGTCGTTGATATACTTTTCTCATGGCAAGGACCTCCGCCATGCTCGTCGAGGGTTTTCGAGATGGAAAAACACGTCTTTCGACCGCACCCAGCCCTAAGAATGAAAGCTGATGGCAAACTTCGCGTCGAGATGCCCACCTTAACGATTCTCATTGGGCCTGACGTAGGACCTCGGTGTTCTCCTACGGGCTCTACTCTATGGTCAAGAAGTGATAGCTCTGGGCTTCTCGCACGTCCGAGTCTGAAGGAAGGGAGACGAATGTGATGGATAGCTCTCTGAAGGATGCGATCGATGATGGAGGGAGTCTGTTGAATCGGGCCAACATCGGGCCTTTCAGTGTGATAGCGAAAACTCTACACCTCACAGGGTCCTGGTATCCGTGCAGCTCCATCTGATTCTTGTAAGTATTGAGGTGGTCAACAGGGTCTTTCATTCCGTCAAACGTTTCGATCTTAGGCATTCTAAACTTCGCGGGGAGGGGGAAATGCAACACCCCGGCCGTGAACGGGGATTTTGTTTGCTGCACCAAAGCGTCCATGGCGACTGGAGCTCGTCCTTTTACAGTTTCCTTCATGTGGCTGAGCTCTTGCTGGATGTCTTTGAAACGCTGCTCCCATGACCGCTCCCCTGTCTCCTATTGATAAAGGACTCCGGTCCATCGCCCGCTGCTCCTACTCATGCCTCTCCCTCAATGCGACATCCTCTCCTGTGGGTTTGTATGGGTCATGCTCCCCCCGGGGCTTGACTAGTTTCTCCTTCTCCCTTCCGCTCTCGAGGAGGGTTCAGATGTTGTTGTTCCTTCTCTGGGTAATGGTGTTTTGGCTTCGGGCCTATCGCGCTCCCTCAAAGGCCAGATTTGCCCCACGGCTGCTCTCCAACTCTCCCAAGAACGCTGGTTGGTGAGACGGAGCGCCTTCATCTCGTCAGTATTGGCGTGTAGAGTTTCTAGTGTGCCTCCAGGAGGTCGGCTATCTACGTTGCCTTGCCAGTCTTGCATCCTTAGGGGATTGGAGTGGCTCATGCTTGTGTTCCGAGTTGATACCATCACCGAGATCTACTTCGATAAAGGAATTGTCGTTCTACGTGACGCGCCCAACCGATAATGCTTTTTCAATCGAAACTGGGCTGGAGCTTGCTGAAATTACTAGGTCGGTCCGCTGACTCTGGATGTCCGGCTCCCCTACGAAAATAAGAAGAAAAAATGATCTACGTTCGCCTGCCTCTAATGCCTAAATCAGTTCTTCCTAAGATAAGAGAAAAATTAACTCGCTTTAGGGAAATGAATTTTTAGAAGCAGACTTTCACCTAATTTAGGTGACCTGGTATTATAATGGGTGGACTAAAGTGATAACTTTTGTAGTTAGATGATGATACCATATTTCTCTCATTTGGTGAGGGATTTTATTTCCTTATCATTTATCGATTAATAAAGGACAATTGATGATCAATTATTAGGAAATACCCTACTTCCTTAATTGGTCGAGACTTAATTAGGGAAATTGGGTACTTTCCTTTAATACGGGTTCGTTGGGCTAATTAGATGAAGAGGTGAGTCATTCTCGCTTTGAGCTCGTATTCGGGGATATCATTGGGTCGAAAGTAAATTGTTTCGCCTATAAATTGTTTGGGGCCTGCTTCCTAATCTCTTTTGCTTCCAATATTTGTCAGCATGGGCCTGCGCGCCTACTATTTTAAACCCCATCACAAGGCATCTTAGGATTACCGATTGAGTAGGCCTTGAACTGTTTCTTCTTGCTATTAACTTAGATGTTGTATCATCCTCTAATATTTTTAGCAGTTTGATATACGTGTTCAGATGTAATATATAGTCGTTTTGAATCAATGAAAATTTTCTTTTCCTTATAAAAAAAAAAAAGAATATCTTACCCTTCCTAAGTAACCCTTTTTTTTAAATGGGTTCAGTTATAAAAAGCTTATTCTCATATGAGAACGAATTTTACACCTTTAGATAGTGATTTTATCTTTTAAGGTTTGTATAGATTAAAATTTTGTCCGAGAAAACACAGATCTCAAGAAATAAAATCACCATCTAATGGTGTAAAACATGTTCTCATATGAGAACGAGCTTTTTATAGCTAAATCACCCTTTTTTAATACACAAGGGAACACGTTTTTCGAGGTTGTGGCTAAACCAAGAAACTTCTCTTTTTTTTATAGTTAAACATTTTAGTTACAATATAATAAATTATCTTCATTGAGACTCGAACCTAAGATCCCTCCTGCTCCCTATACCTTGTCTTTATGAAACGTAATACGCTCCATATGAACTAGACATAATCCACATAAACTAATCTTTATTATCTTATGCTCCTAATTGCCTGACCTAATACATTCAAGACAATGGCAAAGTGTACTATTCTTTCATCCAAAGCATATGTCGGATGGGATGCTTCTTCATTGGAAGTCTACCTCTACCAACCATTGATATTTCCATTTTGATCCATTTGTACCTCAACAATCAAATATCCAAAATTCTAGGCCACAAGGATTGACATTGTTCAAGTTCTAATACTAATCTAATTCTAGGCCACAATGTTCGAGCCAACTGTTTGTACACATATCAATTAATCTCACGAACCCTAAAATTAACAGTTAGATAAACTTTCAACATCTCTGAGGGGACTTGAAATGATCACTAGTGATCATTGGATTAAACTCCAAGGCCTAGTATCAATTGAGTTACCCATCAAGTTTAATCATTTCCTTTTTTATACAAGAACAAAGTTTTATTTTTATTTTTTCATATTGGTACTAATTTGATCATCAATTGTTTTTAACTGGCTATCAGAGCCTCTACCTATCTTACATCCACCAATTTTCAAAAGTAACATTTGACAAAGATATTTCATTGAATGGTAAAAAGGTCTGATTTCATATAAGATAAAAAAAAAAAAGAGATAATCTATCTAATAATATCTTTAGATTGTAAATATAATTAACTATATAATAGAATAATATATATATATATATAAAAGCATGGTGAGTGATTTTTGATCATTTATAATCTAAAATTACTCATTTGTATCTTTTCTTTATTTTCATGTTCAATAAAATAGTTATTTCATAAAAGATTTCTTGCTTTTTTATCTATTTTTCGTATTATCGCCGCCTTATTACCATTCTCGGCTTATCATCGCCTTACTCCAGATTCTGGCTCATCGCTATCTTATAACGATCGTGCACGATTTGTCAGTCCGCTTGTTACCGACATAACGTTTCTTCATTGCTTTGTTGTAACACTTTATTTGCGCCGTTAATCTAAACAATCAAAACAAATGACAATACACATCAAATTACGATTGCCTGTATGTCAAGAACTCGCTCAGACATATTATAATCACTTTTTATTATCAAATTCTGACGCTTTACACCGACGACATGCTATTAACTTATATATTATTTCATGTGCATTTACTTTAGCTTATTGTATATCTTAAATCACGATCTATCAAAGCTCAATCAATACATATTCAGGCCCAAATTTATATATATAAACGCACACCAAGTACCAAAGATTTTATAACACCATAAAACAATCGAAATCTGAAATTAGTGCACCCATCATCTACAGGGAAGTCCTCCAAGAGGGGAACAAAAACCACAATCAGAGTCCATCCCCCAGTAGTACATCAAATAATACTTAAGCCTATACATACACATATTTTCCACACTCCAAACACTAATGTATCTTACAAATACCACCAAGCCCATTCAAATCTGAAAAAATTCAATTCGCAATCCCATCATCTATCTACCCAGAGTGGTGGTCTCCAAGAAGGGAACAAAAAACCACAGTCAGAGCCACTCCCCCCTCCCCCTATTATATCATATTCACCTTCAAATATATATATATAATATATGCTCTATTACGTGGGGAAATTATTATTATTTTTTGTTTTTGTGTTTGTGTACGTGAGAAGATATCAAACCAGCCTTTTTTTTTAAATGAAAATTTGTGGGCCAGTTATGAGGTGTTGTGGGTTGGGTTTGGGCCTGGGTTAGGGGAAAGGCCCACGTTTTGTTTCTCCCTCAGTGAATTGATTTTCTCGAGTCTCCACTCGCCTCGGAGTCGAGCGATGAATGTATCGGCCTTGATGTTAACGTCTGGGCTTGGGCAGAATGTGGGCCCGATCGCATCTCCACCGTCCACTGCGGCCTTGATTGATGAAAAATCAACGTCATCCCGCTCCGGAGAGCTGCACCCAGAGCTATGAGCTCCGTATTCTAACATAACCTCCCCGAACGACGAACTGCTGCTCCGGCATCCGGAATGGCGGTGGCGGCGGCGGGATCGGGATTAGAGGCGACTGGCCGCCGTTGTTCACATTGTCGCCCCTGTCGTACGAAGCAATCGATCTAGCGGGCAGTGGCGGTCGGCCGGAGGCTCGCCGACGGGATTTTTCTGGCTGTGGAGGAGGCGGTGGCGTTGGTGGCGCCGGTGTAACGTGAGTTTTGCGGTTCGATGGTTGTGAAGGAAGCGGAGGAGGTGGGCGTGGAGGAGGCGGGGGAGGTGGTGGTGGTGGTGCCGAGACGGAATGGATTTTCTTGCTTTTGCTTCCTTTTCTGAATAGATTGTGGAACATAGATGGAAGAGGAGGAGGAGGCGGCGGCGGCGGCGGTGGCGGCGGAGTTGGTGTTGTTGCTGAAGGAGGAGATTGTACTGCCTTTTCCTGTATTATATTCTTTGTTCTCTGCTTCTTCTTCTTCTTCGTTTGATTGTACAGTGAAACAAAAAAAACCGTCGCTATATCCTTGGTCGTGCCGCCCTTTCTTCTTCCGCTTTTTCCATTCTTCTGCTCCGAAGTATGACCTCCTGACATTCGCGGCGGAGGAGGAGGCGGAGGGGGAGGTGGAACAGGCGGAGATCGGATCTTCTTGAATTGATCAGCTTCACTGTTACTCGACTTCCCTTTACGCGATACAGTTTCATAACTTCGTCTCGTTTTCCGCTGAACAATTGAGGGAGGAGGTGGAGGCGGAGGCGGGGGCGTGGGAGGCGCCGCCGGTGAAGGCGAAGGAGAAGAACGAACCACGAAAGTATCAACCGGTATGACCTTCGCACCAGAATCATCACGCTCGAGTTCACTCCCCGGTGACGACGAAAAGATTCCGACGACGCCGGAGATCGATACTTAGTCACTTCAAAATCATCAAAAAACCGCCGCCGATCATCGCCGGCGCCCCACAATGACTCGTTCCTCAGATCTGGATAGGAGCTACTGCTCCTCAACCGGACAGAACCGGACTGAATCGGCGGATCATAGATCTTCCGATCCGAAAACTCAAACAAACTATCCGAAATCGATTCATGACTCTTCTCCATAACCACCGAATCACTGGAACCATGATTCTCCAGAACGTCGTCGTTCTTCTCATCATTTTTCCTCGCAAAAACACCACACAGAATCGCAAACAACACAAGCAGGATATTGAGCGAGTCCCAACTCTTCCTCACGGAGTTAGGTCTCAGAAACTGCGAAGTGAATTTGAGAAACGAAGGCACCGCAACAAAAACAAGAATCATGGCCAAAATTGGCAGGATAATAATCAATACAGCGGGGTTATGGAGGGGAGAAGGCGACCGACGGCGGTAGGCGGAGGCGGACGGTGGCGGCGAGGGCCAGAAGGGTGGCGAGTCTCCATCTCCTTCCATGGGTTTCTCGTTAAAGAGAGAGTGCGTCAGGTTAAGCTGAGTTAAATGAAGAGAAATGAGGGTCCATTTCTGGAAGCAAAATGATTTACAAAACCGGTTGATGTTTTGTTAAAACATTCAAATTAAATTTTGGTAAAGCAATGCTTTCAAATTCAATCAAAGAAACGTGATTCTATATATTGTACTGAAAATGACAACCTTGTATTTGAACATACACTACTTTTTATTCCAACCAATAAATATGTTTTCTTAATTGTTTTATCACATTTCTTCAATAACAATACTCTCACCTTTTTATTTATAAAACTATTAAACTTATATTAAAATCAACCTGACCACTCTACTTATTTCTTTTTATCCCATTAGGAAGGGGGAGTGGATTTTTTACTTTCCTTGTCCTGAAATCATAACAGGGCTTTTTCTTTCAATAAAGTGATTTTTTTTTCATTCTATATGATTTTTCATTCGATTTTTTTTTATGTTTTTGTTATGTTGTTGTGTGATTGTGTCGTCATGCAATGGTTAATTTGTTCGTTGGTTATCATGAGGGTGATTAAGACAACAAAAAAAATCATATCAAATCCATGTTTATCATCATGTTTCATCAAATCCTAATCTGGTGATTCTAAAGATTTTACGACACATGAATTACATGTATTACTGGACCGCTTATTCTGTTATTAATTTAAATATTGTATCATCCTCTAATATTTTTACAACTTTCATATCTATGTCAGATATAATGTCTTGATATTCCGAATCAATAAAGTTTCTCTTTAAAAAAGAAATCAATATGATTTTACATCTATTCACTTTGTAATATATCTATGTGATACTCTACTCTTATAAAAACTTGAGCCTAGGACATCTTGTTCATCGATTCCCTTTTCAATTTAACCCATACCTCAAGGCTTTTCACATCCTATTTCACATTCAAATTAATTCTTGTTTTGAGTTGGGCATTGAGTCAGTAATCTGGGCAGTCGGCCGGCTTGGGTAGAGCCAAAATCGTCTGATTTTTCGCCACTTATCAATTCACTCACTGAAATCGACGGGCGCCTAAATAAGCCAGCGCAGAAAAATCTCATGGTCATCGGATCACAAATTTGGCCCCGTTTTTCTGCACACGAACGGCTCACCAGTTCTAATTCGGCCACATCTGACTAAATTTCCATCTGACGGCCAATTTCGCTTACACTTAGTTAAGAATTATATATTATATAGGGTTTAAAAAGTGAGACCCACATATAGTGTAGTGCAAGTTGGTTAGGTGTTTATCATAGCGTTGCCATAAATGCAAAAAAAATTGATGGGAAAGAAACAAGGGAGGGTTCCTCCATGCTCCATCTTTCCAATGTCTTTGTTCAGTGGGTCAAGAAAATTAATTATTTGCAAAGGCCATGCAAGAAAAATGAAAACCATTCTTTTTTTATTGGTCTTTGTTTCTTTTTTTTTCTTTTTTTAAATTATTAATTTTATACTTCTTAATGAATGTGACTTTTTTCTTCAATTATTCTATAAATTTGATCCTGGTATCATTTATAAGATTGAGTTTTAATTGTTCTATCTAAATTCCAAGTGATAGTTAATATAAATAGATCAAACCTTTTGCAATATTTGATATGCCTTTCATAAGCTTATTTTTAAACATTATTATTTAATTAACCGATTATCTAACTCTTATAACCTATACATTTTTCTCATTTTTCTTACATTTATTCATTTTTTATATTACATTATAATATATTATTCTTACAAAGCTTCCAACATGAATTTATCTAACATTTTTTATCTTTTTACCATTATTTGAGTTCAAAAAAACATAATAATATGGATGATTTTAAAAACAAATATTCTTTATGGATGTTGTTGAACTTTGGAACCTCTTTTCACATGCTTGATAACTACAATTAAAATATTATTTTTGCTTATTGATTTTTTGATAAAGATTATTACCCATTTACCCTTAAAGGGACCCAAAAACAGATATTTTTTTAAAAATGTTTTTTTGAATCACAATAATTTTCTAGGGTTATGTCCTTTGGAGGGATCCATGGGAAAGCCAAGGGTAGGAAGGGCAAGTGGAGGCCACACAAACAAAGATGAAACAAAGTACACAACATCTCTACAAGGCTACAACACAAAATTTAGAAGCTTTTATTTAATTATTTAATTATTTAATTGTTTAATTGTTTAATTGTTTAATTGTTTAAAATAAAATAGGAGCGTGGGAGTAATGATTGAAACCCTTAACCTTTACACCAAAAACTTGTTTATGATGTCCCACGCACTATATGATAAATTCAAAAATACTCTTTTCACTATTCATTAATCATTCTTTTTTTTTTACTATTACTAAAGGCACATAAGGTTTCATTCTATTCTCCACTTTCTTCTTTTCTACCCCTAAAATTTTCACATTCTTCCATGCAAATTATGTAAAAATATGGGAAAGAAAAAGACCAAATCACCCTTTCAAAGTCTCACCCAATGATGTGGGTCTCCGATCACCCTCGCCGACAACTCAAAATATCTAGGAGGTGAATTCCCATAAGGTACTTAAAAGACTTTGTGGCAAATGCCCTTTGTCGGTTTTCGAGGGGTAGGGGGATTAGGGGTAATTATGTAAATTTTTATTGTTTGACCAATACGAATGAAAAAAGCATTCAAGTCACTCATATTATACTCATATTATTGTAAAATATATTTTTTTATATCAAATGAAAAAATGTACACTTCTCCTATTAGGATGAAATTACTTTTAATGAATTGACTAGTGAACCTTCATTATTATAATACTGTTATAACACTAAATGTAACTCAGTTATCTTTAATGTAACACTGATATAACACCAATATAATACAATTTATAACACTAATGTAACATTGTTTTAACATAAATTTGATGAATTTCTATTTTATAAGTGTCAAATAAATGTGACTCACTTATTAACTCATTAAGGGCAATATCGTCCTAATAAGAAAATAGTGTATGCTTTCATTAATTTGGTGTAGAAAGTACACTTCACAATAATATGGGTGAGTCAAGTTCTTTTTTCCTTTATATTGGTCCAACAATACACTTTAACATAATTGCCTCGTGAGATTACGTTTATTTAATCATTGAAGGTTTATCTGATCATTAACTTTAGGGTCTAGTAAGTGGAATGGGATAAGCTGTGGCAAGTAGGTTATAACAATCAGGCTTAAGTGACCCTCACGGTTTTAAAAAGCGTCTACTAAGTTGGGCAGGTTTCATACTTATATAAATAAAAGCTTTTCCCTTATTCACGGGACGCGACAAACTCCTCCACGTAGATATACCGTCTGCTGGGTCCCATGACATAGTACTAAACAAACAAACACCTCATACGGGACTAAACGAAACAAACCCCCACGTACATCAAGTTTAGGGATCGGCTCTAATACCATTTATAACGACCTAATCCAACCATATGGGATATCGTCCGCTGGTTCAAAAGCATCTCTCACAACTTAAAACCCATCTACTGTGCTAAGCGAGCTTCATATTTATATACTACGTTAGTTTCTCTCTTATATCCGGCGCGGATGACACAATGGGAGCAGTCGACAACACGTCGGAAATCGACCAAGATTTGTTTCATCAGGTGCTTCTCAACTTCCAAGGTCAAAAACCACATGGTCATGAAGAGGCAATGCATAATTGCCTTTGGGAGACTTGATAAGGTAAGGAGCCCATCGATTGCTGGAATACTATTCAGCGAAGCCAGTTACTCCGCCACAAACCCCCGAGCGTGGTTGTCCTCGAGCTTTGGGTGTCGTCGGGCCAACGAGAATGATATCTATCACAAGGCGGGAGCCCGTGAAATGGTAAGGGTTGAGAGTTGTTCGAGGCCACCACTTCAATGTATTCCCCAAGATGCCTTTTTCTGACTAAGAAGTCTGGTCTCGCAGGCAATAGCGCCATTGGTCCGTGCCTGACGTCCTAGTGATACCGCAATGAGACTTATCTCCTCCTACCCGCTCCTCCCCATGAGACCCAGGGTCACTTGAACCCTAAAGCCGACTAAACGATCGGGAGTAGCCGAGAGGGCGGCAACATGAACCCGTCCGTCTGGCTATGCTTTTATCCCTTTTGTCCTGATCATCCTAACCCCACTTCTCCTTATTCTCGCCATAGTGCCGAGAATCGGATGTATTGGCAACCATTCTTTTGGTGGCAGCGACTATGTCATCCTCGAGCATGACGAACCTGTTTCGCTTGGAACTACCGCCGACGCTGTACTGTGGGGATGCAATGATAGTGAATCGAAAATTTGTGTATTAAGGCGAATGGCTTGCTTTACTGGCTGCAGGACCTTGTCGGGGTCTAGTTGGAGAAAAGCGGCCCCAAAACGTTTCATAAAATCCCTCGAGGATCCGTATCTCCCCATTCTGGACATGGAATGACTAGTAATTCCCTCGCCTCCAGCCTCAAGTGTGCTGTACCTGCGACAAACTCTTAGAAAGGCAAATCGAAAAGAGGTTATTTATTCGAGCTAATGACAACTACGACAAGGCTGGGAAATTTCCGCCAAGCTGATGGGGAGACTTTGCACAATAGAGCATCAAGCACCGCCTGCAACCTCATTACCTGGTGAAAGTGCATAAGATGGTCGAACGGATCCTAAAGACCATCACAAGCATAAGCGCCATTAAACATAAACCAACTAGTCGCACGTTGTCGTCCACCTCGATGCGCTACACGATGCAATTAATGGCTAACAATTGTTGCATAAATTAATTTGCAACGAAGAAGATTGCGCCACTCATAATTGCCCATCTCATAACCGTCCATCATTTAACCCCCACAATGAGTATATAATGTATAAGGATGTCATCTCAAAGGGGATCCAATTATTATTATTATTATTTTATTTTTAGTAGTAATAAACAAATTCTTTTGAAATGACACAAAACCCATTTAGTGGGATTAAAATCGTGCAAGCTGGCCCAGATAGCTAGGATTAATTAAAAAGAAAAAATGAGGATAAGCATGGATTCTGAAATTTTAAGCTATGCTACATAACGTGTACTTGTCCCACACTTTATCTATAGAATATTATGTATATGTATTGAAGAGAATGTTCCTTAATTAGGGTTGCCACAAGAGTGGTACACGTGGATGAATATATATATATATATATATATATATATATATATATATATATATATATATATTAATTTTCTTCCTTCATAATCCTATAACCTTCAACTTCAAGTAGGGTCTTCTTCTATCCTTAGGGAGGGAGAAAAGGGACAAGTCCAGAAATTGAAACCATATGATATGAGGGCCATTACAACTTGTAACTTGTTTTTCTTCTATGGGAATTAGAGCATTGAACATCTGTATTTTTTTCATCCATCATTCCTATAATCACGTGATGGAGTAGCTATACCTTGGACAAAAATGTGTTTGGGGGTTTAGTTATATTGTATGGAATGGAATATAATGTTCTCCAGGGTTTAGAGTCTATTTTGTTCATATTTTTTTAAATTATACTTAAGAATAATTTTTTAAAAACGCAAAAAGTATGTTTTCTAAATACTCTTTTTTGTTCATTAAATTTAGTATTTTTTGTGTGTTTTTCAAAAAAAAAAAAAAAACTAGAAACGAAGCATGTTTTTGCTATTTAGTTATATTGTATGGAATGAAATAAAATGTTCATCAGGGATTTTGAGTCTATTTGGATCATATTTTTTAAAATTATTTTTGAGAACAGCTTTTTAAAAACACAAATAATGTATTTTCTAAAAACTCTTTTTTATTCATTAGATATAGTGTATGATTTTATTTTTTTTTCAAAAAAAAAAAAAAAAAAAACTAGAAATGAAACATGTGTTTGCTAATTTTTCTTGTTACTTTTGTTTTTGAGAATAAAAAATAGTTTTCAAAAACAATAAATAAACATACCCTTAGTTATCATGTCGAGATTCATCTTTACACTTTTAAGTATATTTTTTTGTTTGAAATATGTTATTTTCAAGATTACTTATGTAAATAACTTTTGGATTAGTCCGTTTTAAACCGATTTCTCTATTTACAATCGCCTTTATTATATCACATTTCTCTATCAAATATAATATACATTTTTTTACCTAGATAACATGTGGTTTTTAGCCTACTTTATTTTAAGCCTATTTTTTTTTCTTGTTATTGTATATATATAATTTTTTTTTTCTTTTTTGCTATATACATAATATCTCACATTATCTAAAGAGTAAAATGAGAAAAACCATACATAAAAGACGAGATAAGGTACACAAATGCTTTTAATATTTGATTATATGTGTCCAATGATGTCCCTAATGTTTGATTCGTAGCTTAGTGTGCCTCTATCTTCAACGAAGTAAACAAATTGGCAAATTAGTGTCTAACTTCGCTGATGTGTCACGCCATTGATAAGTGACATGTTAGCGGCGTTAAAAGTCCATTTACCCATATGTTCACTTCGTTGATATAGAGACATATTTGAGTTATGAAACAAATATTATGGGCTGTATTGGACGCAAAAAAAGCATCAAAGCCAAATTATACAGATGACCAAATATCATGGACATTTACGTAACTTATCCCTATAAAAGACACTATCAAGATCTTTGCATAGGCTTAATAGAGAAGCAAAATTGGATCGGGCTAAAATATTAAGTCATAAATTTTAATTATATTCTATTTTTCTTTGTATTTTTTTAGTAAATCTTTCTTCAATATTTTTTGGGAATCTTTTGTTCTAAATTTATAGTGTTTTTGTGCAGAATGTATAGGTTGGAAGGATAAACTGTATTTAAAATATCATCTTAATAATTTATTTGTTCCTATAAAAATATTAATTTATTTTTAAAAACATTATATAAAAATATGAAATAAAAAACATGGCCCATGGGGATATTTTTATGTTGTAGGTCCTCATTTCGATTTTAAATATAATATAATGTTGTTTTATTTCAGAGAATAACTCGATATGTGTAATATTGAATAAAACGTTTTATATTTTTCAATAATTTCTATAATTTTTAGCTGTCTATATAGACGAAAAGAATGTGTCAAACCACGATATGAATAATAAAAAATACATAATTTAAAACGTTTTATAAAAAAATAATTATTTTTCAAGTAAAAGTACTATCTTGACTAATTGTAGTTATTATCTTAATCAATTATTTAAGATAACACTTAATGTTAATTAAGATAGTAATTTAAGTGATCAAGTAATAACTTTATTTGAAATTCAATTATTTTTTTGAAATGTATTTTCTATTTTTTATATTAATTTTTGTTTTTATTTTTAAATTGTTAGAGCATCTCCAAGAGGCTAGCTAAACCCCTCCCTTTAGCTATTTTAACTAACTTCTTCCTAAAAATCAACTCCAAGAGGCTAGCTATTTGGCTATCTATTTCCCATACTCATTCTATATTCATTTTCCATACATATTCATTATCTATTTCCCATTTAATTTCTATTTCTCTCCCTAAAATATAAAACAAATTATGAAACAATTAGAACAAAAAATTTCAAACAACTTTGAAAAAAATAGGAAATTTTTAGAAAATTAATGTACCAGGAAAAAATATGAAAATTAACGAAAAAATAAAAAACAAATTATGAGAAATTATGAAACAATTAGAAATAATAAATTTAATTGTTATAATATATAATATATTATGTATATTTTTTTATTTTTTCTCAATATTATAATCTAACAACGCCTACTACAAGAGAAAAGAAATGTGAAACTGAGTAAATGAGAGGAAGCATCAATAATTATTTATATCAGTCGTATTGCCTCAATCAGAATCGAATATTATTTACCAACGCCGCTAAACTAAATATCGTGGAAAAGTTAAGATGTACTTTAGACAAACAAATTTAGATAGTAGTAATCATGGTACAAGTACTGTAATAACATTTGCTTAAGTAGTGCCTAGTAATTATGACCGTTGCAAATATTACTGTTGAAAAATTCAAATTTTAAAATTTTGAATTTCATGATCATCAGAAATATGATCGTTATTAAAAAAATTTTAAAATTAAAATTTGATGACGTGGCGAACACATCAACACGTGATGTCATCAATACTATGATGATACGGCATATTAAATAAAGATTTTAAATTTTATTATCGAAGTTAGTTAAAGCACTGAAATCGATAAATTTAAAATGGGATAAAGATTGCCGAGCGACTTTGAAAGTTTAAGCACTGTTCCGATAATATAATACTTTTTAATATATTTCGAAAGAGCCTATTTGAAGGAAGATCGCTGAGATGCCTAATTGATATGCTTTGAGGAGACGCTGTGTCAGATTTTCAAATTGGCAGCACTTGGGCTTGGAGGAAGTTGGGCCCATATTGAAGCCCAAGGTTTTGTCGTCCATTTGGATCAGAAAACAAAACCCTAGAATTTTCCCTAAACCCCAATAGAGTTGCAGAAATCGATCATCTCTGATAGTGAAGAAAGGAGAAGAGGGAAAAGAGAGATGGTGTGGTTTCAATGCGAGGACTGCGGAGAGAACCTCAAGAAGCCGAAATTGCCCAACCACTTTAGAATTTGTTCCGCAAACAAGGTCTTTTTTTTTTTTTTTCTTAATTTCTCCATAATCTGACGCAAAGCATGTAAACATCGTTTTGATTTCATTTGTAGTAATTGTTTTACAATGTCTGTGATTTGAATAGTTGTCCTGCATTGACTGTGGAGAAACATTCGGGCAGCAAAGCGTTCAGGGCCACACGCAGTGTATTACAGAAGCGGTTTGTTTCTCGTTTCTTGTTCATGATTTATTTGATTGAGCTTTCATTCAATCCGTTTAACTTTGTTTGGTTGATGGAAAATTGAGGTTAAGCAAAGAAACAGGGGTTTGGTATGGCATGTCGTTCGTTGGTTAAGGGGGTGGAAACTTGCTTTTAGGCTCCAAATGACGAAAAATATTAAATGTGGATTGTGGAGTTGCAATTTCGTTTAAATTTGATCTTTATCTTCCGCACTTGATTTTTATTGCAACTCAGCTTGATTGTTAAGATTGTTGAATGTTTGATATCATGGACTGGATGAAAATCCTAATGTTGTGTTTTCAGGAAAAATATGGTCCAAAGGGACAAGGAAAAGCTCCAAATGGTACCCCAGCAAAGGCCAAAAGTGATTCAAAGCAAGGCTCAGTTGGATATAAATGTGTGGGCTTATCCAATCGCTCCTCCTGTGGTTTTGTAGGTATATTAAATTATTTGCGCCTGCAGCTAATTAAAATTTTTAACTCTATCCAAAATTTGTAATGCTTAAAATTTTCAATATATTCTAATCTTTAGTTTTCATTTTCGTAAAATAAATGAAAATTTAAATTTATTGAAAATAAAAATGCTAAAATCCGCTTTTGTAAAACCATTTTCAAACAGTTTAACGAAAAATAATGAAAAAATGTTTAAAATGTAGATTATTATTCACAATCCCGTGTTTTCGTGAGCCTGATGAGAAGAAAATCGAAGTGGAAGACGAAAGGAGAAGAAAAGAATAAAATAGCCATAATACCGTGTTTTCATTTTATCCTTAATCAATTAAATCCCGTGATTTTCGATGAATTCAAAACAGCAGCACCGCCCATTGTAACTTTTCCGATCTATATATAAAATATTTAAAATAATAATTCATTTTTCTTTTGTTTTCTAAAATTTGTTTTTGTCTTATTCTCGTGAATTCAAACGTGTTTTCTTTGTTTTCGAAAGTTTGAATATAAAATGTGAAAATTTCTACTCTACTAAACAACAGTGGCCTTTTGTAGGGACTCTCTTTGCTTTGAATTTTTTCTGTTTGATTCTCTTAATAACAATAAGAAAACACTTGGTGCGAAATTGCTATTGTTATGCTAGTTCTCTTTCATTGCAATGATAAAATAATTTTATGTAGGTACATGCTAAAAAGTTGATAATTGGGCTTTGGGATTAGGCTGTATTGAGATAAAAAAGAAAATCTTTGGTCAGGTGGGGTTGAGTTGCTTGAGCATAACATAGAATAAAGTATTGATTATGGGACTTCTTTAAGTAAAATAGTTTCCTGGTTTCTGAACATTTGCTTATCAAATGAATTTGAGCGTATAATAAGTTTACACATTGATTTATAATGTGTTGCTTAAAGTATGCAAGTCTAGTTGTAACTTAAAGGCTGATGTTTCTCAGATCTTTATTAAAGACTCATCTTCCATGCAAACTGAGTTTCTCTATTGGGCTTTTGGGACTTAAATTCTGTTGCCCTCCTGTATTCCAGCATCCTTGTGCACCGGATTGGTGTCTAATAAGCCTGCAATCAACTCTAGATACAGCTGATATGCAACAACATAGGAGATGTATTTGTTTAATGATTCTAAAATTAATCAGCAGGCAGTTACTCCATAAGCCTACTTGGAATTAAAATTCCCATTGCTTACTAAGAGGAGAATTAACGAATTCTTGTTGAGATATGGATTTTAAGTGTTCTTGTTTTTCTTTAATTCCATGAATGGGACCTTATTTGTTTTCATTGATATTGATGTCCATTGGCAGTCTTTGTAACACAAAGGCTACTAGTAAGCAAACACTACTACTACATGCTGATGGGAAGAAGCACCGAGCAAAAGCCCGAGCATTTCATGCTGCTAATGAACCTAAACAGACAGAAGAATCCACTCAAAATGGGGATGTTTCGACAGAAAAGATTTCTAAGGATGAATCGATTGGGAATAAACATGTGGAGGAGGCAAAGATGCAAGATCCACCTCAAATGAATTCTGTGCTTGACAGCTTAGAGACTGAAAATGAAAATGTGGCATCAAAGAAGAAAAGAAAACTTGATGCATCTGATAACAATGATGATAGGAAAAAGGTCGGAGGTGATACTTTGGGTGAATTAGGCAATGGTGAAGTGATTCAGGTTGAAAGGGCCACAAAGGAAACGATAATACAGGTGAAGAAAGCAAAGCACAATGTGCCCAAAGAACCAAGCTCTATGGAAGAAGATTCCAAAAAGAAAATAAAGTGGAAGAAATTGATCACCTCAGCCTTGAAGTCTGTAAGTTGTTACAATGTGGCCAAACATATAACTTGTTGCCTCCATTATAGTTTTTTTAAACTCGTATTTCATCTATGTTTGTTATTCTTTTTTATTTGTTACAAAAGTTTACTTGCCTATCTGTTAAGATCAAACCAAAAATATTGATGGCCTGAAAATGAGGACTATTTTATGTCCCATGAATGATTTAGTTATATTAAAATATGACCTTTTATCATAGTTGTTATCCAATATTTTGAATTTCTTTATTTCTTGGAAACTTTTATGCATGTGTACAGAATCCAGATGGGGTTCTTAAAATGAGGAAATTGCGAAAACTTGTTATGAAGGCACTCGAGGAATCTGGCATCACAGATGATGAAACCCAACTTAGTGAGAAGCTTGAGCACAAGGTGAGTCTCCATTTCGAACTCTGTGTGTTCTTGCCTTATTGCAATGAATGGTGCAATGTTTTATGATGTATTTTTATTATCTGCACTGCAGATTAATTCAAGCTCTAGATTCGCAGTTGATAACAAGTACGTTCGTCTGTTGGTTTGAGAGTTTTGAGGCAATGTAGAATGAAATTCCTGGAAGAGACTTGCATCCATTATCATAGTTGTGTTCTCCCTAGAAGGCATTCATTTGTGGCTAATGAAAGTTCAATTTTGGTGTATCTTCTTTTTGTATTCAGCATTGAGAATTTGGTAGTATTTGGAGCCTTCCCTATTATTTATTTATAGGAACCTATTGTACTGAAGAAAATTTTGGGAACATTATTAGGCATTATACAATGAGGAAATGAAACTCTTTGATTTGATTTTATAGTCAAAGGCAAATTACTCTAGTCTACCATAGCATAAAAGGAGCAAGTTCTTGTTTATATAGAGCTAAGTGAATACACTCAATGCGAGAACATCATATTATTACATTTCATTCATATGTTTTCAATAATGAGTAATTGTCGCACTTACCAAATAATGAGTAAAAAACCAAGTCCCTCTTCATTTATATGCACCTAATCCCTAGGTTTTACATCGGTTAGCACATGAACCATTTACTAACATTTGTTTTTTTTTTTACAATTAAACTATTTAGTGATAATGTAATGTAGTAAATTATTAAATTTGCTTTTTATCGATCAAAAAAATCATAATGTAATGCAGAATTATACTTAGTCACAAAATTCAAATCTTGTTTGTTTTTATCTTTCTTTTTTGAAGCATTAGTGTTTCATCGCTGACTAAGCATGATGGACATTCATTAACTTCTTTAATCAACTTTGGTAGACACCTTAAACTAACTTCATTATGAGGCTCGTTGATTGATCAATCTTTGAAGATTGATCATCAAAGGTTAAAGATAGATGCAGGGTTAAAGGACATTCTGAGAAGAGAAATTGGAATTGATTTAATTTGAGGTAGTTAACGGGCACTAGATTAAAAATTGTTGTAGTAACCTTGAAAATATCGAACGACAAAATATTCAAGTGCAAAATAATCTCCACCATGAAAACTGATATTCAGTGATTTTGTCCCATCACTATATTATAACTAAATCCGATGCATTTTCTGTGGAAAATGTACTTGGTTTGGTTCAATGAGGAAGTTAGTTTACTAATTTGTTGATTGTCCCTTTAAGGGTTTTTCCCATTTAATTTCCAAGCCAAGAAAGTGACAACAAATTCAATTGCAAAGCCACACACAAAAAGAGAAAAAAAAAAAGGAAGAAGAAAGAGAACATTTATCATCTTTTGTGTCACGTAAAAATAGATGTTGCCTTGTATTGCACCCCATAGCTAACTTGCAAACAAACACCTTATTCTCTCTATGAACTCCACTGGGTTTCTTCCACACAAAAACAAAGCCTCAAATTTCACAGCTCAGGTAATAAATACTAATAAAATTTTGTGTACAATTCCAGAGATGAGTTAAATAAAACTTCTTCTCTAGATAGATGAGCAGTTTCTGTTGTTTGTCATGTACAACTTTTCAGTATAGATATTTGGGATTGTTGGAACATCCTGTAACAAACAATTTTACCTTATTTTCCTACATACATGGGGGCATCATCTCCTTCATTCAATCTCTATATTGCAATGCTTGCACAGGCGTCGGTAGCACGAATGGAAGGAGCCCAACCAAGGGCTAGAATAGACGAAAAGCCAGTACGATCAATACTATAGCTGAACATATCATCGCCTGCAACAACAACATCCACATTAACCTAGAAGATCAAGACAAAGTTGAACATATAATTTTTATACATTTCGATAGAAAAGAATGCAGAGGGATAAAGAACTAAGAAGACAGACGAATAAAGGACTTAGATCTATGCTTATTTCTGATGAAATTGAGAGATGACCACTTACAGCAATTGCAGAAGCCGCTAGGCCTGCTCTCTCTCTAGGATCTTTGCGGTAGTAGTTTCCAAAGTAAAGAAATGTGGCGTAGTACCACATCAGTGGGCATAGAATCCCCAAAAGAAAACTGAAAACAAACAGTAATAAAGAAAATTAAATAATAAATACTAATGAAATGTTCTAATAACAATGGACAGTAGGTATACTCTCATGAGACAAGTAAACTGAGGGTTAAGGGAAGAAGAAGGGATAAGGAGTGCTCACGAGAACCATCCTATTCCACAGCCAAAGCAAGGAAGAGGTTTGTCATAAGCCCCCATTTGAAAGTCTTCAACATCTCTAATGAGAGTGTATTTGCCTTTTTCACGGTCCACCGCATCTACAGCTTGCCCTACCATTATAGAAGTTACTTTATCAGCTGAGAGTTCAATTAGACATAGTAGAAGAAAAATTATTAACAGCAAGAATAAAGGTCTTGTTAAAGCGGGTGGAGATGAAGTTCCATAAACTTTTTTAGTTGTTAGAGGTGAATTGAGCACTTCTCAAACTAAGAAGAACATATCTTTATCGCACAGCTAGTAAAAATTAGACAAAACTGACAGTTTGATAAAATCAATTGAAATAAACAGAAAAGAGGTCAACCCAGGTTCTAATGAAATAATTCCAAAGGGCATCAGTTTTTCACATTCCCAACCGCATAATTTATCACCAAAATAACACCAAGGAACATTGAAGTGACTTAAATTCCAAATCTGGGTGTCAGCATATGATAGATATTATTATTTCAATGGTTATTCCAGATGGTATGTTATGCCAGAGTACAATTTGAAACATTGAAACAATGAAAATTTTCAGAAATTTTTATTAGGGCCTAATACAACTATACAAAAAACTGATCTTGAGAATTAAAAAGAAAAAAATATGAACATTTCAGTATGGAATTATTGTGTGACTTAAAATATTGATTCACTTATCAGTGAGAGGATTTAAATTGACATTCGCTGCAGCGCTAGCAACAGAGAGCACTTAAGAAATATCCGTAAGTTTAAATAGGATTTCTACCTTTAAATATGGAATAATAGCGAGAAGATGGCCTCCGCTTATCAGAAACTGTTTTTGCCAGCTCAAGGTTATTTCTCTTATCTTCTGCATCCTCAACTGTATCTGCATCACCAAAGAAATTCCAATTGATAGTCAGTTGTACCTAAATGATTATCTCTAGTAACTATTTTTCTAAAAAATTCTTTTGCGAGTGTGGTATGATACAATTCTTGTAGAAAATTTTATAAATAGGAGTCAGCACCCCCCCTGTCCCGTCATATTCTTGAATCTGTACCATGAATGATTATGCTAGTTTTCTATTAACCTGAATTGTGCTTCTATCTTATTGGGTCTACTATCTCCCCTGTGTTAGTCTCTTGTGTTTCCTGTTTTATATATATATATATATATATATATATAGAAGAGAGAGAGAGAGAGAGAGAGAGAGAAAGAGAGATGCTTAATGTGAATTTTTTTAAAGATTGAATTTGCATCATATGCAGTTCTCCCACATTTTGACATGCATGAAGAAAGTAGTATAAAGATTAAATATAATAGAATCATTATATTACAAAGATTTCCAAGTGCTACCTAATTACTATTGCTTATTAGAGCATAGAGTTGCTAGTCTGGTGGAAACAGTGTTGAGAACAAAGAGAAAAAACAGTATGAAAGAGATGGTATAATTTTGATGCCAAGAGGGGACGAAACTTTTGTTTCTTAAACAAATATGACAATAAATTATATTCACTAATCTTTGCCCATCAAAAAAAAAATTATATTCACTAATCTTTCCGTTTGCCTGTCAACATATATAACTGATCAATCTTCAAGAAACACGAAACCAACAACTCAAAATGCATGCTTCATTCGAACATAATTATTCTCGGTGTTTGTGATTAAGGATATGGCTCTTTATTGCTTATTTCTATAAGTGAAAACAATATGAACCACCAAGCAGATACTTTCATGCAGAAAATTACAATTAAAGCAAGAGGCTGCTTCATTCATCTTTGCAATCTAATAAAAAGGAAAGGCTTGATCTGCAGGTGAAGACCAAACAGGTGGAAAAAAGAATTTCGGAAAGTCAAAGACTTATCCTAAAATTTCCTCTTTTCTTGTTTCTTTTATTGTTTATTCTTGCATCAGTGGGTTTCGTACTGTTTCTAAATTGAACACGGATGCAATGAAAAACATGTAAACTTACCCAAATGGAAAAAGGAACTAAAATTACCAAACACCATAGTAGTTTTCTATATATGCTAAAAGAAGATAAGTCTGAGCAATGAGGTGCAACAATTCATTCAAAAGCAAGAAAATGCAAAATTCAAGGAAAGTCGGTACTCTGATTCATCTGTATTAGAGCTGATTAATCAGCAGGTTGAAGCCCTCAATTCTGTTGCCACCTTCCAAAATGCCTGCTTCATTTGAATCAAAGTAACACATCAGATTTCATCCTACTCCAGCAATACACAGCTACGATTCCTCGGTAGCTGAGAAGGAAAATAAACGAGAAATGAAAGCCTAACATGCATTACAGGTTGGAATTGTCGAATGCTTAATACGTAACAGTTAGAACAAACATTTAGCCTGTCCTTGTCGTATTAGCATTATGACAAACAGGTCATATGGCATGACTCCTCCAGGGCAGAGCCTAAATTTGCTTTCAAAAACCCATCTACAAGAAACACATAAATGCAACAAACTCATCCAAACACCTACTATCCCAATTATCGTATCATTAAAATTCAATATTACGTATAGATGACCAGAAAACCCAAAAATGTTGCCAGGCTAATTCTTTTGAAAACCCAAATTTATGCACCAAATTCATTAAAACACCTTCCCAGGCTTCGAATCAATCAAAATCGACAAAGCTCATAGTTCTAATTTCTCCACTTGGTTGCATAAAACATCCTCAATAAACCCTAAATTAGGCAATTAAGCGAAGAATAGAGCAATATACGAAAACCCACCTCACAGAAACGCCCCTTCAAACCCCACTTGTTTTCAAACCCATCAACAAAATCACAATTTCAGAACAACCCAATTCAGAAAAACGTCAATTCAACAAAAACCCATGAAAATTCAATCCAAAACTCCCTCGAATCAGATTGAAATTAGTCAAATTACACCTACTCTTCAATCTAATGCAATGAAAATTTTCCACGAAAATAAATGAAAAATAAAAAACTTGCCTGAAGAATAGCAACGAACTCAGAAATGCAACCTCAGATCGTAGGCGTGGATGATAAGAGATGGGTGTTTATGGGAATATTACATGCCAAGCAAAGGCAATTTAAACTACTGAAAGCTTACAAATGTTGACCTCCCTTTGTCTTTTGTCATATCCCTGAAAACGATTTATTTTATAGTGTTAGATCGTTTTATTTTTTTCTTTTTACTATTATTTATTTATTTATTTTCTTGAAATTTGGGTCGTTTGTTTGGCTAGCTTCCTTAAGACTGTCACAGTAGAATCTGATTGGTTGGCCTCTTAAAAAGTCAACCAAACTGTTGGTTTGACCTCTTTTTTATTTATTTTTAGAATAACCGACTGGAGAACGGCAAATGATCGGTCTTTTCCTCCAAATGAACGGAGCCTTTTTTATTTAGTAATTTTAAATTTTAAATTTCATTCTATTTGTAATTTGATATTAATTTTTACATATATTAATGAATCACGCGGTCGCGTTAAGTGGATCGTGTTTGGTTAAATATCAATAACATGTATTTTATTTGTATTTGCCATTAAATACGTCTGAATAAAATTAAAAATGATAAATTAAGCGAAATGATTAATAATTTAAAGGGTAAGATCGATCTGATACATTATAACTCCTTTATTAATTTGATACTTTAAAAAACATGAATTATAATTAATTCATCATTATTTAACATAAATAACGTATTAAATTGATTAATTTAAGTTAAATGTGGTATTATAATATTAAATGAATCGATTCTCATTTCAAATTCATTATATTGATTATTAGGAATATTCACGATTATCAAGCAGATTGTTTGAGTCAACGTGATTATCTTCATTCATTCCATTAAGCATGTGAGTATGTTAATGGTATTCTAGATAAATGTTAAATTTTACGGTAGTCACGTATGATATTCTTACCATTAGAACTTAGTCAGAGCGCTTTCATTTTTATGCAGTACTTTTTAAAACATTGAACCCGAGGTAGCATGGTGTACTTCATTAATCATTTTAAGAAAATGTTTTTAAACAAATCATAAATTTATAATTATTTGTTAGATGAGGTAGCACTTTATTTTTAAAAAGTTTGGTTCATAACATGAGTCAATTGGTTGGAACCCAACTACTATTTCATGAATGGATTCTTCCCCACCAAACAAGATTATGTTTTTCTAATCATTTTTTTTTCCTTTGGGAACTCATATCCTTTGAAATTTCTCATTATAAGAATTATTTGTCCACTATTTTTAAAATAATTATCATATATTTTTTTATTTCCAATTATTTTTAGGAATATTTTAAAATTATGCATATTATTCTAAGAAAGTGATTTAAAGGTAATCAGAAGATGTGTAAACAAAAATGACCATGTAGTTGGTACGAGATGGGTTGCCCCTATTTTAACGATATTTTGTTTTTTTACCTTTATTTTATTTAAAATTAAATAGGAAAGGAATAAGACAATACTTAAATAAATCTATTTACTTATATTTAAACCCATTTCATTAAGGATGAAACATACTCAAAAAAACCTTGTGTTATAAAAAAATTGAAGATAATTTTCTTATGTTTTGTTTCAGAATAGAAAAATACTAAAATTGTATAATTTGAAGAAAAACATAAAATTACTTTAAAGAAACATGTAAAATTCATTAATTCATTTGGATTTATTTTAATTTTCTTTTTATGTTCTTCATTTGTCTTCTTTTTCAGGTAAAAAAAAAAAAGAAAAAAAGTAAAAGAGTTGATGAAATAAGAGTTATGACTAGTTCTATAACATCTATATGCTTTGATGTTTAGAGTTAGTAAAATTCAGCAATATAAATTGAGATAGTTAGGGTATCTGCATAAGCTTAATCGAATCCAGAGTTCCAGATAAATGAGAATAAATTGTGTTATATGATAAGTTTTATCTATTCGTTTATGTGTATCTGTCTGTTTCCAGCTTGTCTCGATTTTATAGTGTATGAAGTATGGCTGGAATGAAGAGTGTGATGTAGTCTATTAAAAAAAGTAGTAAAAGATTACATGATGTAACATTTCTGTGAGATCTTTTTAAATCTAATAATTTTTCTGAGAAAAAAAAATAGACTTTAAATGTTTTTTCTTATGTTGGAATCTTTACGATGTCACAAAAATAGAACTAAAAGATTATGGTGGAAACAAAGATTAGATTGCTTATAGTTGATTTAGAGGAAAAGTGGATTGATGATAAATCGAAATGATTAAAAAACAAAAAACGATGGATTAGTTTTGAGGAAAAGTGGATTGATGATAAATCAAAATGATAAAAAAATAAAAAACGAAGACATGTGGGTGAATATGGGTGGAGCAGAGCACCCAACGGAAATCTCTCATTTGTATTACCCCACAGTTCTTCCAAATCACTTTTCCACTTTTTGATGCCACATCACTTTCAATTTTCATTCTGCATCACAGACCCGTCTGCTACTTTGCTTCTTCACTGCACTTTTTTTCCTTTTTCTCGGTTGTTCTCGGCCTTCCTCCCAGCTCTGTTGTTTGTCTCTGTTTTTCGGGATGAATTCTGAATTGGGTTCGTCTGCAGATGGTGATCGGGGCAGCGACAGTGGCGGTAGTGGTCGTGTTCTCGACATTTACCCTCTCTGTTGCTACTATTTTGGATCTAAAGACCCCATTCTCCTCAAGGATGAAACCTTGGCTGATCGCATTCTCAGAATGAAATCCAAGTCTCTTTCTCTTCGTTTTTATTTCGTGGGTCATTGTTTTTTTTTTTTTTTTTTTTAAATTGTTTTTTATGTCGGTTTTTGAAATTTTTGTTTTCTCTGCTCTTGTCCATCCAGCTATGCCAGATATGGGTTGAGGACTTGCGTGGTAGCAGTTATTCTGGTTAGTTCTCTTTATTTTCTTATTGATTTTGTGTTTAGGTTGGGTATGATGTTGATACTCTATGGATTGATTGTTTCTTGCCATTCTTGATTGATTAATGATCAGCTGCAATTCTTGTATCTAGATATTGATATTTGTTCAGATGTGAATTTGTATTGAAATAGATGTTCATCTGTGGGCATGGTTTTGAAAACAAAGGTTGATTACTAGGGTTACTGGTAATTGGGTGTAGAGGGTTGGAGCAGTCTAGGTTGAGCTTGGAGTTCATAATTTGGGCATGAGAAGAGCTATCTAAATTTGAGGATGGTCAAGAGAAGCTAATTATGAACTGTTTTTGGTGGTAGGGTCATGCTATTATAGGTTTAAGCAGATAAGCTGCAAGTACATGGATCATATCTCATGTGGGTCATCGTCTTTGTAATTGCGGTACAGTACAAGATATTGAGAATTCAAATCATTTGAGGAATTCACCACACATTTTAGCTAAGGGCTAGCTAATCATTGTTCATGCCTCCTATCACAGTTTGTATTAGAGATGTGTGAAATTATATGTATTCAAGGCTTTGAAGGTTCAGAATTATTCCATAAACAAACAAAACAGGGTCTCTATTGTCCATGGAAAGGGTAAATTGAGTTCCCATGTATCCAACGCATTTGAAGATTCAGAATTATTCCATAAACAATCAAGACAGGGTCTCTATTGTCGATGGAAAGGGTAAATCGAGTTCCCATCTAATGATTTATGTGGAGATTTTGTTATTAGTTTTTTTATCTGATTAAAAAAAAAAAAAAAAAAAGTTCTGCTGGGAAGCTTGATATTGGCAACTTCTTTCCCCTTGAATAAGAGATCATTGCACGTGATACTACATTGAAAGCTTATATGGTTGCTTAATCAGGTGGAGTTGTTCAAGCATCCTCATTTGTTGCTACTGCAAGTAAAAAATTCCATCTATAAGCTACCCGGTGGTCGCTTAAGACCAGGTGAATCAGGTAAGTTACCATCCCATTAGATATTCCACAAAATTGAATTGAAAAAAAAAAAAAATCTAATTTTACTGGTTGGGAAATGATTTTACTTTTCAGAGATAGATGGATTGAAACGTAAGCTATCACGCAATCTTTCTGTCAATGAGGATGTTGATGGATCTGACTGGGAGGTATGTAAGTGTTAGATATTGCATTTTCATTGCATTTTTCTCATTGTGAGCTAATGAGATGCTTATTCTTGATGTTAGGTGGGAGAATGTCTTGGGATGTGGTGGAGGCCTGACTTTGAAACATTGTTGTATCCATACTTACCACCTAATGTAAAAAAACCGAAGGTAATTGATCTGCTCAAGCTGCTTCCTTTAAGTTCTGGTGGTATAATTAGTTGATTTTGTTTTCTTGTCTCATTATGTAGGAATGTACAAAACTCTTTCTTGTAAGGTTACCGCCGAGTCGGAAGTTCATTGTACCAAAAAACCTAAAATTGCTTGCAATTCCCTTGTCCCAGCTCTACGAAAATGATAAGGTACAAAAATTCTTTGAGATGGCTGTTTAGATATACATGAAGATTAAATCATGCTGTCATTTCTCATGAGGCTATTGTTCATCTGATTCATGATATTTGTTTGAACTATGGAAATTTCAGGATTTTAATTAATGATGTTTCTAGTTTCTACTTTATTTGGTAATCATGGTACTGTCTCTATATTGCTTGCATAACTTTGTGCTAAAATGCTATTTAATATGCAATGGATTGATTGAATTTCCTTAAAATAAAATATCCTTAATAGTTTAGTGAAATAAATGCATAATGGTTTTAATGTGTATAAGCTGTTGCTTTTTGCAGACATATGGACCGATAATAGCAGGAGTCCCACAGCTGCTATCTAAATTTTCCTTCAACGTTATTGATTCTTGAAGTAGATATTTCAAAAGGATAAGGTAAATATATACAGAAGATAGAATCATGTGTTTCTGGAAGGTTTTTATATTGAAGAGCATTTGATTCTTATGAAACTGGAGAGGTGTGTAAATTTTGAATCTTTCCATAGGTAATAGTGGTGATGAAATTGTAATGCTGGGAGCAACAATATAAATATAAGTTTCATACTTGATTGTGAATCTTTTATTTGAATGCTTCAATGTTTTGATAATATAAATATAATTAAAAGTTATGACCATATCTCCCTTTTTTTCCTTCCTTTTAGTTGTTGATGGATAGAATGGAGAACATGTCTATGCTTAATTGTAGAATCTTAGAGAGGAGGTCTCTGGAAAGAGAACATGTATTCTGGAATCATTATAATATGGCATCTTATTTTTGTTAAATGCTTATATGGTGGAAAGACCCTCTTTTCTCAACAACATTCCTTAGGATACTGGTAGTTTGGTCCTCGAGGTGGACAAATTTGATACGGTTCCACAAGAAATTGTGGAGTGGTATTTAAGCTTGAGAGGATTCATCCCTATCAGGCGATCTTTTAGGTTGAGGCTCTTATTGGGCTTGAGATTACTATCATTGGTATTTTCGGTGGAAATTGGTGGAGTAGCTGGGAAAGGGCTACTTGGAAGAGGGTTACCTGGTGCTCCAAGAGAGAGTAAGGAGTGAAAGCTATTTAGAGTATAAGTCGTGCAGCGTCAGAAGCCTTTGGGGTGGATAATGATATGGTTCCTGAAATTGTGGAGTGATGCTAAGCAGTTCTCATTTTATTAGATCGATATTTTAGGTTGGAATTCTTACATTTGACAGGTACCCATCATTGATGCTTTTATTGAGAGCTAGTGCGTAGCGGGAAATGACTACCTGGTGCCCCAACAGAGGGTTTTGAGTGAAAGCTATCCAGAGTGTGAGCCATTCGCGGGCATTCGACTTCTTTAGGGTGAGGCGATGATCTGATTAAGCAGTAGTGGGTGGTCTTTTGAGATATTCTTTTATCTATTATGGTCTTGAACTGGAAGCTCTAGCGCTTCGGGTACCTATCAAAACTTTGGCCGCTTCTCCTTCAAGCTTTCTTCGATTGATCCTGTAATTAGGAATAACATGATCATATTTCATAGGAAGAGTGCCCACTTGAGGTTATAGGTTTCACATTTTGTTCCTCATGGTATCTCCTCTGTTTGCAATAGTCTTCCAAAGCGTAATTTTTTTAACCAGTCAAGAATATGCGAAGGATGTGCCGGTCCACCTGACCGATGTTTCTATTGTTGATCAACTAACTGATACCTAATCTCTAAATTAAAATCTTCATAGTGACAATCTCTGCTTCAGACTAGTCATTTTTGTTATCTAATCTGAAATGAAGGTGATGCTAGTTGATTTTGTTAGAATTGGTCGCCTGTCAAACTGTAATACTGTATTGCCAGCCGCTGGGCGAGGAAACCCTCATCCAAAAAAAACGGATAAGATTCATACTGGCTGGGGTCAATCAGAAGGTGATGGGGAGTCAATCCAACACCGTGTGAGGTTCATTCTATCCGATCCGGTCAGGTGTGTATGTTTCGGCCCTAGAATCCCAGCGAGAACAATCAGCGCGGCGTCACGGCCATTAGTTCGGCGCTTCTCACCAAAAAGCATTGGTGACTTATACTGGAAGATCGGGTCGCTACATCTTATTCCTGGTCTAGCCGCTTGTTGAAATTGTTCTGCCTGCTGTATATTCAAATCATATGTAGGCGTGGTAAAATTTGACACGATCCGTGAATACGACATGAACTCGACACGATTTTTACGGATTTTGGTTAATTATAATTGTGTTTGAGTCAAATTGGTATCAATTCGCATAATTGTTAGCTATGATATGGTCAACCCACATAACACTTAATTTTTACCAGATAACGTTAATCTAATTATTGTTAATTAATATATTTAATTTAGTCTCTATTTCATAAATCATTAAAATATATTCAAACCAATAAAATGAAAATTTTCACCCGCTTTAATTCCTTCAATACGTTTGATATCGTGCCGGCAAGCGCAATCGCAATTTTAATAAAAACCGCTATTTATAAGTAGGAAGACCTACTAACTTGAAATGTGTAACGGTCACAAAATTTTTTTAAATGAAAATAGACTAAAACCCTTAGTAGTTATACAGGTATTTACAAATATCTCTTTATCGTCTCTACCCTACATAATTATGTCTTTTTTTTGGATATTATGATTTATTTATGGATATGTTTGTAGTGATATTATTTTTATATTGAATGATGATTTAGTGAAAAAGAAGAATATTAAACCTGAATTATTTTTGGATATGATTCTTAATTATAATATGCAGAATATGTGTAACATACACTTTTCAAGATATTCAACATTTACAACTATATCAATAGTTCATTCTTCAGACTAATCGTCAGAACTTTATAAAACGCTTTTAGAGTACTTATTCAATACTTGTTTAAACAGAGACGAATTTTTTCAGTACTTTAATTTTTTTTCAATAGATCAATATGGCCTTGGGATTTATCCATTATATATTGGCTTTGTATCAAATAACTTATATCAATATAATCTATATTATTTAATGTCACCATATAAACTTGTTACATGCTATCACACTGATTACTAATTGTTGTATTTTGAATTTGTTATTTTCAACTGATTATTATTTGTCTTGAGCCGTGCACAATAATGAAATCGTTATCGAATGACCAACGAACATTTAATTATCACCAATATATCCAAATTTTGAATATAGTTGGTGCTGAGAACCTTGAACTTGTTTTTGGAATTGGTTTTGATCATCATGGCATGTGAAAATCAATTAGTGACAGATGAAGAAGTTCGGTGCCTTTGCGGCATCGCAACAGCGGTGAGTTCAGCTAGGTCCAATAGTGAGCTGAACCAGTAAACGCGAAACTAATCCACCGAGCAGATAGCTCAATTAGTCAAAGCATTCTTAATCCAACGTATATCACGCTGAGCCTCGAGACTTCGCCTAAGCTTATTCGCCACGTTAACTTTGGGGTCATTCGTAATAGTCATATAAGTTAACTCGAACATCCACGTATCGTATGAAAATCATAGAATCTACTCGATCATCAAATTATAGATTATAAGTTCATAACCCTATCCCATTCCCATTTTGGGTGAAACCGATATAGTAATTCTTTGATTCCATTTAGCAAAAGGGATCTTGAAATAAAAAAAAATTGGTCTTAAAAACTAAAAAAGGGTATCTTGAGCAATTGCAATAATCAGGTTCATTGATATTGTCCTTAGACCTTAAGGTTTAACCAATGGTTATCGGTTGGAGTCCTCTCAAAGTCATTGAATGTTTATCTGATTATTAACTTTAAGATTTTATGTATTAATTTATGTACGCCAACCAACTCGAATTTCCCTGATGTTCAGTAAGAAAATTTTTTGTCATAATCGGATACGGATTTCAAAGCGATGTACGTGGAAAGAGGTGGTAATGGACAGAGTTTGATCAGATAAATATGGAACCATTAGAGGGCGGCCACGCCATGGTGATGGCTATTCTGTCAGTATATACATGGGGAGGGGACACTGGCCCTGAAAGTAGTTGTGGTGGTGAGTTGATGCTATTAATTTTTATTCTTACCAAAAAAAATTATAATAATAATAATAATAATAATTTGTATACATCGGAAAGCTTACAACTCTTACTCATATGATTTCCGATTTCAAAATCATTAATTAATAATGTGTCAAATCATTGTGTTCATGAAAATATGTTCTTACCATTAGTCTAAGAGAAACATTAAAAATTTTGCTTTGTTTAAATGAAATTGTGGACTTTTTATCCCAAAGTGATTGAATTTTTGACTTCATTGATAGCTTGATATATGATTATTTTAAAAATGAATTTATTGTCGCGCATGCGTATTCAAAAAATCTGTTGATTGTAGTTAAAATCACGTTTTAAAATTAACAAATCATCGTTCAATCGATTGATCGTGAATCAAACATCAAAACCTGGCTCTCGATTAGAAAAGTTAAACCATTTTTTTCTGAATAGTTATCAATCGATCAAATCTATTTATAATTATTTTTATTTTTAATAATATAATATTTATCTATTTACGACAAATAAATGGGCTTAACCACGATTCGACCGCCGATTCAACCGTTAACTAATCGATACATTAATCATCATCAATCCGACAAATATTTAATAAAACAAGATATTATGGGGCCATACAAATGAAGTCGCCAATTCCAAATCAATCCAAAACCGCGAAACATGATGGTAGCTGCCTGGCAATGTAGGTGGCTCTCCATTGAAATATGGTGCACATGTATAAACATCTAATAAGTCCTTCTCTTACTCTGCATCATTTATGATTTAATTTTATTATTCTTTTTATTTTTTCAAAATAAATATGAAAGGGATAAAATACCAACTTTATATAATACAATATTTCACATCGGCCTCCCATTATGTTGAGTGATATTTAAGCTCAAGATGTTTCAACATTTAAAAGATATTTTGATTGGACTTATCAATATATCTTGTATTACATGCCGTTAAGAGCTCGTAAGTAATAAAGAGCTACCGATACATCAAATGTGATAGAACAGCTGAATACAGTTAATCTCAACTACTCAAATTAACGTCATTCCTGACCAAGGTCGTTTATACACGCAGACTAATCGCGATTTTCTGCTCTCGAAGCTCCTATTTATCGACCTGGGCTCTTTCTCGATTGGAACTCAAGCCTTATCATATACCCATTTAAAAAGACGATGTAATATATTCAAATATGTGCTTATTACAAGTCGGAGAGGGCATCTTAATACTATTTAAAATTAAAGAATGTAGTTGCTGAATCAAACTGTACATGAATATTTTAATAGAAAACACATCGAAATTAAGCTTTTGGAATCATCTAATTACTATATATATTTCTATTTATAACTTGAAAAATATTTTTAAGTTTAAATCGTATTATTAAGCTATTCAATCAAATATAATTAATTAATTTAATTATCTAAATCAAATTATTAATTTGATTTATCAAAAACACCCATGTCACGTAAATCTAAATTGACTAATTGAGATATGATTACATAAATTTAAATAAAATATAGCTCAATTTGATAGTTGAACTAGTTCATGTCTATTATGTGAACACTGTCTTTTTATTAATATTTAATCACAAAAGTCAAACCTCATTAACATATTATTTATTTTAATAATTAAATAAATATGTTTTTATGTTCTTATCATTTGTGTCGATTCTCAAAGAAATGGTGAGATAGATAAAGGTAATATTAGAAGATAAAGTAAAGAAGAAATGATGGAGGGAAGATTCAAAGAACCAATCGAGAAGGATTCAAGAAAGAAGTCTTTCCCGGTCTTGAAAGAATAGTCCAATTAGTAATTTCCACTTCAAAATTTTCCACACACGTGCCCATTTTTTTCCGTCTACCCAAACAGATTAGTCAATTTCCAATTTTCCGTCACCAATCACAATTTTCTATATATTTTAAAATCTCATTTAATAAACAGAAATATATCCAATTATATGCCACTTCTTTCAAAGTGTGAAATGGGCTATGATCATGGTTAACGTGACAATGACATGTGATTAAATATACTCTAAAACTAAGAAGAACAAAATTTAGCTAGGTTTTTTTTAAATATAGGCTTATTAATTTAGATTACCAATAGAATATATAAAAACACATAATCAATCGAGTTAAAAAACGTAAAAACTTAATGACGTTTTTTCGTCTTAATCTGCAAAGGCTGAATCATTGGTCGGTCTGTCATTTACGTTTGACTTATTCGTAGTGCATTGAATAAAAATATCGATAAAGCGCCGCTTATCGCTTTTCCGACATGTTGCAAAGTAATATTTCCTAATATAAGAACAACTCGCAGATCGACGCATATGAAGCTCATGCGATCTTTCATCGATAGTGTAATTCGTATATTTATAATAAGCGATCATTATAATTTTCCATTTAATGGTAATAATTAATGTAGATCTTTTCCTGCCAGCATTGATATTTGATATTTATTCCACTTGATGCATCTTCTTTCCTTATCAAACCATTAATAAAGATAATTAACAGAATAATCGTAAATATCATATTTTCCGACGCGTTTTAGATTTGAATGTTTCCCTTGTTATCATTCTATCGCGTTATCGCTTTAAGTAATGCAATCTTTGCGCCTATATTTTCTATACGACAAGAGCTTATCAAACCAATAATTAAACATTATATCAACCAACACTGAAAAAAATCAAAAAATATATTTATTGATAAAAAGCGCATTTATAATACTTTAATTTAATCTAGAATTAATTAATTATCATAATTTGTTATGCCAACGTCGCTTTGATAATCTGAGTTAATCATGGAATTTAAACTGAATCACAAAAATTATGCTAATATTTATTTTATAAATTAAAAAAGAAAATGTCCAACAAATAAACATACTCTGGTTTTATATATTTATAATAAAATTGAGTTTTGAGTTTTGGTATTGATTTTATAAAAGTAATAAAATGTAAAATAAAATGTCGATCGTGAAAAAATGGATTTATGTTTTAAAATGGTTATTATACACCTTCACCATTTGATTCTTTTTTAAACATTAAATTTAGAGAACAAAGGGTGAATTTAGAAAACATTAATATCATGTTTGGTTCATATTTTTTAAAAACATATGAAACATCGTTTTGATGTTTTTTTTAAATTTTCTTGATATCATCTGAAATTAGTATTTTTTATGTTATTCATGTTTTTTCGGATCAAAACAAATAGAGGTCAATCTATGTTCTTTCTTGTTTATCAAAGATTTATTATCGGTTCAAATTAATATTTTTTTGTAAGTTAAAAAGAACAAAACAGAATGAAGAAGCTTGTTCTCCTGAATAATCTTACCAATCCTAGGTATCTTTTATTTTTTTCGAAAGGGGTTTAAAAAAATAACTGATTCTAGATTTCATTAGTCACTAAACAGTGATTTTCTTGTATAAATAAGTGCAAAAACTATGTTTATCAGATTTCTGAGTTTAAAAGTCACAAACAAAGATTGTTGTCCAAAGTTGTGAAAAATGTTTAGAGTGAGGTGGAAAGTGGAGGGAGGAAAAGTAAACGAGGAGGGAATGGTGTTCTTCCTCCCCATTTCTGAAACGCTGATCAGCCTTCTTCACAACCAGTCATTTGTAAATTTGGTATTTATAATTCACAATGGCTAATGTTTGTAAATCGAAATGTAATATATCGCAACCTAAAAGAATCGCCATTTTCTTGATTCCAGAGTTTGAATCAAGAGAGTGGCACCTGAACTAGTACCTGGGTCGCACTTCCTTCCTATGAGGATTCACTGAACGTCTCCTGTAATTTCTTCTTCACAAATATGCGTTGTGGATTGTGTCGTTTTGTCATTAGCAATCTTATGTATTCGTGGCAGAACCTCAGAGTGGTACGTTTATTAGATAGTGGATCTGTCGTCACAGGAAGAGTTCAATCGTCGAAGAGCTGTAAGTTGAATAAATACTAGCTGATTGATTTCTCTTCGTTTATTGATTGTTTTGCTATTTTCTGAATCAGCAATTGGTACCAGTGTCTGGGATCCGGCGCCTGGTGTTGTTTTCGTGCTGGCTCTTCTAGAGGTATTTTGTGATCGCCTATAAATGAATGGTTTCAGCGTGATAATGTGAAGGTAAAGCAGTTTATCATGCTTGTTTCTTGTTGTTTTGCCTCATGGTCAACTAGTTTTGGTGTGAATAGTGAAGAATAGCTTTGAATCTAGTGTAACTAGAAAAACCTCTTATTTGTTAAGAAGAGGGTCTGAAGATGTACATAGAAACACTTATTGTGAAATCCTCATTTTTTTTCAAAGTTGGTTTGAGGTTTCTAGTTATACATCGATGTTGATATCCAGCACCCTATAAAGCCCACGGACAACCAGTTGAGCTTGGCTGACATAGACACAATTAAAGTGATTGAAGGTGCTTATGGTCCAGCAGTTGGTGCAACATGTTATCTTCTGGTCATTTTTGCAATGAAGGTACTGTAAAAAGTTCTAGTACATCTCATTGTTCGATTCTATGCCATTAATTATTCATATCACTTCAGAGTTCTGCTGTAGTTTATAGAGTTAGCTTGGTGCAATGATTCCCAGAAAAATTGAGGAAGTTTTTCAAAGTTGAAAGAAAATAGAGTAGTGTATAAGGAAAGGAAAAAAAAAATGAAGGAAATAAAAATAGAGTTTATCTGTAACATATTATTTTAATTGGCTACTTCAAACACATTGTAATTTTTTTAACTCATCAATATAAAGATTAAATAATTTAAGAATATATAAATTTCTAAAAATTTTATGTATCCTTTATATTTTATTAGACAACCAATCATAGGAAAAACATTTTTCTTAATATTTTTTTCTTTCAAACTAAATACAACCTTAAGGTCAATTTTCAGCTTTGTTCTTGTCCCAGTCGTGAAGGCACCAAATACAGCATTGACAGTATCATATCATCCAATTGTTATTGATTTCCTGATTATTTGTGCATTTTGTAATTGGCCTCACTTGTAAACTTTCATAATTTATGTGATCTATCAGAAGAATCAAAGGGCTTGTTTGGAAGCTAAATATCTTGACAAACTGTCACAGCTGATGAAAAGTTGTTAAATTTGTTAGTTATGAATACATATTATCTACTAAACTTGAGAATCAACATCTAGGAATTGTTTTCAGAAAGTAGAAGAGGGTGTTAAACACAGAAGTGGTTCATTTTTAGCTTAGGCAGGCAAGTAAGGCAAAGCAGTGGTGGCAAAAATGTGCGTGTGTAAGTGTGTAAGTTATTGGGAGGTTTTGTCAGCGCCAAAGCCATTTTACAGTCCAACTAGCGGGCATCTGACCTTATAGCTTTTTCCCCTGTATTTTTTTATATTTTAAACCATGTTCGGGTTCAGAGAATCCATAATTGATCCTGCGCCTTTTATAATGTGATTGAGTGATCTGATCTTTTGACACCGCTCAGGTTTAATTGGAATAGTGTTTAATGGCGTGGCATAGTTCTATCCAATCGACCAACTTGACCATGCGTCAACGTTGAGTTTCACTTTGTTATGGTACCGGTTTAGAAGAAGATTTTTCATAGTTAGAGCTGGCCTGTTGATTCCATAAACTTTTTATATATTTGCGTTTTTAGAAAGAACTGCAATTCTTGAAGTCCAAAAGTATGCACGCATACAATTGTCTCATGTTCAATGGTATGGAACCTACCAAATCGTGTCTCCAGATTTCTTTGGTTTGTTAAGTGGAAAAATTGTACTAGTTGCAGACCATAGTAAGGTCTTTATAACAATAACTTTTGGATATCTTTATGGCAGTTAACACTGTGGTAGAGTCAACTGAGGTGGATCAAACTGAAGTTTGCGCTCGTAGTGGACAAATCTCAACTTATGATGCAAACTTTCGCCTTCTTGATTGCATTGCGTATTTTCTGTATGCATACTTATTATTACGTTATTGTTCTATATGGGCAAACTTTTTATTCTGTACATACTGCCTATTATGCTTTTCCAGTTTTTGAAAGGATAAGTTATAATGGTATCTATATTGGTTCAGTTTAAGATTCAATGAATATCCAGAGGCTTTGCTCGTTGACTGTTATAGTCTAAAATCATATATTAGAAATAACAATGCCCAAACGTTGTCAAAAGGCATAAGCCTTCGTGATAGTTTATGCCTTTCTATTGTTCTATATATGACGGTGGATTCTTAGATTCTCTGAAAGTAAAATCAATTCCAGAACCGGTATCTTATTATTCGTAGAGCAGGTAAAGTAAGAGTGGTAAACTTTTTTCGTTCAGCTTATTCTTGTTATAATCTTATCTTTTTTATTAGATTATTTTTTTTTTTCCAAAAAGAATCTAGTGTTTAGTTTACAGATTTCTATCATGACACATTAACATCATCCATAGGGATCTCAAACCTTCTATAACTGATAAAGTGATATAAATTCAGAGAGAGGGAAGACTCAATGACTTTAGTGTGAGCAAATTGATTTAAAACTTCTGGGGCAGGCAACATTTTTGTAAGGCACATACAACTATATGTCTGTGAGTATTTCAGTTGCAAATCTGGAATTAATTTGAGAACTATGTGCATGGTGTACTTTACTTCATCTGGCTTGTTAATTTCACCTCTATTCAGCTCATTTTTTTCTGGAACTTACATTTAGTTGTCTGCAATTATCTTCTATAGCCAGAGAGAATTAGTGATAACAACATGGTTCCAAAAGTGACATTTGAGCTGGGGTTGTTTTGTTTGAGTGCAACACTGTAGAGCTCCATTTCAATTACAGGTGGGAAGGATGTAATTCAGTTTAAGAATTATATAGAAGTGGTTTGTTGAGCAGCACCTAAAAAGGCTGGATCAATTTTCTCCAATTCTGCTCCTTATTTCTGCAGGTAGTGATTAAAATCCATCCTGAGTTGTATTATTTTCTAGTAAATGATTAGACCGTATTGAAGTGGTTCACCTGCATCACTATTGATTTGGTCTATTTTTTATTCTTAGTCTTCAGGATATCCAGCGTCATGCTATTGTATATAAGCTTGAATTTGCAAGTCAGTCAACAATTTCATAGACTCATTTTTTCTTTTCAGATGGTTAATATTTTTGTAGGGTTTTGTGCACGTGGAGGGTGGTTGCTTGAGTTTGTTTTGTTAAACAAGGGGGTGGTGTGGGCTGTAGGGGGGCTGGGTTGGTTTAACTTTTGTGCTCAAAATCAATATGAAGTTTTCTGTCATTTCCATCATGTGCCGACGTTTTGTAGCTTGTGTCCTAGCTGATGAACTGAATTTTTATTTTCTAAATTTAATGTTTTCAAGTCCTCTGCTTTGAATTCTATCTTATTCTTTGGGTAGATTGTACATAGAAAGAATCCACAAAAGATAGTCATGAATGTGATCAGTAGATATATACACCTGGCTCCTTCTTGCCTTTTACAATTCAATACTTGGGTAGAGTTAGAGCAAAGAACAGAGCACTTAAATTAATGCTTTGTTTCTTAGATCCAGGTAATATCCTTTCATCAGCATGTACAGTAATCGATGTTATTCAAATATACTTCTACCATTGCAGACTTCAATTGTTAGCGTTTAGTTTATTCTATAATGTTCTGGTGCTTTGTAAACTCGCTGGCGCAAATATTGACTTCGTTTATTGAGTTTCAGCGGTTTAGCGTTTCAACGGATACTTCGCGCCTGTGTTTCGTTACGCCCTTCTCTTTCCGTCATATACAGAAGCTGATGCATTATGTATTCTTCGGGGAGCGTTACCATCCAGTCATTGGCAGATCGAACAGTTTAAATAGAGTTAAAGATGTGGGATAATATTGCCTGCGCGTTTCGGGGAGCAACACAGAATAGTGAAGGCAATATACTGTAACTTGCAAAAGAAGTAGTTTATGCCTCTTTCATCATCACCATTTCTATGGTCCACCCACCACTGCACTTCTATTGTGGCTACCATCACATTATCACCTCTGTCATTGATGGCAGCTTTTCTATACCATCACCGCCAGGCAACTCTACATAATGATGAAATGGGTTGTATTTGAAGGATGAAATAGTCTCCAGCTTAGTATTTAGTCCTCCATTTTTCAGCCAAGAAATACCCAAAGTAGCTTTTTTGCATGTTACTAAAAAAAATTTGGGACTATTCTTCCCTTTTTATTCATCTGACTTCAAACAAAATCTCATGAATGCACTCCATTCTTAAAATTGTCATTAATAATGGCATTTGCCATTCATCTCATTTCCAAATTCAAAACAAAACCACTTCCTTCAATGAGCCTCCATTTTTGTGAGACTATGGAAGATCTTTCACATTATAGAACACCACTCATTATTGATCAGACTATAATTTGTAATTCCAATATTGGTTTGTGTATGACATGATTTTTGCGTGTCTTTGTAGAAATATGAGAAAAGGAAAGCAAGCAGGCAATAAATTTCTTTTCTTGTGAAATGAGACACAGGATAAGTTATTACGGGCAAATGTTTCTTTAATATTTTGTGTTCAATGCATTGCCTTGAACCACAACGAAGCTCTTACTTTAAGGTATGGTTCCCCATTATTGTCCTGATTATACATTCTGGCAAATTCAGGTTGTGGAAGGCATGTCATAATCTAGTTTTCTTAACTTCAGCCTAGTTTACTCTAAATATAGTCAGAGTGTGATGAGGATCAACAGTTGCTTGTGTCCTACAATCAGAGATAAATTCTCTTGTAGCAGGCATGTAGTTTGTCGGGTCGTGAAGTTGGAATCCTGATTCGCTTGGAGAGGCTGTAAATCTTGTAGTATCTATCCACATTCAATAAAATAGCAACTCAACCACCTGGCTGTTTTAGATTATTGGGGTCTCTCATAGCTTAATTAGTGGTCTCGAGTTCGAACCCTAGGAATGTAGCTGTGTTTTGTGATAGAGTTTTACTGTCCTTATGGTCCCTCCCGGTCAATGGTATTATCACAGGTGGTGACTAAAAACGCCTTCCTTGTGTGTGCACGGCTCGTCAGAGGCACCACCTCATGGTCTCACTGAAAATAAAATAAAAAGCTAATTCAAACTATATCAAAAGGTAACCCCAAGTCTCAATCACTGGTTGTTAATGATTTTTTTCCACCATTTAGCTCATCTTAACACACCATAGCCTCCTTCCCATCTGTCTTTTTCCAAAGAGTCTCCACCCACATTCTTTTATAGAAACTGAGGTGGTTGGCAGCTTGTCAACCTTAATCAGTGGAATGATATTGAATCAAAACTTAAGCTTTTGGAAAGCTGGAGGTGATTGGATTGTTAGGATAAATGACTCTGCCTTCATCCATAGCATATTCAGAGTGCCCGAAACCAGCCTCCTAATGTTGTAGCTGTCATTTATTTTGTTGACTTTGTTGTTAATGTTGCTCAATATAAACTCTTTCTTGGGATATTTTGTATCAGACTTTTAACTTGCACAATGTTAATTTTTCAGAGTCCTATTAGTCAAAAATAGAAATGTGCCTGAAGTTAGGTGTGTCCAGATGCCCAGAAGGATTCCAGTTAGCAATTTCTATCTTCATATAAATAACGGCATGTTATTTTCAACGATATTGACCGCTTTCTGACAATATTAGAAGGGAGAAGAAGCTGAAATGGTAAATGAGATTTTATTACTGCAAGGCAATTAGGCAGGTCATGTCATTCAGTCATGTATTTTTGACATATGGATTTGAATTTGCTCGTGTAGACTGCCTCCTGAATTTCTTCTAAGACAGATAAATTCTGGTTTGGACCCCCCCGTCCGTCTCTTTAATTATGAGTGATATGGATGTGGTCGGCCTCCTTGCGTTAGTTATATCATGAGGCCAACAGAAAAGGAAAATCGACATCGCCAAGGTTTAGGATGCATAATTTTTTTACTCGTATCCATCCGTTTCAATTCGGTTTGGGGTATCTCTGCAAACCCGAATGGGGGGGTTTTTCTTCAGGTTGAGACAGATTACAAGTCTTTTAGAAAGAACAGGGATGGGATAGAGCCTAGATGTGACCCCACCCCACCTTGCCCTGTTGCTAGCGTCATAAGGCCATTACAGAAACAGAAATGGTGTTTGCTCCCACTTGATTTTGATAGACAGCAAAGATGGATCAGATGTCACACATTTTAAGTATGGAACCAAAGAAATACAAAGACGGATCAATTCTACATTTCGTTTAGCTTAAACAAACACAGTTTATTTCTCAAAATCTCTCTTATCACATTGGGAGTTTTGTCTCTTGAGTCTCCTTCAGTCAAATCACCACGATAATACAGTATTATTGCTTGAGAGCAAGCTTCGAGAGGTACTCTGCAGAAGCTTGCGCGGCAGGATCAACCCCACTGCCCCTTTCCGCACTTAGCAGGTCACCGCTCCCACGTCAAAGCCCGAGCCACCACAACCAATCAACCTGTGGTTAACAAATATCATTCGCTTTTCTCGGAATGCGGTTATTACTCCTCTGGTCAGGTATCAACCCATTGTCGCCATCGATCACCAGTTTCCAGAAAGAGTCGAGATGATTACCAAACCAGCGGTTAGTATCAAACACAGCTTTCCAAGGTTATCGCAGCAGCATACCTGAGACACACCCAAATGACCAGAAGATTGCAAGAACGCCACAACAGGAGCCGTCCCAGTCCCACCGTATGATCTTGCCTCCCGCAGTTTATACTTGTGGGTCGTTTCCTGGGCATGGGAATAGGAAAATGGGAGGCCCAATCTCTGTGACAACACCGTCTTTTGTTACCAGAGGAAAGTGCAAAGACAGCCTACAGGTGCATCAAAGATTTATCCACAGGCCTTCATAACGCGACTGGCATTTCAGCCAGAGGCTGAATCACATTGAAGCTCATTAAGAGTCGAACTCAGACCGACCAGCAAGTGAGAAAACCCCTGTGCTCTTGGCATCACTCACAATTTCATACGAAACCAAATGGAGATCAGACACGGCCGCCCACCCCAAGAAAGTTCGACGCCAGCCCACTTTGACGACTCACACTTCCTGATGACTTTCACTGACCCTCTTCTTTGAAAGGAGCAGTCTTTCTTCCGTGAACTTCTTTTTCCGCTATGGTAGTTTCAATAAAGCACCAAGTAGTGTACTAAGCTCAATAGGCAGTTTAACCTGCATCAAACGCAGAAAGGAACCTTTCAAGCTTAAGTATCATTCTACATTTTCACGAACCGATGCGACTCAGATTACTGTCATTCCTTAAAAGTCGACGACTACTATGACTCACATCGCTGGATAACTTTCATCCGAACTTTCTTTGGGGCACTAGAACAATCGTCCTTCCCGCCCATGTGCATACTCCACAAAGTACAAGATAGGTACCCAAGCTCAGTTTAGAAAACTAACCCAAAAGACGCTGGCAGTAGAGAGAACCTCTCGGTTAGCATCACCCCACAACTTTTGTGAAACCATTAGTGTGATCGATTGAACAACGGTAGATTCAGCTTACTTTATGATCTATTGGACACGGCATTGCGGTACTTTCGGTGACAGTACGTTTCGAACGAATGCAATTTTGCGTAACTATGATGTGAGTCTACAACAATGCAGCTACAGCAGTCGATCCAACAGCTTTGTGGGGCAAGAACCCAGTAGGCTGAAGGCCAGCTTCTCGGAGGCTGGTGTCGTCTGGGCCGTCTCTGCAACTTCCTCCCACATCCAGAATCAACTTTTTAGAAGAATGGAAGATTTTCTCCCCATAGTTCTTGCCAATTACCACCCCCTGCACTTCCATTACACAAGCTCTCTTTCAAGAGTTCCACCTCCTCAGCCAGAGCCAAATGCAGACGATCACGACAATAGTTTGCAACCTAAGCAAAAGAAAGTCGATTCAGTGACATGAACTGAGCAGACACCATAGATATCATCTAAATAAGCATATCTCTGTATTTCAAGGAAGATGGTTATAAAATCATGGAGAGCATGTTATTATGTTGTTTTGGTTCTTAGAACTAGCCTCACTCTTAACTATAGTTGCATTAGGCTGAGTCTTAATGGAGGTTCACCGGGAGGATATTTGGAAGTTGGCTCAGTATCTTAGTATTTATATTTGTTGACATGTTTGTAGAGAAGCGAATAGAACTGTAGATTGTTTAGCAAAGAAAGGAATTACTATTTTAGAATCGTGTGTTTGACGGTCAAATTTTCCTAAAGATGTGATAAATGTTAGTTTTGAAGATTACAGATTCTCTTTCCACAGGTTGGGACTTGTTATAGTCTTCTTTTCATCAGAAAAAAATGAGGTTCACTGATTTCAAAATCTTCATGCCTTAGTGTTTACAGTTTTTCAACAACCAAATAAAAATATGGTATTGGAAGAAATAAAAGATAGTAAAAATAACAGGAAGTGTACCTGACAGCCCCCGTGTCCATCATAGACTCCAAAGAAATGTGCGATTAAATAATCTAAACCTTGATTCATTCCATTGAATACCAGTTCATCTCTTAGCGTTTGAAGAGGAATCTTCAAGAAATTGGGCACAACTGCAACAGCATCTTCCATCTCCAGTCTCCTTCCACATATAGATGTGAATCCCCAGAGGGGTGCACAATCGAATTCAAAAACACTGTCATTAACTGTTCTTTTCATCCTTTTTTCAATAATCAACTCCAGAATCCCAGAACATAATTTTGGATCAGACAGTTCACCATCTTCACCCTCAAGATCCCCTGCAAAAGCTAGAACATTCCTTACAAGATCCGGCTCAACCGGTAATTTCAACAAATGGGCAGCAGCATCAAGTTGAAGACTGTGACGGTTCTCTGTTACATCCATTGAACTTGGTGAATTGAGCTCAGAGAAACCCTTCATTCCCAGGAATTCCTCACTACAAACACTTTCAGTATCACCAGCCACAGACAAAGAACAAGAATTCTCCATCAACTGGCCTTCACCCCGCGACCCGAAATCGTCTTCCCCATTTTCCTCCTCTGTGGAATCACTGGAGGCCAAACTAATCTCATTTATCATTACTTCACTGAGCATGCTCTCTGAATTATTGCAATCAAGACTTTCATCATTCCCACCAGAGACCGATATCAGGGATGAAACCATTGCAGGGTGATGGTCAGACAACAAGGTAGCTGTGTTTGCCATAAACTTAAGACCTGCAATTTCCATGTATGCAGTTAACTTGGAGTCATCACAAATCAAATTGCCTAGCCTAAATGGCACTGCAACTGTTGGTGATACCTCCTCCATCAATACTCTTCCTCAAAAATAAATGACTCTTATCCTTCCAACCACTCCAAATTTGATCAAACCAAACATAAGTCAACTACTTCTTCCCCTCTTACCATTCAACATATATGGGATTAAACAACAACTGAATTTTCCAGGCGACCAAACAGAAATAACAAAGATTTCTCAGTGACGGGAAAGGACCCAATGAAATGTAAGTATGAGGAAGAATCCTCTAGATCCGATTCAACATCTTCTCTGTCAAACCCTCATCCGCCACACACATACATACATGTACAGATACGCATCCACATACAAATACACTGAGCACCCGAACAATCCAAGAAAAAGGGAAATTATGAATCGAATTTTGGATAATCATTGTCCTATCCATACCCATAATAAACACAGAAGAAAGGCAAAGCAAATGGGTGCCATGAAAAAGAACTTGAGAAAGAAAGAAAGAAAGAAAGGCTCAAGAGCTATAAACATTGAACTCTCTTTTTCAGAATACGACTTGCCTTCCCTGGATCTCAGGCAATCCACCTCAGCCTCTTGAAAATCGGCACTCTCTCTTTCTCTCTCTCTAGCTATTAGTTACCAACTCCTTCCACCCCTCTGTAGCCCTACTAACTACCTATTCTTTTTTCTAGCTTATCTGTCTCTATAATTTCTCCATACATTCCCAAAAATAATTTCGGAAGATGGTAGGAGGGAAGATAACCTAAGAAAGGAACACAGAAAGTGATAAAATAGTAAGAACAGAAGGAATACACGAACCTATCATCCATGGCGGATGCCTTTACCTAATTTTGGTATTAGGAAATATGAGGAAAAGTAGGTGATAAAGTTGTAAAAGATGAGCCGTCGTAAGTGTTTTTAAGCCATATTACATTCACACTGATTCTCATACAAGTCCGGAACGATCGATCCATTAAGCTTTACCTCATCCAATAATTGTTTTTGACTTAATCCGTATGAATAAATAGAAATAGAAAAGGCAAATCTCTTATCATACACTAGATATCATTCGGATATCGATAGAGTGAATTGATATCCTATTTCTTGAAATCTCTCTTTTGATTAAAATCGTGATGGAACGTGTATTTCTCGTTCGGGTTACGGATAGATGAAATAAATTAAAAAATATATATTTTTATTCAAGAATGAAATCTTATTAAAACTGTCCATATTCGATGTTAAAGCTCTGTCATGAAACATAACTATATTTCAAAGACTTCAACTTGAGACCACACAACTACTTTTACATGTTCTTTTAAACGTATTTCATTTATACTTTTCATGTAAGTTAATCAGATAACAAATTCATATCTTTAACTCTTATACAATTAATTTTTATATAATTTTTATAACAAATAAAACTCCAAAAAAAAAAAAAAACAAAGAAAGAAAGAAAAAAAAAACGTTTTTAATCTTTCCCTGAACAACTTGTGATATTTGGATCAAGATAAGTAACCTTTGTGATTGGCCGAGGATGATAATATCAGAGTATAACAGTGATATATACCAGATATCAAGATATCGGTGATCGACGATATCAGCGATGATCAGATCTCCGAATATCGGTTTGAACAGATATATTGTGGAAATATCGAATTACGTGGCGCGGCATGTGGTCTGGTTTGATTTTTTTACATTAAAATATTCCAGGACATGTGGGATATGGAATCTTAAATGGCGATTTGAAGTATAACAGATAAGCGGTTATGGATTGATCGCAGCGGTTGTTTAAGATATATCGATATTCGTAGCAAAATATCCATTGATATATCGAAGTAAAAATCCGAAATAACGATATGTCAGTTGGAAAGCAGATATTTTTAAGTCGCCCCAGTGAATAGTATTATTTTTAACTTAGAATCAAGTTTGTAGAATTTAGAATTCACGTTGATTAGTTGATTACTCTTTTAGGGTAAATATTTTTGAACACAAAAAGTAAAAAACTCTCTAAAGATAATTCAGAGTCAAAGTATTTTTACTGAGCAAAGATATAAAATGAAAAATAACCCTTAAAAATAAATTAATACTTAATTAAGTCATAGGTAATATTTGTATAATTAAAACATAATAAAAATACTTAATTTAGAGGTGTAAAACAATGTATTTTCAGATCATATAATGCAAGTTCAAATATAAAAAGGAGTATTTTTTTTAAAATTAGAAAGGAACACAATTACGTTGAGCAAAATGATGTTAAAAACTCATTAAAATATAAATAAAAAAAGTTCTAAATTTTTATAGTGTAATTTTTTTGAAAACTTTGGTACATACTTCATAAAGTCATAATTTATATAAACATTTCATTTATACAAATGTTGGACAAATTGACTTCTTGTATTCTATTATAAAAAATAAAAATTCAAATATAATTAAAATTAATCAAATTATAAAATGTAAAATAATCAACTAAATTATTTAATTAATGTCTAGATACAAGAATAAATACTAATTAAAACTAATTTTTTCCTTCACTTTTTTTTCTAAAATTTTAGTTTTCACCTTTATAATTTTTCCTCATATTTTCCCTTGACAGCCAAACATTTGTTTGGTTTTTCAAGTTGTTTTTCTGGGTTTCAAAATTTGGAAAATGGTTTGGACTTAAGGAAAATTAAGAAATTAAGGAGATGGGAGCCCCGTTGGTGATACAATTATACAAAGGTTCATGCATCAGTAGTCATCAATTACGATTTTAACTTCAAGTTTAAAATTATAGTTATCGATTATAATTTTGACTTAAAAAAATTAAAACCGTATACTCCAATTACGGTTTTGACAAGGACGTACTAGTTTGTGTATTTTTTTTTCAAATATATACTAAATTGATTTTTTTAAAAAATACTATTTTGGTACAAAACTTTGAAATATCCGATTTATAATTATTGGGTGTATAATAATAATAATTTAAAACAAAAAAAAAAAAGGAAAAACAAGGATTCTCACATCTTGTCTTTTTTTTTTTTTTTTAAATTTTATTGTCACACCAGTATTACAAGACTACTGGGTTTTGCTTCTTTCATGGTAGAACTGAAAGTGTACCAAAATCTACAGAGAGGGGATTACTGCTTGAGCTTTGAACCAAATTAATATTTTTTCAACAAAATCAAATTAATAAATATTAATATTTCAAAGGAAATCTTGTGTAATCATGGATTGACATGTCTTTAGAAATGCAATTGGTAACTCTGATTTAAATATTTTTAAAAGTTCAAAATCATAATCCACTGCATTCACGATTTTTAAAAAAGCTTAAAATTAAAACTTAAAACCATGATTCGTGATTACGGTTTTAAAATTTTTTAAAATAGTAGTCGCCTCTACAGGCTGATTTTGGTATACTTTAGCTTTTAGAAGTTTGAAACCGTAGTTTATGACTATGATTTTAACTTTTTAAAAAAAATTTAATACCATAGTCACAAACTATAATTTTAATGATATGATAATAAAAGAGTAGTTTAAATATTATTTTAAAACATAATATATTTTGGGAATTTTTTTTCTCTTAAAAGATTATTAGGGGACATCACTCTTACTGCTTTATCCCAAACAGATTATATCCGAGACTGAGGTCCATCTGGGTATTGAACTCTTGATGTTATACCACTACAAGGTTGATTATCCCAAGTGAGCTAGCCTTTAGGCCTTGTAGTTAACTGATGGTGGCTGTTCGAAAGTCCACTCAAGACCTAACAGATTAACAATGGTTAGGTTGGAGGTGAGAGTCGAAGTCCCGTGTAAAAGCTAGCCCAAACATCCACGGGTTAAAAAAGGCTCATCATCCCAAGCCATGCCCTATTGCTTCTCCAGCTTATCAACTACAGAGTTTCCCAATTCCATGACAAATCAATAAACCAGAAAATTCCACCACCCAAACCTCAGTTCAGGGTTTTATATAGTATAAGATTATTATCCCAAGTATGCCTATTAACCTCAGCTTAGCATCTACAGAGTTTCCCAATTCCATGACAAATCAATAAACCAGAAAATTCCACCATCCAAACGTTACTTTCAGGAGTTTTTATACCAATACAAGGGTGATTATTATCCTCAAGTATGCCTATTGTTAACTTCTCTAGCTTAGCTTCTACATAGATCCCAAATCCATGACAAATCAATGAACCAGAAATTTCTCACTTTCAGAAATTTCTCATGTTGTTGACAGAACACAAACCTGACCCATCAAATCGAACAGGTTCAGAATGGAGTAGGGCAGACTTGAGGAACAGCTCCCCTATCTGATATAAGCAAAAAGCTAAAAACAAGTCACATTTTGAGACCCAAGAGCTTTTAAGACAGACACATGCTATAAGTACATCATGTTTTCCCAATTCTTCACACAACGAGAGACGCAAAAGCAATAAAGAATGATGCAACTTATGTTTGTAAGCAAATCTTTGATGTGACCTAAAATGACTGCTAATTAGCCAGACTGAAAACCTAATTAGCATATAAGGCAAAAGGTAAGTGAGTGCTAAGTCAGAGAAACAACAAATGGGCAACAAACTTCCAAGGGATGAAACTCAGAATTGCCCAGAAGCACAAAAATCTCCCAACACCTACCAATAATTAAAAGTGTCGATATTCAAATGAATAGATGCTGAACAGAATTATAGTAAAAGAAAGAATAAGAGGTAGGAAGTTAATTGACCTGGGAAGATAGAATCCAAAGCATTTTCAGTGTGTTATAAATTCAAAATAGACCTGCCAAGAAAATTCAAGATAGACCAGTACCTCCCTACTCATTCTCCCGGCGATGATTATAAACAGTATAAAAGGAAAAGGAAGATTTTCCTGAAGCCACGATCAAAGTCAAAGACCATGCTGGAGTTTGAATCATTGGGAACTCCCTTGTATCTACAAGGAATGGAAGCAAAAGTTTATCAACATTTTACATAGCAGCAGATAAACTAAAAGAGTAAGAGCAAAACACAAATAGGAGACGACGAACGGCTCACCATTAGATTGGGTTGAACATATAAGAGAATCAAAAGCCTGTATAGTGAAATAAGAGTAACATACAGCAGGAAAGAAACCATGCAGGTAATGGAACAGTGAAATCCATTCCTATTTAGTTGCTTGATCAAAAGTCAGCCATGAGATAGTTCACATCTTTACCAAATTAACTTCTTTTGGCCTCAAATAAAAAGCTAGCTTTTACCACAGCAGCCACCTGCAGCAGATGATGAAAAGAATTTTCGCAAAACTGCAAAGCAAAACTAGCAGGAGAAACATAATTGTGGATGATCACACCGGTGAAGATCATTGTACTCAATGAAAAGCTGTTTTTATTGGAAATATGAAATGTATGTACAAAACGCATTGTTCTCTGATTTGTAAATGCTACAACCAGGATACATTTGTTTGCTAAGATATAATGGCTGGGACATACTAGCTTGTACGCTGGATGACAAAAAGATCTTTACAGTCGAAGTCACCAACTTAATACGGGAGCAAAATCCAAAACATCCGAAAGGTTCACTAGAAGATCAACTTTGCGGGAGTCTCCAAAAGAATCTATACCTAATTATAGACCTGACAGCCAAATGACCATCCATGTAACCGGTCATTTCTTGATAACAGCAATTATGTTTCCTTTGTCAATAGTATAATGAACAAGAATATACATAGAAAGCAGATTCAGACCATCATATTTAAGTCTGAAAGGTCATCCATCGGAATTTCAAGGCCCATAAAGTCATGATCTTGCAATCCATCGTCATCAATGTTCAACCATGAACCAAGATCTTGCCCTTGGCCACCAAGGTCATCAGGAACACCTAGTACATCCATTTCAGGAAGCTGCAGGCTAGATAAGTCGATAGCCTCATGATCATCCAAGGCATCCAAGGAAAACTCATCTTTTTGTTTGGAAACATTACTTGTAGTATTACTCAACTTCGGCACAGAAGCCTGACCTGATTTGGGTTGCTCTGATAACTTGCCAAGGAGTCCATTGACTGAAGCAGATAACTGTGTTGTTTTCTGCTTAGGCTTTGTTTTAGATTTCCTCTCCCCCTTAACACTGGATAAAGATGGACGACCAATTTTTGTAGTTCCATTTCTAGATAGCACCTCTCTGCTATTCCCCTTTCCATCTCTGTCCCTCTCACTCCTTTTTCCTTTTGTACTGGTTGAAAGTGAATTCCCAATGCCTGAAGGAGAAGCACCAAATGTACCACCAACATCATCAAGCGATAATTCCCTCTTTTTAACCCTATTTGACCAAGAATCTTCTTTACCAGCGGTTTGTTCAGATGACTGAAGTGCATCAGAGGAATAGATGTCATGTTTATCCATGTTCTGGGCCAATCGGGAAGTCAGAGAAGGGCTTTGCTGTGAACCTATAGAGGCTGCAGAAGAGATAAAATCAGAATCAAAAACCTACTCATGCCATTTGAACAATAGAACAGGATTAACACACCCACAAGACCCAAATCCTACAAATGTCTAAACCAAGTGAGGTCAGAACATGCAAATTTGATATAATGTGATATGTAAACAGAAAATGTGAATAGAAGGCATTGCCTTTTGTGTTGTTCCCAGTAGCCATAATACAAAGTACCTGAAACTCTAACTTCCAAAGAGCGGGCAGAGGAATTGGTGTATGGTTTGGTTGATTCACCCTCCATGGTAGTATCTGCTGATTGGGTATCATTGAGGTGAGATGACGCAGAAAGAAAAATATCCCTAAACAAGGGTTCACTAAAGCAGCTTTTCCCTGTATCTTCATATTTCTGACAATGTTCTAACGTACGTCTAACAAAAGCTAAGGCAGCTTGCTTGGCCAATTTGCTACTAGAACTCTTCCCACCAGAAGCATTAGGACCCCAACAAGTCTATCAAGATAAACACATTGTTAAGTTCATTGACTTCAATGTTTATCAATCAGAAAAATATTTCAGAAAGAAAAGCTCAAGCAGCATGTTGAACAACATCTTCCCCTCCAAATGCCCAACGTCATGTGTTGCACTGCTCTTCTAAACTTAACAAAATTCACCTATCTAATCATATACTAACATTAATAACTGAATGAACCGTTTGTTATATAAATTAATGATTTCAAGTTAACAAACCGTTTGCAAAACATGCCCAGAAATTTCTCCCTTTCATGAGAGAATACATATATGCAATAGTTATATGAAGATGAATGAGAAATCCTTCAGGCAATCCAATGTGTCTCAAGGTAGGTGGTAGCTACTTTAAATATATAGGTGGGAAGCTACGGTTACACTGTGTGAATATCTAAGTAGGATGCTGAATAAGATTTATGCCAATGATAACAAAAATCTGGGTTTAAGGTTTTGAAGGGTTGGGTTGAGAGAGAAACAATTAGCTATCACATTATATCAGAACAAAGATGTTCATTTTCTTAAAATAAAATGCTTTGTCAAACTTTCTAAAATACATCAGCTGAAAATTATGTCACAATGTAGTTGTAGTTCGAACCAGAAAATATCTCCATTCTCTGAAGAATTAGAAAAATGAGTAGTCACAGTTTTTATGAAAAATGTACACACCCAGCATCCTAATTGAACTATTCATATTAACCTAATTCTCTTTATGGGCAAGTTAACCCAAACTTTGGGTGTGCATTAATTATACAAAGGAAATAAACCAGTATATAAAGAACAGATAAAATCAGGAACTTTGGGTGTGCATTAATTATACAAAGGAAATAAACCAGTATACAAAGAACAGATAAAATCAGGAAAAAAGAAAAACAACACGAGAAATCACTATCATTTTTTTACATAAATAATTGGATGTACTAATTTAAGTTAAATTGATAAATTCATATTGTGCTTGATTGTGTGAAGTGTGAAAAGCTGGAAGTTGGCCTAGAGCCTTAGGACCCACCATTACCCTGTAGATTTCTCCTATTAAGAGATCACCCATTCGAGCTGCTTAATGAAAGGTCAAATAAAGATACAACTTGAATGGTGTTTGCAGTCAAGAAAGAAAGAATAAGGAAAGATTTTTTCTACTGTAATTACTTTTTTTTTTTTTTTTGTTCCTAGTCTCCTTTTTAAGAAAAAGTGAAGGGGCCTTTAAAATCCTGGTAGTTATTTCTTTAATTATAGGATAGGAGCACACTCTGGATTAGAATCATGGGGAGTATCGCCTGATCATTTTTACCAGTTTAAACTATGGAATCTGAAATGAGGAACACTTTTTAATTTAAAAAAAAAAAAAAAAAATCATTGACAAATAGATATAGGAATGAGAAAGTTCAATATGAACATGGACCAAACATACAAGATATCCCATGATATAGAAAATTTCCTAGCAGAGTGAAAGCGCTAAAGTTACCATATATTTGTCGTAAGCCATTCCAACAAGTTTTTCAAGGGCATGAGGTTCAAATTCCCTGCAAAACAGTGTAATTGTCAACATCAAACAACATGATGCGTAAAAGGCCAAGTCAAAGAGTAAAAGGGAAATTCTTACTTTTCTTGAAGTTCTCTCATTTCTGAAGCAGACTTCAACAGTTTACCTAGTACTTCTTTCTTCTGGGAAACCTATTGCATCAACAAAATTACTCCATAAGCTCCTCAAGACAAGTTTTACTTTATTGCAAGCTAGGAATTCAATGTTTATACATACAACAAGATCAAATTTTAGATCCTGTATCTGGTCAGAGAGAGAGAATTTTAAAGACTTTCACAATGCAAAAGTACCTGTTGGAGGTGCTTGTCCTCCAATCTCTTGATGTCTTCACTGATTTCTTCATCCTCCATCTGTGCTTTGTCAGGCTGAAAACAGAGAAAAATGATATCACAGGAACCATTAACAGGTCTCACACCAAGTTGGAAAAAAGAATGTCAACAGATCCTTCGAACTACTGCAATTAGAAAAGGGGTGATAAAGAAAAAAACCAAAGCTTCCAACCATCCATCCCAAACCCCACGCTACTGTGCTTTACACATTTATTGATCCTATTGAACTATCAATTTAAAGCTTAATACTTATAAAAAAATCAATTTAAAGCTTTATACTTATAAAAAAATCAATTTAAAGCTTAAGGTTCTAGGATTTTGGTTCAAAATGCATATCATGTTTCTTAATAGCCTCCCTCATGTACAACTCCATAGCCACACATGACGAAACAGACAAACAAATGCAAATACCCTTTTTGGACTTTCAAACATGCAAATGGGAAAACAAACATGTAACTCTACACCGACCTCTGATACCATGAAAAGAATTGCAGAAAAAAGGTTTTTATTGCTTAGAAAAAGTGTATATATGTAAGTACTGTACTCATTACGTAGAAAAGGGCAGAAAAATAGGAAACCAATAAAATCCCCAGAAATCAGGAAACTCAATATAAATATCTCCCAAAATATGAAATTCCATGACATGAAAATTTTAACTCCTCAACTAATTCAAATCAACTCTTAAAAATCCACCAATAGAACAGCTAAACTTTAAACAAAAATAAAATGCTAGACATAAATGCCACCAAATAGCTTGGACCACAAACAAAAAAATCACTACCAGATAATTATTAAATGCTATGAACCAGAACATGACCAGTGAATATAAGAGATCTTACACAAGAGAACCTACCACCAAATCTGGAAAGATTCCAATGCTCTGAATCTCCAGCAGAAGTCTTTCATTTAGGGACATACTATTGTACTGAAATTCTGAACAAGTAAGGCTAGGCATCAAATCCTTGTCTGAAAATGAGCCATTTAGGAAGTCATCCATATTGGACATAGTCCTGGTGTTTTCGGGCTCATCATTTTCCAGCTTATCAAGTGATCTTCCAGAAACAGAAATTCTATAACCATTAAAAGCAGCACATCCAGAAATTTTATAATTTCCAAGAGACTGATGATTCAAAATATTGGATTCCATCTCTGAATCGAGATCAATGCTGGTTCTGTGCTCATCGAATTTGAAGTTCTCATTTCCACTACAGTGAAACTCTTCATATTCTTCCTCCGAAATTAGAGCTGTTAAGAGTCTCTGACAAAGTGGAATTGCATCATCTGCCCTCGTTCCAGGTGTTAACTGTTCAGAAAGAAGTTTGACACCCTTTGTTTCAGTATCCATATCTCTCTCATGTTCAAGCAATCCAAATCCATTAGCTACAGTATTATGACCATCTACATTTGAAGGAACTGGAGTAGTGGATTCAAGATTTGCCTGAAAGAAGACACAGAAGAATCAGCAAATACTGAAGGCACTCAATACGACATAATTCTATCTATGAGGACAAATGATCTCCTGAATTTTAACAGAAATGAATTCTGCCTCAGTTTTTCAACAATAAAGAAAGATCAAAAAGGTTTAAATAATGGTGACAATGCCCAAGTTTGTTTAATCACACCAAAAGCTCCAGAGATCAAGGGATGGCATGCACATTTTGTCTTGTCAAACAAATAAATTCACAAGCATGGCAAAGGTGATTCATTTTTAAATAAAAAATATGGTTGTGGGACAATGGGTTATAATGTATTAATAAGTGAGGGCATAGTTGTGAAGTGTGTGTTACTGCAGGAAGCCCAAACGTTATCACACAAGCAACTTGACACTGGAAGAAACATAACAACACAAAATAATGGGTCGAAATCCAAAATCTCCAACATCTAGCTTAATAAAAACCTTTTTTAAGACACCACTATCATATGTTCTTGCATATAAGGGGCATGGCATTACATGTTCTACCCATGGCACACGGTGCAATCGAATAATAAATGGCTATTGAAAGCCAATTTAAGGACTTTGGATCAGGTCTTTTGTAAATCTTGGAAGGAACTCCAATCCTTTTTGTGTTGCAGATGTTTGGGAGGTAATAGATGGGAGGGGTTACTGGAATCCTTACTTATTTGAGAAAACTCCATGATCTAGAGTTGAGCACAGAATTACTCGTTTTTGAAGGATTTGAGAGGGAGGGTTGACAGAATTGCAAGGATAAATTAGTTTTGAGGTGACTCCATGGATGGAATGCTCTCCATGAAATTCTTTCTTTCTTTTTTTTTTTATCAATACAAAACAAATGATATTGAACAAAGCGGCAGCTCGCTCCCGTGGCACAATGGCGCATACAAAGGAACCATAAGGGAGAAAAGACGTAAAAGCCGCAAGAGCGTAACTGGTCGCGCCAACCTACCAACCTCAAAAAAAAAAAAAAAAAACCAAGGGTCAAGCCAACAAACCCACCCGCACTCTCGTTGCAGCCACCCACTCTAAGAAAACCTGGCAAGGAAGATATCTCCTTCGTACTTATGTACAAACTATTCCAACTCCACAAGTTATAAACAAAAGAATGCTTTAGCTTTTGTACATCAACGATCCCATCTCTAAAATCTTTTTATTCCTTTTTCCAGGTAATGGATGTTTTTGTTTTTCTTCAAATGAGGTCTTGGCTTTTCTGTTTTCCTTGGATCACTGATTTTGGGTTCTTTGCTTAGTGTTAAATGTGTTTCTTTACTCAAGGAAAGATTAGCCTAAAATGAAGGATAGATCTTTGGTAATTGATCTTTGGTAAATTAGTCTGCCCTTTGTTAAAGTGAAGAAGAATCAGCTCATTATTTACATTCAAAACATAAGACTATGATTTTATATTCTCTATTTTTGGTATTGCTTGGGTGATTCCATTTCTAGTGCAGAGAGCTTATGGGGTTGGAATTTATGGACAAAAAATAGAGAAAGGAGCAGAGATCTGCATGACTTTGCTAGTTTTGGACTATTTGACAAGACAGTAATTGTAGATATTTGTTGGAGGTGGAGCAAAGGTTTCAAGAGATAAAAAACTTCTTCACGTGTTCTCCTCCTTTGGCTAAGACAGTCCCATGATGTTGGTTGGGTTCTTGTTAATGAGCATGCTTGTTTCTTCTCTCCCTTTTGCATTTTGGCCCTTCATATACTTATTATGTGCTAAGCTCAAGGCTCCTCTTGGTGATTCTTAATAAATTTATGTATGCCCGCCCATCAAGAAAACCCAAGTATGGAAAGTACACTTACTGAAAAAGCAACAATAATTTACAACAATATAAGCAAAATATTAAAAGAAAAACAAATGGAATGCAATTTTTAGAATTGTGTGACAGAAATCAAAACAAATCAACAACTAACCCACACAAAATGAAACATCAAAAACTCAATAGAGATCATGCAAGTCAAAGAGATTTCCTTTCAAGCAATACAGCAAAACACAGGATCAAATTATCTTTAAAACATCTCAAGATTGGTTGCAGATGACTCATTCACATGCAAATATGGGAGACAAAATAATAATGAATCTCAATAATTTGAAAAGCAAAACAGTGACCATCACCTGTTGCTTCAAATTAGCAATGTCTGCATCAGATAAAAAACCAAAAAATGGCTCCATCTGCCTCCAGAAAGAGTTGGAAAATGCATGAGCTGTAGTGACAATTAAATTAATCAATCCAATGAAATATACAAGTATTTTGATGGAAAACAAGAACAAAATTTTCAGCAAAGACAGTACCAGGGTTAATAACTGCATGTGCAGCAGCCTGTAGTTCTTCTTGTCCATCATCTGAACCAACCAAGAACATTGAACCACAAGTGATTAAATGATACTATAAGAAATCATGACAGTAATTAATTAGAAAACTTGTTATGAATATCTTGGGATGCAATTACCTATAAAATCTGCTGTGGCATTTATTGTTGTGTGCTTCTGACGTGTATATGCTTTACGGTCAGAAAGTTTCCTAGTTTGCGGGCGGCCAGCTTTGCTGAGTAAAAAGTATCATAAAATTGTGAGATTTTTTTTTTTTTTTTGGCAATTGCCAACACTTTTAGAATAAAACATGGGCAGAACATTTATTACATATCCCTAAAGATAGGTAGGCAAGGAGCTTTAACCTTTCAGTCTTATCGTAACCAAGTTTAGCACTTCTAAGCTGTTTTGCTGTTCCCACATTGCCAAGTTTCTCAACTGCCATAGGCATAAGAGATCTTGAGGAAGTAAAGCCCCGGCCGGTCCTCCCTTGCCTCCGGATGCCATCTCCAAGGTCATCCCCACTAATCAGCCTATTTTTTCTTGATGGCAACACAAGCGTTGACATCTTTTGAACATTTTGTCCAGCTTTATCATCTATATCATCAGACTTCTTGCTCTTATCCCTGGATTTGATATCAGCAGCCCCAGATTCCTCACTTTCAGATAATGTAGCTGAAGAAAAATGGTCACCTCTTAACTTAATTTGCTTAGGAGAACTGCTTGACAATCGTCTTGCAGATCCCAGTCCATTTTCATTAGCAGCAACATCAGATACACTATCTAGAACAGGGGTTTCATCATTATTTGAAACAATAGGAACCAAATTTGTTCTTCTTGCAGTGCGGGATATCTTCTGTGGCCTCTGGCCAGCCCACTGGGCAACAGGGGGTGATGAAGACCGTGTTGATGCTGTACGCTTGCGATTGTTAGCTCCAACAACAGCAGGAAGTTTGTTCGTACAATGAGAAAGCTCCCAATCGTTAGGAGCAGTTGCTCGATGGGCAATCGAAGACGCCTTCGGTAAAAGACCTGAACCTGATCTTGGAGCCCGAGCAGGTGCATTCATTTTTATGTTTGAAGTAGGACTAGGTGAACTAAAATCTTCACGAGCATTAGCCCTGCACATTTTACAGAAATAAACAAGTCAGGAAAAAAGGGGATCTAGAGGGGAAAATAAGGCCCCAAATCTAAGATAGAACTCCAAACAAAAGGGACAAGGACAATTATTCTTCAGCAAATAAAACAATTGCAAAAACACTCTCCAAATTAGCTGTTCAATAAAACAAAATCTAAGTTGTCTTCCCCTTCTGCAAACTCATTTGGAGAATGACATCTAACATAAAACAAAACAGGAAAGAACAATGCAACGGGACCAACACACTTACTTATTAACAGCTCTGATATTCACTCTTTCCTTATCCGAACCAATAGGACGGTCTCTCCGGTCATTGAGGAGGGAATTGTTATCTTGATCAGTTCTAGGGATGGTAGAACGCATACCCAAGCTAGTCTGTTGTGAGATACTATCTACTTTTCCAACTCCAATAGCTCCATTAGCAACTCCGGGCCTATGCAAGATACATAGTAAAAAGCAACCAACCCACCAATAAAAGATCATAAAAGTAAAAGAACCACTGCAACTTAAATTAAGAAAAGTGACCATACAATCCAAGAAAGACACTTAAACTGGATGCAAGTAGCCCACCAGGAATATTTACATTTCTTTTGTAAATATCAGTAACATTCACATCATCATACTGAGATTTTTATCCTTGCCAATGGAAGCTTTTTATTCCTTCCACACAGCACAGAGGAAGCATTTATTATTTTCATTGAATGAATGCACTCCATGTACATGCATCTCATATCATTTTAAAAATAAAAATAAAAATAAATCCAATTGAGGCATGGCATTACATGTTCTACCCATGACACGCACCTTGTGCCTAAACTATAGCTAACTTTTGCACCTAGGTGAGCATTATGATTCTTAAAACTACCGAGTACAAGAGCACTTTAAAATTATTTTTTGCTTTTGTTTGTGTTGTTCTTTTTTTTTTTAATTTTGGTTAGATATAGTCCGTGGCATTAGTCATGCACCCCATAGCTCATGTACATACTGTATTGGTAATTAAATCTCTTTTAATGCAACAGATGTGTTCTGATGTCCATAAGTTTGATTGAGGAAACCTAAACAGAAAATGTTGCAGTCACCACCACTTTACTAAAACTTCTTACCAGCTATTTAGGCAACAAATGATCATTCCAATTTTTATAGAAAATGTTTCATTTCCCACCACTTAAACCATACTTTTTCCTAGCTGCTCATGTGGCATGTAATGATTGAAAAATAAAAAAGCTGTCACACCCACTTACCTTTTTTGCTTAATCACCACCTGTCCACATAATCAAGTAGTAAAAATATGCGATAGAAGTGTAGTATGCAGCACTATCCAACCTATATGACCAAGTAACTGAATAGAATGAAAAATATGTAGAAAATATATAAATGAAATCGTAGCTGTACCCCCATATAAAAGAGAAGTAACAGAATATTACCATATTTGTGTCATTTTTCTCCAAATTACTTGCATATTCCCTCTTTTATACGTTTTTCTCTTTTTCTCACAGGAACTAAACATAGAATATTCTGATACCCACTTTAACAAATTCTGGATCCAAAAAAGAATTTTATTCACCTGAATCACCTCAACTATCCTCCTGACAAAAGAAAAAGGCGCTGAGGAAGGCCTAGATCTAGATCGTGACGTGGTAGGTACATGTGCAATATCCTTGCCATTTGAACCAAGCCTCATGGCCGACTCTCGTGTTCATAAGTTATTAAAAGTTTACAGGCTTGATGGCTATCCAAAGAATGCAATTGCAATTAAAAAGCTGTATTTCATATGTACTGACAAACCACAATTATCAACCTTTTACTAGACAGAATATCAGGATAAGGTTCAAAGCTATCAAGTTAGTAAGATCTCCAACAACCAATAATCATGGTGGATATATATGTTTTACTAAACACAAGTAATTTTTTTTAATGTGTTAAACACAAGTAATTTGATGAGCTCATATGTTCAAATAACCCACCATTGATGCCTAAAACCACTCAAAATCTATACAAATAACCAAATAAAAAGACTTAGCTTGCATCTTATAATGGCAGTCAAGACAAATGCTATGAATAAAATCTCTGAAGCAAATTTGTCTGAGTCTTCAAAGTGAGCCTCTTCTCTTCTTGTTTTCTTTAGTTTTTTTACATGTGATAAAAACTGATAATTTGGATACTTCTGTATACGTAAATGCTGACATGAAATCCATAAACATATACATAATCTTAACTGAGCATATCATGATATTAGAAAGTATTAGCTAAAAACCATGGAACCAAATTGGTTCAGTAGAAAAAAGTGTCGGATAAGGTTATTGCTAACAAAATATTAGCTACAAGAGGCCTTCTAGTATAAGTGATATTTGTGATAAGTTATAACAAACAACATTTAGCATATATTATCAACACAGATAATCATGTTAATGATAAATGCCACCTCGAGCCATGCAAGGACTATATACAAATTACATATCATTCCTAAGTTTCCTCCTAGAAATAAATACAGTGAAAATTCCAAATAAGAGGAGCAGCACTGTTGAAAACAAACATTTAAAAATGCTATTATGATAGGGATTCAAATACTAATTAGGGCACATACAGACATGTTGAAATTCAGCAGGCCATACCTTAACCCGTGGGAATCACTATTCAACCTTGATCGAGCATCAGAAATAAGCCTTTGCTGCATTCCTGGTTTGGCTTCCCGATAGCTATCAATAGGTTTAGTTGACACCACATTTGGAGAAACATCTGACTTTATTACAGAACGCTTCTTCTTCATTTTTGATTTCTCCCAACTATCAACAGCAATGGGTAATGTCCGATCCTCACCCTGAACTCCACCACTATTTGCAAGTTTTAACATTTCCCTATCCCTATCTATAGCCCCAGATGACCTGGCCATAGCATTAACCCGTACATCCATCTAGATAAATGAGAACATATAAGTCAGTCTTCTAATGAAAAAGCGATAAATGAATTAAGGAAACAACTGTCAGCATTTTCGAAGGAAAACTGAGCCATCCAACTGAAAAGAAACTACTGAATTATAACTACAAAAGGTAGAAAGCGGCGTTGATGAAATGCCAGGCAAGTTGAAAAAGGTGACAACATAGTTCTAAAGCTTTGTCCCAAAATAATCTTTTTCAAAAAAAAAAAAATCCCAAATTAACATATGTTTCAAAATAACGCCAAAATTAGTCTCTTATTGACCCATCATCAAAACCGTAGTTGGTGACAACAGTTTTAAATTTTTTCAAAAAGTTAAAACCGTAGTTGGTGACTTCAGTTTTAGGTTTAAAGTTAAAACCATGGTTGGTGACTACAGTTTTAAAAAATTTTAAAACTGTAGTCGCCAACTAAGGTTTTAGGCTTAAAGTTAAAATCGTGGTTGGTGACTATGGTTTTAAACAATAGTCACCAACCACGGTTTTAACTTTAAACCTAAAACCGTAGTCACCAACTACGGTTTTAACTTTTTGAAAAAATTTAAAATCGTAGTTACCAACAACAGTTTTGATAATGTGACAATAAGAGACTAGTTTGGGCATTATTTTGAAACATGAATTATTTTCGGAATTTTATTTTCTTAAAAGATTATTTTGGGACATCACTCATTCTAAAAGGTATAAGGTGCCCCCATGAAAGCTTCCTGTAGCTTAGGCACAAGGTACAACACAAGGTGCATACCTAAGTTAAATAAAATGCGACCTTGGATGCACAACAATTTTATAAAATATTATTCGAATTGAATAAATAAAAATTTTAAAATTACTAACATTTAAAAGTAATAAAACTATACAAATTTTAATATATATATATATATATAAAATAAAAATTTTAAGAATAAAGGTATTTAAAACGGAAATCAAAGTCTACAAGGCGCGCCTCTTCAATAAGGCGCATATCTTGGGAAGTGAAGCGCTCTTAACTAGGGAGTGGTTGTGCCTTGAGCCTAGGGCGCGCTTTCAAAACCATGGGTGATGAACCAAAGAAAATCTTATGATTGACTAAAGAAATCCAACATCACCATGATTTAATATGGGAATATATACACATAATTATATAAAAATTTATCTTTCCTTTTTGGATTCTGATGAAGGAATAGTATAACCAAGTTCGATAGAAAATGACACCACACACACACACACACACATATACATACAAATCAGGTACTGCAAATCTATGCATCATGGGCTCAACATGAATATTTCAAACCATTACCCATGCAAATATGTATCCGAACAAAGACATTCAAATATAATGACAAGAGACTTAATGTCATTTGCTATGATGGATGTCAAGGTATCTATCAAATTATGGGACATGAATAGTGGCACCAACGGGCCTCCAGCAGAGGGGAAATTTTCTAAGAGAAGGGTTTGATGTCAAGAAAATATCATACAAGAAGAGGCATGAAAGCGATTATAAAAAGAAAAATAAAAGACATTACAATCCACAAAATAATACGATAACTTAGTATAGCTATTACATGAGTTAATTATGTCAGACAAGTCTAGATAATTAATGTCAAAACGTGACCCTAGGAAGCACATATGGAAGTGAGAATTCCAAGATACAAACCTTCCCGTCTACCAAAGATGTTCGAGTACGTTTGCTTGGAACAGCATTTTTAGTCCTTTCTTCTGACTTTTGCTGCCCTAGTTCAAAACCACCCGTGATGGAATTACTTTGAGTTCCCATCTTACCTGTGCTTGAGCCAAGGACAGACCTATCACTCAGTAGCAAGGTATTTGACCGGTCACTGGACAGAACATCAGATCGAGATCTCTTCCTTGATTGTATACTTGGGAAATTCTTGCTGAATAAGTTTAATGCATCCATGAAGAATTTTCTGCGTTCGCTGTCGAATGATGCCACGTGATAAACTAATTGCAAATCCAAACAAAATGAAAAATATACAAAGAATTACCTGGCCTTAAGGGAGCTTTCACGCAGACCAGCCTTGAACCGTTTTAGTTCATCTGGTAAGGGGGAAGGTAGCAGTTTGCCCTTTGAATTACCAGATGGTGAATCGTCTAATGAAATGCCAAGAGCACTTACAAGCCTTTTAAGGTCTGCTTGTCGATGAGGTTTAGGGTCTGGAGCAACCAACTTTGGATCACAGGGCAAAGACTGGAAAAAATTCATCAAGTCTCCTTGTGTTACAGAAGAATTGCTTCTTGACATGCTTGGCAGAGATGACAAGATTGGATTCTCCATGCTGTCGCGGAAGCTACCCGATCTGTCCAGGGAAGTAGCTGTGTAGGATCCACGCTGCCCACTAGTATATAATGGTCTATCTGGGCTACTAGAAGACAGATCGAATTTGCTAGATGATGCCATTGCATCAGTTTCCACAAATCCTCCAGATAAGAAACCCAGTAAGCACTGTGGTACATGTCAAAACTGTAGTACCACAGGACATGAAGGCCAAAATTGAACTCCTAAAGACTGTAAAAGGAAAGTGCACCTGCAAAGGATGAAAACTAAAAGATGAGAAACCAAACGGGAATGTCAATACATAGCAGAAATAGAACTCCAAACAAGCACATTTGATAGCTAGCACCCCCAAGAATTTGTATGTGATGCAACCTCACAACTTTCCCTTACCTGGATAGCAAACACGATTGTGTATGCCCCAACCAAGAGTAGACACCTAGACTGTTTCTTCAAAAAGGTTTTGATAAACAATCCACATCCATTTATTCTGCACCAATTATATGATTTTAGGAAATAATTAAAATTTCATAATTGAAAGTCTCACTCCTATGACCTTTTCGATCTCTTAGTGCTTAATGGAATTCTAGGAAATAAACCTATGCGACCAAAGAAACTGGAGATGCATTCAAGAACAAGGATCAATGGAATGCTTTAGAAGATGAGCAACTTGGCGGAAACTTGAAGGGCATTAAATATTTGGAAAAACAAAATGAGAAGCTAGGATTTTTTTTTCTCACAAATCGTGAAAGTGAAGAACTTCCATGCATAAGTGAAAGAAGGCCATAGAATGGTGGTACATAGATATTATTCATTGAAAAAGCAGAAGAAAACATAGAATACTTGGCTTCTTAGTTTTAAACACAAGACAACCCCCAAAACAAGATGGAGAAAGTTCGAAATATTGCTAGATTTGACTTCTTTTTATCTTTTTCTGAACGATTAGATTTTGGCTTCCAACGGAGTTGACAACTAACTTATTGAGAAATGTCATGATGCTTGCAATCACTGTACAAACACAAGTGATGCAAGTGCTAGAAATAGATATTTCCAGGAAAAATAATAAAAATAATTGCATGGTTATTGCATACACCTCTGTCCAATAAACACATTCCATAACATATTCATATGCATGCACAAATGCAAATACACAAGAGCAAACAAACAACCATGCATAGTGAGATAGCTATCAAAGGAAATGAGCGGAAAATGTGATGGTTTCCCTAATATTGCAGCTCGGCATACGATAAAAATGCAACATTAATTTGTTAGAAACTAACCAAACAAATTAAACCATAATTCATTTTGAGCATCGGGAAACAACATGCATTTATTGATGTCATCGGGCCAGTGCACATCATAAAAAACATACCATCTTATCACGCAGGTCAGCACTCACACTCTGCAAAAGCATAAAATTTCCGTATAAAATACATAATAGTAAAACCACAAAATAAAAAAATATACAGTTAACGCCACTGTCATTGAATCCACCTGCAGTTCATACTTTAACCGCATAACCGCCATTAAAAGGGTGAAATTCAAGCATGCACTGGAAGTTTCAGATTCACAGCTTCATCGTAAACCCCTCTCTATCTCTAACACACTTTTGATGCTCACTATACATACCTACCAAAAATTGAATTTTGTTTCAGAAACTCTCTCCTTCCAGAATTAAGTATACAAATTGGTTCAGGTGGCTTCCATCATCCGAGAAGCATAACGAGATTAGGGTTAGTGTTAAGAATACTAGTAGCATCATTAAACAGTTACTTCTCTCTCTGACCGAACAGCGAAGCATTAAATTTTCTACAAATTTACCCAATTCAAACAAAATCCTCTTACTCAAACCCTAGAACACCAATTCTATCAACCCAATTAAAAATCCAAAACCCATAAAATAATAATAAAAATACACAACCCACTTCAATCAAAACCGAACCCATTCATTACAACACAAAACCCTAGAAGTTCTTCCACCACCAAAATTCCTTTAAAAAAAGGTAAAAAATAGAACATGAATCTACCTCGAATCGTGCGTGATGCGTGACTGTTGCTGATAATTTATGTTGATTCTGAGAATTAGGGATTAATAATTGAAAATTCAGAAGGGTTTGTGAGAGTTTGCAGCTCCAAATTGAAGGCTGATACCAAGTCACGGAGGAGGACGCAGCGCCCAGTGCTTTGATCGGAAATGAAATTGGCTTTTGTGGAACTTACATCTATGCCCATGGCTTTCATTTCTCATTTATACAATTTTATTTTTTCTTCAAAGGGTATTTTGGTAATAAAATTTATCTCTCCTCCATGTCTTGTACTCCTTTAGCAAGCTTGATCATCCTACTATTTTTTACCATTTTAGCATTTCAAATTTAATTAAATTCTAAAATTAAAAATGTTTATATATTATATCCATCCAAATTGTTGTATTATAACAATTCGTATATTAATATTAGGAATGTAATTATGTTCAAAATTAATGTATTTTGTAAAATTTTGAAAAAAAAAAAATTGATCTATCACTAAAAGCATTTACATTAAATAACAGTGATTTGACAATGAGAAGAATAATAATAACAAAAATGGAGATATTAGAATTACATGGAAAGATATTTCATAAGACTGTTTTATAAGTTGCTTTAGTAAATATTTCTAAAAATATTCTTAGACTTTAAAAAGAAATTGAAATCTAAGCACCATGACTATCAAAAATGTAAGAAAAAGCTAGATCAAAATTTATAAGCGGCTTTTTATAAGTGGCTTTTTTCTATTTTTATTTTTCCCCCTGAAAATGAAATTATTTTTTAGATCACCATGAAGATTTTCATTAAGGATTTCCAAGTTTAAAGACCAGAGCAAGAAGGTTAAGCAGCTCAAAATTTTCCAGTTTCCAAGATTCATGGAACTAAAAAAAACCTGATAAGTATGATTAAAGGATTGAATATGAAACCCAGATAAGATTAAGCAGAGAATTTATGAGATAATCGCTCAAAATTGCAGAAATAAATACATCATAAACAGAAGAGGGGATTTGAATACACAACATCAAAAGAACATATTCTTCAATCAGCAGAAATAACAGCTCACGTTCAGTGTTCAGTGTTCAGAGGCTTCCCTCACGGTAGTTAGTTATCAGTGTCTGATTCGGTCATGGAGAATTTTTCTGTTTACTAAGAAAGCAGAAATGGAAAAAGGACCAAAAAAACCCGAGACCGCCACCGGAGAAGGCAGAATCAGCTCCGGTAGTCAGGATTTCAGATGGACTCCCTATTCAGACGCCAAAACTATAGGTAATAAATAGTGCCATTGGCATTCAGGGAGTTCCTTTTGACATAAACTGTACACTTGGTCTTGTAAAACACAGCATTCAGCTTCACTGCTGATTGAGATTGTGGCAAAACCTGAGAGAAAAATTAGCAGGTGTTTCCACAAGGGGTTTTTATCTATTTGTCAATTGTCATGCAAGATGATGCTTCACATGGTCAGGTCGGATCGACGGTTCTTCAATGCGACATGGCATCTCCTGCTGATGCAAGCATCTGTGTTTCCGCATCGTCTGCTGGGATATTGGAATAGTCCACTCCAGAATCACCTGCAAATCATAGTTTTAGTCACAAAATCCAGTTCAAAATAGTGCAGCACAAATGAACAGGTTTATGAACTATGATCTGTTACTGAGGATGGAGCTGGTAGATGGATGTTTTGATAGCGCGCCCGTCTCTGTATCTGCAATGGTTAAAAGAAAATAATGTCTTCATCAGATGATAACAAAGTTCTGAATTATCACGTAACAGTTATATTTGATCTTAGAAAGACATCCTTTGATTGACTTTTGCTCTTAGAGGAGAAATCCAAGCCTCTTTGAAAATGGAAATGGTTTGTTTGAAGAACGAGAACGAGAAACGTTCTGTAAAGCTACTTATTTCCCTTTTCTTTTTCCTGCTGATAGCGCTTGTTCTAACCATTGCGGAATATGCCAGAGAAGGAAGCAAAGGTTGCGATTGATCATGTTACCAAAGCGAGAAAATTCCTTTTATGAACATGGGATTACATAAAATCTGCAAATGCAAGTGAAACATTTCTAGATGCGGATTCTTGTCTTAAATGTGTCGTGAGTATGGAATATTCCATGTGAATTACTCGAAGTCACTTATACATACTCCATATACATGCTAAATTAAAGAAGGAAGCAACATGTTACGAAGATTTGTTGATTTGTCTGATGAAGTATCACAAGATGCACGTTGCAGTAAGAAATTGAAACGAAGAAGTAATTCTCTGTAGAAAAAAATGTTGTTACATACCAAAAGAATGGCGTGGTGCTTTAACTGCGTCAAAGTTTTTGTATGTGTAGCCCATAAAACTTAGATCTTTGGGAGTTAAAAGCAGCTGCCATGAAATCATAGGAAGAAAAAAAAGAGATGCATTAGTAAAGTTAACAGGAAAAAAACAGTGGATTATTGAACTTCGCTTTAATCATGTTGGCCAAGTTCGCGTTTTTGGGGAATTTCTGGTGAAGTCCAGTGACTACCACATGTGGCTAATGTTTGAATATCGGGGACTGTTATTCCAGAAAAAGTTACATACCTTCCTTGACATTCCAGATCCAGTTCTTGTTGGTTTTGGAGGATCCACCTAAGGAACAATTTAAGTTTATTTCTTACATACAGTGATATCAGAAAGGCATCATTGATCATACTAAACAAAAGAAAAAGACCTAGATATGTTCATAGAAATGAACAAAAGCCTGCTTCTAGATATTATAAATGAGGGGATGAGGTACGGGAAAAAAAAAAAAAATCAACTTTGATTAGTACTATCCTTCATTTGAAGAGTTACATGATTTATGTTGCGTTATTTAGAAACTGTTATGGAGTTTCAACTAACATATGCATCAGCATGAACCATTTCCCAAAAAGAGGAGTCCATGTTGAGATTTTCTCCACTAGAGCATCCAACTGTTTTGATGACTTGAAGATCTATTACATCAACATAAGAATAAAGAGTAAAAACACCCAACCTCTGGAACACGTAACATGTAATACTCAAGGTGTTATAGTAATGTAAATATGTAGAGTTAGGAGCCAATTGGGAAACTTCATATTCTTTCATATTCGATTTAGGTTTCTCTTGTATATACAAATATGTTGTCAATGATCAATGAATACACACAATTCTCAAGAACAAAATGATTGTCTATCTCAATATGCTTAGCCTGCTTATGAAATACAGGATTAGATGCTATGTGCATGGTGGCTTGGTTATCACCAAGGACAAAAAAATCGGATTTTTCGGCCGAAATATCGCTAAAAAATCGGTTTTTGGCCAGCATGGAAAAGATTTTTGCAAAAGATAATCGAAAATCAAAAAATCAGCGAAAAATCGATAAAATTGCCGATTTTTCGCGTACCGAAAATACCGATTTTTCCAATCGAAAAATCGTGATCGGTGCGAGCACGCCATAGCGCTACGAAAAATTGAAGATAAATCGCCGATAAAATGAAAAAATGGCCGATTTTTTGGCATTTTTTCAAAAAAAAAACGTCTCACCTTTATCTCACACACTCATGTGCTGGAATTTCTGAAAAAATATCTGTAAAATATCGGTAATGACTATTTTGACTCCAAAAAATTCTATAAATACCCATAAAATCATACAATCTCTTTACAAACTCATCCATACACATCCAAGTTCCATTTAACTTTAAAATTATTTTTTTCTTTTAAGGACATTTATCTCAATATTTTGAAGATCTTATTAAGAATATTATTTCTCCTCATCAAGATGAGATCCCTCTCATCAAATAATGTAATTTATTTCACATCGGTCTTTATTTTGTTTTAAATTACTATTGTAATGTAATTTACCGATAAATTATAATGAATATTGTTTTCAATAAGTGTATATTTGTTTATTTATGTCTTTTTTATAGTTCAACAAAGTATTTTCATAAATTTCAAAGTATTTTATTAATTTTCGCTTTACCAATATTTTTGTCAAAACATCCACCGATATTTACCGATATTTCCGATATATCCGTAAAATCCAAGTACCGATATTTTGTTCCTTGGTTATCACACAAAATTTCTCTAATTCATCTTTGATTCACAAGGTATAAGAGTTTCAGCAAAAGATGCGTCTTTATTTCAGTTTAATGCATTTAATAAATATAGGTTCTTACAATTATATATGCAGCGATATGACATCATTGAAGAAGGATTTTTTTTTTTTTTTTGAAGCTAAATAGAAGTTCTATATATGTGGCAAACGAAATCAGTACAATCAGAGACGAAAGAATATTATATTGCTTACTTTATATTTTAACTGGTTAGAATAAAAACATTTGCAAATATAAATGCATTGATTGACAAGCAAAATGAGAAATAGTTGAATATAATACCTCATCAAATTTCATAAAGTTTTGAGTATCAAGTACTCCATTGACCTCTGGTTTAAATGCTGCCTCCATCTCGTAGAGTTTGTCCCATCCAACATCCTTGAACCATGGATGTGCCTGGTACAGTTCAATGCGTCTTATATGAGGGAGACTTCTAGTGTAACAAGAAGGCAATCTGTTATCAGTACAAATACATACTTTTATTTCCTCTGCCCCATTAGTACCAAGCCTATGTTGCACATCGCAAAGCAGACGCAAGATCAGATCCTTTGCTTCAGGTGTCAACCTTGCCTCCTCGGGAAATTTCAAGTGACTTTTCCAATGCACAATCTGGAAAACAACTAATGAGATACTTTATGGAAACAAAAAAGTAACACTAGAAGAAAGACCAATAAGGGAAACAAAAAGAAGAAAAATGGAAACTGAAACATGCAAGAATCGGGTATGTCTTCCTTTTGTATTCTGTTGATTCTTACCATTTGTTTGGTGGGATCTTGATTAGAAGCACTTCATATACCATTATGAATGAAGCCCATAGAAGAAGCTAGAGTGAGTAAAAGGACCAACTCGCCCAAAACCAACCACATGCAAACAGGGTTAAGGAATAAATGAAACATAAGCACCAAGGAAGCTCACCTTTCTGCATGTCGTTATTGGGTCGTCTGCATAGAATGGGGGATATCCAACAAGCATCTCATACATAATTGCACCCAATGACCACCTGCAACCAGGTTCCTGGATAAGACTACATGAGAGACAGTGCAACAAAATTGTGTTCATAGTGAAAAATGATAAGCACTTTTATTTGCTACCACAAAAGGATGTTTTAAGAAGAGGCCTGAGAAAAAAAGTCACTAGTATCTACTATATTTATATGTTTATAAAAGAAAATTTATCTTGCACCTACTGAAACAAAAGTACTCCTCTTAATAGCAGAATTTAAATTGCTAGCCTCCCAAGCAACTTTGAAAATAAACAAAAGGTAATGCTTACAGAAATTCTGAAAAAAAAAAAATCTGAAAAAGATGCTTCCGACCTAACTAACAAATTTAAGCAAAATGATAAACAAGGACATGTTAAATATAAATGAATATTGTGGCACACAATAGCGGATGCAACATGCTTTTTCTTTCAATCATTGATGGTATGCAATTTCCTTTTTCTAAGATACAACACAGGAAATACCATTAATAAAAGAGTATGAATAGAAGAACTTAGGAACAAGAAAGGAAGGATTATGTCCATGGAAAGTCTAGATAGGGAGCCCCATAATCATGAGCTTCTGTCTGTGTGTGTTTAGTATGTATAGACTGCTATTTTGTCAGTATTGGTAACTCCTGCTTTCAAGATCTCATGGCATTAATCAAATTGGAGAGCCCAAAAATGGAATCAAACACTTCTTCTACACAATTAGATTTTGTAGGAAAAACCATGTTATTTGATTTCCCAATTCAAATAATAATCCACTCGAATTATTAAACCATTGAATCTACTATAGTCTCTCACACGCATTGGCATAACCTGTTTGTATACCATCAACCAAGAGGACCTTGCCAAAACTACAAACTCTTTTAAGTCTCACTTGATGCATGACCACCACACACATGGCTTCGCAATTTCTTTTTTTTTTTCTATCGTTTTATATTATTATTATTTTTATCAGAAGCAAAACAAAGTATTATATTGATGTAAAAGTAGTTACAAGATAAGGATGAGAATTCCTTCCCAAAATAACAAAATAAGATCCAAGTTTGTTAAACACCCTCTATACAACTTGTGAAACAAAAGCAAGGCCCAACAGTGTCAAACTATTGAGTTATAAACTACAAGCCAAATGTTGCTGTTAACTTTTTGAAAGACAAAAACAGATTCGTGAAAGAGTTTTGAGTCTCCAATGTTACATTAATGTTTCTAATTGTTATTATGATTTGGTAAAGCCTAAAGGAAAACCTCTTTGTGGAAAAAGGACCCCTACAAAAAATTGAATTAGTTACAAAGAATATTGAGAGAGTTTTTCACTCTAATGTGAATAAAATAAAATAAATCTCTTTTGGCTGTGACATCGCCTCATAGGAAGGACATTTAAAAAAGAAAAGGAATATCAGAAGGAAAGGAGTTTGAGCCCCGAGGTCAGCTAGTTTTCTTGCATACTTGTATTTGAAGGGTTTCAAAAACTGAATCTCCACATCATGGAAGCAAGGTTGTCCCAGATTCAAATGTATAGATTTTAGGGAAGCATGACTTTGTTAATTTTTTTAACTCTAAGAATTAACAGTCTCTTACAGATAAGTTTTTAGATTGAAAATAACAAAAGATTGTGACTTGATTCAGTCCACAGAAAATACGAAAAAGGAGGTGAGATAATAACACAAGTTACAAGAAACAAAAATGATGATACATTACCTACGTGTATTCTTAGATAAATAGTATCATTCGTTTTAAATGGACTAACCAATCACATTCCATGCCATATCCTTTCTTCAGTAATACTTCTGGAGCAATATAATCTGGTGTGCCTACTGTGGAGAATGCCTGTCAGAAAGAAAGTGCTTTTCTGAAACTAAATGTATTTGGAAATATGTGCTCAAAAATCTAAACAGAAGTTAATCACGGAGAAAATAAATTATGAATGCAAACAAGATTAACCTAAAAGCATCATGATGTTGACATGTCAGTCATTTATTTAATTCCAAAGGCTTTTGGAGATAATGGATTTTAGGTAATTTTGCCTAATGTAGATGCTCAAAAAAGGAATAAAAGAAATTATTAGTTAAGAGACCAATTCTAACTAATATGATTTTTTTTAAGAAAATAAAAATGGCTATTAAGGAGGGAAAATAGAAACTTTAATAAATTAAGACCAGTTATAACTCATAAGATGTGTTTTTTCCCCAGAAGAACTTAAAAAAAAAAAAAAAAAATCAGGAAAAAGAAAGAAATGGAACAATATTAACTAAAAGATGAAATCTAATTTATTTGTATTTCCACAGTGTAATCCTTGAAGAGGTCTTAATATGTGAGACCAGGTGCATATTTGGAATGAAATCTGAAAACATGCAATGAAATGTCATATTTGTAAGACAAGGAAAAAGAATAGTGCACCAATGTCCTCCTGTTCTGCTGCCAATGCTGAAGTTGTTCAAGGGAACTTTTCCAAGGTTTCATATGCTCAGAATTTTGACAGGATTCATCGACATCCATGGATTCCTTCTGGCACTCATCATTGACATCTCTATGTTTATTTATAGCAGCTAGACTTGAACAGTCAAGAGGCTTGCAAAGACCAAAGTCAGAGAGCTTCATGTGACCATTTATGTCCAATATAAGGTTGTCTGGCTTTATATCTCTGGTCAAAAAATAAAAAAGGCAAGTTTTAATAACTAAAGCCAGTTTCAGATGTAACGTGTTTGAAATAATTATGTTTCTGATAGTAAGTTAATGTCTCACTGATGTAGAAGACCAACCTGTGTATGTAGTTATGTTTATGAATGGACTCTATGGCCAGGACACTTTGAGCCACATAAAACTTAGCCACAGTTTCAGTTAACGTCTCTTCTCTCATCAGCAAGGTCATCATGTCACCACCAGGCAGATATTCCATAATTAAGTACAAGTACTCCTCATCTTGAAAAGAATAGTAAAGTTTCACAATGAAACTGCTGTCAACTTCTGCAAGCAAATTCCTTTCAGCTCTAACGTGTTCAACCTATATTGTAAAAAGAATCTTGATGAGTGTAAAAATGATAACGATACTACATAAAATATGGAAGATGACTGGTGAGATCTATATAAATAGTATACCTGAAAAGACAACAAGATCGATGGAAAAAGGTAGCTATAGACTTATAGTTGTTGAAACATAGCTGCTTAAGCACTGAATTGTTAGAGAAGAAAACGCAGTACTTTTCGAGGCTAGATGACGTGAGATTGATCTAATAGCTTATATAAGCCAGAACAGGCAAATCCTCTTCATGATTTAAAAAAGACATAAAAGGAAAGAACTGACTTCTAAGTTGACAGAAAAATGAAGAGGCAATCTTTCTTTTTTTTTTATAGATTTGCTCCAGTACTAAGTTGATAATTTGTACAGTACTACCAAAAGGATCAAACACAACAGTTAATTATTGGTAATTAAAGAGCCAATAATTAAATGTCATAGTTTGATAAATGCTTTTTCCACCATCATGCTGTATTTAATGCAACAACTTTAAGTCAGATATCAGTCTTTTTTTAGAGTTCCAATCAATGATCTTTTTGGCCCTTCCCTGTCCTGATGGCATCCTAAATTGTTCACTCCTTAACAGCGAAGCATGAAATCTTTATTATAAATTGCCAAAACCTCTAGGCTGGATTTCTTTTAATTACTTATCTTTACAACTAACACTACAAACCTCTGTCAAAATCACTCATTTCTAGTTTTACATTTTCTATTCTTACCACTCGTCCATCCAAAAAAATACAGTTTGGTGATACCCATAATGGAAATATTACTTAGACTAACATTTTCCATACAGCATGGAAAGTGTTATAACCATTTAAGTTAACTTTCTTGGAGCAATCACTCAAAGGCTACAGCGCTATTTTCTTCATCCTTCCAGCTGTAGTTCTATTATAATTGTCTTCTTCAATATCTTCCATTATATGAATGACCAATCTATACTGTAAGCTATTTCCTAGCAAAAATCTCCATGATCCCAAACTTCTGCTCTTGCTTTATACATATATCACGTGCTACACATTCTGCCTTAATCCTGTTTACTCCTAAGAAAAGTTTTCAAGTCCAACAAGTCCCAGAAAACAGCTTAAACCATGGGACATCAACTTGAGCGTGTCCATGGAGGAAATAACCAAAGAAAAAAAAATACAGACAGAAAAGGAATAATATTGGCAATTACATATTAATTTGTGACTTTAAATTCATTTATACATCATGAAAAACATTGTAAGGAAACTGATTTTCCCGAGTAACAAACTTATGCCAATTAATGATGGAATTAGCATTTGTTGTAAACATCGACCAAACATTAAAAAGGGAAAATTTTTATCACCACAAACAATAAAATTTGAACTTTTGCAACTTGCAAATATAATAAAGGTTGCATCTGAAGATTCCGTAGCCATAGATCATTGATGAATTAAAGGATACTAACTGAAAGATATGAATCTCACAGTAGCTGTTAATATTTTCTATGGCCAAAATTGTCGAAAACAGATAAGTGGATACTACAGTCTTTTTTATGGTCTAATGTTTATCTGCAAACAAATTAAGAAACAATTATAAAAATAAAACAGATAATAAAAAAGAAAAATCAAGAAAAATTTCTCCTCTTATTTTTTAAGAATCTCTCGTCCTCCTTCCTTCTTATGTTAATATAATTTGGTTTGTTCTAGAGAAAGATGTTTATTAAAAGAATTCAGAGCGTATGAAGAATAGAAGTGAACAGTTGTCATCATGATTAAAAGAAATATTAAAGGCACTCTAGCTTACTTCTATTTCCAGTTTCCTTTAAGATAAACATATTGGGAACAAATAGAGTATTCCAGTAAAACAAAATCAATCCTCCCACAAATGCGTGTACCAACAATGTTCGATCTCTTACCTGTCCCCTGCTTAGCATTTCTGACTTCTTTAGCTTTTTCATGGCATAAATATTGCCAGATACCCTCTCCCTACACAATCGGACCTGTAAAACAACTAATGTATAAGCACCTGAATGATCTCTCATTTGCCAATATTGAGAAAAAGCCATAAATGAAGCTGGAATAAGGCACACACAGCTTGGATAACCAATGCATTCCAATAAAAAACAATTATGAGGCAAAAAAAAGTTGCATTAAGAAAAGCATGAACTCAATCGGACAGACAAGTAAAAACTGTAAGGGATGCTAGGATGCTGATTTTGAACTCCTGTCAAACATTATGTATCAAGTGGACCAGTTCTAAAGTAGACTAGTTCTCCGAAAGACTCCTAGATGCACCTTAAGGTACTGTGAGGCAGGACAAGGTTTAATACCAGCTCTAAGGGCTAACCAATTTGGGATGAGTGATGAACGAAAAAAAGAAGGCTGCCTAATGGAAGATTAATGTTATGATGTTGACATAGTGCACACATCAGCAACATACTCCTGTCACTCATTACACAAGTCGAAAGAGCACCTATTTTCTTGAGGATCCAAGTTCTGCGATTTTAAAAGAAATTAGTGTAATTCACAGGAGGAGAGACATATACAAAAAGAAGGAAAACCGAAATTAATAGGATTTCCTAATGTAGCATCCCATTTAATGCCTTCCACCGATATTTTTGTCATCTTTAGGTGATAAACCACAAAGTGGTCTTGGCATTTTTGGCAAAAATCATATAATTAACGGGACGCATGTCAACACTGGATATGGAGAATCAAGGTTTAAGTGGTAGGCTAAAACCATATGGGAACAACTTTGGTTGAAGTATATATCCAAGCTTAACAAGAGCCATACAGGTGACTACAGTCCAGACCGAAACTGGCATGATGACGTGCTTCTGAAAAGCCTCTGATATAGAAATCGTTCTTTATGCAACATTGCATGAATAACATAAGTTTCAGGACTGTGATCACATGTAGACCAATTCCATATATGGTAATTTTTCATTGCAGTCTCTATGATTGGTGGGAAAGACTGTATGAAGCATCCTTTTTCACAGCTCCCAACTTTCTCTTAAAAATGGATTCACCAAACGAAAGGATTGGACTCTTATCCGATCTTCTTGAAAAGATCAATGTGTATATCATTGACTAGCCCAGGGATGTCTCCTTCCACACCCTTAGAAGTGTTAATATTTTTAGAATCCCTTTCACCTCCCACTAAAAGGTCTTATAGTAGGTGGAAGGCTCCTTCATATATATTCACTTCAATCGGACCGTATCCAGCCAATGTGGGACTTCCAACACTCTCCCTCACACGGAGACCGGGTTTTTATTTTCTTTTTCTAGTCCTTCCAGAGGATGATAAGTGTGGAGCCTCCTCCACTGTGATCCAGAATCCTGGCCAACTCTAATACCATGTTAATATTTTTAGAACCCCTTTCACCCCCCACTAAAAGGCCTTATAGAAGGAGGAAGGTTCCTTCATATATATTCACTTCAATTGGACTGTGTCCAGCTGTTGTGGGACTTCCAACAAAAAGTCTTCAAGTCCTATCCTAGGTTATCCAACTTGTAGTAGTTTGCATATAGTAACCAGGTTGAAATCATATGAAATTAGTAATGGACTACCATACTTTCAGAAATCTTAAACTGGGGTCTTATGCGTCAGCTTACCAGCTTCTTCCTCACTGCCTTTGAGCTCCCTCTATGTTAACAAGATATGCTTGGTCCAATTTCTATATTTCATGCTCGTATCAAAATGCCTCAATTTGATCACCTTGGCAAGTCAAAATTGGAGGAAAAAATAATAAAATGTGATGAAACTTCGGCCCAGTTCTATTCTTTGTGGCACTTGGAAAGTAGGAGAAAACTATAGTTCTTTCAAGCAGGTAAAAGATTTTCTGCTCTTCCATGAACTGACTATATCACCTATAACAGGCTTACCTGTGTTATAACATTTTTTTTAAATGTTTCCAAAATATTACAAAAATTTTCTCGCAACTCTTTTTAAACTTACACAAACTGCTCATACATCGAGGGAAAAAATCTCCACTTTAAATAAAATATGTGTATGTCTAACCTCTCCAAAAGCCCCTCTCCCAATAATAGTAAGATTCTCAAAATCATCAACACAAATTTTGTGCCGTTTAAGTCGCATATATTCTGTCTCTTTGCGCTCCAAATCCTTCAATATATTGATCTGTTCCTCCTCTGGTACATCTGAAGATGCTAACCTTCTTTCCAGCACTGAGCGCCTGCAAATCCTTCAATCATGTCAAGAGTACCAAAACCAAATGCTAGAAACTTCAATATCTGATCAATACTACTTTTCAAGTAATTAAAGTTAACTTGATGAAGACACTAACATTTCAATGTACAGAAGAATTGTAATAAAACTAACGTGTGAACCAACACAACTGAATTGGTTATCAAATAAAACACAGATTTTCTGAAAGACAGTTAAGGCAGAAAAAAAATTTAAGTGGCTAGAAAATGTTGTCCGGGTTTCTAGTATAACTTTTTACACTACAAAATTATAATACATCTAATCAGGGACTGACCCGATTCTTTATAAGGGTTTTATAGAATGCATACAGATTGAAATATCAGAAAGCACAGAGAGTTCTTTCGTTTTCTCTGCATGCCTAAGATGTGATTCCCCCATAAGTGTCTTACGAAGTACAAGGCAAGTACATTACAGTTTGCATTTCTTTGGTTTTCTTGCAATACAAATGAACACATAATGCGATCACATTCCTCGTGAATTCATGATTCCACATCTAAAACGTTCTCAAATTAAGCATCTTTACTCAAAATTAATACATTTTTCACCTCCGATTAGGGGTCTGATTCCATTACCACAGATAAGCCATATTACCCAAAATTTAAACACGCACAAGCAATCTGATAAAAGGGCTGAAATCAGATTAAATTAAATTAAACGCTGTGTTTGGCCACTGAGAAAATGCAGGAAAAAGGAAGAGAAAAGCGAAAACCTGTCAAATGTCAATTCAACCCCAGCTGTGGAAAGATTCAAATTTTTCGGAAGATTAAGAACAATGGGGGAAAATGGGATCATGGAAAAAAAGGGAAATGAAAGCGACCTTTGCTTGCGTTCTTGAACGAGCTTCATATGGGCTTTGTAGTGGCTCTCGATGAACTGCTTGGCCGCAGCCACCTTCTCCATTGTCAAGCTCGAACCCAACACCTCCCCTTCTTCTCCATTTCCGTCTTTTCCTCTGTCATCTTCTCCGCGATTCTCCATACCCTCTTCTCTCTCCCCTCTCTCTCTCTCTCTCTCTCTCTGTGGTTTGTGAATTTTGGTGATCGTGACAGCGAAGCAATGCTCAGATGATGAGTCTTCCTGTGGACACGTGGCTGTTCTGCATTGTCTGGGCCCTACTGCTGATGTGTCATCTACTTGAGCATGCAGAATGGACACGTAGGATAAATGGGGACCAACATTTCAAGGTTGTTAATTTTGACATTATCCCTTTCTTAGTATTTGGAAGAAAAAGTCTCAACATGGGAAAACATTGACATATACATTAATCTTTTCATGGAAAAAAATAAAAAATAAATAAAAATAATAAGAGGGGTATAATTGTTAGAAATTGGTTTTTTTTACAAATAGGTGAAAGTATCAAATTCGGGTTATGTAGCATGAATTTTAAACCAAGGTAGTCTTTTATGGAAGAGTCATCATTCATGATGAGGAAGAACTAAGGTAATTGTTATACGATCAAACTCTTCTAAAAGCTCAAGTTTGTATGATTTCAATATCCTGAAAGCTCGAATTTGTATGATTTCAATTTAATATAAATGTCACCCCTCCCTCATGTGTATCCTTGTACTTGCATGTAAAAAGACAAACAAACTAAATAGAGTTGTTCAATTCAAATTGCAGAAAAATGTCTTGAACCATGATCTCCTGTCAAACCAAGCTTCGAGACTAGAGGTCATTGTTAAAGGATCTAACTCTCCTAAAAGCTCAAATTTGTATAATTTCGATTTCATATTAACATCTTCCTTCACATGTATCCTCATACGTGCATATGAAGAGATAAACAAACCAAATAAAGTCTTTCGATTCAAATTGCAAAGAGATATCTCGAATCCTGATCTCCTAATGTTAGACCAAGCTGCAAGACCATGTTAGACAATGATAAGTCCTAAAAGCTCAAACTCATAGGATTTCAAGTTAATATGAATATCATGCTTTCCTTCCGACAACAAGAGCCTTATATGATATGGACTCTGAATCTCAAGGAAGTTAGGCTTATATGATATGGACTGGGTCTTCTGTAATTCTCTTGTTCCCACCTAAAATCCAGTTATTTCAATTCAACGATTATACTATCCAAGAGCAGGTGTTGAGAGTAGAGAGCTTTTTTGCCCAAATTCCACATGCCATTGACTTCCCATTTCCTAAAATATTATTTCCATTCACAAACTGTTTCATCCTTAAACCGCAACGACATTGGAAACTTCCGGTCCAACCTTAAACAATTTCCATGGCATTATTGACACAACAACCTAACACGTAAGGCTATGTCAAAGTTCAAGAACATTTACTAAAATATTATTTCCATTCACAAACTGTTTCATCCTCAAACCACAACGACATTGGAAACTTCCAGTCGAACCTAAAACAATTTCCATGGCATTATTGACCCAACAACCTAACATAAGGCTATGTCAAAGTTCAAGATCAATAATGACATCCAGATCTTTAGAAAGGGGTTTCGAATGGGATACGTGCCCAACTAAACCTCTTTAGGGGTCAAATGCAAAACAGGACCCAGAGCCCAGCTCGGAGGATTATTTTAAGCTCAATACATCGAGTCTCTCCCCGAGCCCAACACCTCGGGACCCTCCCACACCGTCACTCCTCGGGACCGATAACCAACGCCAGACCATAGTTAGGCTTAGGCATGAGGGCTAAAGGCCCGGGGGGGGGGGGTGTTTAATTGAAGTAGTATGTATTACTATTACAAGATGGGAAAACGAATGTTCTAATTATGAAATAAATATCCTTCTTTTATTCTGCATCATGACTATCTCTAATAATGGTAGCCAGAAAAAATGAGAGAAACTGAAACTCAAAAAAGGCATAAAAAGCTAAAAATACAATAATAATACATTTATAACTATTAACTATAGAAAAGCATTGCCAGCAAGACCGTGGTGTAGCAGATCATGGGCCACGCGGTCTCTTGCCTGAGCCGAGCTGGCAGACCTCAAACCGTTTTCAGGAATCATCTCATCGTCGAAAAGATCAAAGTTCAGTTCTGGATCCATTTCCTCCTTCCTCATCTCGCAGATGTTGTGCAGTACACAGCAGGCCCCAAGAACGACCGGCAGGTCGAGAAGCTTCACCTCTGTTCTCTTCTGCAGGCACGACCACCGCCCCTTCAGCCTGGCGAACGCCGCCTTTGAAACCCTCTGGATGTCTCCGATTTTCTCGTTGAAGGCGTGCTGGGTCCAGGTGAGGTTATGGTGGGTGTACGGAACCATGACCCAATCGAGAAGTGGGTAGCCGGAACCGCCGACAACCCAGACGTCTCTAAGGAATCCACTGTTGGCGCGCTGGTAGAGGGACGATTGTTCTAGAACCTTCTCGTCGGACATTGAACCAGGCCATCCGATGCTGACGTCGGTGAAAATTCCGTTCGGATCGACGACTCCTTGGACGGTGACAGAGTATGAAGTTTTCTGGTTTCTCTCTGTGTGGCGTTTGTTGAAATAGGCGGCGACATTGACCTTGGGGGCGATGATTGGGATGTGAGTAGTGTACATTGAGCCTCCGACGCCGGGGATTCCTGAAATGGACTCGAATTCGTCTTTCACGGTTTTCAATTTCTCTTCCTCCGGCCATTGGAGGAATTTAGGCATTAGGACTGATTTGATTGCGGCGCAGACCTCGAGGACGAGCTTATGGCAGGTGGAAATCCCCAATCCGAACCGCTTCGAGACAAGGCGGAGCGGCTCGCCGGTGGCCAGCCGCCATATACAGACGGCGACGCGCTGGCGGACCGGAATCGCGAGGCGGAGCATTGTGTCCTTTTTTGTGACGACGGAGTCGAGCTCGTCGCAGATCATGTTGAACGTCGCCCGGCTCATCCGAAACGCTCGGCGGAACTCCTCCTCCGGGAAATCGGGGTGGTTGCACCCCTCCCACCATGCCTTGGACCTGTCCTTCACCCACAGCCGGCGGTGGTGCCCCGCCGGCTGGCTCGAGCTCTCCGAACCCACATTGTCGGAGGAGGCGGCGGCGGCAGCGGCAGCAGCAGAAGCAGCCACAGCGGGGGCCGACCGCCGCGCCCGCTTCACCCTCGAGCTCTCGCTCTCCTCCATTTCATCAAACCGCTCAACCATATCCGCGCGATACTCATTCATCGCCTGAGCGTTCATCCTGTGATTCTCCTCAAACAGAGCCCTATCGTTGTCGGAATCCAAAACCCACTTCTCCTGATCCACCTTCTCCTCCTCATCCAACATCAGCAACGATGCAATAATCTCCTTCAACCCCCCGCCGTCGTCTCCACCACCAGTTTCACTCTTCCTCTTCCTCCCACCACCACCGCCACCACCACCACTACCGTCCGGAATGCTATTCGTAGCGTCCTGAAAGCTATTCGTACCGTCCTGAAAGAAGCTATAGAAATGAGAGAAGTCGTCGAGCAGAAAAGTAGTTTCCATGGAATTTGAAATTGAAATTGAAACCCAAAATATATGAGAGGAAATAAAGATGTGTGAACTGAATTGGGTATGAAATTGAATGAAGAAGAAGGTGGACTATGAAAAATATATACAGGAAAGAGAAGGCGTGTACGCAAGTGTGAACGCGTAAGAAAAGAGAGAGTTCAACAGGTGAGAGAGAGAGAAAGTGACTGGAAGGGGTTTGACGATGAGATTTTGACTTTGGGAGAGCGCGTTTACGCGGTTGGGGAGAATAGGGAAACTCGGGAATGGCGATTTTGGTTCTGGAAAGGCTTTACAAAACGTTGGAAATTGCGAACCCTCCTCCCTGCCCCTTCCTTGAAACCATTTGGAAATCCTCCCCCTCCTTTTTTTTTTTTTTTTTTTTTTATATTTATTTCTATTTTTACCCACACAATTATTATTATTATTATTTTTTATTTTTTTAAGAATTAATTATGGTGGCTAGCTCTTCTCTCAGAAGGTAAAGATCCTGTGTCCGAGCCCTTATATAAACAGTTTAATACATCGTAATTAGAGGTGTAAACCAAATCAACTCGAAATTAATCGACTTAACTCGAATGTACTTATCGGAAATAAATTCGAAAAGATCATAATATCTTACTCGGTATATTTGCGGTTTAATTCATTTTATTATTTTATTAATCGGAAGCCGAATTTTTAAGATAATTATTTATTAATTTTTAACCGATTCGAGTTTATCGAACGAAAAGTTCGACGAATAATAGCTCAACTGAGTTCTTTTAATCGAGCCAAGCCGGTGCCGACCAGACGACTGACCGATTACACCTCTAATCATAATCCACCGCGCTTAATGCTAAAAAAAAAGTTTATTGCACTCTGTATTTCCACCTATTTGCAAATTCTGGGGGAAACAAAATATACAAACCAAACTCATGGCTTTCGCCTCCAAAAATATTTAATAAAAGCAATTTAAACTAAATTAATAAATAACACTCGCACGAGTTAATGCATTCAAGAAGGTTCACTAAAATAGCATCTCATTTTAGTGACTTACACGATGCATCATTTATCAATTTATTTTTTGTTTTTACCAAATACCGTTAATTTAAGATCAGCCATTTAAAGGTCATGATAAGAATTTTTCAAATAAATAAAATAATGTTAGGACTTGCTTTCCTCTATATATTGTTTATTTTTTTTATTAAAAATTAAAAAATAACAAAAGTTGGTGTTTAACAAAACCACGTGTGCCCATTGTTACCTTTCCCAGAATTTCAATGTTTTTCAAGAAACTTTCTTCAAATACTTATAGTTGGAAAAGATGTCAAAAACTGTCTCTAGTCTTTTAGAATTCAACCATGACTACCCTTTAAATCATATCAGGATATCACACACTTTGTTTTTCAGAAACAAAAAGAAATATCCACCCAAATAAATAAATAAAGCAAAAACTGAATGGTATTAAATAGTTAAAGACAAAGGTTTGGGGGTTAGGAAAGGCAGGTGTGTGTGTCCATTGTCTTAGACACACAGGTTGCTTCTCCATTCTTTGTTCACTTCTCAAAAGATACCCCTTTTGTTTTTCTTCTCATTCCTCTTGGATATGTCAGTTTCTCGAGAAAAATTTAAGGGAAGATGAGGACAGCTCAATGCACTAAACTAAAAAGTAAGAAATATATATATATATATTTAAATTTAAAAATAACAAATTATTTTCTCATACTACTTTATATTGACTTTTTGAAAAATTTATATTATTCTGATGTAGTATATAGTTTATATTTACAGAGAAAAACGGATTAATGTCGAGCGGAACATAGCAAAGCAAAGCAAACAAAGTGCATCGAGCAAAACGGGGTATGGTATATAATTATATAGACTTAAAGCGCTTGTTTTTTTATCAATATCAATATATAATTTTTTTATCTTAATAATCGAAATTATATTTAATAAGACAAGATACTGGTTGCTTTTTAATATCGAATGTAGTAGTTTAATCGCACGCCAGATGACGAAGCTCGTCCCAAATCATTTTTAATGTGGACAGATTTCTGGCTGACTATAACTGATTTTGTTAAGCCGGCTTATTTTCTTAACCGAAACGGCCTTATCTACGTTTCGTAAAATCTTCTCAGATCTCGACCGATTTAAACTACCACGCAATCACCTGGAATTCAAATGACTTCAAAAAAGCCAGTTGAACTTTGCATGCGTAAATTTTTCCGATTTTACGCTGAGTGTCATTCACCAACGAAAAGATTTTTACAAAATCTCAAGTCAAGAAATTATTCAAGCAAGCTCATTTAAAATAGCTTAACCGAAAAGAATAAATTGCTTTAACTAATTCGACGAAGGAATATGAACCAGCATTATCCAAAATAATAATAAGCCAAAGTCATTCCAATTATATTTTAAAAAGAATTTTTATTATTTTATTTTTATACTTTAATATAAATAATTATTATTATTATAATGTTATTTAATAAATAATTTATAAAATTCATAAATATTTTTATTTGTATGAAAATATTAATTTTAATATAATGAAAATTAAAAAGCAAATATAAAAAATTAAAATTAAAATAAATGTAAACGTGGACGAGTTGGTAATTTTCCCATCTCCGCCCAAATTTATTTAATTTTTTTAACGGTGACAAAGTTTAATCAAAATACGAACGAAACAGAATGGGACACCGCTCGTCCCAAACCCTCCCGCTGTAATCCCTAAGAACGCCAGACGCAATTTTCATTTGGGACAACGACAGTTTTCATTTTTACGTGAAACGACTTTTCCTAATGTAAAATCAACATTTTCACTTTTTCTGTCCACAACTTTTAAAAACTTTAATAAGTCATGAAAATTTAAAAAACAAATGTACGCTAATTAAAACTATTTAATCAAAGATTAAGTCAAAACAAACGCCACCTTAATCATTATTAAAAGAGTTGAGGTATATAAATATATCAATATAAGAGCAAAAAGGTAAAAACATTGAGACAATAAAATGAATCTTAAATATACTTTAATAAAATAAAATGAATCCTAAATATACTTTAATAAAATAAAACGAATCCTAAATATACTCTAATACACTCTTGAAGACGGTGTGCTGTAGCATAACACCAATTCACATGGGGAACGACATGGTACAAGATGTGGATTTTCATGCAGGGGCACGCCAGTCGAATAATTACTGCAGTATACGAAGAACACGCAATTTCAAATAATCGAAATAGGTCATGAACAAAGTGATAATCAATCGCATGCTGCTTCTGGGCGCGAGAATAAAACATGTGATTAACAAAGAGATAGCTACACCACGGTCAGTTCTATAACGTAAAGAGGCTGAGACCACAAGAGACAAGAAGTTCCAAATAACAACGACTTCACCACAGAATTTAACAAAGAACGCCACGGTACGATACTTTACCTCAATGGAAGATCGAGCAACAATACGTTGTTTTGTGGAACTCCAAGAGATTGGATTAGCATCAAGGAAAACGAGAAAAGCACTTGTAGAGGTACAATTATCTGTGTTACTAGCCCAGTCCACACGAGAAACCGTGCAATGTTTGAGAAGCGTATGCAAGAAGCCGGATACCAAAGGATCTCGTGCTATAAAGATAACGAAGCAAACGTTTGATCGCTCTCCAATGGTGTTCGGAAGGCACATGCATAAATTGAGAGAGTTTGTTCACGGCAAATGAAATATCCGATCGAGTCATCCGAAGATGTAGGCCACCAATCACCTAACGGTATATGGTGGCATTGATCGGCGCAGTACCATCATTAGCAGTCAGGGAAAAACCCACGACAATCAATGTGGAGACAAGTTTGGAGCAGAGCATGTTATGCTTGCTTAGAAGATTAATGACATACTTTTGTTGATATAGTAGAAGGCCCAAGGAGGTAGCCAGAACATCAACTCCACATAAGTAAGACTATGGCCCGAGATCCTTGGTGGAGAATTTAGAGTCAAGCTTGTCAACAATAAAGGTCAAAAGCCGAGGGTCACACTATACACTAGATCATCAACACATAGACTGTGAAGTATGATGCGGTGCCGTGGGAATAGACAAAGAGATACGAGTCTGCAAGGGATGTAACAAAGTCGAGAGAGAGCAAGAAACTGCGTAGCTCTTGGTACTAAGCTTAGGGAACTTGTTTGAGCCCATAAATAGCTCATGCAGAACGACGACATGATGTGGATACTGACGCCGCGCATACCCTCGCGGATTGTGCCATAAGTAGACCTCCTGGTGACGCCTTCGAGAAAGGTGTTATTAACATCAAGTTAACGAAGACCCCACTGGTGATTGAGTGTAATGTTGAGGACAGTACGAACGGTGATGAGATTTATCACGGGACTGAAAGTCTCGTGAAAGAAAATCAATAACTTGCTATTGGTGAAAGCCTTTAGCAACAAACCAAGCTTTATACTAAGCAATATAGCCATCGAGATTTTGTTTGATGTGAAAATCCCATTTGTTGCCCATTATGTTTTGCCTTGAGCTCAGGGGAATGAGAGACCAAGTGTCGTTCTGGATGAGAGCATCATACTTGTCCTGTATGGTCTAAACCCAATTCGGATCTTGGAGAGCTCGGGCGATAGTGTAGGGTTCAGAGATAGGTGGAAATACGATGGTGAGGCCAAATCTCGAGTCATTCGATACTTACACTCTTAGATCTAAGCCATGGGATGATGGTTTAGTGGGTAGGGGATGGGTAAGGGTCGGAGTAGGCTAGTGAGAGGGGGGAGATGCTCACCCAATAAAGAAGCAAAGGAGACGACCATGGAAAAGGTGTGGGCGAGGTTGGGAATCTCAAGCGGCCGGGAGGTAAAGGCGAGGTGGGACGGGAGGGACTCCTGGAGGTCCGTGAGCTTGATGGTATAAGTTGGGGGGATACTAGGTGGTGGGAGGTTGAGCTGGGTGATGGGGAAGTACTCATGAGGTCTGTTGAGTTCGACGATGCTAGAAGGTCGCCTGAGGGGAACGATGAAGCGAGGAGAGACCAGAGTCTATGCCTATGACAGGCGAAATAAGGGTGGGGGGGAAGAGAACAAGAAAACATTCTCCACAAACTTGACATGATGGGACACTAATATTTTTTTTTTAGAGTGGGGTCAAAACAAAGGAAGCCACTCCAAGTAAGGAGAGCTAAGAAAGACACACTACTCAGATTTAAGGCCGTAGTTTGCGTAAGAGTGTGGACGAATCTATGAAAACATAAAAAACTGAAGACATGGAGTTTGGATGGATTAGGAGCTTTGTGGAATAACTTTTCAAATGAGGAACCAAGAGAGAGACCAACTTTGGGCATGCGATTAATTAAATAAATAGCCATAGCAAAAGCATACAACTAAAAGGTTAGAGGAATGGATGTCTGATGCAGGAGAGTGAGACCCGTTTCAATAATATGCCGATGTCGATGTTCAGAATACCCATTATGTTCAGAAGTGTAGGGAGGAGTAGTGAGATGAGTTATACCATGGGTTACAAGGAATGACCGAAGAGATAGGAATTCACCCCCATTATCGGTGCAAAGTGTTTTAATGGTGGTGGTGAAGTAATTTTCAACAAGTTGCTTGAAGGCAACAAAGGTCGAATGAACATCTGATTTACGACGTAATGGGTAAAACCTGATATACTTTGTGAAATGGTTAACAAAAATAACGTAGTAATGAAACCCATCAGAAGAGGAAACAGATGAAGTCCACACATAAACAAGGACATCAAGTGGAGAGGAAGATGTGATGCTTGATTTAGCAAAATGTAACTTGTGGCTTTAATTAATATTGTAGGAGTTACAAGAGAATGAACATAAATGTTCTTCTGGGGAAAATAAATACTTAAAATGCTAAGAAATTTTCGAAAAATTGGCAAGGACGGATGACTGAGACAACTGTGCCACACAGAGATAGCGGCAAGGGAAGGCCGAAGCATAACATAAAGCTACTACCAAGATCAAAGGGGACCGGACTTAAGCCGTAGTAGATATCGTCTCTACGCTACTCCGCAGTTCGTGGTGACCGTAATAGTGTTAACTAAGAATATTAACGTTACGCGGATCACGAAAGAAGCAATACGACAACCACTGTGGTTCGTTATTGCCATGACTGACACACTACGAAGTGACTTAATCATTATTGAGATAGTTGAGGTATATAAATATATCAATACAAGGCAAAAAGGTAAAAGCATTGAGACAATAAAAGTAACCCTAAATATACTCTAATATAATAAAATGTATTTTTATAAATTAATCATATATAGAGTTATTATAAATATCATCCTTAATAAGCCAATAAGACATACTTCAATGGTTAAGGACTAGGGTAGGCATAAGAAGGGGAGGGGATCAAGTTCAAGTCCTAGTAGGGACAAACTTGTGTACTTATAAAAAAATATATTATCCTCCATAACCCTAATCCAATATAAAGAAAGTTTCGATCGTTATTCCTATAAATATAGATAGACCGATTGAATTATGTAAATTTGAATGTGTTTACTTTTATTTTTCATTTTTATCTATAATTTTATCACCACTTGTTGCACCAATCACAACATATTTAAATAAATAAATTTTTTTTTTTTATAATTATGGGAATCACAACATATTTAAATAAATAAAACTTCTTAATACTTGGATACATCATCGCTTCCCTTTGAAACTAATTTAACTTCACATCAATCAAACACTCCAAAGCATTTATTAAGGAGGAATAGGTCTAAGCCGCTATTTCAATAGCGATTATATTAATTTAATGCTAGTTATTAAACATAATATGAATTCCTTAACAAAATAGTCAGATTTTCCATATTTCTAACCAATGATTGAAATTTATAATATGAATGAATTAAATGATGGCATGTGTATATGGTGACGTCATGCGTACACGAATCCATGATGTCATTGCCATTGTCTAAACGATGTAATGTCATGTGTTAATGGGGCCCACATCTTGTTGTATCACATGCATAAAAAATTAATTAACGCAAAAGAAAAGCATGTGATAATATAGATAGATCCACGTAGGTGGTGGTCCCCACTTTTCTCTTGAGAAGTAAGTAACTTAAATTAAAATTAGACCAATCTTCGATTTCAAGCCATCAAATTATGTCTCATATACTTTATGGTGGGGTACGGTATGGCCCACACTATGCTCCACTTGGACCGACTGATTCCTTAATCCTTATCCTAAATTTGAATTGATATTAATTTTTTTTTGACGTTACGATATATTTAAAGCACCTATGAAAACCACTATTCAAGATCATCACCTATCTTATCATTACTTATCTTAGCATGCTCATGAGAGGATGATATTATATTATTATTATTATTATTATTATTGTTATTGTTGTTCCTTCAAATTACAATTTAACTATGTTATAATTTATAGGTAAAATGGCTGCAATTAGAATATTTTATATGAAATGATTTGACATAATTATATAAATATTGTATGTTTTAAATATAAGGGACCCTCATATACAACTTTAAAACACTTTTACTTGCAATTGGCTGTCCCTTATCCGATTTCCATTAATTCACAGATCAAACCATTTAACACTTTTATCGGTACCAAATCGAAACTGACTCCCTACACTAGGACCGTAAACTGATTTTATGATATTATTTATAACGATTCACTAAATCATATGAGACATTATCCGTCTACTGCATGATCCTCACGATTTTAAAACGCCTAACACTAGGCTGGTAATAATTCATATTTATACGAAAACTTTATCCATTATTGAATATGAGATGTGACAATATATTATAACTCACGATTCTAATGGGTGTTTGTAAACCATCTTAAATCAACTCAATATTGTAATTTGGGTTATTAAGTAAATCGACTATGTTTGTTAAGTAATAAATAAAAATAATTGATTTGTTCTTATTTCTTAAGTCTTACCTTAAGTTTTTAGGGTAAAAATTAAATGATAAGCATGATGCTTAATTCTAATGGGTGTTTGTAAACCATATGAAGTCAACTTAATAAATTAATAAGTAAATTAAGTGTGTCTGACCGATAATAAATAAAAAATAATTGATTTGTTATTATGTCTTAACTTAGATATTCAAAGTAAAAATTAATAATCTAAATATAATTTAGCCTAAAGTGAATTTTAGTCATCAAGTGAGAAGTATTCAATGTTACTAAACAATTATGAAGTATAGATTAATTGAAAATGTGATTCCTCATAAGATTAAGAATATAATAAATAATTAAGGGTGATTAGGTAGAACTTAATAGTTATTACTTGATGGCTTAAGTTGACTTTAGGTGAGATATGTGTAAATTGTTAACTTAAAATGATATTTTTATTTTTATAAATTATAATTAGAATAAATCAAATTGAGTAACAGTAGATATCATGAATTACCAACCAAAGTCATTAGTATACTCAGGAAAATAAGGGTAAACGAATAAAAAATATATATGAAGCTAAAAGTAAGTTAATATTTGTACTTATTATTTAACGCTGTTTTCTATTTTTTATTTAAAAAAAAAAAGCGTTGTTTTCTATTTTGAGTTATACTATTGAATTATTTAATTATATACACATAATTTATTTAATAACTTAAATTAAGTTGGTTTATTTAACACGCATTTGGACCGTACTTATTTGTTTGACTTAATTTTAAACACAATATAGAATTAAATAATGCTTAAGAATAAATCCAAAGAAGAACTTTTTATCCTTAGCTTCTTTTATTTAAATAAGGAGATGTGATTTTTTGTGATTATTGACAATCACCTATCTATATCTTCTTCCATAATTTTCTTTTTTAATAAAATGATTAATCTACATAAATCTAAGCTTACTGCTTTTTCGACTACCATCGCCTTCGACTCTCGTAAGCGCGTATACGCACTATCTCAATACAACGCTTATTTTTCGCGCTGGCATGCGACGCGTAGTTACTACTGATCGATTTAGACGAAGAAAATATATCCGATTGTAGATAATAAATAAATGAACGATCGCCACATAAGTATAAATCGAAATCATAGTAATGATATACTATAATAGTAATATCAAATATATAAAGATTGGAACATTCATTGCGATTTAGATATTATTTATTTTTTTTACGATTTTAAGAATTTCATTATATATTTTTATTGATATATTGGAAAGAAAAATTATTGTTATTATTTAATAAAAATAATTGATTGATCTATAATATATTTTCATATTATTACAAATTAATCTTGCTAATACAGACAATAACATGTTTCCATTTGACCCAAATAAGGAAAAATCAACATGTTCACATGTATGATTTCATGGACCACCTTCATTATGAATTTGTTCCATTGATGGTTGACTAACCACCTAACTAAAAAAAAAGGATAAAATAAACTGAATAATGTAGATAAAATAATTAAATGTCAACTGTTGTACTTTTTTCAACTTAATATAGACATATGATTTTGAGGTTCCCGTGGGATAATAAAACTTTTTTTTTAATCATAACGTCGATAGTTCTTTTTTAAATAAAAATATGAACATAAGAAAAATGTGATAAAATCACGAAAAATATATATAATAAAATAAAATACCCGGGTAACAATCTCGGACATATATTATTAAGATAGGAGATATCGGGATTGCTTTATTACGTATTCAAAACACTGCTAATAATTAAAAATATATTAACACTCAAAATCATGTTTGCAAGAATCAAGTATTATTAATTGAATTTAATATTTTTTATGTTTTTCATAAGAAAAAAAAAAAGGAATCAAGCTTGATCTTCCTATTTTCATTGTTCTTTTTGTTTTTTTGGAACAAAAAATAATTTTTAAGATCATAAACCAAACAAGCCCATTATTGAAATTTTAAGTGTTTTTCAAAAGCATATTTGATAAGATTTTTAGTTTGAAGTATTTATAGTAAAATGTTTTATTTAAAATCGTTTTAAGAGAATTATTATGAAGGAATGATGTATTTTCACTAGTCTTAGACTCGAATCATTTTAAGAATATTAATAAAGTACTATAATAATGTAAAATGAAGTGTCTTAGCCTCGAATCATTTTAAAAATAAAGTACTACAATAATTTAATATGAAGTGAAAAAAAAAGAGAACTATAATAAAATATTTATTTAAAAAAATTATAAATTAATATTTTTTGTTTTTCTTGACATCAAATCGCTTATATATACCTATTTATATCGATACATTTCTTAATGAAATGTAATTCCACATAAATCTGAGTTTTTTTTTTTTCTCATGATTTCGCCAGTTGCTTATCAGAAGCTGGCTTTTTGCTTTATGTCATTGTCTTTATGATGTTTGTTTTTCGCTTATTTTCTGTTACTTATCGTTTATTCATGCAGAGCACGATTCAAACTATAAATCATATTCGATAGACACAAATAATAAATCAAATTATGGTTGTCATAATATTATAGAACTGAAGTGATATGTATTATAGTTATAATAGTATAATCAAAATTATGGGTTTTGAGTCATTTGGTATTTGTGCTTCTATTCGTTTATTAATTGTTTGAACCAATAAATTTATTTCCTTTAAAAAAGGAAAAAAAAAGAGGTAAAAGTTCATTTGATTAATATTTTTTAAACTTGTTCAGAAAAAAAGTATTTAAGAACAAATTTTCGAAATTTACTCAAGTGAAATTAAAAAAAAAAAAGGTTTTAATAAAAAACACAATACAATCAGCAATCAGGAATGTTGATTAATTTTTTTTGGACGTTATGATATATTTAAAGCACCTATTGAAACCACTATTCAAGATCATCACCTATCTTATCATTACTTATCTTAGCATGCTCATGAGAGGATAACATTACATATATGTTTATACAATATATGTAACGATTCTCGCTTCAATTATATGTATATCATGATTTTAAACCTAAGGACTCTATGTACAACTTTAAAACATATTTATTAGGTCACTTCCTTTATCCGGGATTCACGATCGCGAGATCAAACTGATAAACACTCTTTATCAGCCAAACGAAACGAACCCCGTCCCAGTGTCGTAGATCGACTTTCATATTATTCAGGAATTTATATTCGACTAACTACGTAGAGTATCATTCCTCATGATTTTAAAATATCTACTGAGTTGAGAATAACTCATACTTATACCAAAAACTTTCTTCAGTATCGGATGTGAGATGTGACAATATATTATAACTCATAATTCTAACGGGTGTTTGTAAACCATCTTAAATCAACTCAATATTGTAATTTGGGTTATTAAGTAAATCGACTATGTTTGTTAAGTGATAAATAAAAATAATTGATTTGTTCTGATTTCTTAAGTCTTACCTTAAGTTTTTAGAGTAAAAATTAAATGATAAGCATGATGCTTAATTCTAATGGGTGTTTGTAAACCATATGAAGTCAACTTAATAAATTAATAAGTAAATTAAGTGTGTCTGACCGATAATAAATAAAAATAATTGATTTGTAATTAAGTCTTAACTTAGATATTCAAAGTAAAATTAAACGATAAATCTTAAAGTAATAATTGAAATATAATTTAGCCTAAAGTGAATTTTAGTCATTAAGTGAGAAGTATTCAATGTTACTAAACAATTATGAAGTATAGATTAATTGAAAATGAGATTCCTCGTAAGATTAAGAATATAATAAATAATTAAGGGTGATTGGGTAGAACTTAATAGTTATTACTTGATGGGTTAAGTTGACTTTAGGTGAGATATGTGTAAATTGTTAACTTAAATTGATATATTTATTTTTATAAATTATAATTAGAATAAATCAAATTGAGTAACAGTAGATACCATGGATTACCAACCAAAGTCATTAATATACTTAGGACAATATGGGAAAACGAATAAAAAATATATATGAAGTTAAAAGAAAGTTAATTATTTTTATTTATTATTTAACGTTGTTTTCTATTTTTATTTCAAAAAAAAAAAAAAACGTTGTTTTCTATTTTGAGTTATACTATTGAATTATTTAATTATACACACCTAATTTATTTAATAACTTAAATTAAGTTGGTTTATTTAACACTCATTTGGACCGTACTTGTTTTTTTTGACTTAATTTTAAACACAATATAGAATTAAATAATGCTTAAGAATAAATTCAAAGAACTTTTTATCTTTCCTCTAAACTTTTTATCTTTTAGCTTATGTTACTTAAATAAGGAGACTTTTTATCTTTTAGCTTATGTTACTTAAATAAGGAGATGTGATTTTTGTGCCATTATTAGCAATCACTCGTCTACATCTTTTTCCATAATTTTCCTTTTTAATAAAGTGATTAATCTACATAAATATAAGTTTTCATTGCTTTCGATTTAATATTGCCTTGGACTCTGGTGCGGGTATGGTTGCGCTGCCTCAAGACGACGCTTTTATTTTTCGCTATTACGGTGCGACGCTTAATTGCAGCATGGACGATTCAAACGAAAGAAATATATCCGATTGCATACAAATCAACCAACGATCACAATACGTTATGTACGAATCATAATATTATAAATACAATTAAGAATATCAACATATGTAATTTCTGAATCGATTCACATGATATGTGATATCGTTTCACTTTCTATTATCAATGTCTGATTGTATCATTACATATTGAATGAAAAATTATTGCTGTTATTTCTAACAAAAATAATTGATTGATCTATAATATATTTTCATATTATTACAAATTAATCTTGCTAATACAGACAATAACATGTTTCCATTTTGTAGTCTCTTGAATTTTCTGAATCAATGGATCGTCGAAGCATCAACTAGCAAGCATGTACCTGCAAAATAAACAAGAGAACGACGGTGGTTCGCCCGTCGCTTCTCCGATGCCAAAGTCAGATATGAAATCTGGAGAGAGAGAAATCAATCCGTATTTTCAGTTAAGAATCTCTTACCTTCATTTGCAATACCCCTCTCTTTTACGGAGTGAGGGCCGCCAGGTGCTTTACATGGAAGTAGGCGATTCCTTCGAAATCAGGAGACTCGAAAATCCGTATTTCCTGGCGAAGGATAAAATGGTACTTTGGCCAAATTAAAATTTTTGTATCTCTGATGAAGAAACTGACTTCATCATTGAATCGCCACAACCAACACTACCTACCCCCGGCATAACAATTTCACGCCGGTGCACATAAAGACACACACTCGCACGCTTGGGGCGGCCACGAGGCACGCACCAGCCAATACCAAATCCTAATCTTGCCGGTCAGAAGCATAATACGGCACGACGCCATTGCAGGAAATCTCGGGCGACGGACAAGGCGGATATGCGAATCCTCTCAACCACGTAAATGCCATACGTATATCAGAGGATCTCTTTTCTCATTCCACCTCAATTCAACTGGCTCGATGGTACGGTTATATATGGCACCAACCGAGAAAGAGAGAGCAGAAAGAAAGGCTTTTGCAGAGACTCTTACTCTTCTCTCTAGAATTTCCCGCGACGTGACCATTGTGAGCCCGACGAGGCAAAGAAGGGGTGCTCGCTCCCACCCGCGACTACACACAAGATTGTACTGGGAGTTTCGACAACTCCTAAAGGTAGGGTTTTTCTCCCACTTGCTTTACTCTGCTTAAGAAATTTCAGAATTATGATTTGGCTGGAGCCTGACGGCCGCTGGTTTCCTGCCCAAAAGATTTGGACCGAGTGAATAACCGAGTGGTTCGACAGTCCTGACCTGTTTGCGTGATTTATGAAGGCGTTATCGCATGGTAAAAACAACACGTTTCAGGTGATTTCAAGGCAATTCAGCACGACCGTCATCGCGCTCAAATTTCACGCGAGCTAAGTTTGTTATGTTATTGTTATAACCTAATAAATATGAGAATGAAATTAATTTTGTTAATATATGCATGAGTGAGTCAAACGCCCATGATACAAGAAGTTACCATTAATATGTCCAGCAGTGGTTCCAATGTCATAATGTCACCAGTCAACTCGCAACACGATCGGTACGTCTGAACTGTCCATGTCTTAGAGGCGTAAGAAATGGGCTAAGCTGGGCTTCATTCGTATTTTCTCGTTTTTCAGAAATTCGCAGCGTAATTCCGCCAGATAAATCGTAATTAAACACAATCGAAATAAAATCACTTCTTTGTATGTAAATTTTATATTTGGGTTGTATGGATGCGCGGGCCCGGCTGGGCCGCTTATTACGTACGCGTTTCACGACGCGGAGACACGATTCCGCCGGGTTGACGGGTAGTCAACGACACCCCGTTTCGGGCGCTACGTAAACTAAGGAAGGCTTGTTCAAGGTGTTATGACCGGTTTTCCATTTATATAGCCAAATTGCCCTTATCTTCGCTTGACCACCATCGTAAAGGTTAATGTGTCGACTCATGGGGCGGTTATTTGTTTAAACTGGCGAGTCACCAACGCTCTAAAGACGTGGCACGGCCAAGAGGGGATCAGGTTTGGGTTTTACGTCTTTCGCCTCTACCGAGGAAGCATGTTCGGGGTCTGGTCTCATAAATTAAGATGATCGGGTTTGGAGATCAAATCTCGTTAGTTTCGGGGCCAGCCTATAGGTCGATCGTGGGCCATCACCCATAGACGGTCCACAGTGGTTCGGGCTAAAGCCCATGGTACCCACAATGCCCCTTTTTCATGGCTAAAGCCGTTTCTTCCCGGTCCGAAAAGAGAATGTTTTGGACTTGCTCTGACATGGGGATCGTGAAGTGTTAATGCAAAGGGTGTTCAAGTTTATATTATCTGAGAATTTGATAGTTTTTCGATGTCAGATTTTGATGCGTGTGTTCGGGGAATCCTTCGAGGTCGGGAGAGACTTCTATATAAAATGGTTTACGTGGGAGGAGGAACTCTTTCGTACAATGGTAGTGTTGGTCCGGGGATAGTTTGGTGAGTTGCCCGAGTCAAACTTCATGATTGTCAGCCGGATTTAGGCGCGTGAAGCAGGGCTTCGTCGTGGTTTGTCGCATGGAGCGAAGTCCCCGCAAGGTTTGAGCCAGAAATGGAAATGTTTGCGCTTCGAGGATATTCCTCGAAGTTACGCAGCCTGCTTTGTGGTCACAGAACTTCCCCCTTCCAATCAATAGGGTTTTTAATGTTCCTTGCCACCTTTTGAAATAACAGGGGAGCTTTGTGTTCCTTTCCACCTTCAAGAGTCAGGAGGTCTTTGCGGTTCTCGCCACCTTCGTAAGCAATAAGATCTTCAGGTTACCGCTCGTTGCTGCTTGCTTTTTTTTCATCCGCATGATCACTAATGTAGCTATGAACGCTTTTCGTTGTAATCAATGAATATACATTTTCTGAAATTTCCTGTGTCCCGACACTCAGTGTTCTCATGCTTAGCAATCCCTTGCTAAGAATAAAGACTTATGGTATTTGAAACTAGACGGCTAGAAAATTGTCAGGCTTTCAAAACGGCCCCGGTTTGGAATATGGTCAGGTCGTGGCTATTGTTGACACAAAGGCCCAGCTCCAGCCCATGGCCGTTTATCAGGCCCCCAATAGCCAAGCTACCAGGATTCAAATTGGTTGTGGAGGCGATGAGTCAGCAGAGCATTAAATGCGGCAGTAGGCTCTAGACGCTTAATATATGGGGAGCCATCATTTGATTTAACCCCTTCCCATTCTTGCCCTTCTAGCTATCTCATTTCCTTATCATTGAGGTCAAGCCAGGGATACCCGTGCGATGCTGCGTGGCTCTAAATCTGCTCTAGGTGCTTGTTTTACTCATGATGTGTAAACCTTGTTTCACTGGTTCCACCGATTTGAATACTGGCACGCTTCCCAAGTGTCGGTAGCATGAAGTGGGAGGGTCGTTTCAGATGGACGATTCCCGCCAGCATAGCAGATTTCCAAGTGGTGCCTTTATCGCAGGTAGTAATGGCCTGGCTGATGTAGCCCTTTTTTATTTTACCAGATCATCTCTTCCTTATCTATGATGAGTTAAGTGGCCCATCAGAAATTCCCGATGACATCGGGACGCCATGCTACTCCGGATGGTCTCACTAAATAATCAGAAGCGGAGATGATAATGCGATGTTTTTCACCCGGAGCAATCATGCTCCTAGCTTCAAGTCTGCGTACGACTCGTAAAGCAATTTACAATTTACTAGAGCGCCTAACAGCCCTGTTCATCTAAACGCTATCTTGATCTTGGATCGGTTGTCGCGGTAACCGAACCTTCTTTATCAACTCGATCTTCTTGGTAGTTTGTTTTGCTTATACTCTCGAGGGTGGCTTAAGGTGGCTGATAGTTCAGCGCGCCTAGAGCCCCGGGGTTTCAATTTGTTACAGATTCCTCACCGCCAAGAGTGAGGCAAAGTGGGGAGATCCTAGTCGTGGGGCCTTGACGAGACCCCAGTTCACGACCTTCCATTTGATACAACTATGTGATGACTTTTCCAGTAAATCAAAATGATGTGGCCTCGCCTGTCGACTATTGCTTACGTTTATTTGTTATCAAGGGTGTGATTGTTGAGGGTTATTTGTGCAGGAAAGACTCAAGGGCAACCGGGTGCATCTGGGTGAGAGGCCAGCTATAAAATCTGTGAAGTCGGGCTGAGATTTCCGACCAGGAGCCAGATCTCAAGTCCTCCCATCGTGAAGAATTTAATGATTTAAGCCACCACTGCCTCCTTACACCGGGCCCTATCATCCCACGCCTCTACCCTCGTGAGGTTGTGGAAGGTGAGCACTTGCGGGTCGCTGCACTCGAGCTTAATCCCAGTGGTTCTTCCCGCCCAGGAGGCAGGAGCGAGGGTGATCTCGGCCGAGTTGGTAATCAGCACGCAATCCGCGCAACCTTCTTCTACTAGCGAGGATTCCGCCGCCCTGCGCCCGCCAGTTAAAAGGGGTGGCCGACCTGAGCGTCCCTCCATCGGGCAACAAGGACTCCCTGCCTCGTCAACGTTGAAGAAAAGGAAGGAGGCGCTTAAAGTTGCCGGACTGCATGAGGACTTCATTCCGGGTTCCCTCCAATATCCCGCCGCTCCCAGATGTAGGAAGAAGAAAGCAGCAGGCGAAGAGGACGATATGTCCGGCTCGTTCATACTTGTCGCCCTAGTTTTAGCAGACGCATCTCAGCAGCGATCGATGCCGTCCCGGCGGCCGCAGAATTGAGCGCCCCCGGTCCCGATGGGGCGGAGTAGCCATCACATCCCAGTTCACCTGAGATGGGTTTGAATGACCAGCCGATTACGGAAAACGTTACCATGGAGGACTCCAGAGAGGCATCTCCGGTTCCTGCCACCCTTCAGGTGGTACATCCTTCCAAGGAGGCCACTGGTCAGTTAGATAGGGCAAAGTACATGATTCGTGCCACAATAGGTGCACCGTAATCAACAAAATTTGTATCCTAGGATTCCTATTGTCGTAGAAGAGCTACTCGCAGATAAAATGCCTGGGCGTCGAACTCGGATGGGTTTTCTTCATGCTAAATGAGTCACAGTTGATTGAAATTGGTGTTTCCACTTTAGATTTGGGGTTTTGGTAAAAATAAAGGAGGTTGATGGCTCGTGAAATCAGAATCGCAGAGAAATAAAGTGTAAAAGAACTCCTCAAGTTTCTCACCACGTGTTGTGGTTCTAAGGTAATCAGAATCGCTGGGTCTTTTTCCTCACACTCAGGAGGATGACCTATGGTTATTTCCCGAGCCGGATCTAGGTTTGGCTATAAAAACTGAACCCTAAAAGTTTCCTTCCTAGTGTACAACATTTATGACCCATTAATGTTTCAAAGCGGTTATAACCATCCTCTGGATCTAACCTCGTAGAGCCAATAAATGGCAACCACGAGCATCGAAGGGATCTAGCAATAAGTATCCATTGAGCTGCAAAGCTAAGCCAAGTACTAACCACTCAGGGTACATCACAGGATTCAAACCCACGTGTGAGATGCGTAAAACATAAATGAATATAGATGCATACGCGATAATGAGGACATCAGATACCTCAAACCTTTAACCCAAAGGGCCCTCCTCTTCAAGGACGGGGAGGTTTAGTTAAGCATCCCTTGAGTTGTCATCCTCAAGGGTGTTTGGCAGTGGAGAAAAATGAGAGAGAAAGGAGAGAAAATGAAAGAAAATTTACAAAGTGAGTCGAAAGCTTTAGTCAAATTTCCATTATTACCAAACTCCGTTACATGAGCTGACCGAAGGATATAGTGCCTGTAGTCAAGAAATTACATAAAAGTGTGAAAGAACGTGGTTTATATTAAGGGGTATTTTGGTAAAAAGCCATAAAAAGCAAATTAAAAGTGGTAAATACAAGAAAACAGGTGATCGCGAAAATTCTCAGATTGCTACGAAAATTTAGAAGTAACCTCGCGCAATATTCGCAACACCGCAAAATTTTATGTATCGCTCTTTCTCTCCTTCTCGTATTTTAGCTCCAATCGCTTCTTCCGATTTGCAAACACTGAAGTTCGTCTCTGCCCGTCGTATTTGAATCGACATGAAGAATAAGGTGTAATTGGTATGCAAAACTACAAAAAATATCCACAAAATATGATCAATAGTATAGCCGGGACCTCAATGTATTAATTGAGTTATTTAAGTTGATTAGTACACAAAAAGTGCTAAAAACCTACAATCACCGTGGCTTAAACATCACACCTGGGGCACTAATCAAGACACTGCTCTATCACAGAGCTTCATTACTCCTCGATCGTATGTCAGGACTGCACCTCCCCTCCCCCTCGCCCCGGCTCCCCATGGAAAAGGCACGCTTCCTGGCCGAGGGTGCTCAGGAGATTGTTGATTGGTAAGGGCCCTTCAATCGGGGCGAGTCTTCAAATTACACCATCCGCGACGACTCCATACTCGACGATGCTACTCTGATGCCCGTGAATTTGCTCAAGTCGGCGAAGAGTATAATATCTCGTCCTCAGGAAGATTAGTAAAGTGTATCTTCTCAAAGAATGATTGAAGATGGAATGCAGGTTCGCAATCGCAACTTTGATCAATCGACGGAACTGGTAAGCTTGGCAGCTATTTTTATCGTTCTAGCATTGATTTCTAACATTGTCATATCACTAATATGTTACTTCATTGTGCGATTGTCGCTTATCCCGAACACGGGCTCTTCCAAAGACCGAAAAATTTCTGACCTACCGAGGGAGGCTGAGAGGCTACTTCTGCCATACCAAGTCCTGTGGTTTTCCGATAAAAAGGCCCCGAAGCCCCCCGATGGAGGTAGTCAAAATCGAGGTGACTGGAGGTGGAAGCTAGAGAAGCTGCTGAGAGGGCAACTCATGCTGAGGTGGAAAGATGCCGCCGCTTACGAGCATGGCTTGGCCCAAAGGAGATAGATGCGCAGTACGCCCAGCACATGGAATCAACTACCTGAGTCCAAATAAGGCCCTACGCTGTGAAGACGCCCGACGAAGATGGAGTCCGAGCCAGATGGCTCACAGGCTCGTCGCTCGAAGAGGCTTACAGACTATACAGAGGAGTGAAGCTTAGTCGTCAATGGGATGAGCTGGCTCTTACTTCCTCGTGGAGCTTGGGGCCAGCAAAGATGAGTTGTCTGCTTTCCGCGCAGAGGTTGCTAAAGAGAAGGTGCCTCGAGGCGTAATATGGCGCCGGCTTAGCCATCTTTAATTACAGATCGGCCGGCTACTACAAGACAACATTTGTGGAAGTAAGTCAAGATCCCAGACGAATGCCAGTACGCCAGCCATTAACTCCGTGAGTTTTTGGCATCCTCGCGCTCTCGGCCAAGTATTCCTAACGGCCGGGCGCTACGAAGGCGGGTGTTAGCGAAGGGTCAGACACTCTCAACCGTCGAGCAAGGTATCAGTGATAACCTTGATTCTCCGTCTAAGGTAGCTGGGGAGAGGAAGGATCCCAGTGCATCTAGTTGGAGTTAGGGGTGGCATCCTATGGTTTCTTTGCCCAGCCCGGCACCTTTGCCCCAATTTTGTATCCCAACATTTTTATATGATGTAATTGGGCTTGTTAACGAACTTTGCGATTTTTCTGAACACTCCTTTTTGAACCGAGTAGCTTATTTTTCGTTTTGACCCATCTAAGGCCGATGCGTAGCTTATAGTGTGTAGTCCAGTTTGAGCAATTTCTTCCCGTGCCTTACAACTTGATTCGAAAGCATCAAATAAATTGGTCTTGGGAGGGCACTCTTCTTACTCAGACTTTTGTCTGTCTGCACTAAGCATCACCGGGCTAGATAGTAATAATAATTCTGACTTTTATTCTAAATTTAGTTGGGCATTAGCCATGTCGACCGATGTGGCAATTTACCTGACTTTTATTCCCGCTAGCTCGGGTATTAGCTATGTCGGGTCTGGATAGGCAATAATGTTTACCTGAACTTTTATTTTAGCTGGCCGGCATTAGCTACGCGGTCGGATAGTATGAATAATACATAAATCTCTGACTTTATTCGTCATGGGTATTAGCCATTGATTAGTACCAAAATAGCGCACTTTGAGTCTTGTTTACAGCAGGTCTTATGTGCTTTTGCGCACTACACCGACTTCAATAACTCAATTGATACATTGAGTCCCAGCTTTATTACTGATCGCATTTTTTGTAGCTATTTTTAGTAGTTTTGCAGGTCAAAGACCTCATAATTCTTCAATTCGATTCAAACACGATGAACCCAAGCCGAATTCAAGATGGGCATCAAATCGGGAGGAATTTGGAGCAAAAACATCAAGAGAAGGAGCTCAGAGAAATTTCTTAGTGTGGTTGCAAAGTTTGCAACTTGCAACTTTGCAAGTTGCGAAATTTTAGTAACCTCGCGATTTTTCGCAACCTACGACACACACGTCATCTCATCAAGCACCCGCCTTTGGTGGTTTTATACAAGTTTGCTCTCGTAATTTTGGTTTTTAAACATTTTGTAATTTCCTTATAATCGAGCACCTATATGTTTAGTACGTTTGTAATCAAATCAACTTTGTCACTCCATCAATCAATCAAGGAAATTTGGCACCTAAGCTTCCTCTCCTCCGTTGTTGGTGATTTTCTCTTCTCCCTTCACTTTCGCAGATTCTTTGGGTAGCCAAACACCCCTTGATGATGACAAATCAAGGATGTTTACTAAAACTGTAACACACTTCGAATATACCTGGTTGTTTTCAACATGTTTAGGTATTTTGTAAGCATAATTGAATTTTCAGAAATTTAAATTCAAAATATGGAAAGAAACCCGAAATTTTATAGATAACCAGTTAGACAAAATCGTAAATTGTCCAAAAAGGGGCATCAAAGACATGGATTAATAGGATTAGAGGCCAAAGTATAAATAATAAGAATTGTAATGTAATTAATGGAAGTTGGAGGACTAAAAGCTAAATAATCAAAAACCTTCACTATAAATAGAGGAGGAGACTAAAAATTGATTATTTTTGGTCTCCAAACAAGGCTTACGGGAAGAAGAGGAGACAAGGAGAAGAGGCAAGGCTATACTCAAGCCAAGGTATGGATTCTCGTATGACGCATGACTCGCATGATTTTGCATGAATTACATGGTACGAGTGCTGTGGTTTTCCTTGAAGATTAAATTGCTTCCTTTCTAGTGGTTTTGCTAGAAAACATCATAACTCTGCACTACAAGTTTACTTTGAAAATCCCTAGTTGAGCATAATTTTATATGGAATCCTTCACAATTCCAAGGTTCGGGGTGAACTGGGTATGAATCCTGACTTCTTTGACTAATTAAAAGTAATTTGTGGAGTCGTTGAGGATTTCATGTGGATTTTGATGAGGAATGAAATAGAAGTGAATCAGGGAAGAAAGTTGCATGAAAAATGGTGAAACTACCATTTACGCAAATTTCGAGACTGCACTCGGCACACTCAACTCGTATCGGTACAGCGATGCAAGACAAACCTGCACGGCATGCCCTAAACTCCACCGGCACAACTTCTTCCGTGATCCGAACTCGTACCGCAGACAGTTAGACTGGCACCGACACAGTGGTCCTCGCAAATTCATGCTATTTTGCGTATTGCTAAAATACGCATTCGGAAGATGGGGTGCCGACTTAAATTGCGAAAAATGTACTGCACTCGCCGCCCTACGAGTTCGATGGGAGTAAAGTTCATGCCCCAATAATAAGATCTAAGTTTCGAACACATACTCATCGTAGCATATAGACTAAGTATTGTAAATGATTACGCACTCATTCCTCGACAAGGTTCAGATTCTCGATTAGTACTTCCTAAGATTCCCCATTATGTCAGACTCTCGACAAGACTTCTAAGATTGATTAGTGCTCCTAAGACTCGATTAGTACTTCCAGACTCTAATTAAGGTTACACAAAGACTCTTCCGATTAGTACTTCTAAGATTCCTGCATACGACACTCCCGTCCCTACATACAAGACTCTGCCCCACTGGGCTATGACACCTCAAGCCCTAATTATTTATGGCACCCTATTCCGCACTCGGGCAATCCCAGGCTAAGGCATTCGCACCGTATAGTATCTTCTGATACTTACTGCGGCCGCGGTCTTTACACTTTTTATTATTAGCACCGGTCTAGGTGTATTCCCATAATTATATGATAATAACCTGAATAATGAATAAGAGGAAACGAAGGTGTATCGCTCTGATCTGTAATACCTATGGGTATTTCGAATAATGAATAGCTCAGAATTCCTACTTCGAGTTCCAATAAGATAAAGATTCGTTATAAGCATAATTACTCAGATAAGTCCATGATCTCGACGCATGAAATTTCCTGATATATGTTATTGTTATACGTTTATTATAACTGTGTATATGCATATTACATATGTTTCCCACTATGTAAAGCTTAACACTTAGTTTTAATCCGTAGGCGTATGAAAGAGACAACAATATTCCGCGTTCTGCCGGGCCAACACACGAGTAGGGGTTCATCACTGTAGGTTCTGCACTTTGATCAACAAATGTAAATGTATAGTTTTTGAATATGTAAACGGACTCAAGATCGTATTTATGATATCAGAAACACCACTACTGGGTAGTTTCATTTTGGACTTTTGTATATGATATGTTGATATATTATAAGACTTGGATATACCAATGTCTAACTATGTAGGTAAAGAGTCCCAGTATATATTCTCGCACCCCGAACTCGGTTCGGATCAACCAATCTGGTCGGACCGGGAATCGGGGTGTGACAAAAACCCCCCTGATCCTTGAGGGGGAAGGCCATTGGTGCTGATTTTTAGGCTTAGCTGCATGTTCTCATGCTCTTCATGTATGTATTTAAGGGTATTTGGTGCCCCTGCTTCTCACCTTAGGTTAAAATCTCTTAAGCATGCTCTCCCTAATGTGTATTTGGCAAGCTTTTTGGGTTCGCGGATACTTTCACTAGATCCACCGATGCCTGGGCTAGTTATCTCCTATTAGTTGTAGGTAGGTTTTTGAGATGTTTTCACTCGCAGGACATTTATGCCTAATCAAATGCCATCTTTCAAAAGGAAAACTCTTAGGTTTTAGGTTTTAAAGCTAAATGAAGATCCGGTTCGGGAAATAACTATATGTCATGCTCCCCAACGTGAGGAAATATACCCGAGCACATGTCGGTTAACCTAGAACCCTTAGCCTAGTGGCCCGAGACTTCAAGGATTTCTCTTAACTTTTACACTGGCTATTTCTGGCCTTTCAACCATTCACAATAATCGTTTTCCACAAACCCCGATAAATCCAACTGAAACATCATTTTCAATGCACTGTAATCAACTCTTCACGCGAAGAAACCCATCCTTGTGTTCGACCTTTAACTGACTATACTCGCAGCAGCTTTGCTACAAGAGGAGAACTAGGTTATAAATTCGCTGACCCGACACCTACTACAAAACCAATCAATGGCGCCACGGATGGTGCCCTGAAGGAGAAAGAAAACAAAGGAACTTGTGATTCACATCACAAGTTTTGTGCACCATTTCTTTTATCATCATTTTTCCCCACCAGCGCTCATCATAGGAATTCTTGAAAATTTCACCGCAGGGAGTTTGAAAAAATTCATCAGAAAAAATCTACTCTCGCTTCGATTTTAGCTAACCATAACCTTTTGTTAGTCTTGTTTTTGTTGGTTTCTCGCCAGGTGTGTTAATATAAATTATGTTGGGACAAAACATCAGAGAGCAGGCAGAGGCTCCTCCCCCTTCCCAATTGAATTAAGAGTCAGGAAGAAGCCAGACACCAATCGGAGTGGAGACCCCACTGGGGTTAAGAACAAAGAGAGCCAACAGTCAGCCAGAACCCAATGCATGGGCGTATCGATGAGGGATCACACACCCACCATGGGTGAGTGCACCGCACTATGGCCCCTCGCAGAGGATGTGGCAAAGAGACCTGGCCTGCATCCCCGCTCCCGACTCTTCATGGTATGGAAAAACTAAAATCCATACACACACACATTCTAGATTTCGAGGAGGTTCAGACTACTTTCAAGGAGGGCATTTGATATGGACTTGCCTGCTGAAAGCCTTCCCTTTGACTCAAAGATAAAGCCAAAAATTTACGACCACTAAGGCCAAGGCCATCAGAACTGGGGGCCGAGCTACATGCTAATTTTGAAGAAGTTCTTCAGTGCCCATAAAACCAACTAACTGAAGAGGAAAATCTACACCTTTGCGCCATGACAAGGAGAAATTTTATCTAATGCTGAAAGGTATCCGAGACCATCGCTGCATGCCCTCACCATGGCTTCTGATACATGGATGCTTCAGAATCATTTCACGTGATGGAATGTTCCCTCCATGAAACAAACTTGGAAACCATGTGGCAGTGGACTTCCTCAAAGAAAATCTCGACGGCCATGGACTTTTTGAACTACGTGGCTTAAACCTCCAAGGGATGGGATGAGCCGAACCCAAGGGAGGTAGAGAGAATGAAACCAACAGTAAACCCGAGGGAAGGCATTTTTTTCACTATAAAAGGAAATGGAAATGAAAGCCAAGCTATCTTCATCGACTTGTGAAGATCGGGAAGAGCTAGAATTGGGCCTTAGCATGAAGTACATGTGCAAGAACTAAACCGCCCCGTGATTCTCTCCAGCCTTTGCTTTTAATTGCCAATCAACTAGTCATCAAGGAGATCAATGTCCAATTGCTCCCTCAATTATAGATTTGACGAGAAGAGCAAGCAAACATAGCTGATCAAAGTAGGCACCTAATAAAAGCTCCATATGGGAATACCTACAACTATCAGAGAACCATCCTAATTTATCATGGAAGCCAAAACCCCTAGCTTATACTCCAATAGGTTCACAAAGAATAACAAACCCCACCCGTCATCTGAGAGCAAGCCATCATGAATTGAGCAAGGTAAGGTCACTTCGTTGAAGAACGTAGATGCTGAATGCGTTGTAATTCACACAAAAAATCGAAACGCTGGAAGGCACCTTCAACAAAAGATTAGATGACCCGCAAGACTCCGCCTGAAGTTGACTAGCCAGCCAGCCAGATACAAGAAAAAGGAAAATTTCAAACAAACTAAACCCTAATGATTTGAGCATGAAGAGAGCTCCTCCGCTGGACCCGAATTCCAAAATTTAAGAATGAGGTCGGCGCACCATCACACTCAGGAGCTGGAAAGAGCTACAAAGCCATCACCAAAGGCAATAGACCCGCATCAGAAGCTATTGATACTGACCAGGAGGTGGCATCAAGGACCGCTGAGGAATATAAGCCATCCCCACCTTTCCCTCAATCACTAAAAACTAAAAAGAAGGCCATTAACCAAGCTGAAATTTTAGAAGTGTTGAGGCAAGTAAAGGTCAACATTCCACTACTTGACATGATCAAGCAAGTCCCTACTTATGCAAAATTTCTAAAGGATTTGTGCATAGTCAAAAAGGGGTTGAGCATTGACAAGAAAGCCTTCCTAACTGAACAAGTCAGTGCCATTATCCAATGCAAGACTCCAGTGAAATACAAAGATCCAGTCATCTCGGGACCATCTCGCCAATATAGGCATCACAAGAGAAAGCACTGTTAGATCTAGGAGCAAGTGTGAATCTCCTCCCCTATTCGATGTACAGGTAGCTCGGGTTGGGGGAGCTAACCCCACCGCCATCACACTTTCTCTTGCTGATAGGTCGATCAAAATACCAAAGGGAACAATGTAGGATGTCCCGATTCGCGGACAAATTTTACTATCCTCAGATTTATTGTAGACTTCCACATGGTAATCAGCAGCAGCCAGGGGCCAATTATGTACCTATCATTTTAAAGACCATTCGCACCCTAATGCAATTATCAATCAAGCAGGAATGGTGTCATGCAACTCACCTTCTGAACATGACTTTTGTAGCTCAACATCTTCCACCTAGTAAAAAGCACATGAACCCGAAAAAGATGTCCTGGGGCTTATGCATCATTGATAATTAATCCGGGAGGAACAAGCTGATCAGCAAGGTATGTTAGATATACTAGATGAAGAGTTGACTGAAAAAAGGGTAAGAGCAGGAGGAAGTCAGACATAAAACTGCACAAGGATACTGGAGAAGAAGAAATAAATTTGCCATTGGTGACTGGAGGAAATCAGCGGAGCCCAAAAAATGTATCTCAAGCTCTACCAGAACTCAAGTATGTTTACTGAAGACCATGAACAACGCTCCAAGTGGTCATTTCACTTGCTCACATCACACAGAGGGTAGCCTCGTCGCAAGTCCTCAAACGTAACAAGAAAGCCCTTGCGGTGAATTTGATTCATAGCATAAATTTGAAGAAGCCAGACTGGCCACATTCATTTCTAGAGGGAGAGGCAAAGTCGCAGCAACCACAAAGAAGGTCGAATCCACATATGCAAGAAGTGGTTAGAGTAGTCTTAAAGTCAGCGCAAGTCGTCATCATATCGCATAACACCTGGGTGAGTCCAAACCCAGTAGTACCTGAAGAAATCGTGGATAACCACGATGGCTAATAGAAAAAGGAGAGGAGATACTCTAATTCGCTTCGCTAACAGCGTGAGGGTATGCATCGATTATCGCCTAAGAATGAAGTAACACCCAAAGATCACTTTCCTTCCATTATGGATCAACCGCTTAGAGGATTTCCTCTCGCCACCCCTTTATCGGGCTTCCTCGGGCTGGTTATTCGTGATATTTCCAAATTGAGATCACAGATGGCCACAGGAAAAGACAACTTCACTCCGTCCATTCGGGCACGCATGCACAGAGGACGCCTCGCCTTGTAATGCCCCCACATTCAACGATGTATGCTCAACATTTTCAAATGATTTAGTAGAACATTATGGAGGTTGAGCATGGATCTATATTACATTTCATGGAGAGAATTCTTGAGGAGTGCCTAGTCAACTGAAACCATCCTACGCAGATGCATAGAGAAAAACCTAGTGTTGAATCAGAGAAATGCCATTTTTACGGTCAGCCTGCTGCATTTGTATCAGGCATGTCATTTCCGCAGAAAGGGATCAGTTGATAAAGCAAAAGTTGACTTGATTTCCAAACTACCTCCACCCACGAATGTTAAGACTATGAGGCAATTTTAGGGGCATGCAAGTTTCTACAGGAGGTTCATACAGGACTTCTCAAAAATTGCCAAGCCACTTTATAAGCTTCTTGAAAAAGATGCTACGTTTGAATGGGATTCAGAATGTCAACAAAGGTTTGAAGAACTCAAGGCTTATTTAACCACCGCACTAATATGAGGGGCCCCTAATCGCGCTACTTTCGAGGTTACATGTAGGATGCAAGACCTCGTTTGGTCTGAAAGTAACCCCTGACAAAGGTGTGTATGAAAACCGCAGCAGGTTTACTATGCTAGCAAACACTAAATGAAGCTCGTAGGAATTACACTACCACCGAGAAAGAATTGTCGGCGTAGTTTATGCCTCGACAAGTTTCCTCAGGTTTATTTGTTGTGGTAGAAATAATTATCTCTACGGCACTATCTGGGCCTTTGAAATATCTCGCTTTCACTAAGCAAATGCAGCTTTTATCGGTCCTCTTACTACGTGAATCCAACCCGTAAATTTATGGGATAAAAGGGGTAGAAAATGTTGTTGTTGATCACCTCTCCAGACTAACCATAGCACAACACCCATAACCCCCCAATCTTTGACGAATTCCCGGAGGAGTCTCTACTCGCTGTGGACAGTGCTCCTTGGTTCGCCCACATAGCCAACTTTTTAGTAATAGGGGAGTTGCCAACAGAATGGAAAGCATAAGACAAGAAGTTCTTCCATGCAAAATCCACTCTACTTCGTCAGAGGAGCCTATTTGCCTAAATATCAGGTCGATAAGATAATCGAAGGTGTGTGCCAAGAGAAACAACCAAGGATACTCGCCCACCGCCATGACAAAGGTTCGGAGGTCATTTTGCTTCCTAGAAAACGGTGAATGAAGGTGTCGCGGTGCGTTTCTATCGCCATCTTAGTTTAAGGATGCCCATGCCATATGCAAACAATGCGACAAATGCCAAAGGTCGAGAAATCTCACATTACATGATGCCATCAACCCATTCTCCGGTTATCGAAAGACTCGAGACGTCAGGGCACGACTCACGGACCACTTCCCACTCTCTCTTCTGCATACTTACATCCCTCGTGGGAGCTCGACTATGTGTCAAAGCAGGAAGCAAAGGCCATGTAGAGCAAAGCAGACCATAAGACCAGACAAAATTCTCGAAGGAGAACATTTTCCAGATTCGAGTTCCCAAAGCCATAATCGCCATGGAGGTCTGCCACATTTATACAAACCTTTTGAGAATCTCCTATCTAAGTATGGTGTCAAGCACAAAGTGGCCACCCCTTATCATCCTCAGACTAGTGGCCAAGTAGAGCTAGCCAACAGGGAAATCAAGACTATACTGATGAAAGTGGTGAACTCAAACAAGAAGGATTGGTCTCTCAAGCTTCTCGGATTCTCAGGGCATACACAACGTGCATAAGACCATCCTCGAATGTCCCCTATCGCCTAGTTTGTGGCAAGGTCTCGCCACCGGCCGGGCCGGAAATTGAATATATGCATGGTGGGTACTAAAATTGAATTGACATTGAAAGAAATGATCATAAGAGACTCTCATCTTACTGAATTATATTTCAGAATGACGCTTACTTTAATTCGAAAATTGCGAAGGACAAATTAAAGAAGTGGCATGATTAGCTCATAACTCGGAAGAACTTCAACCAGGGGGACCAATTCCTACTCTATGACTCCAAACTCCACCTTTTTCCGGCCAAGCTCAAATCAAGATGGATCGACCATCCATCGCTCAACAAGCATAAATTTGAACGGTTCAAGAGACCTACTCAATCCCAAAGGATAATGTGAGTGTTCAAGGTCAATGGACAAAGAGAAGCTCCTATGTTGTGCAAAGAAAACAAAGCAGACAGGAGGAAATTCTCTCCGACCTCCGAGACCCTCATATACATTTGTGAGTTGGCTCCCCGCAAAGGTCTTGTCACTAATTTAATCGCTAGTCTTGTTTAGATTCCATTTTGTTAATGATCTTGCTACTGCGATGGTCAGGGTGACTTGTTTTCTTGCGGTCATATCAGCTGAAGATCGCCCACTTCACTGTTAAAAGACCGTACCGCCTGTACGAGGATGATCCTCTCCAAACACCACGATCAGGAGGTACCACTTCCCCTCGCTTAACTCCCTCTGCCTCCGCCACGACGCTTAGTGTTGGAAGTGATGTTCATACTTTTGATTTTAGTTTTACTTGTACCACATGCTTAACAAAGCCCATTTTTGTTTATGGAGAGGCTTGTTGTTTACTTCTTTTTGCAAAAGTTGAAAATTTTGTAAATTCACCTTGATATATATAATACAAATCTATTTTTCTACACTTTTGCATCTCATTTGTATTCTATATTGTCATGGTTTCGCTCTTTCCCCTCAAATTGAAAAATCACACTATATGATACCAAATGCTAGAATGGTTCCATGCTTGATTGAGTTATCGTCATGGATGACCTTTGTGGTAATTACCCCTATCTTCCACCATTCTCTAGCCACACACACACGCCTACATTTCTACTTACTCAATGGCTAAGAAGCCGTTTCTCCTTTATTTTACAAACCCATTTCTAGCATGGTCGACTACCATAATAGATTATTTGGGGAAGTTCCCAAAAAGAAGGCCAATGAGTCTTCCAAATTAAAAAGAAAAGCTAAAAGAAAAAGAAAAAGAAAATAGGCAAGTAAAGTCGCGTCGCTTTGCCTTGAAACCCAAGCACGGTCCGAGGGGTCTACGGCGAAAGCCTTTAAAGCCGGTGTGCGCTTAAACCAACCCGGTCAGAGCTCACTTCCACTTAATGCTCGCATGGTGGCGGGGTGGAGTTTAATGGTTGTAGGTGTTGGATTCTCGAAATCATTCAAGTCCCAGGTGAAACCCAAGAGTTAATGGTCAAAGATCCTTATGGCTCGTGCCCTAAACCTTAATTGGTCGGGAGTCACCTGTAGGATCCCTGCTACAAGGACTTTAAGTGAAGCCGAAGTTTTCAGCATCGTGACCCTACAATACAATAGAAGTATGGGAAATAAGCGTGAAACTAATCTATTTAGGCTGGGTCACCGCCCAAGGTATCGACGTGAGTTTGTCTGGGGTGGGGAAAGTAGCTGAAGCAAACTTATCGTACAACCGATCACCCAAAACACTTAGATCAGGGGTGGGAAATCTGCCGATTTCTCGAATAATTGTCAGCCTAAACTTGCTCCCGTATGGTACTTGTTTCACCCCAAGCCGGTCTTTATACGTAGTCCCAATTTGTCGATATTGAAGGTCAGTATTATTTGCACATACTTTTGAATGCATTAGCCCATTACTTCCAACAACATATCCATGATCTTCCTTCTTTATCAAGCCGCTAAGGGACTAGCAATGTTCCTGGTTGGGGGAGTGATTGGGTGACCAAATAGTGCAATTTGAAGCCTTGTTTATAGCGTTTTATGCGCCAGGTACTAATCGAATTTCAATAACTCAATTGATAGCATATTTAGTCCCGACTTTATTAATGACGTATTTTTTAGCTATTTTTAGTAGTTTTGCATCAAATACCTCATAATTCTTCACTCCGACCCAAACACGATGAACCCAAGCCGACCAAGATGCAAGGTCTAATCGAGGGAATTCTTGGAGCAAAACATTGAAGCAGAAGGAGCTCAGAGAGGTTTTTTGCGTGGTTGCAGTGCTTGCAACCCGCGAAATTTACCAATTTTCGCAACCCGCGAACACCGCCACTCTCAGAATATCCCAAAGATACCCTAACAGCGATAACAAGTTTGTATAATAATGTAATGCATATTTATTCGAATAAAATAAAGATAAAAACAAAAGTAGGAATATACAAGTTAAATTACAAATACAAGAAGATTTAAGGTTGTAAAAAATATTATAAATTGATTTTGCAAATATTATAAGAGTTGGAGGACCCAAAGTAAAATAAAAAGGGGATAAGATCAATAGAAGGATAGCACTAAAAGAAATATCTCATTTTGGTCTCGGGAGGAAAGGAGAGCAAATAATGATAAGAGAGAAGAGAAAAGAAAGGAAGAAGAAGAAGAAGATCACAGGTATGGAACTATGATTTAGTATAGAAAAGTATGGATCCATGAATATGTGTATGTAAACTAGGTGTGTATGGAACTAGGGGTATTTGTATGGATACATGTTTTAGAACCCTCTATCTTGTGTATGGTTTGGGTTTGGGAACTCCTAAACTCATTTCTTATAGGGTTGAGTTAAGAAGAGCGAAGGTCTCTAAATATGTGCTCGAAGGGTCTAGTTGTAAGTCGAACTCAAAAAAAATGCCCTATTGTCGACTAATATGCAGTACTGGATCTTAGAACGGATTTTGGGCCAGAAATAAGGAGAATTTACAAGAAGTCCTGTCATAAATTGTAGCCACATCACCGAATCCTGAGCACAGCTAATTTCACCTGACTCGCACCAAGTTATGGTCTTTTTTTTTGTATTCCCAATACTAAATTTAGGGTCGCAAATAGAGGTCGCAAACAAGATTGGGCTAAACAAGGTTTCGCTAAACAAAGGTTTCGCCAACAAGACTGCCATCAAACAAGATTGCCATCAAACAAGACTTCACATCAAACAAAGGTTTCGCCAAACAAGGTTTCGCTAAACAAGCATCGCCAAACAAGAGCTCGCCCACCAACAAGGTCACAACAAGGTCGCCCACCAACAAGTGTAGTCCACCAACGCTGGTCGCCAACAAAGGGAATGGGCTGGTCGCCCACCAACAAAGTGGTCGTCACAGCGGAATGTTGGTCGCCCACCCAAGGGTCGCCTCGCCAAAGTTGATCACGCATTTACCTCAAACTTAAGGCCATAACTTTCGCTTCAACTCCGACTAGCCAGCGCTGACTCTACTGAAGCCCATCGAGTCAAGAATCCATCCATATGCATGATAAGATATTAGATGTCGATCAGGTCGATCGAGCTCACTTCAGCGTACCGTCGCTCAGTCACCGTCAAGATCGACTACTTACGACCTCCAACTTCTGGCAACATAACTTTCAGTTCGAACTCCGATTCGAGTGTTCTTGACTCTATGGAAAGCTCATCGAGTCAAGAATTCATCAATAGATAGTATGATAAGATTGGAACTCATATTAGTTCCAGAAAACACGGAAAAACAAGAGGCGTGACAGTAACCATAAGATCATAAATAGCTCAGAAGCATACATGACAAGCATAGTTATTTATGCATACAAGGAGATATGAAAAGTGCAACGATATGAATAAATGATTGTAGATATATATATATATCACCTATGATTACCTATCAACACAATTTATTCTGAATAAGATATATACTAAACAAAAATACACATCGATCGTCCCGCTAACCCTGTATGACAGATTTTTTCGGCATGCCTTACCTGGGAAAACGCTTGTCGTATAGATATTCCGACCACGTCATCGATGACATAGATCCCGTTTCGACGGGGTGGCCTAAAGGGTCACACAATACCCGGCACACATGATTGGTCACCGGCTCATACAAAGGATGATACCTTCTGCATCATCATCTGCACCATGAATGGTCATCAACATACAAAGGATGATACCTTCGCATCATATTACCGGCACACGTGGATGGTCACTGCCTCATGATGATACCGTATCATATTACTCGCACTCATGGATATCACTGCTCGATACAAAGATGATACCTTCGGGTATCATATTGTTTCCGCATAGTACATTGTCTCACACAATGATACAAGACCTCAGTTCTCATGGTTTCCCCTCAGATCCACTTTTAAGGTTTCATGCATGAAACATAAAAGAAATGATGTGTATATGCAAAGGAACGTAGAAAGTAATATATGACATGATATGAGAAGCATATCAACGCTTTTATGCGATGATAGTATACAACATAAAGAAATTAAGTAAAATACAAAGTTTCGACATGAAAAGTATACAGATGATGATGTTAAATGGAATCGGTTATGATAGGGTATATATATGAGAAATGATAAGAATATGTAACCTGTTATATGTGTGATGGTGCATTTGTATCGAAGTGTGGTGACTCTAATAGAAGTCATATTCCCACCAAGCGCAAAGCTTAGCACCCGTGTTCAATCCGTGTAGTACGTAAGAGGAAACAGAGGACCTGACAATCCACATCGCTAGCCAAAGCAATACACATCCATAGTGCCCACCTGAAGACCTTGTGTCTATTTTGTATATGAAATTATAACTAATGTGAATATTAGATGTTGAACATTCCATATTTGAGCTTAGGCTATATTTGTAATCCTCACAAGCAGCGAATGTAATACAAGGCTAATTGTTTACCATTATATGAATATGAAAGTGGGAAGGTTATAAGTTTTAAAAAAAAAAAAAGTGGCCCTCACTCGACATCTCTATGCCGAGTCGGCGCTACAACCTCACTGCTAATTCACTTTTCGTGGTTTTTTATACAGTTCATTTCTCATGTAATTTTTGGTTTTTTAAAACATTTTGTAATTTCTTTATACCAGCACCTAGTATGTCGTGCACGCTTGTAATCAAATCAACTTTATTACTCCATCAATCAATCAAGGAATTCGCACTAAGCTTCCTCTCCCTTTGTTGTCGTGATTTTCTTCTTCTCCCTTCACTTTCTTTGTGATCTTTGTAGCCAACACCCTTGATGATGACAACAAGGGATGCTTCGCTGAAACCCCTCATCCCCGAGGTAGCGCCACTCTGCGCCGTATTACTTATCCGCATGTTCTCATGCTATCTATGTATTTATTTAAGGGCATTCGTGCCCCGTCACCTTAGGTTAAAACTTTAAGCATGCTCTCCTTAATGTGTACTTCTGATTAAGTTTTGGGTTCGGATACTTTCACTAGATCCACTGATGCCCAGCTAGTCATTCCTATTAGTTATCATAGTGGTAGGCTCGAGATGTGTTTTCAATTTAGGACATTTATGCCCAATCAAATGCCATCTTTCAAAACGGAAACCCCCCGCTTAGGTTTTAAAGTCTAAATAAAAGATCCGGTCAGAAATGACTATACGTCACGCTTCCCCAACGTGAGGAAATAGACCGAGCACATGTCTGCTAACCTTAAAACCCTTGGGCACTCGCTGGCCCGAGACTTCAAGGATTTCTCTTAACTTTTACATCGGCTTATTTCGGGCCTTCAACCATTCACACATCGCTTTCCACAAACCCTATAAATCCAACGAGAAAATTAATTATTTTTCAATGCAATCGTAACTCCTTCTCTCACGAAGAAACCCCATCCCCGTGTTCGAATCTGGGAAACATCAGATCGCAAGAGCTTTGCTACGTAGTAGCAACCAGGTTATAAATTTTGTCATTCTAACAATCTACTGGCTAAAAACGACCGCCCATGTCGGGCCTGGCGAAGCAATAATGCCATCTGGTTTTCTTATCCCCGGCCACCGGTATTGACATGTCAATGGATAGTAGCAATAGTGCCATCCTTTTACTTTTTATTCTTGCCAAACACTGACTTTTATTCCCGGCTTAGTCAGGGCATTAGCTACGCCGTCTGGATAGTATAACAATGTTTAATCCCGACTTTAGTTTCACTGTCGAGTACACTTCATGCTGGCCTGATAGGGTAATAAATACTTACCCTGGGACTTTTATTCCGTCACAATACAAAGATTATTATGTCAATCTGATAGTAGCAATAAATGGGCCACCAGACATTTAAATTAGATTCTAAGATGAAGGTTCATTTTAGAAAATAATCATCTTTATTGATAAGACTGAGGTGAATAATTCCACATTTGAGGTACTAAATCGAATTAGCCACTTGCTCAAAGCATATGAACCCGGATTTACCGACTCGTGTTACTAATATATTCCTTCCCATTGGCTCGAAACTTTCAAGCATCGGATCGATCAGATTCGCAGACTTTTCTAAGACTTAGGCTCTCATTGAAATACTCAGTAGCTTTACGCTGTCAGATAAATTTTCCAACCGTCGTTGGTAAGATGATACCCGTATCGGCCTGCTTTCGTAGCTCATTCACGTGTCTAATTTTTTTGATTATAAATTCTCAGATTCGGATCGTTTCCGCATATTCGCCCTCGGGGAGCCAGAGGCATACCGATTCGTAGGATTGGGCAAATTTCCAGTCCCCATAGGCAAGTAGATATACCCGCTTCGTCTTCGGAGGTCGCTTTTGTAAGCCTTAGGACCCCCAGGAAGTTCGTCACCCATTTGCCTTTAGCTGCGCTCTAGTCAAGTGCTTTTGGGCGTCACAACAAGGTTTTGTTAAAGGCCTCGTCGCCACGCTTTTGTGGGTATCGTAAGGGAGTAAGAAGTCTTTTATTTCAATTCATGACAAGTTTCGTGACCCCAAATCGCCAAATCGAGGTCCATCATTCCGATATGGGATTTTCCGGGGAATACTGGAATCGACAAACGATATTTCCCTCCAAATGAACCGAGTGACATCTTGCCTTTGATTACGAAAGCTCCTACTTCATCCATTTGCTGGTCGGGCAACCTGCGGCTACTTAGCAACAACTTTTTCTCTGAAGCCTGGGGCGTAGGGAGTGGCCTCCCATATGTCAATGCCCCATCGAGTAAAGGGCCAGTGCTTCGAGATGGGGACTTTTTAGATCTCTGAGCCGACGATTCAAGACGGGAGTCTGGCTGGGCCGACACAACCCATCACATTCGCGCATGTAGTCACATTAGACTTCATAGTCGGGCCAATAATACCCCCGAGTACGGGCCTTGTGTGCCACTCCGCCATTGATGATCAAGCCACATATCCCCTCAGGCGCCTCAACCAACACATACCGGCCCCCGTTGATAGTTAAGCACGTAAATTGGGACACTTTCAAATTATACCCAGTCAAGTGGAGTAAACGTTTTAGTATAATAAACGTAAAGTATATTTATTCTAATAAAATAAAGATAAAACAAAAATAGAATATGCATAAGTTAAATTACAAATAATAAAGAAGATTCGAGGTCATTGTAAAAATATTATAAAATTGATTTGCAAATATTATAAGAGTTAGAAGGACCAAAGAGTAATAAAAAGAAAGATATTAGAATGAAATAAGGATGAAATGTGAAGAGACAAGTGGTTTAAAGGGAAAGAGGGGAGGAAGTTTCCTCCTTGGATTAGAAAGAGAAACAAGGGATAAGACCAAAAGAAATATCTTATTTTGGTCTTGAGAAAAAGGAGAGCAAATAATAAGAAAAGAAGAAGAAGTTAAGAAGAAGAAGTTAAGATTACGTATGGAATTTACCTAATTGAGCATGGAACCATGATTTTGTATCGAAGTATGGAAATATGGGTATTGGTATGAACCATGGATTTTGTGTATAGAACTAGTGAGGGGATGTGTGAAAGTTCTGTGGTAAGGGAACTACTAAAAATGAGTATAGAAATATGGTTTTGTATGAATACACATGTCTCGGGGTTGTATGGAAGTTTAGCTTTCGTCTAAATCAGTATGTGGGATACATGTTTTAGAACCCTATCTTTGTGCATGGTTTGGGCTTGAGAACTCCTAAACCATTTCGTAGGTTTGTGCTAAGAAGAGCTTTAAGGCTCCTTAACATGTGTATGAGAAGGGTCTAGTTGTGTTGAACCTTAAAATGCCCTATTGTTTACTCACACATGCAGTAGCTGGATATTATAATGGGTTTTGAACCAGAAATAAAGAGAATTTGGGAAGCAGTCCTTCTTGGATTTGCAGCCACATCAATGAACTTGATAGGTTAATTTTTAACGGGATCAGACCGTTATGTCTTTACCGAACAAATAAAACGGGCGAAGTTCGCTGCCAAACAAGGGTCGCCAATGAACAGCCGTCGCCCAACAGCGGGACAGTCGCAAACAAAATGCCATCGAACGTGGTCGCCCAATGGACGAGGGGTCGATAAACAAGCGGGTCGCCGTACAACGCACGGCCAACGTTTCGACGGCGTCGCCAAACAAGCGCACATTACTGAACAGCGGTCGCCCAACGTTGGACGGCGGCCGCAAACAAGTGTCGCTGAACAAAGGGACAAGGGTCGGCCCAATAGGGTCGCCAGCGCTAACAGCTGACGTCGTCAAAGGCTACTGTCAAGACTGGCCGCAGATGACCTCCAACTGGCATGTCATATCTCCTTCTCGTTTGAACTCCGATTGGTGTTCTTGACCTATGGAAAGCCCATTGAGTCAAGAATCCATCCAGGCGCCCTGAGGGAGATATTAGATGTCGAAAGAAAGGCCAAACCGGTTCGTCACTGCACCACACCAGTCGCCTCATGTCAAGATCACCGTGCATGACCTCCAACTTCTAAGGTCAGCATTTCCTCTGCTCGAACTCCGATTTAGTGTTTCGACTTCTATAAGTTTAATGTCATAATCTATCAATAGACAAATTTTTAATAAGATTGGAACTCATATAGTCTCCAGAAACATGGAAAACAGTAGGCGCACAAGTAACCAGTAGTTATTTGTATTATGAACACCTATTATGAATTCATAAATAGCTCATAGTATACGTATATACAATTATTTATGCATATAATGAAGTATGAAAAATAAAAAGATATGAATAACTGATTGTATATATATCTCATATAATTACCGAATGACAATAATTATTCGGGAATATGAGATATATAATGAACATAAAATACATATTGATTGTCCGGCGAACCCGTAGGGATAGATGGGCATGCCTATTAGGAAGAATAAAAGTCCAGCAGCATATCGCGAGAGCTCCGAAATCTGACCCCGTGTGGGTCAAATGACATAGATCCCGGGGTTTGGATCGTGTGGCCCCGAAGGGTCACCACGCCTCCGGCCCTCATGGATAGTCACCGTCTCGATCAAAGGATGATACCCCGGCATATTATTATATTGGCGCCTCACGGCCCTCGACCACCGTTTCATACAAATGAATATAAGACCTTCGTCCCTCATGATTATAGTATTCCCAGATCCACTCCCAAGGTTATGCGCATGAAACATAAAAGAAATGACAGTATATGCAAAGGAAATGAAGAGAATATGGGAAGCATAGCAATCGCTATGTGATGATAGTATACAAATACAAGAACAAGAAAGAAAAGTAATAGATTACATGAAAAGTATCCGGAAGATGATATAAAATGAAACCGTTGGTGATAAGTATATACATGAATGATAAGAATCAGACGTTATATGTGTTATATGCATTGTATATAAAAGTGTAGACTCTTAATAGAAGTCATATTCCCAATTAAGCTGCGAAGCTTAGCACTCCGTGTTCAACTGCAGTACGTACAGAAACCGTATGATGCGACAATCCATCAATACCAAAGGCCACACATCAATAGTGCCCAATTCCAAGACCTTTTGTGTCTATTTTGTATATGAAATTTCAGAACTATCGTAAATATCAGAAATGCTGAACATTTCCACACTGGAGCTTCAGAGCATATTTCGTAATCCACAAGCATGCATTACAACATGTTAATCGTTTAACATTATATGAATATATGTAAAGGTAAGTTTAAAAAAAAACAAGAAGAGGATTCCTCACTTAACATCCTATGCCGAAGCCAAGGCCACGCTTAGCCAGACGTAACATCCCTGATTGCCCGACCGCTAACTCCGCCTGGACGGAGAAAGGGTGTTACAGGCCCGCGAAGGATCGTCAATAATCGCCATAAATTACTTAAAACCTGAAGCAGATGAACTTGGACCCCGCATCTCTGGTTTTTCTATTGGGGAGTTCTCAGGTCGACATAATGGTTGTGGGGTCCATCCGTAGCGTGGTTTTGACCACCCGGTTTACCAGATAGTGGCTTTCGAGGAACCCACTGCAATATATAGGCGTAAATATTGTTTCTATTATAGGCAGTAGATGTGGAAGCTAAGACCCACTAAGGCTAGTCACTTTTTTCATTGGGAGTCCTTGGGAACATGTTCGAGTTTCCAAAACCACCAGCGTCACAATCGTATCACATACTCGCCACTGGGGATCCCCGGATTCATATTCTCGTGATTCACCAGCCTCCCACCACTTTAGCCGAGAATCCACTTCTCAATCATAAGCTTGTTTACCGGATAACGCACTGCACCAATGCCAAGATGGCTTCATATTATGATTCATCAGTTGTAGCGCAAAGAGCTTCAACCGGGATAGCTTGTTTCCGATTCGTCCCACTGGGGATTTTAGCTGCACTCAAATGCCACTCGCTTACTGAGAGGCCCCGTCTACACCGAGATCCACCACTCAATCAAGTAAGAGCTGCTTTCGTGACCGGGGATTTCTAATAGAAGTCACAGACCGCCCCTCTCTCAAGGCTAACCTTAGCTTATATGAAATACCATTCACTTAGTTCAACTTCGCCCACCCGGTCATTCCCTGATAAGCTAGGCTCAGGTATGCGGCTTCAAAGGAAGGTCAGTCAGCACCACACCAATCAAGCCGAAGTATGGACGAAGCTTCACGCCATCCGGAGAGCTACAGCGGCCTGTTTGAGGTGGGTGTATCTGGTTTCTACGTCGGCTAAGGACTTGCTGACGAAGAACACTGGTCTCTGGCTTATATCCTCACAATCTTTGAACAAGGCGGCACTTACTGCAACATTTGAAACCGCTAAATATATGAAGAGCGCCCTCGCCGGCCATGGGCTGGGCCGAAAGGCTGTGGGTTTCGCCAGATAGCGTTGATGGCTACCAAGGCCTGATCACACTCTTCATTCCATCTGGCCTGGTTGACCCCCCTAAGGGTGGCAAAGAATGACTTAAACCGCCTGAACCTGAGGAATGAACTCTAGGCAGCCCAACCCACAAATGTAGGGACAGATACCTGCTTTCTCGCACGGAGCCTGAGTCTCAGATACTTTAAGTCAGGTGGTTTGCTTCTATCCCTCTCACAGGCTACCATGAAGCCTAAGAACCCGGCCGATACGACTCAAGGCACACTTTAAGGGCCGAAGTTTCATGCCGTATGCCTCCGAGAAGATTAAAGCCACAGTGTGTAACGTGATCCAGGCGCTGTTTGGATTTCACCAACATGTCATCAATATATACCTATACCTCCATTGTTTTACCCAATAGCGGTTTGAACATTTTGGTCACTAAGCTCTAATACATAGCCCCGACATTCTTTAACCCAAACGACATTACATTATAACATAAGAGTTCGCAGATAAAGGTCGTTCAAGGTCATGTACATGTGTGGATCTCGATGGTAACCCGAAGGCGCCCGTGAATGACAAAGATCCCGTGCCCGGCGACGCTCACCAACTGCTTATGGGGCGCGGAAGCCGTCTTTGGGAAGTGCCGCCATCGAGATCAGCGATAGTCCACATACCTCCACTTACCAATCTTTTCTACACCACCAACGACACCACCATTGGGGCAGCCTTCCGACTTCCCGAAGGACCCGTCCGTATGGGTTGTCTACCCACTCGAATGATCCGATGGAAAATTCCTGGTGAAACGCCTTACTTTGGTCTGACCGGTCCGGGAAGACGAGGCTACATTTAGTTTACGGGAAGCACGCGCTGGGCTTATGCCTTCACGTCCGAAAGTGGGTCCGTGAAAATATGTCAATATTATCAAGCAGCACTTCAGAATCGCTCTTTTCCTCCCCGACAAGAGGGAGCCGAGATAATGCGTGCTTACTGGGTCGCCTCAGAGTAATGACTTAGGGATCCATAGCTAATTGCTCGCCCTCCTCTCGCTCGGCGGCGAATCGATCGTACTCCTGTGGACCGTGTCTCTGCGCGTTGTCGCTTGTAACGCCTCACGATCCCATTATACCGATAAGATCATGAAGCAATTAACCGTCGCTTCAGAGGTCAATCTGGTCTGCAGACCGCCAGTAACTAATCGCTTAATGGTGGTCAGGTACCGCCATAAATGGGCGGTAAACTGTGTTCCACCAACTATATATCAGACGGTCCCAAGCCCGTACCACTAAGAATAAGACTTCACGGGCGGCCTACCCGCCTCGCGGAAGAGCAATATCACCCACTGCTAGAGTAGTCAGCCCTATTAAACCCTAGGGACAAGATTAGCGTCACCTTGAGCTAAGTCCGCCGAGGACACTCGCGGATTTGTCTGCAGGCCGGAAGTCGCAATAAGCTCCGGGCAAAGACCGCCTCAGTCAACGAAAGTCTCCGTACATCAAAATCATAATGCCAGAGTAAGAACAAAGTACCGTGGATGTGGGGTGATAACCCCGACTCGGTTAATGGGAGTGGAAAGAATATGGGCCATCGACCATCGATTGCTTTGTCATATCCCGTGGTACCGATGGTGTTCCACCGGGCTCGAATCAGGCCGGCCATAGCAGCTTTTTCCTCCGACGACCGGACTGCATCGTCGCTACCGGGCCTCCCAATATGTACATGGCAGCCGGGCTCCAAGAGCTCCGGTCCGGCCGCTATTCTCTCGCTATCGTGTGCCTCGATCTGGCGAGGCGAATCCTCGAGATATCCTCTGAGGTGACCAGCAAGGATTAGTTTTTCCACTAGGAATTCCGAGAGTCCGAAGATCTCGTTAGTCTCATGCCCGTGGTAATCGTGATTCCTTAGATCGACGCGCTTGCTCAAGATCCGCCACCGTGAGGCTAGACAAAGTCGTGGTGGTTCGGATAAGGAGGAGTCCGTCAGGAGTGATGCTTAAAGGAGGAATCGGGAGGTTCCTCCTTCTCGATCGTTCATAGATCGCTTCCTGGCCCCACCGTTCCCTTTGCTCCGCTTACCCTTTCGTCAGTTTGGTGTTATACAGAATCATCACTGCCCGAGGCCATCAATATTATCTTCCAGCGAGAGTACCCGTCCGCCTGCATAGCGCTTCTTCCATTGTTAGAGGCGGTTCATGATGTAGGACTAAAAGAGCGGGTAGTTAATCCAAAGCTCACGAAGTTTTAAAGGGTCGCGCCCATGCCGTATGCCGACGTTACTGACAAATTATCCGACCTCCTGTTGAAGTCCCTTGACAGACTAGTCTTCCCGCTTAAGAATGGTTTGCAGTGAGCTGATGTTTCCCTTTTATCGGACTGAGCATAAGTATTAGGAAACAAAGATAGCCCACAACTCGCCGAATGAATTTATGGATCCTCTCGGGAGTTTATGGAACCAGGCCAAGGCGAGTCCTTTCAGGCTAGTCGGGAATACCTTGCACAAAAGACGATCGCCTGCGCTTCGAATCATCACCGTCATGCATCATATGGTCAGACGCGTCCGGCGAGCCATCATACATGGTGCACTGCGGTGCGTGGGCCATGGGTGGCTCATAACTGATATGCTGCCCTAATGGGGATGACAACATGTCCTGAGGTCCCCTGACAAATGCAGAAAAGGCATAAACCGGATGATGTCGCAGAAGGCCGTATATCCGGCTGGGAAGTAGGTAGCCGCGCCTCCTAGTCACGCGGCATGTGTTTAAATGATTCGCATTTGACGCCTTCTACAAATTGCACTCAACGGTGTACGCCGCTGGCGGACCTGGCCAGACCGCCGTGGGGCCTCTTTTCGACCGGCCTCCATATTATTCTCGGGGTAGCACACTCCAAAGCCGAGCGCCTGAAGATAACTCGCCATCCGCCGCAACACATTTCGGTCTTCTCGACCTGACAGTTCTCGCTTTTGTTCCCGCTTCACCGGGGTGCCAGTGGCTACCCCTTGTACATTCTCTTACTCGTTTCACCCCCAGTGGGTCCGCAGCGCTCGTTGGTGTTTTATCAACACGACTCTCAGAAGTTCGACCATCACCGCCTGCTCCTCCCGCTTTCGCCTCCATATCCCGGGCGCCAAGAAAGGAACTAATCTACGGTGGATCGACATGGCCGGGTCGCCGTTGCGACGATGGGATCCTAATCGTCAGGAGGGTTGATTGGGAACTACCAAAGCTTCAGGGGATAGGCGATCACTTGAAAGCGGATGTAACCAAGCCCTCGTGAATCGCTGATGAGCTTTTGGCCGTCGCTCCCACAAACGACGCCCAATCGTAGCCTCGAATTCTCTCTCGAATCACTAGATCGCCTGAGCATCAACTAAACAAGATGCACTTAAAATAAAAAGAGAACGACGATGGTTCGCCCGTCGCCTCCGACGCCAAAGCCGATACGAACTGAGAGAGAGAAATCAATCTCGCATTTTCGCCAAGAATCTCTACCTCTCTACAAATACACCCCTCTCTCTCTCTTCTATTGAGATGCCGTCAACGCTTTACGGGCATACATTTCCTTCTAAACTACGACATGTGCACGCTTGTTCACGCTACATGACTGGTTTCTTCCATTTATATAAACCTAAACTCCGCCATTTTTCGCGCTTTGACCACCATCAGCCAAGTATGCAAGCGACCACGCGTTATTTTGCTTAAACTAATGAGTGCTGACCGCCTTTTAAAAGACAGAATGTACTGTAGTTATGATCATACAGATTATTGTCATTCATTATAAGTTATGTTTGTACCTGTCTTTATTAAATTGAGATGATTGGGTCTAGAGATTAGACCCTTGTTGGTTTCAATTTTGGGCTTGTAGGCTGATTGGGTCATTGACTTATAGGACGGATCTGCTGGGGTCTGAGTCAAAGCTCATAGTATCCACACATTTGACCCAAATAAGGAAAAATCAACATGTTCACATGTATGATTTCATGGACCACCTTCATTATGAATTTGTTCCATTGATGGTTGACTATCTACCTAACTAAAAAGGATAAAAAATAAAAAAGAATATTGAATGATAAAATCATTAAATGTCAACTGTTGTACTCTTTTTCAACTTAATATAGACATATGATTTTGAAGGTTCCCGTAGGATAATAATACTTTTTTTTTAATCATAACGTCGATAGTACTTTTTAAAATAAAAATATGAACATAAGAAAAATGTGATAAAATCACGAAAAATATATATAATAAAATATACAATCTTAAGAACAACTGTGACTAGTATTAAGATCAGATTGGGATCATTTTGGGCATGATTCAAAACCATATTATAACTAAGCCAAAATATATGTACATCAAAATTGCGCTTTTATAAAGCACTGTTTTATTATTTGAATTTAATATTTTTTAAGTTTTTCAAAAAAAAACAAAAGAATCAAACTTATTCTTCCTATTTTTATTGTTATTTTTGTTTTTGGAACAAAAACAAATTTTAAGCATTATAAACCAAATGTGCTCTATTATCAAATTCTTAAGTTGTTTTCAAAAGCATATTTGATAAGATTTTAGTTCGAAGTATTTATAGTAAAATGTTTTATTTAAAAACGTTTTAAGAGAATTATTATAAAGGAATGATGTGTTTTCACTAGTCTTAGCCTCGAATCATTTTAAAAATAAAATGCTACAATAATATAAAATGAAGTGTCTTAGCATCGAATCATTTTAATAATAAAATACTATAATAATATAATATGAAGCAAATAGAAATTAAAAAAAAGATAACTATAATAAAATACTTCTTTAAAAAAATTATAAATCATTTTTTTTTTTATATTTTGTCATTATGAGTAATTTTTAAATTAAAAATGTAAATAGAATTTCTTCTGTTAGTTATTTGGAAGGATGATTGTTTTTTTGGTTAGTGGTGGGGGAGAAATTAGAGTTTTTATATTTTCGCCACGGAATACTTATCTTATTTACATATTTGAGGAGGATGTTTTTGTATTTTACATATCCACCCCTACGGTGTTGGTGGCTAAGTTGATTTGTGAATTTTGAGCCACACAGACAATGGAGTGGTTCAAGTGTAGCCATTTCAATCGTGGGTTTTGTGAGTGTAGCAGATTTTAGGGTCCAGATGAGTCACTGCTCTTCCATGGCTTCTCTTCTGAGTTCATCCCCCACTTCCTATTTCCAACACAAGGTAATCTTTTAGCATATCATCACTGTTATTTGGATCGATCTAATAGGTAGACGTAGTGCTTCTCATGGAGATTTTTGAGTTCCAGATGGTGTTTCGTGATTTCGTGCTGTGATTCTGAATTGGGTTTCAAGGAATTTGAATTACAGTTGTGCCTTGTCGATAAGAACTCAATCAATTATTGTAGTATTTTCTGCGAATTTAAAGAATTTGGTGGTCTCAGCTTCGGTTTCAAAGAATTTGAATTCCAGTTTTTCTAGCTAAGGATTATGTGAAAAATGCTTGATTGTGGTTTTGGAGGTATATGTTGAATGCATTCTGAAAAATAATGGGGTTTTTAAATCAAATTGCTCTGGTGGGTTGATCCCTGATGAATTTATAAGTCAGTCAAGCAGTTGGGTTGATCCTAGATTATGAACCTGAAATTTATATGAATTTCCCTTTTCGATACTGCTCTGTTTGGTTGCTGAGAAAACAAGGGATAGAGTGAAAATGGATTATCTCGTTTTATTTGAGAAGAAAAAACGTTACTGATATTCCAATTTTAGGTCAATCGGGTCGATGATGGAAAATCTATTATTTCATTTTCTTCTCTTTTCATCCTTTGATATCAGCTATTGAGTGGGACACTGAACTGGAAAATTTAGAAAAACTCATTACTATTCCTCGAGATTAATTATCTCATTCATGATCCAAGTGATTATGGAGTGAAACAGGGTGCTGTAAGGTTCCAAGTTACTGATGCTTTGAAATCCAGCAGACCATTACTATTTTCATATATAGTGAGGTTTATTCAGTTTGAATATTTCCACAAATTGCAACAAATCGGCATATCTTGTTATCAATATTGGGGTGCCTAACAGAAGTTCTTTATGCGCATCATGCCTAGCTCATGTGGTAAAACACTTAACGTTTCAAAAAGGCAGAGGGGTCTCAGGTTCGAGTCCTAGTAGGGACAGTTTACTACATTGTAACTAAAGTGTTTAGCTATCAAAAAAAAAAAAAAAAAACAGGAGTTCTTTATTTGGTCCTTGTGCCGCCGAGTGATCTGGATCTAGTAATAATTCTGAGTCTGATTTATTCACAATGCAATTCCTGGGATTGTCCTTTGAATTTTGCTTGTCCTGGAATACTTTCGCTGACAAATACAAACCTAGTAACAAGAAGAAAACAGAGCTATGCAAATAGAGCAGAACTCAGAAGGCCCTTAATGATCATTGGCCTTCCAAAGTTCATTATTCTCATAGTTTAAGACTTAGGGTTTCTGAAAACTAATCTGCACTGCTCCGGGGAACCTCATTTCCAATTTAAATTTTGCTTTATATTTTGCTTGTCCTGGAATACTTTTGCTGACAAATACAAACCTAGTTACAAGAAGAAAGCATGTTTGAAGAAAACAGAGCTATGCAAATAGAGCAGAACTCACCTTAATGATCATTGGCCTTCCAAAGTTCATTATTCTTATAGTTTAAGACTTAGGGTTTCTGAATTTCCAATTTAAATTTTGCTTTATATTTTGCTTGTCCTGGAATACTTTTGCTGACAAATACAAACCTAGTTACAAGAAGAAAGCATGTTTGAAGAAAACAGAGCTATGCAAATAGAGCAGAACTCAGAAGGCCTTAATGATCATTGACCTTCCAAAGTTCATTATTCTCATAGTTTAAGACTTAGGGTTTCTGAAAACTAATCTGCACTGCTCTGGGGAACCTCATTTCCAATTTAAATTTTGTGGATGTGGATAACCTGCAATATGAAAATTCTGTACCACAGAAATTCTTTTAAAAATACAATTCTGGGAAATTTCCGTGAAGCTTGTGAATACAATCCAGTTCTGTTGAACTGTTAATATGTTTTTTAGGGCAAGTTTTTAATTGACTAGTAGGGCAGCTTGATTTTCTTCTCTATGGATCTCAATCTTATCTGGGTTTTATTGAAGTTATTGAATAAAGAGATTCATGTTTTCCTCTTTTTCCCAAATGTAGGTGAACCTTTTCAGTTTGAATTCCATACCTAGAAACCTGCTATCAAACAGAAATCAGCTGACTGCTGTGAGGAATGGCTCAGCTCATGGGCATCGTCGTGTAATTACTACAACTAAGATGTCTGTTGAAGGAGATGTAATGGTGAAAGAAGCCGTTGATACTGACCAAAAGAATGGTACTTTTCTTACTCACAATAGATTATTGTAGTAAGACACAGCATGAAAAAAAAATCATTGAGCCTGAAGCTGCATTTCGAGGTCAAAACAACACCTAAATGCGTATCAGTTTTGTTTGGAATACTACTGAGCTGTATCTGTATCCTCATACCTTATTAAGTGAAAATTTGAATAGCCTTCAACTATCAAGGAACATCATTTTGGTCTCCATAATTTGCATATATGGTATTGCGTTTCATTGGCATCCCTCATAGGCCAATAAGTAAGATTCCCACTAATAGGCATGCCATGGAAAAGTCAGTGACTTTTCGGGATAAGATACACAAATGCCCTTAATGTTTGACCATATGTCTAACTTGGTCCTTAGATTTTTTTTTTTTGGGTAAAATGTTGCCCCTAACATTTGTTTCGTAGCTCAAATATACCTCTACTAGCAATGGAGTGAACATATGTGCAAACGGGTGTCTAACGTCGTTGACAGGTGAGCTACGGAACAAACATTATGGACAACATTGAACTCAAAAAAAGTTTAAGGGCCAAATTGGATATATGACCAAACATCAACGACATTTGTGTACCTTATCCCGTGACTTTTCCGTTAGGGCCACTGAAGGTTTACCCAGCTGTTAACTTCCAGGTTCCGTGATATTAGTTGAGGTACATGCAATCTAGTCTATCTGATATTAATAATAGCCTAAGGAATAAGTAAAACACAGTAGTATCACTTCCTATCTTCCAAAATTTTATGTTTGCTGATTGATGCAGATATTGGGATTGTCAGTCTTCATCATGTTGGAATATTATGCGAGAACCTCGAACGATCAATGGATTTTTACCATAACCTTCTGGGTATGTCAATGCTTTCCATTCTTAAAATTTGCCACATTTTCTGAGTTGTTTCACAGGAAACGTTCTGATATTTTAACAACAAACCAGGTTTTCCTGTAAATGAAGCAAGACCGAATGACAAGCTTCCCTACAGGGGAGCCTGGCTGTGGGTGGGTTCTGAAATGATTCATTTGATGGAGCTTCCAAATCCAGACCCCTTAACTGGAAGACCAGAGCATGGGGGACGAGATCGACATGCTTGTATCGCAATCAGGGATGTGTCTAAGCTGAAAGAAATCCTGGATAAAGCTGGTAAGTTTTGTTTCATCAATCTCCAATTCATCCTTGTTCATCCCAGGTTTATTTATTTTATTGATGAGAAGAGACTAGGAATAAGGAAAATTACACAAACGATTCAAGGATACTCCACAATTATCTTCAAACTCATATTTTCTAACATTTTTAGGAAAATCCGACCACTAAATATTTGAGTTAGTATTACCAATCCATTTTTTATCTAAACAATCTATCGTTCTATTTTATTTGCTTCTCTATAAATATGACAACAATAGTATATATTTAAATTCCGAGGTGAAGGTGAATGGTTTTTGTTTTGTAGGTATTCCGTTCACACTTAGCAAGTCTGGTAGGCCAGCGATCTTCACAAGGGACCCTGATGCAAATGCCCTGGAATTTGTGCAGGTGGATGCCTGATACATTTCAGTAACTTGATGTATCTATGTGGTTTCATTATTTCTCAGAACAGCAAATAAGTTTGTAAATATATCCTCAAAATTATCATTAAAAGATAAAAAAAGAAAAAGAAATTTTGATGTGATAAACATAGGATCCTAATTTTGCAGGCCATCTGATTGGGATGGAAAAAATAAATAAATAAAAAAGAAGGTGAAAAAGAAAAATAAAGAATATTTTAAAGTTAATTTTTATTTTTATTTTAAAATAAGAGTTGAATAATTTTGAACTAAATAAATTTTAACTAATTTTAATTTGTATTTATTTTTTGTACAATAGGATAAAAATTATTATTTTTTAATATTTTTCTTAGTACTCCCTCTGGAGTCTTTAAGTTCATACCAGCAATAAGAAACAACTTATTTAAAGACTTAAAAGGCAATTAACACATCTTTCTCTTTCAAAGGATAAAATTATCATTTTTTAAAGATAATTGTCTATTACCCTTGAGGCATGGTTCAAATTGTAGAAGGGGATGAATGTCATCTAAAATACATTGCAAAATGAATAGAGTACTTACCAAGGATCGAGTCCTTATAAGAATAGAGTATTACAACAATTAATGTATTGCAAAGTTAAGTGAATAGAATAAAAAGAAAAAGATAATTTCCTGTTAATAGAATTTTTTTTCTTTTAAAATTCTAAACTTTTTTTAGTATGTATAAGTTCAATTTATCATATAAAATTGAAACCTGAAACCCTATTTTATACTTTACATTTGGCTCAAGAAACTTGTACAGGGCGCTAGGGCTCTTAGCTTTGTGTAGTAAAAATGCAGTCTACCTTTGTTTCCGGTTCAGACAGCTGAGGATTCTACACGACACCTCCATTCTTGTATTGCAGAACGTAACGTCTGGTTTGGAGTTAGCATTTTATGCTGGAACTTCAGCTTCGTCACTGGCGAAACATCGTGTCTGTCGAGCCATGCTTTGATAGCTTGATGCTCGTACGTAAAACCATCAGCTGCGATGTATGGTTCCTCCATTATTTCCTGCATTGATACCAGATCGGAGTTGGTCATGAGTTAAAGAAAGTGACAAGAAACAGAACGGCGTCTCGGGTTTGAGCTTCTCACCTGAAGGATTGGACAGAAATAGTGGCTGGGAGAGGAAGTAGTGTTTATTTCTACCCTTTTTCTGGCATCTGCAGTATCAGCAAGCCTTTTGAGAACTGGAAGTACTTCAGTCTCAAGATCTGGCCTGTCCCGGCATCTGAGTTTCGAACATTTTAATGCGAGACGAGCTAGTTCTTCTGTTTCGGGAACTGGCCAATCTGTGATCGACTTATCCAATGCGTCTGCATAGTTACCGTTACTAATGGCATTTTCAAATGTCAATATAAGGCCGTTTGGACGGCTAGCTGCCAACAATTGGAGGATTATAATACCAAAAGCGTATAGATCTGATTTCGGTCGAATTGTGCCGGTTCTCTGATACTCAGGATCCATGTAGAAGAGAGTGCCGGCAAGAATGGAGTCTCTGTACTCTGTGATATTATCAGGCACAGCATTTGAGATGAGCTTAGCCAGCCCAACATCTCCAATTTTGCTCACGTAGTTTCTGTCTAGCAAGATATTACCCGGTTTTAGATCACGATGAACGATAGGTTCTGGCTTTGAGCTGTGTAAAAAAGCAAGCCCGCAAGCAACCTCGAAGATGATTCGGAACCTAGCAAACCATGGAAGAGGCATCCTTCCATCTTGGCGGAGAATATGTTTGTCCAGGCTTCCATTTTCCATGCATTCATAAACCAGACAACCGCTCTCAGGACAGGCTCCCAGCAGCAAGACGACGTGGGGATGGCGTAGTTGGCTAAGGACTTCAACCTGCAAAGAAACATATGGAAGAATAGGTACATTATCCCAGTTGAAATCTCAGGACAAATAATGGATTCAGCATGGAAATGTGGCAGTAAATCAGAAAATGGAGTGAAAAATAGTGAAGAATCCTGTTTTAAGCATGAATCCCATGTTTGCTTTGTATAGCCTGTCGTTTTGAATATAAATGTTTCTACGCATACTTAGTCGTGAACTTCTTCCTTCCAGAATTTCAGAATATTGACCCCGTTTGTATATTTGAAAGTCCATGGTGGACTCTATTTGGTTTGTTTGACTTTCCACGTATGGGTAATGGAGCTTCAGCGAAGGATGGCAAGGAAGACGATATTCATATTAAATCCAAATCCTAAAAGCCGAGCCAGAGAGCGGCACCATCAAACTCAAGGTTACAGAGACAAAATTTAGATTTCTCGTAAATAATTAAAAAACTGTGATTGAATGAATTTTGGAGCTGAGTAGAAGGGATGAGGTGTTATGCAAATAAAAGAGTATGTAAGAGAAAAAGAAATGGCTCATCAAAGAAGGGAAACTTGAAAAGTAGTTAAGAAGCTCTTCCTAATATTCATTCTAATAAAATTGTTAGAGCGCCAAACAATTGTCCAATTGGTGAACTTCTACCATGAATATTAAAATTAAGATTAAACGGCAAAATATTAGACAAGATGACTGAATGGGAATGGAAATTTCACTGGGATTGGAAGAATTTTATAAACTAAAGAAATACCTCTCTCAGGAACTCCTCTTTCCTGGCAGATGCATCAGAATGAACAACCTTGACAGCTACAGGGGTGTGATCAAGGTTACCTTTGTAGACCTTCCCATACCCTCCTTCACCAATCACCCTGCTCTCCGAGAAAAAATCTGTTGCTACCTCTATTTCATCCTGCATTCTTGCATTCCCGTCACTATAAGGAGCTCAACAACAATTTCTGTTTTTCTAAGGACTCTTTCAGGGCATGTAATTCAGCCAATTCGCTCACCATAGGCCCTGAGGCAAGCAAGTTTTTTTGCTCGCCTCAACTCTCCTTTCCGATTTCCAAATGCTTTGCTTTCTTCTTAAAGAATTTTTCTGAATAAACTGCCTTTCCACAACATTCACTTTTCTTCTTTCTTCTATGCATTCTGAAGAAAGTATTTGTACCTGCAGGATAGAGAATCAATGATACAGGACGAATGGAATACCTATATATCATAGGAGACATCAATTAATTTACTTTCAGGACCTCTTTTTATCACATCACTTTCTGCAAGCATATTTACAGGATGCGGGGAGAATGATGTTATGTTAGATATGAAGGTATAACTGATTAAACCATGTATGAAACAAAATCTAGAAAATTGATTTTACAATTACCAAACTGGTTTCAAATTTAAAAGACATTGTTTTGTATCCATAAAATTAAAATTTAAGTGGAATAAGAAACAATATGTCTTAAATTTGCTTTAGTTATGATTGATCTCACATGCTCTTCACATGGTAACGTTTCGTAACTTCAAATGCGGAATCTTTCACTGTGCCTGTCTAAAAATAGCAAAAGATGTTAAAGCAACCAAGCATCCATTTGCTTTTACATTGTCGTGGAACTAAAGATTCTTTTCAAAAGATTTACTAAAGGAGTAGGCAAGAACCCATGAAATAATTTACCTGCTCACGCTTGGTAGAAGCCATGGAATTGCAACTTTTAACTGTAAGAATCTCCTGATTATCATCTCCCAGGTTTTGATGATTACTTTCTTGATCTATACTAGCATTTGTAGAACCTGGATATGTAAATGCTTGAGAACTTGAGAAACTAAGTTCTGATATTGAAGAAGCTCCAAAGGTTTTACGGGCTTTGGACACCACATAGGAAGAACCAGATATTTTCTCATTGGAAACATTGGGTCCTTCAGTAAGCTTTCTTCGAGAGAAAAACCAGTGTCTAGAGCCAGTCTCTGGGGGACAAAACCAATAGAAAGAGAATAACATATCATAAGAAGATAAATAAGGACATGTTGAATTATTAATATCAAAAGGCAATGGTTTCCAACATACTGCTGAAGGATGAAAGATCAGTTGAATTTTTTCTGAGTCTATGTCTCGATACAACATAAACATTGCAAGTGTTGGGAGCTTGTCCCAGGACAACTGATGGTACACCTGGTCCCCTTAGCTTCCTTAAAAATTACAGCTTTAAATTTAGTATAAGCATGACAAAGAAAATATTATACTTTTTCATCAACCAAAAAAAAATAAAAAATCAGAAATCAGAAACACGTATTAAACAGAGGCACATATACTTCGCACAGTTGTAGAAGAAAAACAGAACCACATGAATGGATGCTTCATGATAACTCAATATCCCCATTGATGCATAAATAGCATTCAATGTGATAATCATGCAGTACAACTTACAACTTTTTTGTACCATCACATTTACATTACCATTTTCATGATTAAAATATCAACTGACTTACCACCAAAGCGATAAGAATTCTTGGAATGTAGGGGTACCTGAGATGTGACATGCAATATTAAATTTTAAAACCAAGTGAAGAAAATAGCCCTGAAAACATATTTTGAGGATGATACATGCAGTGATTGATTATCCACTCACTACTCAATAAGGTAGGTAGAAATAGATAAGCCCATAACTCAATCAAACTGAATAGAGTTTAAAGGAAATCGGTTCCTAGAATTAAGATGGTAACTGAAAATTCTCAACAGCAACTGATTAGGTATCAGGAGACCTGGTTGATTGATTCAGGCAGAAATAGCCTTAAGTTGCAGGAATGCAAAACCTAGGCGCTCTTCTAAAAAATTCAGATAAAAGGGTTTGGTTCATCCGCAGTTGCATGCTTTGAAATCAATGAAAACTAAAATTATCACTAATCAAATTGCATGATGTCATGAAATGGATGACGGTCTAATAATTTATTTGAAAAGGATTGAGAAAGTGGATACGATAGCATATATCTCCTAGCTAGACCCAAGACAATAAGATGGTAACAAGAACATTATGTATAGGATTCAACAAAACATCATACCAATATGATGATATGATCATACAAGAACCTATCCTCAAAATACCAATTACAATTAGGAAAATAAAGAGAAGGAAATTAAAAAAAAAAAAATATGTATGTATGTATAAAGTGATACCTCAAAATGCAGTTTGAAGAGCAAGAACCCAAAACCAAGCTTTTAATCCCCGACTTGGATGCATAACTTAGAAGCACTGTCGCGGGATTTTTACCTTCCAGCACCAAAGTTTCTACCTATAATGCTTTGATTAATAACTATGTTCCAACAATTACCCATTATTAAAGCCAAATCTAGCTGAAAAATAAAGAACAAACTCACTTTTACATTTTTGCATAGTTTCTTAAATGGGAAAAAGACTTGTTCAAACTTGGCTCTGGTGTCCTGGACATACATTTCCACCACATTAGCATCCATTTCATCGATGGGTATTTGCTCTCCTGCTGCAGAATAATTAATTCGAAAATGAAAACATCAACATTTACAACATTTTTAACATTTTTTTTATAATCAATAGTACAATTAGTGACTGAGTATTGTTTAGATCAATGATCTCTACCCATGAGTTCCCCATTAATAACCCTAAATAATAATTTCATAATTTATAGATGCCCATTTGGTTACCGCGAAAATGAGGGGAAAAATTTATGTGAAGCAATCAACATATTTGTTTGTTTTGAATTCTAATTTCGGCTACGAAACAGGGCTCAGCTTCCGATTTTATTTCCTCGTCAAACAATTTCCGAAGGGGAACTATATTTAGAGTAGCTAGACCACCTAATTGAGTAGTTTTCCCTTCACTTTCCGAGAAAACGAAGGACAACGCAAGAAAACTTAAAATGTTCTAACAGGTCGGCTTGCGCACCGACAAAAGGCTTTGGTTGTCCAACTGTTTCTCGGGAACCAAACAGATTGCAAAAGAAGAGAGACGTACAGGGCGTTGGGATTGAAGTGATTGCTGGCATGACGTGAATCAAAATTAACGGATCGGCATCAGCCGAGAGATTCTCCACCGCCCACCGAACGGCACGGCGGCTTCCGCTGCCTCTGCTGCCGGGACCACCGTTCACGGCCACGGCAACTGACGTCATCCCCGCCATAGACATCAGCGTTGACTTTTAAAATACCTCTCACTCTTCCTCAGGCTCATGACAACCGCCGCCTTCCTTCTGGCAATTTGCAACTCCCTATATTTCTAAGTATTACATGTAATTTTAATTATATGTAGATTAAATAAAATAATTAGTAGAGTTGTCCCCAAAAGAAAAAGAAAATAATAATAATAATAAGTAGAATGAATTTTAAAATATTCTAGTGCTCCTAATTTTTCTATTTTTAAAAATTTATACTTTATGGATTTATTAAATTAATCAATGATTGGCCCATCAATTGATCTCACACAAAAAGTGTCAGAGTTAAATATAAAGTGAAAGGTCTCAGATTTTATGGTCTGGGAAAAATTTTAATCTACCTACTTCTACTGAAATTTTTTTAGTTAATTTCAACCAAGTAACTTTTTTAGTCATTCTTGATTGAAATTACTCGTCTATACATCTGTTCATTGTTTTTTTATAATAAAATGGTAATCTCACACAACCCTAGGCTTTAGCTTTTTCAAAGATTAAAGCAACTCTGGCACGATGCTGTGGTTATTGTTTTAGCGTGATGGGTGATTCGCCATTATCGTCTCAGCCAAGCAACATGCATATTATTGCCTCTATAACGCTTGCTTTGTTATCATTGTGGTACCGTGTTTATTTGGTACAATGAGAATGATTCAATGAAGAAAGATATTCGATCTCGCACAAGTAAATCAAATAAATTACGTCAATATTATAAATCAGTTCATAAACATTTTAATATAATAATAATGATCAAATATAAAAACTAACTATCAAATATATACGGTTGTTTCTGATTAATTATATTATTAACTCCTTGATGTCAAGCTTTCATTTTATAATTTCATTTTACTATTTTCGATTATAATGCTTCATTCATGTATTGTCAGTTTGAATCCATAAAATTATTTTTCTCTTACAAAAATCCTAACTTGTTTAAAAAAAATCCTTACTTGTTTTAAATTAATTAATATTTTTCTTATTTAAGTAGTTCAATAATTGCTTTTAAAATAATTGATGTGCCTTGAGGCCTAGCTTAAGTGATAAAAAGATGAGTATATAGACGATCCGGATTCAAGTATTCCCTACAAGATCAAAATACTATAACAATATGATACAAAGTAAATAATAATATATGACACTATTAACCAATATTATTTAAAAAAAAAAAACCAATGTAAATACTTCATCATTAATTAAAGACTAAGCTAAAAAGCCATGACACTTCCCAAACCACTCATATTTTCTGTTACTTCATATGGCACTCCATTTTTGAGCAAAAGTGGGCAGGTCGAACGAAGTCGATGATGACCGCTTCGTATTATTATCCTCTACAGTGAACAATAGGTTGAGGGACAAAGTGTACCCCCATAGTATGGTATTGCATAGGGTATAAGAGAGCTTATAACTTGGTAATATTCGCAAGGCTATTATAAATTCCTCTCATATAACTCCATTACGCTGATAAAGGAAAATCTGGTCGCTGCTCCCACTTACAAGAAAGATACCATCGAACCACGAAACCTCAGATGTATTATTCCCTTTGCTTTTCTTCTTCGATTCTTATCATCATTATTGCAATTAATCACAACATTCGGATTACACTGTTAAAACTTATCCCGAATCCTACAGAGGCTCATACATTTATACTAATTTAGGGATACCACATGACTAATTGCAATTGGCTCGTAGTACATAACGCGGAAATCGGCCATAGCAGGCGTTATGGGCGGACGCTGGGCCGCGACTCCACACTGTCTACACATCCCACAAACATGTTCAGTATGATCGCTTCTTCGTTTGAAAGACTTGGATCCATGTAATGACCCGCATTCGAATCGACGTCCGAGGATCGGCGAGGATGATGGCCTTCATGTATTAACCACATGCGATATTATCCCATTCAAGTGAGGTTTAATCCATAATGGTGAGTGAAATTCATTTATAATTCTTTTTATTTTATTTTTATTGAGACTTGGTACCTACGATAAATAAGCAGCCAATATCCTTTCATACGCTTTATTTTTGCTTCTGAATATTTTTTCCAATTGTGACATTTAATGATATTATAATATGATTTCATGTCAGCTTTCTTATTTTACTTTAATATTTTTCCACTTGTGATTATTTTAATGATATAATATGATTTCATGTCAGCTTTCTTATTTTACTTTTAATAATTTTTCCACTTGTGATTATTTTAATAATATAATATGACTTTTCTTCCCTAAAAATTTGAGATGCCTGGATAATTTTACATTTACTCGCATAATGGCTTGAAATTTGAGGGTAATCAGCAGATTTATCAAAAAAAAAAAGAAAATACTTATATGCAGATAAGCATTAATAGTAAAAGTTCAATCAATTTTTTTAGTTATTTATTATATGTAATAGTCCAATAACTTTTGCACCTTACTAACAGTCGATCCCTTGTTCCCTATAGTCTCTCGCTCCGACGGTAGCGAAAAGTCAGACGTAAGATACTCACTATACTGATTAAAATATATAAAGGTATCGCAAACTTTTAAACTTTTATTTTATTTAAAACACTTTCTCTTATCATACATATGCCTTCTCTCCATACATAATTCATTACAAGATAGGAAAGAAATAAGGATGTAAGATTTTTTTTGATGCCTCTAAAATGTGAGCTCTTCTCAATTTATAGAACTTCCTTCTCCTTGGATTTCTTTTTCTCCTCTTGCTCTTATTCCCACTATCTTTGTAATATTGTAAACCTTTTTGAGAAGTAGATTCGTTATTATCTCCAACTATCATTCTTTTTGTTTTCTTTTGCTATTTTGTCGTTTATTTTCGAAAGCTTGTTATCTCCAAATGTCTTATTACGCCTTTCAAAAGAAAATTCTATTACAATTATAATATAGATAATTTACGACCACTCTTAAAAGGATTTCTACTACTTAAAAAAGTCAGTTTCCTCGTTATCTTCTTATCTTATACAATTATACAAGAAAACACGTTGTTATGCCACTTTGAAAGCCTAATTTACATTTTCTTTCCGGCGCGATCCACGCCATCGTTATTTTCTTTGGTCTTTTCTACGACTCTTTGCCGCTTCTATCTTTGTCATCTCGGTCAGAGGGGGAGTTTACGAATCGTCGCCAAATATTTTTTCGCTATCAGCCTCTGCGTCCTCTACTTTTCCATCTCCAATATTATTATCTGGGCTATTATTCAGATAATAAATTGGTCACCTAATTTTTCTTTTCTTAGATGCGGTTCTTCAAGGATCAATAACCATGCGCTTCTTCTTATTTTGACCTATCAGCTCGTTAAACTCGGTCAGATTCTAGGTTTATTATCATTTATTTGAATTATTGTCTCATCACTAGTATTGAGTGTTATAACATGGAATGTTTTAATGAATACTCCATTATCTTCATTATATTCTGAGCTAATGCTGAAAAACTTAGCATAGTAGTTGTGATTCTTTGTTAGACTCAAGCAGAATCGTGTTAGTGAGGCTACTGTCTGAATTCTCTTCAAGTAATCTCGCTTAAAAGACCAATCAACAAAACCAGAATCTATAATGTTTTCAACAAATGAGGGATTTCAGCTGGCTTATGATATTATTATTCTATAAATTGATTCCTATTGAAATTTGGCAATAACTTGGCCCATTAGGATTGTTATAAATGAATTCTAAGAAGTTCAAATACCTTCTTTTAATGTCAGATATTGTAATAGAGGGATTCAAAGGTATGTTTTATGTTTTTTCCGCTAGAAAAAAAAGGATTTCTTCTATATTTTCCTTTCGGAGGAAGCCATTTTTCAAGGATTATATCTTCAGCCTTTATCAATGTAAGACATTTCTAAATACATTTCACAGATATTTTTGTTACCGACATGATATATCTACGCCCTAACGTTATCTAAGATTTGTCGTTATTTGGCTTTTTCCCAGTCAGACTTTACATATCAAGTTTCATCTTTTAAGATGTTTTCGTCTCGAGAGACTGAGAGGAACATTCTTCAGCCTTCATTATCAGATTTTCTAAATCTTCAAAACTTCTTTCCAAGAGATTTTGAGCCATGTAGGACTTGGTTCTTGTATTATTAATATCTTTTTGCAAATTTATTATTTTCTCTTCAATTGTCATGAGAGAGTTATAGTTTTCTGCAAGTATATTCATACCTTTGGCCATGTTGTCAACAATCCTTCTCATGTCATGAATGTTATTCTATATATTCAACATTTCTGCTTAAAAAATCAGTAAGATAATTGTCAGATCCTTTTATATGGACAATCATAAAATTATAATAATTTAGAAGAGTTTGCCACCTAGACAACCTTCTTGCATGTATCCTTTTAGCTGTGTTATTTCTTATGAATCCTGTAACTTGAGTGTTATCAATTTCTATTATGTTTTGGTAATAAGAAAATTTCAAATTTATTGATACCTTTAATGATTGCAAGAAGTTCTTTTTCATTTATATCATAATTAATTTGGTTATTATTAAAAGTTCCACTTATATAACTACATATTTCTCCTAAATCTATTTTTAATATGGCTGCCTAATGTTTGTCTGAAGCATCTGTTTGTAATATTAAATTATCTTTTTCATTAGATAGTCTTAGTTTTTGTAGGTTGGAACATATGTTTTTTAGTCTTTGTACTATTTTTGTTTATTTTTCACTTCATGTTGTTTGGTTTTTCTTTGTTAGCAATTTTTGTAATTCTTGTTTTTCCTTAGTTAGGTCTTTTATAAAATTAGAGGAGTAATTTAAGCATCCTAAAATTTTTTGTATCATTTCTTTGGTTTATAAATTGTCGGGGAATTTTATTTTTTATTTTTTCAGATATATGTGATTGTAATCTTATTCCTTTAGTATCTATTATCTTTCCTAAAAATTCTATTTCTTTTCTTTTGATGTCAACCTAAGATGATACCATTTTTTTTTACAGAGTGTTATAAAAACGGTCTAAATGTTTTTCATGATCTTTCTCATTCTTAGAACAAACTAGAATATCATCTATGTATACTATTATAAGGGTTGAATACTCAGAGAATATTTTATCCATTTTTCTTTGGAAGATTTAAGGGACATATTTCAATCCAAAAGGAATTACCAACCATTCGTAATGACCTCTAGGTGTGTTAAATGCTGTTACAGGGATACTTTCATTATCCATCTTGATATGCCAAAATCCCGATTTGTGTTCAAATTTACTATAACAATTTTTTCCTTTTGCTAAATTTATCAAGATTTCTTTGTTTGAGATATAATATCCATCAAATTTAGTATTATTATTGACCTCCTTGTAATTTATCACCATATTTGCTTTTCCTCTTTTGATTTCACTATTTTCTACCATAAAGTTAGCACATTAGAGTGTGGCTTCACTTCTTCCCTCATTACTCCCCATTTGTGCCTAATTAGCTATCTTAATTTTGAAATTTTCTATACTTTCGAGACATTATCGGGTCTTAACCCCTAAATGATTTTGTTTGGATCTATCATTTCTAGTTTACAAGATATTTTCGTTTTTCCCAATATTTTAGTGGATTATCACTGAAATTTTCTCATAATTTCTCATATGTGTCATGAATTGTTATTCTGTAAGTAATAGATGTATTTATTTCCCCTGTTCTCCATTTTTTAGTATTTTGACTTAGCTCATTTTGTAAGGGCTTTAATATCCTGGGATTTTAATTCAGTTGATTACATGGTGTTTTGACTATAATAGTATGGATTGTTTATATATATATTGAAAATTGTTGTAAGACTCATTTCCTAATATATTACATCTTATTTATCATAATAGAATTTTCCTATCTTTAGTAATCTTTATCATGAATCATTATTTCTACATTTTCTTTTGCTTTTTGATACTTTCTTTATTGCCTGCTACTATTTTATCGAGATTTAGTTATTCTTCCCAATTTTAATAAGCTTTAAATATTGTTATTCCCAATCTGTCAATTTGCAGGTGTAAAGCTTAGTTTTAAGGGATTTGTTCTATTATAAATACTAGGAATGTGATTTCTTTTATTTTTGTCTTTTTAAGAAATTACATATATTTTTGTAATATATTTTTATTCATTCTTTAGTAATTTTATATTTATCTAATATATCTAAGAAACTATTTCCTAAGTGAATATCATAATGTCCATTACCTTACATTTTGTTATCTTTGTAGCAACTCATAATTACAGGTTATTCCTTGTAATCTATGGGATTACCATAGATTACGCTCTAATGTTCATCATAAATTCTTAAAGATACATAGGGCTTGCTATATTTCGTCATTTCGCATTTATCGCCTTGATAGGGCTATGAACTTGCAACCTGTATCTCATCGGGCTCTTTGTATTTTCAATTTTCTTTTACTATTGTAATAGTTTCCTATAATTAGGTGTGAATGTATTTCTTTCTTATTATTTCGTATCACATATCTAATAGTTCTTCATGGCTTCCCTATTAGGAATTTCCTAAATATGAGTTGGTATGCTTTTTGTATATAATTTTCTTTAGGAATACCATCTTCAAGGCTTAAAATGTAATTTGTAGGAATTTCTATTATGTCTAATTTTTGAGATTATATTATTTTAGCAATTTCCCTACATTCATCACTGATTTCAATAAATGGTTTATCTTGGTAAATTCTTCCATAATTTGAGTTTGTTAGTGTGTATAATGCATTATAATACATTGTCATTATATTATTTTCTTTCATGAAGTTTGCTTTTAAAATTTTAAAATATAAGCTTAAACTATCATCAAAATCCTTATCTCCCAATTAAGGTAATGATATATTTAAATAGCATGCAACATTAATTTTGTATATAGATTTTAAGTTTGGGCATCCCCCAGGCCATGTGTTTGTATTAGTCTTTAATCATGTAAACTCAGAACTATTGGTGTATTTAGATTTTCTGGAAAAAAAAGGCTTTTATGATTATTTGTACTCTTGTTAAGTATACATACTTTATTTTTTCTGTTACCTTTTCATTATTTATCTTACTTAGTGTTTCATTTATAGTTTCTTTTGTTAGTGGATTAAGTTTTATATTTCCTCTATCTTTATTTATTGTTATACTTCTCCCTATATTTTGGTATTCATGGATAGTGTATTTTTTGTGTATTTATTTTTTATTTAAATATCTTAGTAATCCTTTTACAGGAGCTTTTAAATTAAAATTAAAATTCTGGATTTTTTGTAATTTTTTGTTATCAAATGTACTCTTTAACCTATATCCTTCTTGATCTTCCTTTGTACATATAACTTCGAAATCGGAAATATCATATTCCTTTGTAAAACCCGAGAAAATTCTAATTTTTGAAAAAGGGTAAAATTGTAATTTTAGTCAAAATCTGAAATTTTTTCTAGATCTCGGATGACAAAATGGACTTCACCGTTAAAATCATATCGCGAAATCTAGCTACCACGTCGAATTTTGTCGAATTCGAGACAAATAAATTTCACGCTTTGAAGAACAGAGCACATGACACTTTAGACAATTCCAGTTTCTGGCTCAAGAGCGTGCCACGGTCATGTGCAAGAGTTAGTCAAACATGAGCTCAAGTGTAAAGGCAAGTGTATTGGCTACTAAGAGATGACACACTAACAAAACCCAAAGTAAGAGGGATATGGATAAAGAACCACAAGAATCCAATGACGCCAAGACGTGGCATTTAGAGGACAAGCCCTTCGATCCAAGCCTCTCCAACCCTTACTCTTGTACAAAGAGAGGGAAAAAGAATAGAGAAGGTTTTTGTGAGAGCGCCTAACTTCTCTGTGATTCTTCTTTCAATGACTAATCAAGCGAATCCCAAATTTTTGAGCTGGTGACATGCTGTTCCCTTACGGCAAGAGCCCACGCGACACTGGTTTTAAGAGTTTCAACAACTCCTGGGAGGTGGCGCCTTTCCTACTGTTTATTTCCTCGCTTAAGAGCCATTTAAAATGATTTTGATGGTGCGAGGCCTGAGGTTGCCGCTAGGTCCCCAACCAAATAATGTCAAATTTTTAAATCTATTTTAGATAGTCCTCGTGATCGCTTTCTGACTGAAATGGTCCTTGTGTGTGCTTAATTTGTGTGTTGTTGCTTTGATAATTGAATATGCAAATTGTGTGTAGGAGGTATAACCATCCAGAATTGTTTATGTTGCATGTAGTTTATAAATATTCATGTGACATAAAATAAATGCATAGGCATCATGTATTATTATCAAACATGGGAGTCGATTTTATTATTGGCTGAAACACATGTTGTTGAGTGTTAATTTTTGTTAATATATGCATGCTTGATATATTAACATGTGTTGTATGGAAATGACATATTGCATTTCATATGCACCGGGGCACCCTAGAATAGTAGGTGTGAGTGCATGACAAATAAAATTGAAGGGTTGTCTAAACAATGATTCTTTTTGTAAAATTATTAAAATAGAATTTTATCGGAAAGTTGTCCGAAGAATTGTGTTGGGGAACTGTCCAACATTCCACGCCTGCAGGCCTAGCGAATCGTTTCTAGCCACTCCAATAAATTCACTCCTCAAGAATCATTCAACGATTTATACGAGTGCTGCTCACAATTAAACAATATTTTGTTGAAGATCATTTTCATACATGACATAAGCATGTGAGGAGCTCAGGGAGGACTCCGAGACATGAGATCAAGTACGTAGATATCTGGCAGTGACTACGCATTCGCCAACGCGTTTATTGCCATTATATGTGCACTTAGGGTGGGGAGTAACCCATGCAGGGGAATTCAACCATCGCACATCATTAGAGACCGTTTTGAGAAGAAAGTTTGATATGTGACTTTGATTACGTTAAAAAAACATGCAAGAAATATTACAATTGAAACATGTTTGTATTAAGAGTGATAACAACTCTTAAATCTATTATAACATAAATGAATATATTTTATTAGTATAAGGCAGAGCTAACGCGACCATTTTTATCATGATGGCTCATGATACGGCATAAACATATTGTTATGTTAATTGGTATCACTGGCACTCCCGGATTCAGCGCCACATTTTTTGTTATCAAATGTACTCTTTAACCTATGTCCTTCTTGATCTTCCTTTGTACATATAACTTCGAATTCGGAAATATCATCTTCTTTTACTATCTCTTTATTTGTTTCCAGACACTGGTCTGCAGATTTATTTATTTACTGTAAAATGATCGCTATTTCACTTTCAAAGCTTAGTTTACTTTTTACATCATCTTCTTTGTCATTTTTCCATATAATGAATGTCATGTTCTTCTTTTGGCATTCATTGCTGTAATGTCATATTTCTCCACATTTCCAACATTTGCATCTACTTTTGTCTTTTAATATATTTTGGGTATTATTTCTTCTTTTGTAGTTGAATCTTTTCTTATAATATTTTTTAAATAGCTTTCTCCATTCCTTTCTAAGCCCATGTTCGGGTAATCGGCTTAATTAAATACTTATTTTATAAGAGCTTATTAGATGAGAACTTATATCATAAATACTTTATTCAATAAGTTATTTGTATTTAGATGCATATTTTAAAAAGCGCTTATGCACTATTTTAAGGTGTTTAGATACATTACTATACAAACACTTATAACAACTGAAATTCCTAAAAATACTATCATAAACACTTATAAAATTGAAGTGTTTGACTAAATAAGCACTTATCATAATTTTTAAAAATTAAAAAACTAAATAATCTAAAATTAATATTATATATATATATATATATATATATATATATAAAAAGTAAAGATTCATTCTTCATCTTCACTTTTGTTTTGATATGCATTAAAGAGATTATAAAACTCAAGATTTATGATTTTTTTCTTTCTTAAAATCTTTGGGACGTTTCTATAAATTGGGAATCATGTGACTACGAACTCATAGTTATTTAAGGTGTACTACATGCTAAAGCCTCTAGGTTTCCTCGGGGGCACGAGTACATGAGCTTTTGGCAGCCCACCCTATCTAATATAAATAAAAATTATATATCTCACTAAATATTATCTATATTTTTCATCTAATAATAAAATAGAATAAAGTAAATAACATCAAACATCATTAGTGCTTTCCATCATCACAAACATTTCCAAAACAAAATAACAAACATTATTAGTGCTTCCCATCATCACAAAAATTCTAAGTTTCAAAGCAAAATAAACACTCATAGATTGCATCAAATCAAATCACAGAAAATCATCATCAATATCATTCTTTCCATCATCACCAGAATATTTTCTATTTGAATTATATTTAAGATATTTTCCTATTTTTTACATAATTTTTTTTCAAAAATTTTAACTGTTTTTTACATCATTTTTTGGAATTTTTATAGTTTCATATTTTTCTGTAAATTTTTTCCTATTTTTACATAATAATAAATTTTTTTACCTATTTTTTACATACAATTCTTGGAATTTATTTTCTATTTTCTATTAATTTTTACAATTTTTTTTCCTATTTTACATAAATTTTCAAAAATTCACCTTTTTTTTTTGGAATTTTCATTTTAAGATTTTTTTCTCCATTTTTATATGTGAGTTTTGTAATTAATATGATCAATTTTTAGACTTCATATAAGCTTTTTTAAGCTTATTTTGATAAGTTTCTTTGTAAAGCTTATTGAAACATAAGCTAAAATGAGCTAATATGGGGTCATAAGTTATTTTTATAAGCTCTTTTAAACACCTATAATTTTTATTAAAAGTAATTATTTAAGAAGATAAGCTCAAATAAACTATAAATAAGTTCTCCCAAACGCATCCTAAATCTTTTATAATTTGTAAATTTTTTATTTGATTTTCTTAATTGTCTTCCATGTTTTCTATTCCTATAATCATTACACCCCCATATTCCTGGGACATTCTATATTTTATCACAAAATATTCTTTCTCCATTCCTTGATCCTTTTCTAATGTATCTTTAGGTGCATAATTCTACTAATATTTTCTTTAAGAATTCTATCCTAACTCCTAAACTGTCAACATCATCTTGTTTTATCTTCTCAAATTCTTCTAGAAAATAATAACTCTATTTTCCCGGTAATTTTTCTTAATATTTATTCTTCTAAATTTTCATATTGACATTGCTATCAAATGCCTTGTGATACCACTTACTAAATTCACATGTATAATCGTATATTTTTCTCATTTTATGGATATGTATGTAATTGGGCTAATTTAGTCTTAGTTTCTCTTATTTCTATTTTTCTTTGATCAATACTTTTTGTTATCCATTGTTCTCCCAAAAATTCATTTACTATATATCTAATGAAGGTATCTACTTCTTCAAACAAACTATTTTCAAAGGCTTCAATATTACTGTTTGTTATTACATTAAAGCTGGTAGCAGATAATCCTTCCTACCAGTCTCTAACATTTCCTATTAATGTTCCTATTAGTATTTAGGTTTTAGTATTATTATATAAGTTTGTTTATTGTGTCATAAAATATAATGTCATAGCTTGTGCCCGATTATTTAGAACTATTCTAATATCTTTTTGGCAATCTATATTTAATTATATTCCTGTATTTCCTAGTTGTTCTATCTTAGTTTCTTTTGGCTCATATTTATTTTTTTTTCCAAATGCTCCTAAATTCCATCTTTATTCTACTTGGTCCTCCTATATGTCCTATTAGGTTTACATTCTTAATTTCATTTATACTCATTTTTTGTATTTTTATCATTGTCTTCCATTTCACTTTCATTGACTTGACTCATTTATTTTTATTCTTGTAGTAATTTCTTTTTCTTCTAGTTGTTTTCCTTCTTTTATTTTTCTCCTCTTTTCTATTTTTGAATATTTTTTGAGTAGTTTTTCATCCCGACTTCCTTTTTCTATTTCTTATTTTCTTATTATTCTTTTAGGGTTTTTTCGGAATATTATATGTTCAACTAATTTTCCTGTAGTTCCTTTAATGTATTTTGGATATTTTCCCTAGTATTTATTAGCAGACATTTTGTTGATTTTTACATTTGTTGTCTCCATTTTCTAATTTTTCTACCCTATTAATATTTCTTCTAATAGGTTTCTATTTTTAAATTCCATTTTATATGTTTTTCCTTTTCTATTAGAGTTTTGAGCTTTTCCTAAGCGTGGATCTATGTATGATTTTGTTTATTGGTTTGATTATTTCAATTATAAATTTTGACCATATTTTGTTATATCCATAATTTCTTAATCGTATTTTTTCTTTGGATTTAAATTTTTTATTTTTCTTTTTATTAGGTATTTAATGACCTTTTGATGATTCTCCTCCATTACTACTAAGTTTTATTTTTTTCTATTATTTTTTGTGTTTTTTCTGCTTCTATATGAACCTTTATTGATAGTATTTCATTATAGTTACTTATTATATAAGAGATTATTACATCTGTGATTTCTATATATTGTTCTTTATAATATAGTGGCATGAATAATTCTAAACATTCTATTATCATTTGGTATAATGTATTTTTTATCCTTTTTATCTTACTATTAGAAAAATCTTTGCATATAGTAGATCTATTATCCATATACTTCTTTATAGTACCAGTTACTAAGGCTTTTATTGTTATTTTACGTATTATACAAGTTTTCAAAGTCTCCATTATTTTCATGGTATATATTGTTTATTTCATAATTTCCATTTTCTCTTTTATTTTCATAGACTAAATTATCTATTTTATTTAGTTTATAATATAACATTTCACTATAATCCTTCTCTTGATTGTAAGCTTCCTCATTATTACTTTCCATTAGATTTAAATCTAGGGTTATTATCATTAAGTATATTTTTGTTCTTAAATTTTCTATCTTACCTTTTTTAAGTATTTCTTCCTTCATGTCTTGTGGAAGGTCTAATTGTATAAGTGTCATTGATTGTTGAAATGCTATCTATGGCTTAGAGATATAAAATCTCCTTATTATCCAATCTTCTCTCATGAGATCTAACTCATAATAAGTTTGAGACTTTATTAGTTTTACTAACTTATTGTTATTTGTTATTTCTTCGTATTCTTGTATTATCACCATATTTTATTATCATAGAGGGTATTAAATCAGCAAACTTTTATATTCAATTCTTCTATAAGGGCTATGATACCATTAGTTTCGGACTCTTATAGAGGATAATAAGCGGATTTATCAAAAAATATTAAGGAAAATTATTTTTTTATGTTTAATTTTGACATAAAAAATATGGAAGAAAATAAAATATAATCAAAATTCCTCAAAATTTTTACATTTTTAAAAATTTTTGTAATCTTTATATAATAAAGATAAATAAATAAAATGAATTTGAATAAACATATAAAATTAATTTATTAAGTTAAAATATATATTTTTATTTTCCTTCAAATTTTATACCTTTCAACCTTTTTTTTCCATTTTCTTCTATATTTTCTTGCCTTAGTACTTTCCGATTCCACTTAGCCAAAAGGTTTATTAGTAAAAAAGATACTGTAATCTCTGAAATTCTTTGAGTCACTAGGACCGTCGGATCATGCATCAACCTAAGTCAACTTGCAAAAACAAAACCCACAGCTGGGCGTGGGAGGGTCTCCTCCGTCACCTCTCCGAATGCTCAGCAGCTTAGGATACATTCACCGTCCTCTTCTAAGGATTGAGAGTTTTGAACCTTGTTTTTTCGCATCTTTATTCTCGTGTCGTGGCCTTTTATCGTGTGGAGAAAGGAGATCCCGCTATTTCCAGGGCAAGTGGATGATTTCATTTCAAATCTGGCGAGAAGGTGGCACTGATCTCATGATAAGACCTCACCTTTCCTTTTGTATGAGAGAGGAGAGAATGTGGAGCGCATATCTCGCGAGGGACTCTAATTCTCCTTTGCCAAGAAAGTGGGGTGTATTTCCACGTGGACTCGAAGGGGTTTGCCCATCTTCGGGTTCATGGCAGCAGATGATGCATTCCTCCGAGATCCTTATTCATCCACCTTGTTAGATGAAGCCTTCGGGGAAAATGGCATCTGTAGAGTTGAACCTTCTTCTTGGCTATGGAGTGACATTTGGCCTCGGGGCTCCTTAGTTAGCTTCACAGCCGATAGGGCGGACCTAATCATGGCATTCGCCGAAAGGCCCGCTTAGCCAGAGGGCATGGGTCAAGGCCCACCTGCGCCCAATACCCCCTTTTTTCTCGGGCTGGGAGGCGATCGTCTCCATCGAAAAATAAGAACAAGCTTGATCGCCTTATTATGGGAACAAAGAGGTAATCAATGTCGTTGAATTTCAATGTGAATTTTCTAACTTTTGAAAATGCATTAAATGCCATATGGTCGCCGATCCCGAGACCGATAGATGCTATAAAAGGCTAAAGTGACGGGGTTCATCGCTCTATCAAGTTATCCACGCTCTCCAAATAGGGAAGAATATTTGAACTTTGTCAGAATCGTGACTGTGTGGATTGCTACATGAAGGATGATTGTGAAGCCTCGACTATTTGGAGTGTTTTCAAATGTGAATTAGACCAAGGATTGCATGGTTTGAGCGGAGTCGGAATTATTCATGGTCCTGGTTGCCCTTAAAATTTAAAATAGAATGGAATCCTCCTCGCATCTAGTGACTTCCTCGCCAAATCAATGGCTTTTCTCCCAGCCCCCTTTCCATCTTTCCCCTCGTAGCGATTTTGTTAACTGCCTTCGTCTTCGACTCGCACGCTTCCTACTTCCGGCCCCGACTTAGTATTTGATCTCGCATTTAACCATGTAGCCACTTCAATATAATTACTTAGTTGTTACTTGTAAGGATATGAATGTAATGATGAATGCCGTTTGGCGCAACCAATAACATCGTACTTTCTTTGACATTTATGTACTACGATGTTATATTTTGGAAACTCAGACTTTATTTTTCAAAAAATAAAATGCAAACAAATAAGTTTTTCTTCGTAGTTTTTCGTTCTTTTCTCTCTCTTCTCTCTCTCTCTCTCTTCGCTTCAAATTCTTTTTTCTTCTTTTTTCTCTGCTTCAGCTTTCTTCTTTCTTCTTTCTTCTCTCTTCTCTCTTTTTCTTCTTCCCTCCCTCCCCTCTCCCTTCCCCTCCTCCTCCTCCCGCGGCCGGTGACGGCTCACTGGCCATCGTTAGGATACCTAGTGATCCCAAGAGGTGCTCGGCTCACTGCTTCGGACAACGGACGGGGGGCCCACTATCCTGGCCCGTATTCCCAAATTATGCCCTAGAGCTTCTGACCGTTGCCGAAATGACATGACCGGGAGGGGTGGGGCGGACATGTTTCACATTTAATGCCACTGTCCTAGGAGGCTGGTATATAGGGCCACATTAGACTTTTCCTTTTTCCTTGTCTATCATCTTTGAGTTAACATCCCTCTCAATAGTTTGGCAACTTTTGCATATACACTATTGCGATTTTTGCGTTTGATTGCGAACAACTTTTTTAAGTGTCCGCTCTATTTTCACTTTACAGGTAATCTCTATTTCCCTGACTAATGTATTGAATCTTCCCACGCCCGGTCGTGGAGAGTCCCGTGAGGGTCTGGCTAGGCTCTTGTTGGGACCGGTGGTTTTCGCCAGTTTCTTAGCGCTTTTGCCTTCACAACTGTCGATGTACCTATTGGGCTGATACTGCTCTCTTCCCTCTCTCTCGATCTTTTCAGGAGAAGATGACGAGAGGTGAGGAAGAAACTTCCACTAGTCAGGCATGTCGCAGAAGAGGGCCTGTATGTGGGACGCGCTCTCTACAAGTCATCGCTCTGCCCCCCAGCGAAAGGAGGAATTGAGATCCTATTGCGAAGTCCCTGAGAACATTGACTTGAAGTTAATTGATGAGCCGGATGAGTCCACTATGGATGGGGAACACAATGCCGTGTTTTTTGCTCGTGAGCAATTTATACGGTAAGCCAAGCTTTTCCGCCCGCCTTAAATGCTTTTTACATTCTTCACTGTGGCGCCCGCGCCTCCCATCCCAATGTCATCCATCCTCACTCCAAGAGTTCTAAACTTCTTATATCAACTCGAATTTTCATTGTTGAGATTTGCTTACCACTCTCCGATGACATGAGGCATTGTCCTTCTCGACACCGGACTCCTCGACCGCAGTCAGAACGACCCGGGCCTCCTAAACGGAGGGGCAAAGGAGGTTATCTTAGTGAGGGTCCCGGATCGAGACCCCCGCCCTTGACCTATCGTTTATATTAACCGATCGCAAATGGCTTCCTGTGGTGTGTGTGTGGATCAGCATTGGCCTAAATTTAGGTTCATACATATGACTTTAATGCTACGATCGATCAGGGATTACTGATGCAGTGGGAAAATGGAGATAGTGTTTGTGTATCGGGTGTAGAAGACTTGAGCCTTGAGAAGATTCGTTAGTCGCTGAGGCTCGAACAGAGGGCCATTGTGAGGTTCTTCTCGACTTTAAGAATCACTGGTTTAATGCGGGAGAAGGAGCTCCACTCCCTACAGCCTCCCGATCATTCCTCTACTGGGCCGCCATCGAGATTGTGGGCGGAAAACACTGTTACCACTGACTTGCTAGATTTGCTCGCGGGCCGTACGCCATCAACCGGGGATCCAGAGGCCGAGGCATTGAGCCGGGAACAAGTGTCGCGGGCCTCGTCCGTCCCCTCGACGTCCACTAGTGGGGGTTCAAGCTCTGCCCTATCCGTACCTGGTCCAAAGGTGGGTGCTCACTCACGGCTTTCCTTGCCAAAATGAATATCGATCCGCCCCGAGTATCGACGATGAAGAATAGCAGTGACCACCAGCAGGTCATGTCTGTGAAGATTTATACCTCGGTTTGTTCGGGAGTCATCCCGACTCTCTCTTCGAGGAAGAAGATGATGCTGGAGGAAGAGATGATGGACATTGGATCGCTATGCCGCCGTAAAGCCGAAGACGGAGAAGGAAGTCGAAAGGATATCAGGCGAGCCGAGGGTCGGTCGTCTCCTATGGATGAGGGCTCGAGATTCAAACAATCGTGATTCGACTTCCCGAAATGGCCTAGAGATCAACCAGTTCTAAAACATAGCCCGTGAAGAGCCAAGGGAGGAAGCTCCAATTCCTCATTCTCTACAAGTGGTTCATCCATTCGAATCCGATGGAAAGTCATCGTGCCACTAAGCCATACGACATGGTGCAAGAGGCTGCCGCTGGCTCCAACCGAATACTGGACACTTTATCTCAAGCCTCGCGGCCCGGCCCGCAATGGAAGAAGTGATGCCTCCCGGGACCTAACGAATCAAGTCCATCCTCCATCGCTGGCGGCCTTTGACCGGGAACAGTTCGTACCGATCGCCTCGACGATTATTGGTATACGAGGATGCTACTTACCGTCAGAGGGCCCCGAAACAAGACAAGGTGAGGAGGATTCAATTGATGTTCCCATTGGCACTGAAAAGGAGGACATTTATCAAATCGTCGAGGACGGAATGTAGATTCGCAACCGGAACTTCGTCCAAACGGTAGAGCTGGTAAAGTAGTAAAGCTTAAAAAAAAAAACTCTAAAGTTTTTATCATACCACTCACACGCTCTTTCCCAGTGGTTACCGTCGCCCGCAAACATGTCCCTCAAGCACCCGACCACTACTGGGCCGAGGGATGACGAGTGACTTCTAATATATGTCGATTCGGCTTTCCGCTCCGGGGAGAACTAGATGCCTCTTGAAGGAGCCCACACCATCCGACGTTGAGCCGAGGCTAAGGAGGCTACGAGGCGCGCCTCGAAAGGAACCGAGAGAGATGTTGTCCGGACACGATGGAGATGGTGCGGTCGAGATCGGTGGGCGGGAGTGCCCAGACGCAGTTGAGCCGAACCGCCCCGGCCCAGTGCTCGTCTATCTCGTGGTTGCGGCGTTTTAAGGCGGAGTTCAACTAGTTCGGCCCAATGTGCCTCGTGGCTACTAAGGAGGCTCGCTTGAGGCGTGGAGGAAGAGAATGGGCGCTCTACTGGATGAGCGACCGTTTCTACTTTTGAGCCGGGGGGACCGCCAAAGATGACTTCGCGGCCAGAGAGGAGAGTTTTTCCGAAAGGCATCGACAAATGGAGGCGAGTTCTGACGCAAGCAAAATGGCGTGATTTTAACTACTATGGCCGCCGGTGCTCAAGGCATGATATCCGCGGAGCAAAACCTAAAATCCCTCTTAGATGCCTAATACTCTTACCTCTCGACCCCGAATTTTTCTTGAATCGATGCCCTGCCTCTTTCATTTTTGTCCACGAGCCGATCGAGATCGAAGAAGCCAGGCACAAGGGCCTCCCAGCAATGAGGAGGTTTGATGATATACTGAGTTTCCCCGTGGGCCTAGTAAGGCTATCGAGGGTTAGACCAAATGTATTTTTGTATGACACCTTTTCTTACTTTCATGTTTAGACATTTTATTTTGTTGATATAGTAGTTTGGCTTCCGCTACTCCGGTTATATATAATCGCCTCTAATGGGAGCGTGATCTCTAGTCTCGCGGTCCCAAGATGGGAAGTTTAGGCTGGGAGTTGAGTGATATCTGTCGGGATGCCGTTGCGAATTAGATAGTAGATTTATTAAATCGAGCCTAAAAGGGCATTTTACACGTCGTCCGGGTTTGCTAGGCAAATATTGTTTGTACCGGGCTGGATGGGTCATTTTTCTGTGTCATCCGACTTTGGGCATTGACCGGTTAGGGATTTATCTTTACCGCCGTACGGTGTCATGCGCCATTCTGACTCGAGTCAACGGCTGTAAAATTGATATTCACCGGCCGACAGTCATTTGAATGCCGATCCCGACTTTGAATTGATCGGGTTGGAAGTGACCAACGCCGACAAAATATGTTAATGCGCCATCCGAACTTCTGAGTTGACCGGTTGGAAGTGATACTCGTCGGGCCGGACAGGTCATGTTAATGCGCCATCCGCATTCCTCGAGTCGACCGGCCGATGATCCTTTCACCGGCCGACAGTCATAAAGACTACCGTGACTTTGAGTTGACCTGAAGAGGGAAAATGAACATCTGATATTGAATTATTCTTTATTGATAATACCTCTTAAGATGTGTTGTATCTTACATTCTGCATACTGTGGGTCCCATCAAGTTTCGTCTAAGGCGTATGTCTCGGATTCCCCAAATAAGAGGCGACACCTGGCCCTTCCCATTGGGTTGGAACTTTCCTCATGGCGAATGATCGATTCTCAAATACTTTTCTACTAGGTCCCCTGCTGGAATGTTCAGGTTTCGAATTCGCTTATCGTAAGATCTTCCAATCGGCGCTGTAGGATGCTATGGGTGATATCGCCGACACCGCACTGCCTACCGTGGTCAAGCTCCCAGTCGTTAATTCCAGATTCCCCTCGTCGTGAGTGAGCCAGCGATGGTAGGCATACCAATTTCTGCGATGACGGGTTTCCATCTACACATTGGCGAATGCAGACACACTAAAGGTTTGCGAGCAATGGTTCGACAGTCCGTATACAATCGGAGTTCATTCGTTCCATTACCTTAAATAATCCAATCGCTTTTGCAATGGTTATTAGGGTTTTGTTGCGCCCCGCTGCCATCGCTTCCGCGGTAGCGCTAGCGGAGTACATATTTTTTTATCTTCACCCCCGACATAAGTTTCGATAGACCGTTGTCGACTGGGGTCCATTATCTGAGACGACGATTTGGGATGCCTAATCGCACACAATATTTTTCCGTATGAACCGAGTGGACATCCTTTCTTTAATCGAAGAGAATGCTTCGCCCTCGATCCACTTTATTGAAATAGTCGTGGCTACCAGAATCCTTTTCGGGTCAACAAAGAGATATGGTCCAACTATATCGATCCCCCCCATCGTGCAAAGGGCTAAGGGCTGTAGATAGAGAGATCGTGTCTTACACCTGGGTGATTTGTGGATGGGGGCAAGTCGCTGGCGCATCACACTTTCGGGTATAATAGCAAAGACGCCTTCGTGGTAGTCAATAAGCATCTTAAGATGGCTCGATGGCTAATGTCTATCGCATGGTGATTTCCCGTGATATTCTTCGCATGCACTACCTAGCACATACCGGGCTTTGTTCGGGTGTTACGCACTTTAGATACAGACCACCAAAGGACCGTTGAACAGTTGCCCATCAATCAAGGAAAACTGCCACCGAATTTGAAGCTCAGGCCTTATCTCCGCAAAGTCATTCCGTGCTGATACGCCGTGACGGGGGTCCATCCAGACTGGGGTCCTTGTCTACCCGGGTTTACTCAAGGGATGCAATCGATGAATCTGACTAATAGTAGATAGGCAGAAATACTGGCTTCGTTGATTGGCAGAGAAGCAAATACTTCCGAGGTTGTGCCGTCGCTTTTCATTAGAAAGCCCTCGGGGGACGTGCCCGCTTCCACTTCCAAAGCGCCTCGCTTGTTTTACCCGAGAGACGACGCCATTCTGGGGTCTCGAGACCTCACTTTGTTAACTCGGTCTCGACCACTAATCGGGTCACTTCGACCAGAGCCTCGGCTTCACAGACACGCACGCCGCCAGCCAAGCCCGGCCAAGATGGCTTCACATTCGACTCCGCTGTCGGGAGGCATTGAACCCAGCCTGATCGACCGCCGATTCGTCTCCCATGAAAGCTCTTAACCTAAACCAATGCCCGCTGATCATGACGCCCGTCACGTCATATCCACTAACCCAAATTATCGGCATGTTCGACCGGGAGTTTCATGAAATCAACCTTGCCCCTTTTTGAAAGCCTCGCTTTATCGATACCGCATACTCACTTAGTTCGATCGTCACTCAAGCCATTCTTCCCTAAGTCGCTTACGCATATGTCAAGCGGGGAGGTCAAGATCACGACAATGGGGTGCCGAAGTATACAAGCTGGCCGTTATCCGAGGCTGGGCGCGCCGTCGATGTTATAATTCGCTTCGCATTGCTGGCGATTTCGTCGATTTAAGAACATGTGTCTTGCTTCCATCTTTCATTTTCAATTAAAGGCACGCATCGTCAGATTCATGATCGCAATGGTGGTAGATTAATGGTGGTTTCGCTTCTAGCGGTCGCCATAGATCGTGTCTGATCGGCATATTATCCGAGTAGTCCGGGATCACACCCTTGTCTACCAGTCCCAATTAGCTCCTCTGGGGTGGTGGTGAAAAGTGGCTTCAAGGGGTCAGAACTGAAATAATCATTCCATGGCGACCTACCAGCAGTTAGCTGTAGCCTTCCTTTCTGCAGCCCAGGTCGAGACTTCCCAATGGCAGCCGGGAGTGGGCTTTATCCCTCCCTATCATCACAGCCAGAACAGCCTGGAAGACCTCGAATGCGTGACTTTGTGTGGTTCACTTCATACCATAGGTTCGAGGAGGCCAATGCTGCCAGTGTGAGCAAGGGATCTGGCATTCCTCGACTTACCAATGATATCGTCTGATGATATGACTTTCCAATAGTTTTCCTGGTATGGTGCTCGCCAAAAGATCTGGTTACTAATCACGGCGCAAGGCTCCATTCTTTAACTCCGAAGGGCATTGTAAGCGTGGAGCCCGCCAAAGATTATGTTTCTTCTCCGTCATGTACATCGGGATTTGTGATAGCCGAGAATGAATAAAATGATAACATGCACATACTCGGTCGGCGCCAACAATTTGATCAACGCGTGTGTGTAGGAAGTTATCCTTAGGACATGCGTTGTTCGGGATCCGCAGAACAACTACACTCACACTTACCTCCTTTAGAATCCACTACCACATTACAAGCTATTCCCGTATTTTACTCTCCTGATAAACCCAAATTTAAGTGATTTCAGTTCACTTTGATCGACGACATGCAGCGGCTCAGCGGAAGCTGCCAGATTTCTGAATGGCTCAGCCATGGGATAATGCTCAACTTATGGAGGCGCCTCGGTTTACCCCGTATGTCTATATGGTTCTAGGCGACATGCCGCGCTACGACAATGCTCATATTGTAACCTGGCCTTCTTTCTTCCTACAGAGAACCGGGTATAGGCACACTCCTGTCCAGCCCGCCAATGACTCATGGACCTAGTGGGGTCCGAGTCAATTGTTCTCGTTTCGTTGCCCCGACAAGAGTTTTAATCGCTATGAGATGATTGGAGTTTCGCCATGGACTATCTGCCTTTATCTGCGCCTGAACCGACAAATGATAACATCGACGAGCCAATTAATTGGCTACCTTTGAAGGTCAACTTGCCCGATGCGCTAGATGAGTCGATAATAGTGGTAGGTGGAGGGAATTGCTTTCATGGCGTGCGTCAAAGTTCCTACTAATGATAATTGTATTTGGCTAGAATCTTCAACAAAAACAACACTTCATTAGTTACTCATCCCGCTCGACAGCAGGGCAATATTTCACCACAGCCAATAAGGATCATTAACTTAAGAAACTCACAGCCGAAATGAGACGACTGAAGAGGGACTTTTTATCACAGGGCCGAGGTGTAATGATCGGCCAGACGCCGCTTGAAGAGGACTCCAGTACATCAAAATTGTTAATACCTAAGGTGGTGGCCAAGTGCACTATAACTGGGCATGATCCGGCCGGATCGATAGAGTGAAAGATACACATCGATCGGCCTAGCGTGCCGTATACTGGGGTATTGATGGTGTTTATTCTGGCCCCGAGCTGAGGTCGCGGTAGCATTTTTCTTCCGCTCTGTGACTAGGCATTGATCACTCCACGGCCTCCTAGCATAAAGAATGGTCCGCTCTAACGAAAGCTCTGCAAATATCACGCCTCATTTTCAGTGTGATAACTCTGGGCCAGAAGTACACTCCAATGAATCCTTCTAAGATGCCCTACATTTAATTTTTGACCATGAACCCAAACCCGCACTAATTGCTTCATGGTCAGGATCTGTGGTAGCCCACCTCAAATGACTGCCGTTGGTCTGGGTTCGCCCGCATGGGCGGAGGCCACTTGAACTTGGGGTGATCCCTGACGAGGAAGCAACATCGTAAGAGATGTTAAGGGGTGAATTGGGAGGATCTTTTTTCTTTCTGCCCTCGTGAACGTTGCTCGCTCGCTGCAGCTTGCCATGGCCTACTCTTCGTAGGTGCCGTTTGCCACTACATTGTAATCATTAACACAGCAAGGCAAAGACAAATATTACCTCTAGAGTGGAGTATTTGTCTACCCACCAATATAGTTCTTCCATGGTGGTTGGTGGGTCGAGGGAAAGGGACTGGAAGAAAGGAGTGGTTATTCGAAGTTCTTCGGAAGTTCTCGCAAGATCGGATCCATATTTATAAAGATCGACGGCAATTACCAAATCAATCTTTCTCAGCGAACTCCCTGACGGATTCCGCTATCTCGCTTTCAAGATGGATCAAGCGAGTTGATGCTTCCTTTCTCGCCAACGCAGCACGATACCGGAGTGACGCACGCGTCCATAATTCGGCCAACGAGTTTAGAGACCTTGAGTTATGGAAACTGGTTATATGGATCTTTCGTGCTGGGGCTTCGAATACTTCTATGTGGATTCTGATCGTTCTGTTAAGGATCACGCTCTCGGTTAAAGTGCAACATATGATCATACTGACGAGGAGTCACATACATAGCAAACAAAGGAATGACGAATCCGCTTATGAGGCTCATATCCCAAAATATACGTCAAGGGGGAAGACAAAGATGTCATACGACCCCCGGGATAGGGGATAAAATGTCAGACGTAAGGCGAGATGCCCCGAATCCGTATCGCCAAAGTGAACCGGGGGCCATGCCCCGACCGGCAGAGATAGACCGGCTAATTCCGACCGGGTCATCTCCTACCGCCTCCTCTGTCATACTCGATTCCCTTGGTCCACCCGATTGGAGGATTCAACTGTCTTCGGGGTGCGAGACCATATACTGGGACTCTTTACCTGATTTTTTTTTTTAAAGCCGAACTTATACCTGTGGGTATGGCCCACATCTTATAAAAGAATCAAAATATCATATACATATTTATCGAGTCCCATTTACAATTACAAAACTGTACTTTTACATCTACAAATCAGAGCACAGAACCTACATAAAAAGGAACCCTTACAAGTGTGTCGCCCGAAATTTATACGCTGACGTTCACACGTTCTTCCAAAGATCACACCATTTAAACCCGTATGCTTTACGCTTAGTGGGAAACATATCTATGTCAGAACACAAAATAAAGATAACAATAACAAGATATCATCTCAAGAATTTATATCACATATTTACATACATAATTTTTCTGATAACAAACTTAAGTTTCTCGTGTGTGTGTGTAAATCGCCCAGCCACCGAACTTATATCATAACCATCTTATACTTATCAGAAATAATTTTGCGGCGTAATTTATCCTTATTCGGGATCTATATCAAGAAGTACTATTCTATTCTTAATCATGTTTCGTATGTCAGATCGGGAGCTATAAGTTACGGACTTATACTATCTCAAGCCAGTCATTGCATTTCTTCATTCTTAACTATGTTTCTCGAGTTTGATCAGAGCTGATATATTGACTGATACTATCTCAAGTTTATATTTATTTCACTTTTAGGATACATTACTTATTTTTGTATCGCACGATACTGGTCTGTGTCTCCCAAAACGATATATATAATCTGAAATCTTATAATCGATATTTGATTGAGGTACTTTATCACGCATCATATTTCATCATCTTATACTGGGTTCGCATCTCCCTGTAGGGAGTTACATAGCTTATGCTTAGACAGAGATACTTATACACGTACTGGTACTTATATCTATCTCAAAAACCTCCAGATGAGTTCATGCACCAGGCCATACCATAGCCATTTATACTACTTTTAGCTAAGACTTATTCGATACCTCAAGATTACTGAACTTATTCTGGTGTATTTTCTAGATCTTCGCCTTAGGTCACGAGCACATACATGTATTTCTGATTCACACGAGCTTATTCTCGACACAAAAGCACCCGCACTAATCGGACTTGTACCATATTATGTGATCATACTCATTTTTAACACAAGAGCACCTGGTACCATAGAATTATACTTATTTTATCGATAATAAAGCAACCAATAGGTACTGAAGCAGATTTAATCGGGGATAATGTGATACTCTGCAAGTACTAACAAAGAATGACATGTGAGGCACATCTCAGATCTTATTCTTTTTATTCTTACCATCAAAGGTTCACCATGTTCATCCTGACTACCTGCACTAACTGGCAAGAAAGTCATGTGATCGCAAAGATAATTAAGCACCGGCTGCACAATACAATCAGGAGTGTCAAGAAAGACCAGCGTGAGTGCCGGCTAATCGCTTAGAGATCACCGCTTCACGCAACAGAGGCTCGAAGATCAAAGCAGGAGTGCCGGCACCAATCAAAACGCGTGGGCTACCCACGCAAACAAAGAGTGTCGTAGCACCAAACAGAGCTACACCAACAGAGTGCCCCGTTGGCCAATGGAGCCAAGACTGGTCAGGAGTGCCGGGCGACCAACAGAGTCCACCCATTCATACTCTGGCCCCAGGGTAGTCATACTCCATCATATGTCTTTCGTAACTGGCACTATCTATTTCTCCCAAAGACATATATTTATACTGTACTATCATAATGGTTTTTAATGTTATACGTTTATACACACTTCATGTTCGAATACCAAAGAAGTGATTACGTAAAACCAGCGGTCTGGCAGGTCAGACTCACTCTGCACGCAAATGGCTCATGAAGGGCCCGAGGCGCCGTTATCATCAGACAAGACAATGACCATCTATAAAGGGCCCGGTTGGGCGCCGTTATCATTGCTCAAGACAATGGACTACCGCAGGTCTGGCGTCGCAGACCTTTCGTGGCCACCGATATCAATGAGATTTATTTGTAATTGGCATGCCAATCATCCTTCACGCAATGCACAGGCAATCATTGATTTAATTTCCAGATGATGATCTCATGTGCTATGAATAACTTATTGTTATCATGATTGCTTATGCAAGATACTATCATTATTTAATCTATTTGGCTTCAGATTCGTAGCTTCATATTACTTGGCCTCATATTTCTATAATACATGATATATCGCATATTTTCCACTGGTCATTCATATATTCATATATATCACTATTCGGGTATGTACCATCGCTTTCGTCATCTTTACTGATTCACGTTTCGAAGATTATGCAGCTTCTGATCGTAGTTCTAAGGTTCAATTATTCATAGTATGTCTTTTCATATATCATATCATATAATCTTTATATCACATGAGCTATTCACTTTGTAAATATTTTATATCTTGCTAACTTATATTTTCATGTTTCAGAAACATGACTATACATATTTCATTTTCTTATAACTTCCTTGTTTCATGTTTCATGATATATAACCCAGAGTACTTCTGTAAATATAATGTCTATGAAATAGCACCTCATTCCTTATGTTTCATCTTCTATGAATCTACTTCATTTAGAATTGGAATCAATCAAACGTGATCTATCTCAACCTGAAGTTATGGCATGTTCATGTTAAACTTAGTCAATTCTACACCATTACACTAGGGACAGTTTATATTACTCATTTTTCCGGGGTCTTAACTTCATAATTGACACTGGTTCTTTGTACTCCTTTAAAGCTAAGGTGCTAAGGGTTCTACTCCAACTGGAATCACCCAAATCGGAGCACCGAAACTCGAGTTATGACCTAGACACCCGGGACTACTCTATGTTCAAAACTGAAACTAGAATTCGTCACATAATGGCCCCACTTTGAGTGAATTTTTGGGGCCACTTAGAGTTTTAATCTAAAGTAGCCATTTCTTATATGTTTGGTTTTCCTTGAAATCTATTTTAATTAGCCACTTGAACTCACTTAAATCTGGATAAGAATGAGCAAGTTATGATAAAATACGAAAACCGCCTAAATAGGAAACAAAGACTATGATAAACCCAGATATCTCGACAAGGTACTGCATGATGTTTGGCCCAAATGCCGGGGAACCTAACATGTACCGGCACATGTTCAAGGTACCTAAGATGTCACCCCATTGTGGGAACACCAGAACGTATTTTCTCTCCCATTTTTCTGGCGCATCTTCATCCATGCAGATCACTCCTATACTCCTACACAGACTGTAAACCATCTTACATCCACTTTATAACCCTCAATTTATACTAACTATCCTTCAATGGATATCTTTCTTCCAAAAACTCCTTCATGATTTACTCAAGGTAACTATAATATGGGTAATAACCCATACATAAACCAAAGATGATAATTAGTTAGGTTTATTCTGTAAACCCTAACTCAATTATTTACCATTGAACTATAACCATCCTCAAAGAGAGGATTTCATATGCTTCAGACTTCATGATTTAATTCACCTTACTTTCTTCCATAACTATTATGTAGATGAAACCCCAACAAACCTATAGAATTGGGCAAGATAATAATCATGGCAAATCTGGTATTGACCATGCACTAAATCTGCTAGAATCCATAATCAAGGTTAGCCTTCCATACCTGGGCCTTCCTTTCCTTTCTCTTCTCCTTCCTCTTCTTCTCTCTCCTTCCTCCCATCCGTTTGAGTTTCCCAAAATGTGGAGACTCCACTTTATTCTAAAATCCCATGTTTGTTAAGGCCATGTTTGGCCGAGACAAGAAAACCCATTTTTTTGTTTTAAGTTTCTTTATTTGCCTTTAGTCCTTAAATCCCCTTTCTTTTTGCAAAGCAACTTATGCCATATTCTAATTCTAACCCACACTCTTCCTATTTTATGACTTTCTTATCCTTTACAAACTTAAAAGCTTGCCTCGTATCTGTAAACTCTGCTTCTAGACTTCCATGTTTCTCGTATTTAAATCACTAGTAATGAATGCAAAATACCCTAAATGATGTTTCAAACTACTGTGGTACATTTCTGGGTGTTACACTCCCTTTGTGTTTCTACAAGGCGCAAATAATTAACGACCTCGGCTTAGACTTGCGCAGGAGGTCTCTTTCTCGATTCTGGCCCGCATTGTCTGTGTGCGGACGAGAAGTGGGAGTTGTCCAGGAGTGTTCGCCATCCTACTTGAATATCTACCCAGACAGTGGGGCATGTGCCTTCTGCCTGGGATTCAGTCTGCGTTAGTATGTAAGTTTGGCACCACTGGTTTTCAACCCTGCCATCGTTAAGCCCCGCAGAGGCGCCGTTTTCTTATAGTAAATGATTTGCATGCTCACGCAATTAGGCCATATGTCTGGCCTGCTCTTCCTGCTTAGCCTTCATTTCTTAACGCCACAGAGAAACGGGGTCTTCATGGGCTGATTCACTGGCTGCTAGACATGCAGATGTGCTCACTATCCTGGTGAATGTTGGAATTAAAACCTCAGTGTAACAGAGATCACCCGGGGAGCTGATGAACCGCTCGCGTATCATCTGAGATTTTTGCTGTGGCTCAAATGCACGCCAATTGTAATCTCCTAATTCTTTGAACACTTGACCGGGTCATCATGCATCACCAAGTCAACCTCAGAAATGTAAAACCAAGAAGCTGCGGTCATTCTCCGTCACCTCTTCGACGCTCAAGTTAGATCTCTGCCGTCCTCTTCTAAGGATTGAGAGTTTTGAACCTTTGTTTTTTCATACCTTATTCCGTGTCATGACCTCCTTTTATCAGGGAGAAAGAAGATCCGCTATTTGTGGCAAGTGAATGATTTCCTTCCAACCTAAGGAGATGGCGCGCATCTAGCGAGATAGGGACCAATTTTCCTTTTAAAGGAGAGAGGAGAACTGGGGCTTATATCTCACGAGGGAGACTAATTCTTCCTTTGCTTAAGAAAGTGGGGTATATTTCGAATGCAGGACTCGAAGGGGTTTGCCAATTCGTTCATGGCAAGGCATGGGATGATGCATTCTTTCCTCCTGGGAGTCATTCATCTACCTTAGATGAAGCCTCTCGGGAAAATGGCACTGCGAGAGTGCCAACTCCTTCTTCGCTATGGGAGGACATCCCGACCGGGCTCCTAAGTTAGGGCTCATGCCTGGATAGTATGAATTTTAATCATGGTATTCAATTAAAGGTCCATATTGAGGGTCTTCGTCAAGGCCCACAATCACAGATAATCTTATTGATTCAAAGACTTATCATATGTCTTCTCTGATAACTTACCTACTACATTACGCGAAATAATTTTTTTTTTTCTAACATGTCATCTTCAAGACTCAAGAGTGATATATTTTTTTGTTTGTGCATTTTAAAATGAGAGTCCATTTTGAAAAATGAGAGATAGAACTCACAAATAATTTTGAAGTCTTATACCCTTTAAGGGGCCGTTCGGTACAAGGGAATAGAGAGTGAGAAATGGAATCTCATTCCATTTCTCCATCATTCTTATGTTTGGATAAGTTTTACAAGAATATGAATGAAATAAAAAATGATTCTGACAGAAATAAACTCCTACTTCTAAGAAGGAATTTGATTCATCATACACATGCGATACTTTGATCACCTCTTATAAAAATGTAATATAAAATAACTTCAAGTTACTAATTTCACTCTTTGATTTTACTTGAAATCATGTGATAGCGTATTGTCATCAATTTGTTTATTTTTCATTTGAATTCCTAGTATTACCAAACAATATAATGAAAATAAGTAATCATTCCCAAGTAAGATTTCCAAACTAATCAAAACACCATAGTAACCACAATTATCGATTCCCATTCCAATAAAATTAAACACCCCTTATGCATCCAATTGTACCAAATGTTAAAGAAATCACATTTTCTTTCCATCAATAGTCATAACTCTCCAAATAATAACAAAGAAAATAAGTTATTTTTACATAAAATAGCTAGCTTGTGGGGGATTTTCTATTCATGATTTATGACTGTAATAGGCAAATATTGTAACACCCAAAATTATACCTTGATAGTTTTATAACATGTTTAGGGTATAATAAAAGTAAATGTATATTTTTTCGGAATAAAATAATGCTAAAAATAAAATAAGCAAAATCTGGAATTAATTCAAGAATACAGAATTGCAAATTTCAAATAAATCAAATGATATAAGAATAAAAGATTGTATGTCAAAGAGAATTTGAATAAATGGAATTCAAAAATAAAATGAATGATGAAGACTTAAGATGCAAAATGAGAAAAGAATTACAATGAGCGAGTACAATGATTTGGCTTTATCTAAAGTTCAAAATATCTTTTCGTCTTTAGGATAGGCAAAACCTTGACAAGGGAGAAGAGAAGAGAAGGAGAAGAAGAAGAAGAAGAAGAAGAAGAGGAGGGAAGAGAAGGAAGAAGGAAGGAGAAAAGAAGAGCAAAGGTATGGGTCGCTATGATTTTTTATGGAACTTATAAAGAACTTTTGTATAGATTTTTGTATAGATTTTGGTATGAATTTTTGTATGGATACTTGTTTCGGGGGTTCACACTTTTTGTGTGTAATTGCTTAATGGTTGTTTGGTTTGGTTTGGTTGTGGTCCCCATGCAATTTAAAAATTCAGGGATAGTAAAACGTTAGATTTGTGAGACTGGTCTGCTTTTAAACCCATGTTTTTGTTTTGACCATAACTTGGCCATACCTCATCCATATTGAGTGATTCAAATTCTATGAAACTGGGGATTTCTGTAAGAATAAATTTCCCCGAATAGGCAAATTTGGACCCCAGCATCAAACAATTTCACAAAGTGAGGCTCTGCTGGTCAATTCGTTCAATTCATATAGTTTTCGATTTCGAGCGCTGGGTATTTAGACCATAAGTTGAGTTTCACTCATCCAAATTGAGTGATTAAAATTTTTGGATAAACTAGACTTCTAGGAGAACAAATATTCATGAAATAAGTATATCCAAATTTGGACTCCATTGGACCTAGAAAATTTGTCAAAGTAAGGGAACAATTCGGCCCCCAACTGCCTCAAACAATCCTCGAACTCGGAGTACTTCCGATTGTTTAAATCATAACTGAGTTATACCGGCTCAAATGAAGATTCAAATTTATGTACAAACTAGACATCTGGGAGAATAACTTTCATGAAGAAAGTATGGTCAAATAATGTCTTTAATATTCCCAGAAAAATTTTAAATATAAGACACAATTCCATATTCTATTCCTGGAAATTGTCTAGGAGTAGTTCGGATTGTTTAGACCATATCTCCCAAATTAAAAGTCCAAATGACATGATGTTTGAACCATAAGAAACTTAAGACATAGGGGTATATTGAGTTAGAAGATCACTTTCTCTAACAATCCCGTTTTTATGTGGTCAACAATTGTAGCCTAAATGGACTCGAGAGTCATTCGAACTTTTCAAGTAGAATTATTATGGAAACTAAAATCAGAGCAAAGGTTATATAATCAGACAGCTATATTTAAAGCTAAAGAGACATACGTATAATTGTATTATACAAAAAGGTAAAGTACAAGCAATGTTTAGAGGAAGAGATTATTCGATAATGAATATCTCATGGGCATACATGATATCAATACTTATCGACACCCCGATCCTCGGGTCCGTTGACTACCCTCGCCAACCCGCTAATATAAGTAGATGCTCTGCTACCCGACGCCACTGGAAAAAATCTGGGCAGAGTCTCCTTTGTACTGGGAGCCTCTACCCAACTACAAGACTGCAGATATACCCGCCCCAACAAATTCAATATAATTCCAACATGAGTAAACGGCCACTTGGGCCCATAAACAATACTGATCACAATATATCAACTATGAATCCACTATATCCAATAGTTTCAAAAGAGTTCAATTATTTTACTCTTATACAACACACATATCAAAATTAGAGAATTCTAATACATGTATACATCACAAAACCAAAGCCATAATCCGGCTTTTCTTCTAAACTCAAATTTCTCTGGTCGAGCCTCGCCCTTCGCACGCTCCTGCACCTGCAAAATAACATCCTTCGACGCAGGTGAGCCAATGCTCGCAGTGGAATCGCCTCTAGCCGCTACTTCTCCACCTAAGTGCAAGCAATGTTCCAAAATAAACATATTCAAGCAAATGCATGATCCTACTTGAATGTCATGACTAACTCGCATCCCGGTCTCATCGACTCTCTCACACTCGCCTAAGCCTCGTATGAGAATTATTGTTTTGTTAGTTTGTGGACAACCCTCCGATGAATATATATCAATTGGGCCGCTCCGACGATTGATATTTTTCATTTGGACTACCCTCCGATAATTAATATTTTAGACTACCCTCTGAACCATTTTCTCTAGACTTCGTCTCATGCAACTCTATGGTCCTAAGATGTTCAGGTCTTATGGAATGCGTGTATGCCAATTCCAATCGATCTAATTCACATGTAAATATATAAACATGCATATATTTACAAACATTCAATCACACAATCATGTCATGTAAATTCCACATTTCCACATCAAAATTTAGCTCACTTGGGCTAATGATCAAACCACGAGCAATTTAATTTAAAATCCCCTTTCGACCAAACACATATTCACACAAAATATATTTCGTGTCCTTATTCCCGAAACGGTAAAACCTAGGTTTTACGGTTCAAACACACATCCATTCATCGGTTCACTTTGTGAGTCCGCATTTCACGGCCATTTCCGGCATCATCCAAATCAATTCATGATTTATCACAAAAAGCAACATTCAACCACCCAAATCAGCCATGGCAGTCACGGACTGCCCCGTTTTGGCTTCAAAAATCATATCAATTTGATCCCAAGGTTTGGAACCGATCAAATGGCCGTTCAAGGCCTCAATCAACCGAAACATTTACATGGTACTTAGCAGAAGAATAAAACCCAAGTAAGGGAGAAACCACACATCTCGGGTTGAGAGGCTTCACTAAATCCGTACCCAGTCTGAAGCCACTCTTCGCGTGAAGTAGTTTTCCCTCTTGTCCCAAAGACCGTCGACGGTTGGATCGCGCAGAAACTTAGAGATAAGTTACACTCTCTCTCTCTAAAACCAAAATATCTAACCTCTGTCGTCCTCCACTTTAGCGTTTTGGTAACTAGCAGGGAAGAAAGACAACTATTTGAACTTTGTCCTTTTCCTCGTTAAGATTTCAAAATTGCGCTGTGTCATATTTTCCCGATTTGACGTTATTTATCTGGCCCGGAGTGTTTTTCGTCATTTCTCTTACTCATACCACTTATGGCACATGAGTGCTTTGTTATATGTGACTTTCGTGCGCATCAAAATTCGTTGGCACTGAACCGCGATGCACTCGAAAACGTGTAAGTGACGCCTCGAATTTGATGAGGCCCTACGTGCTAGTTAGATTTGAGAGGCGATTCAGCCAATTTACCAATCAGTTTGTCATCAGAGATCCTAGAGAATAGAATTTCGGATTTTTAACCGAAATTACAATTTTGTAATCGAAATTACGATTTTTGCCCTTATTCTAGAAATTGGAATTTCTCGGGTCTTACAGTTATTCATGTATATGAGATATATTTTTCTAATACCTGAAAGATTGTTAAGAAAATATAATAAAATTGATTGCACATGGCCAAGAGTAGTTGGATAGATGGGCGTACATAGGGATATAGTTCTTTGTGCGTACGGTTCACAGAATATCGAGGCCCAGTTTAGATTGATGACATAGATCCGTTGGATCGTTATAGCGGCGTTTAGGTGCATCTGAATGAATCACTATCTCGTACAGTGATAGTAACTTTAGGTACATACAGTTCTTTCCCGTATCCACTTCTAAGGTTTATGCAGGCATGAAACATAAAAGAAAATGACAAGTATACACAAATGTTATGTATATAATATATGACATGATATGAGAAAAATAACACTGCTATGTAATGAAAGTATACAGTAACAAGAACAAGAAGTAAAGTGTAAGATGATAAGAAAAGTATATGAAATATGATAAGAAATGAAACATGTTATGAAACAGTAGATATGAGAAATGAATAAGTATATGTAAATGTTATATTTCTCATAAGTATATGCATGTATCTAAAGTGAGATGATCCTTATTCAGGGTGTCTGAAGTATTATTCATTAGTATAAACATACAGAGTGTTTCATCGGGTGTAGGTCTGAAGGAGAGAAACCTGGGAGGACCGGAAAAAATTAGCATCGACAATCGAGGTCTGACACATCAACAGGTACCTTTGAAAGACCATTTGAATTACAATGTACATGTATTTTTGTTTCTTTTGTAAGCAATGTAAATATTGTAAATGTTGAATACTTCCATATATGGAGCTTGTATATATTTTGTAATCTGTTGCTACAAAATATATTACAAGTTAAATGTTTAACATTATATGAATGAACAAACTTAAAGTTTATAAGTTTATAGTAAATAAGAAAAAAAAATGACACCCTCGCTTGACATCGGGTGCCAAGTTGGGGGCGTCGCAGTTTAGTGGTATCAGAGCCTAGGTTAGGCGGCTCTGGAATAGAGTATATGATAGAAAAACATGTGTTTAGTAATGTGTTGACTGATGTGGATGTCCTTGTGTTTTGTATAGATGGATCATCCTCCAAATCCAGTTGAAGAAGCAGTTGAGAGTGTTAACCCAAGAGATCAAAGGTTGCCTGCTTCGGATCCTTTTGAATCTGTCAAAAGTGAGAGTCATGCCCCAACCGAACCAAATGAAGCTTTGCTGAGGATATCTTTTACATGGCTCGGCTGTTGGAGAGATTGACAACTCCAAAAGCCTTGATACATATGGTAAGAAGACATGGAGCTAAGGAATTTCATGGGTCAAACATGAAAGAGTCCAATAAAGCTGAATTTTGGTTGGAAAAGCTGCAAAGAATAGTTGAGGAGGTGAGATGCCCTCCTGATCAAAGAGTGACATGTGCAGTTTCTCTATTGTAAGGCAGTGCTTATGATTTGTGGAAGCTAGTGTTGAGAAGTCAGGGCTTCCCGGATCCCATACCATGGGAGTTTTTCGATCGAGTTTAGGGCCCGAATATGTCTCGATATGTGCGAGCCAAGTGGAGACGGTTCTGAATGAGCCGAGGAACTATCAGATATGAAGAATTCGACCATCTTGAAATGCCTTTTGAATCGATCCTCACGAGGCATTTTGGGTGTAGAGCGGTTTGGATAGACTATGAGTCCATAAAAAGATATCTGGCATCTGTGACAATACTCCAGCAAGTAAATTTCTATTAGTTGGTTCAAGTGGCAATGAAAGTGGAGAAATCTGAGGCAAGTAGTAGAGAAAGATTTAAGAAGAGGAAGATTTTTAGAGGAGCTTCTTCCTCCTCGGGTAAAAGATCTAGAGAGTCCCAAGCTGAGTTAGTATAGGGTTCGGCTACAAGAGGTAGAAGACAGGGAAGTACATTGGTACCTAGTTCTGGTAGAGGTGTTTCAACTGGACAAGGAGAGTCCCAGAGTGCCCTCATTTCCATAGACGACATTTGGGCGTGTGTAGATTATTGACAGGGGGATGTTTTAGATGTGAAAGCACTAAACACTTGATAGCGAATGTCCCCGAGAGTTAGGGGATAATAGGAGTTTGCCAGGTAGTGGCAAAGGGAGATTTGTTGCACCACCTTTGACTCGGGATCGAGGTAGGGGTCGAGGTGGCCTGATTCAGCATAGGGGACGTGGAGGTACAATGTCAGAGACAGTGGATCGTCTTATGCCTATAGCCTAGCACGAGCTTATGCTATGAAGGCTTGTGAGGATCAGGATTCTCTTGAAGCGATTGCTGGTATTTTCTCTCTTTATGATATTGAGATGCATGTTTTGATAGACCCTGGCTCTACTCATTCGTATATCTATACCGAAAATGTGTTTGATAGAATGCCATCAGTAGAGCAATTACAATATGATATGCTTGTTACTAGTCCCCTGGGACATAGTGTCAGAGTCAACCAAGTGTATAAGAACTGTCACCTAATGACTCATGATAGAGAGTTTCTACTGATCTACTTGCTTTCCGTTTCATGAGTTTGATTTAATTTTGGGAATGGATTGGTTATCCAAACATCGGGCTATAGTTGATTGTGATAAGAAAACAGTAAGGCTTAAATGTTTTGACCTGTCAAAGGTAACAGTACATGGTATCCAATCTGGAGTCGTGTCAAATGTAATTTCAGCTATGCAAGCCCGACGATTGTTGAGGAATGGTTGTGAAGCCTTTTTGGCTTTGGTGCTTAACTCTAAAAGAGGTCAAATAGAATTGGAAAATATTCTGGTTGTGAAAGATTTTTCGAATGTGTTCCTTGAAGAGTTACTTGGTATTCCACCTGTACGAGAAGTGGATTTATCTATTGAGATTTTACTGGGAATAGTTCCTACTTCTAGGGCACCATGCGGGATGAGCTCGATTAGTTGGAAAGAGCTAAAGATTCAACTACGAGAGCTTACCGGATAAAGGATTTGTCGACTAGTGTTTCTCCAGGGTGCACCTGTTTTGTTCGTGAAAGAAAGATGGCACCTACGGATGTGCAGTGATTATCGGCAAATCAATAATGTGACGATTGAAAAGAAAAACAAATACCCTTTGCAGGGTAGAAGATCTCTTTGATCGGTTAAAAGGCGGTGTCTTCCAGATAGACACTGTGATTAGATCTTATCGGTAGAGTGAAAGATGTCAATGTGTCGAAGACAACATTTAGAACTTGATATGGCCATTATGAGTTCTTGGTAATGCCATTTGGGTTGACTAATGCACCGGCAACATTCATGGATTTGATGAATAGGGTGTTTCGACCCTATTTAGATCAATTTGTCATGGTCTTTATTGATGATATATTGGTATATTCCAGAGATGAGCAGGAGCATAAGCAACATTTGAAAATAGTTCTACAGACTTTGAGAGAGAAAAAGTTGTATGCTAAGCTTAGCAAGTGTGCTTTTTGGCTAAAGGAAGTTTCATTCCTATGCCATATTGTGTCTGTTGAAGGTATAAGAGTGAAGCCTCAAAGTGAGTTTCTTGGGCCTAGTAGGATATTATAGAAGATTTGTGAAGAGATTCTCTATCATAGCTTCTTCGCTCACCAAATTACTCAGGAAAGGAGTAAAGTTTGAGTGGTCAGATAAATGTCAGAATAGTTTTGAACAGTTGAAAGAAATGTTGGTTGAAGCACCAGTATTGACGCAGCCTACCTCGGGAAAAGAGTACACCTTATACAGTGATGCTTTAGGCATTGGTTTGGGATGTGTGTTAATGTAAGATAGGAAAGTAGTGGCTTATGCATCAGGCGGGTTGAAGCCACGTAGACAAGAATATCTCACTCATGACCTAGAGTTGGCCGCGGTAGTGTTTGCTTTGAAAATATGGCGACACTACTTATATGGTGAAAATCACGGGGTATACGGATCATAAAGTCTCAAATATTTGTTAGCAGCGAAGGAGCTTAATTTGATTAACAAAGGTCAGTTGGAGTTGTTCAAAGATTATGAGTGTACAATAGACTACCACCCCGGAAAAGCTTATGTGGTAGCAAATGCCTTAAGTAGAAAATGTGCGGCTTTGTTAGCTCTGGCGCGGTGAATGGAGAATAGTATCGATGGAGCTATATTAGCTGATTAAGCGTAATATTTTAAAGCAAATGATTATAAGACGGCTCAGAAAAATGATGAAAGAGATGTAAGAAAAGCGTAGATGGTCGGAGATGGTGATAAGGCCAGTTTTTGATAAAAAGAAAGGCAAGAGGATTTGTATTTCGAGGACAAAATATGTGCCGGATGATAAAAGAGCTAAAGAAAAAAGTTGTTATTTGAAGCTCATAATGCGGTATTTACCATACATCTTGGGAGGTAATAAGATGTACCAAGATTTGAAACAACGATGCTGGTGGAAAGGAATGAAAAGAGTGTGACCAGTACGTATGCAAGTGTTTAACGTGTTAACGAGTTAAAAATTTGAACACCCGAGTTCAATAGTCTGTTGAATCCCCTTCCAATTCCTCAATGGAAGTGGGATAAAATTGCCATGGATTTTGTGTCGGGTTTTCCCCTCACATAACAAAAACATGACTATGTTTGGGTGATTGTTGATAGGCTCACAAAGTTGGCCCATTTTATACCAGTCAGGATTGGTATTCTATGGATTGACTAGCTGAGTTATATGTGGATGAGATTGTGCGATTGCATGGTGTGTTGTTGTCTATTGTGTTGGATAGAGATCCGCGATTTACATCGAAATTCTAAAATGAATTACAATTAGCCTTGGGAACTCAGCAATTTCAATATAACATTCCACCCACAGACAGATGGATAGTTCGAGAGGTTGATTCAAGTGCTCGAAGATATGCTTCAAGGATGTGTAATGGAATTCATTGGAAGTTGGGATAGGTATATTTCATTGATAGAATTTTCTTATAACAACAATTATCAATCAAGCATTGGCATGGCACCATATGAGGCTTTGTATGGTCGGAGATGTAGAACTCCTGTGTGTTGGACAAAACTGAATGAGCATAAAGTGATTGGTCAAGACATAGTTAAAGATCTGGCTAAAGTTCGAGGTTATTCGAGGTTAAAGGCTGCTAGTGATCGACAAAAGTCATATGCCGATTTGAAAATGAAGGACATTGAATATGAAGTGGTTGATAAAGTGTTCTTAAAGGTATCTCCATAGAGGAAGGTGCTTAGATTTGGGAAGAAAGGGAAGCTGAGTCTGAAGTTCATTGGCCCATATGAAGTTTTGGAGTGAATCGAACCAGTGGCATATCGATTGACACTCCCTCTAGAGTTAGCCAAGTTGCATAATGTGTTCCATGTGTCTATGCTTTAGAAATACCGTTATGATAAGTTGCACATACTACCAGTGCAAGAAGTACAAGTACAGACAGATTTTTCATATGATGAGGAGCCAAAGGCTATTTTGGCTCGAGAGGTGAAGTAGTTGCGGAATAACAAGTACAGTTAGTGAAAGTGCTTTAGCAACACCATGGTAGGGAAGAAACTACTTGAGAGTCAGAAGCAACTATGAAAGCGCAGTACTCGCAACTCTTTGATTCAGGTAAAAATTTCGAGGATGAAATTCTTTTTAAAGAGAGTTGTAACACCCAAAATTATACCTTGACAGTTTTATAACATGTTTCAGGTATAATAAAAGTAAATGTTTATTTTTTCGAAATAAAATAATGCTAAAAATAAAATAAGCAAAATCCGGAATTAAGTTAAGAGTCAAGGGTAAATTGGTAGAGTACCCGATTAAGGACCTAGTGACGTAAGAATAAAAGATTGTATGCGAAGTACAGAATTTAAATAAGTGGAATGCAAATAAAAGGAAGATGAAGGACCTACATGTAAAAATGGGAAAAGAATTCAAAAATGAGATAAGGCCAAACATGGCCTTATCTTAAAGCCAAAAATATCTTTTGGTCTTTGGGGATAGGGAAAAAACGGATAAGGGAGAAGAGAAGATAAGGAGAAGAAGAAAAAGAAGAAGAGGAGGGAAGAGAAGGAAGAAGGAAGGAGAAAGAAGAAGCGAATATGGATTCTTTGTGATTTTTACATGGAACTTGTTAGGAACTTTTGTATAGATTTTTGTATGGATTTTGGTATGAATTTTTGTATGGATACTTGTTTGGGGGTTTGGAATACCTCTTTTTGTGTAGACTCCTTATTTGGAATGGTTGTTTGGTTTGGTTGTGAGTGCCGATGGAGAAAAATTTATATAGAAAATGTTGGGTTTTATGGGAGATGTCATTTTTAAGCTGTAAACAACTGTTTAGTATAAATTGGTAGTCGGCTCGTCAATTGGTGATTCAAAATTATGGGTAAACTAGGCTTTTATAGAAGAACAAATCTCCTTGGAAATAGGTGTATGCAAATTTAGATGCAGTGCTACGAAAATTCGTCAGTAAAGCTACATTTGAGGTCGATTAAGTTTCAATTACGTCACGAGTTTTGGATTACGGAGCGGAGTTTGGTATTTAAGCCATAGAAGTTGAGTTTCACTTATCGAATTGAGTGATTAAAATTCTGAATAAAAACTAGACTTTTAGGAGAACAAATATTCGTAAAATAAGTATATCGAAATTGGGCGGTGAATGCAGAAAATTAGCGAAGTAAGGAATTAATTTGGTCCACTGAAATACGTCTCAAAGCAGTCCTTGAGCCCGAAGTAATTCCAGCTGTTTAAATCATAACTTGAGTTATCTTTTGGTCCCAGATAAGTGATTCAAATTTATGTACAAACTAGACATCTGGGAGAATAACTTTCATGAAGAAAGTATTATCAAATTATGTCTTTAATATTCCCATAAAATTTTCAAATATAAGACACAATTCCAGATTCTGTTCCTAGAAATTGTCCAGGAGTAGTTCGGACTAATTAGACATATACCGAATTAAAGTCGAATGACATGATGTTTTAATAGCAAGAAACTGAGACATAGGGTGATATATTGAGTTAGAAGATTATTTTCTCTAACAATCCCGTTTACATGGTCAACAATTGTAGTCGAAAATGGACTTGAGACTACACGAACTTTTTAGAGCGAAATTGAGTAATGGAATGAAGAAATTGGCTATAAGGTTATATAATTGTATTGTTATATGAAAAGGCTTAAGAGAATACGTATAATTGTATTATACGAAAAGTGCAAAGTACAATTAAATGTTTATAAGAGATTATTTGATAATGAATATCTCATAAGTATACATGATATTAATAGTTATTCATGTATATGAAATATCTTTTTCTGATACCTGAAAGATTGTTAAGAAAACATAATAAAATTGATTGCTTGCTTATGACCGGGAGTTGGATAGATAGGCATGCCTATAGGGATACGATTCTTTCTTGACACACAATTTCACAGGATATCGAGGCCTTGGTTGGGTCGATGACATAGATCCGTTTGAATCATTGCATGGCCAGGTTGGGTCATACGGATAGAGATCAGCATGCCAAATCTGATGATGAATTTAGCCGATTTTTATCTGGTTCTTTCCGTATCCATAAGGTTTATGTAGGCGTAAACGTAAAAGAAAATAGCGAGTATAAGCAAAATGTGATGTATATATTATATGACATGATAGAAGCATAACCTTTGCTATGTAATGATAGTATACGGTTACAAGAACAAGAAGTAAAGTGTAAGATGACACTAAAAGTATATGAAATATGATTAGAAATGAAACATGTTATGAACAGTAGATATGAGAAATGAATAAGTATATGTAAATGTTATATTTGTCATAAGCATATGCATGTATCTAAAGTGAGATGATTCTTATTAGGGGTTGTCCACAACTATTATTCTTATTAAGCTATAAGCTTAGCACGGGTGTTTCATCTGTGTAGGTATAGAAGAGGAAACTGGAGGATAGGACAATCCGCATTAGCAATCAAAGTTAACACATCACTAGGTACCCACTGAAAGACCATTTGATTTAATGTATATGTATTTTTGTTTAACTTTTTATGCTTAATGTAAATATTGTAAATGTTGAACACTTCCATATATGGAGCTTGTATATATTTTGTAATCCGTTGCTATAAATATATTACAAGTTAAATGTTTAACATTATATAAATGAACAAGGTTAAAGTTTATAAGTTTGTAGTAAATAAGAAAAAAAAAATGAAACCCTCGCTTGACATTGGGTGCCGAGTTGGGGGCGTCACAAGTATCACCTGAGAATAGCCAAGATGACTTGAGAACTCGAGGGCTAGTGGAACAATCCCTCCCACTAGCTCGAGTATCAGAGTTGATCTAGGGGGTCATGAACGCTCCAAAGAGCGGTCAAGACGACTCTCCTCGTAATAATGTGATGGTTAAGTATTTTATTTTCCAAATTGAAGGTTAAGTTAAAATACTTTTGTAAATTTATTTCCCAATTTTTGGGGGGCGCTAGGCCTTATGTAGGCCCGTCCCTACTCATAGAACTGTAATTAGATAGATCTTTAGAGTGACATGGCCTAAACCACATCAAAGGCCTTGCACAGCTCTTTCAACCACCCAGAGAACTAACATCCTCTCTAACGACCTCAAAGATATATTTTATAATTAAAAGTTTCAAATATATAGTCTTTTTTTTTTCTTGAGATTTAAGTTATAAGATTATAACAAATTCAAGTTTAGTGAGAGTGTATGTTATCAAATGAATTTTCATCTATGACAAAATAAGTTATAACATTAGTAGAATCACATCAAAACATTCAAAACCATATAATAAAGAAAATAAATTTAGATAACCCATGACATGCAACAAATAAAAAAATAGTAAATAATATTAATAAAAAAGTGAGTTTGAGTATGAAACAAATATTCCATAATCTTTAAGAGAGGAACATTAGTATAGTTTATATAAAATTGTTTTTGTATAACCAGTAAATATATAAAAATTAAGAAAAAATTAATGTAATTTTAATTATGATTTAAATGATATTTTGAACTAACTTTTAGTTATAACCAAAAAAAGAAGAAAATAAAATAATTTAATTATTTTTTGACAGCTAAACACTTTAATTACAATAGTAAATTGTCCTCATCGAGAGTCGAATAAGGGATGCCTCCCCTTCATATGTCCTACCTTTTTGAAACGTTGAGTGTTCTAATACATAAGCTAGACATATATATATATATATATATATATATATATATATATATATATATATATATATATATATATATATATATATATATATATGATAGAGGCATGAAGAGCAACACGTGCACATGCCGACATGGCTTGAGCCTCCACCTTATGAGAGGAATTCGAAGGTACAAACCCCGATAAAATAGCTCCGATAGCCCGTAGAGGGATCCAACCTATGCGAGCACATGGAGCTGATCGGAAATCGAAGCCACCTTGCGGAATGTCGAGTGATGTAGGTGGTCAAAGAAAACTCATGTAAAGGAAGACGCCCGAGTCTCCGTGATCCGCTTTTTCCCCGGATTAGGAAAGAAAGATCTCACATGATCCGCGGCTCCTCCATCGTCGCGGTCGATTCAGTGATAAGGAAAAAGAACTCACCCGGCGATAAATATGTTGTATGCCGTCCTAACGGAAAGTAACCGCTATTTTCCCTTATAAATACCAACGTTCACGCCATGGAAGGTCTGCAGCGGCAATTCTTATTTATAAACGGTTGATTCTTTTTCATAGGAAAAACTGACTTTTCCATCAAAGTGGCGTAGGCACACCCACAATCGGATCACCTTTTGTGCAGTTGCGGGTTGCTGACGATTTGATCCATCGAGGCAGAGCCTAACGGTCTCAAGGCTCTAGCCGATATCGGTAAAAGCACCATCAGTTTAGGCGCTGTATGCGCCAGGAGCAACGGTTCCTTTACAAAGTGTCACGTAGGAGCGGCGGTTCCTTTACAAATAAAACTAAATTCTCGGTGGTGATGGTATCGACTGAAACATGGCGGGGAGTCACGCTAACCCCCTGGAATATAAGACAAGCGAGAGCAACCTAGATGGCCAATGCGCCGGGGCAGCTCACCGAAACCTCTGGCTTGTCTTGCGGCCAGAGTGGAGCGCTCCGTATCGCCAACCAGCGTTTGCTAAGAGACTTGGAGGAACTCACTCGACAAATGCAGCTGCAGTAGGAAGAACGACAACACCCAACATTCCTCAAGTCCGATCCTTGGAGGAACTAATGAAACTAAGAGCCGATCATATAAGCCACAGGAGGACTACAATGAGGGGATTCAGTGATTTCTTGAGGTAATGAACCCACCCTTTATTAGCCGGAGATAGGGGAACGGTCATGGGAGCAGCGTTTTCGGGACATCCAGCAAGAGCTCAGCTGCGTGAGGGAAACGGTGAAAGAACGAGCTCTAGTCTCCATGGATGCGTTAGTACAACAAATGGAGTCCCCGTTCACGGCAGAGGTACTGCACTTTCCTCTCCCAGTGAAGTTTAGAATGCCCCAAATCGAAACGTTCAACAAAAAAAAAAGATCTTGTAGACCACCTCAATACCTACAAGAATCAAATGGAGTTACAAAGGGTACGGGACCCGATCGAGATCTTGAGCTTCGCCATCACACTAAAGGCAGGCTTTAGCACGGTTCTGACAGGCTCCCATTACGTCGATTTCATGTGAGAGAGCCATGCGCCAGCGTTCGTCTCCGTTTTCATCGAACGGACATACGAGAGCCCAGAGCCATCATTTGCGACCATAAGGTAGAGACTGTGAGAGAACCTAAGGTCTGACCCGAGAGGTTTAATGCGGAGTCTTTAAAGGTAGACATCCCATACGAGAAGTTTTCCATCACCGCTTTCATCGCCGGACTTGGCATGCAGTCGAAAGATCTGATGTTTTCCATCTCAAAGAACCCTCAGGCAAGTATGGCCGAGGTGCTCGCTAAAGCGGAGAAGTATATCAATGGCGAGGAAGCCCTTCTATCTAAGTGGAAAGCTCTTAACGAAAGGAAAACAGGGCGAGAAAACGAGAGTGGAGCCCCAGGAGACGAGGAGATAGGGATAGATCCCCGCGAAGGGACAGAGAGGGCAGAGAATGATCTCTAAAGAGACGAGGCAACGTCAAGGACTACTTGGGCCCACCTTAACCCAAGCTACAACAACGATATCCACCTAGGCAATTCACCCCCTTGACAGCCACGGTGTCACATGTCCTACGTGAGACTCAGCACGAAAAGTTTTTAAGGTGGCCGTCTCAAATGAAGATAGACCCAGCAAAGAGAGACTTAACCAAGTATTGTGAATTCCATAGGGATCACAGACACCGAACAAATGATTGCATCCAGTTGAGGAAGGAAATCAAATACCTGATCCGACATGGACATCTAATTCTCTTTGTGGCCTCAAAGGTCGAGGCCGAATACTAGCCAATCGCTCGTCGGTACTTGACTCAGCACTAGCGACCCCTGGGGGAAATCAATGAATCTGAGGAAGGTTTGCGGGGAGGAGGTCGACTCGGCCGTGAGGCTCATCGTGCAACATCGGAATAAGGGAGATCTTGGAAATACAAGCGTCTATCCAAACTCCTCGGCTAGACACCACCATAACTTTTTCGGACTCCGACATGGAAGGATGCCAGCAACCTCATGATGATCCGCTGGTAGTAAGGGTCGTCGTAGCCAACAAAACAGTACACAAAGTCCTGGTTGACAATGGAAGCTCGACCGACATCATCTTTGTGTCAGCCTTTGATAAAATGGGCATCGGAGGATGGGCGGTCAATGCCCACCTACGGGGTTCTCTGAAGAGTCTTGCCCACAGGGTGTCTGATTGGTGCTCACTTTGAGAGATCCCTCGTGTCAGGCAACAACGACGGTGAGGTTCCTCATAGTGGATGCCCGTCAGCTATCATCTTGTTAGTGGAGCCTTCCTCAATACCATAATAGCCATCCCTTCCTTTATCATATGGTTATCAAATTTACTTCTTGAATGGGGTAAAGATGGTTCGAGGAAATCGAGCGCATAGCCGAGGAGTCTTCGGCATTAATAAAACAAAATGCGGTAGGCAACATCTATGGAGCCCGAGCTCGACAGCAAGAGATGAGATGAGCTTTTGGAAACCTACGCCCTCAGAAGAACTAGAACCGGTACAACTTGATGAACAGCCAGAACATCTCGTCTACATTGGATCCAAATTAGCCAAAGATGTCAGGGACCTACTCATCCACTTCTTGAAACATAACATGGAAGTATTCGCCTAGAAGCAGGAGGATATGGGGGGAATTGATCCCGCAATGATCACACACATGCTGAACATCAGCCCCTCCTTCAAACCTGTCAAGCAAAAAAGAAGGAGTTTTGCCCTAAAAAGGCAGAAGGCGATCGATGAAGAAGTTAACAAACTCCTCCAAGGCAAAGCTATCCGAGAAGTAGAATACCTTGATTGGTTGGTGATTAGTACCCAAATAGTGCAATTTTGAGCCTTGTTTATAGTAGGTTTTATGCGCTTTTTGCGTACTAATCGACTTCAATAACTCAATTGATACATTGGGTCCCGGCTTTATTACTGATCGCATTTTTTGTAGCTATTTTTAGTAGTTTTGCAGGTCAATTATCTCATAATTCTTCAATTCGATTCAAACACGATGAAACCAAGCCGAATTCGAAGATGCAAGGTCGAATTAGAGGAATTTTGGAGCAAAAACATTGAAGAGAAGGAGCATGTAGAAATTTTTGCAGGGTTGCAAAAGTTTGTAACCTGCAAATTTCGCATGTTGCGAAAATTTCGCAGGTTGCCAATTTTCGCAACTTACGAACACTGCTTTTTGACACACCTTTTGGTGGTTTTATACAAGTTTGCCCTCATGTAATTTTGGTTTTTTAAAGCATTTTTGTAATTTCCTTATACTGAGCACCTATATAAGCTCAATACTGCTTGTAATCAAATCAACTTTTTGTCACTCCATGTCCAATTAAGGAAGTGGCACGAAGCTTCCTGCCACTTCTTTGTTGGTGATTTCTCTTCTTCTCCCTTCACTTTCTTGCACTTTCTTGGTAATAAATACCCTTGATGACAAATCAAGGGATGCTAGCATAAACCCCCCCCAGATCCTTGAGGGAAGGCAGTAGTGCTGATTTTTGGAAACCTTTGCATCTTCTCTTCTCTTCATGTATGTGTTAGAATTATTTGGTGCTTTACTTCTCACCTTAGGTTAGAAATCTCTTAAGCATGCTCTCCTAATGTGTGTGTACTTGGCAAGCTTTTTGGGTTCAGTGGATACTTTCACTAGATTTACTGATGCTCAGTTAGTTGTCTCCTATTAGTTATTGTAGGATAGGTTTTTGAGATGTGTTTTCACTGCTAGGGACATTTATGCCTAATCAAATGCCATCTTTCAAAAGGAAAACTCTTAGGGCTTAGGTTTTAAAGCTAAATAAAGATCCGGTTTGGGAAATGACTATATGTCATGCTCCCCAACGTGAGGAAATAGACCCTAGCACATGTCGGTTAACTTTAGAACCCTTAACTGAGTGGCTGAGACTTCAGGATTTCTCTTAACTTTTTTACATCGAGTTCTTTGATCTTTAACCATTCACACATGCATTTTCCTAAAATACCATAAAATCTGACAAACACCATTGCAATGCCTTCCTTAACTCTTCTCTTACGAAAACCCATCCTTGTGTTCGACCACAGAGCCCAGCATCTTTGCGAGGAGCTTTGCTACGTCAGTAGTAGGAATCCTAGGTTATAAATTTTGTTGATTCCGAACATCTACTTGGCTAAAACGAATCCGTTGCCGGGGATGGTGCCCTAGTGAGAAAGAAAAACAGTGAACTTGTGATTCACATCACAAGTTTTGGTGCAATCTCATTTATTTTTTATCTTATCATTTTTCCCCACTTGCGGGTTCAGCTGCGGGAGAGTTGAAAAGTTCAGCAGCAGGGAGTGAAAACTGACACAGTGCGTTTGTACCCCTGTTTCGATTTTAGCTAACCATAACCTTTTTGTTAGTCTTGTTTTTGTTGGTTTCTCGCTTGTGGTGTGTTAATAGCAGCTTATGCAGTGGGACGAAGCTCTTGTAAGGCGAGATGGAAAGGCTAGGTGCTCCGATTGAACAAGAATTTGTGAGATTAGCTGCACACCAAATCAGGATGGAGACCCACGCTGTGAAGAGCAATGAAAGACAAGCGGGGGGTTCATTGTGAACTGATACATCTGAGATCAATGAGGGATCACATGCCCTGAGGTGAGTGCACCCTCATGCATTATACCCCCTGCAGAGGATGTGGCAATGAGACCTTATTTGGTACTCCTGCTCCCGACTTTTCATGGTATGGAAAAAAAAAACCATACACACATATTCGGGATTTCGAGGAGGTTTGCACTACTTTCAAGGAGGGTGCATTTGATATGGACTTGCTCAAGCTGAAAGCCTTCCCTTTGACATAAGATAAAATGGTGGCTTAATTCAGACCAGGACATCAGAATGAAATTTACATTCTGGTGAATTTTTGAAGAAGTTCTTGATTGCCCGTAAGACCGACAACCTATAAAGAGGAAAATCTACACCTTTGCAGCTCATGACAGTGAGAAATATTATCAATGCTGGGAAAGGTATTTGGAGACCATCAGTGCATGCCCTCACCATGGCTTTGATACATGGATGCTTGTGAATCATTTCTACGATGGAATGCCCCCTTCCATGAAACAACTCTTGGAAACCATGTGTGGAGGGGACTTCCTCAGCAAAATTCCTGATGAAGCTATGGACTTCCTTAACTACGTGGTAGAAACCTCCAAAGGATGGGATGAGTTGAACCCAAGGGAGGTAGAGAGAATGAAATCAACAGTAAACCCGAGGGGAGGCATTTATTCACTGACGGAGGATGTGGAACTAAATGCTAAGTTGTCATACAGACGAAGGATGGAAGGGCAGGAGAAACCACCAGAGGAGTACGGGCAATGAATGGGCATCACATGCAGTCGACTATGTTTTGATTGTCAATCTTGATCATCAGGGAGAGCATTGTCCAATTTCCCCTCGGTAAAGGATTTGATGGTTGAAAATGCGATGTTGTGGGCGAAAATAGGCCACCAGCGATGCCAGTGTAGGTAACATATAATCCCATTTGGAAGAACCACCACCCCAACTTTGGCACAGAGCTAGCCTCACGTATATGTTCCCCGAGTACATCGACGCTTGATATGGGTCCACCTCTCGGCGACGCGATATGCCAACCTCATCACACGTGGACGACTATCATGAATTTGAAGCGGAGTGGTGGGGAATTTTGTAAGAAGGCAGAGAAAACTATCAATGCCCAGATTAACCAAAAAATAGAAAAGGTAGAAAGCTCCATGGACAAACGAATTGATGGGCTTCACAAAAGCCTGAGTAAAAAAATTGATACCATGCAGTCATCCATCGGTGGCACGAACGATCGGCCACAGTGCGGAGAAAGGAGGTTCCCACTCCCGGACAACGCGATCTAGGGAGTGCATGAACTAGCTTTCGTGAGCCTCACAGAAAGAATGGATGAAGTCCAGGCCCTATACTTTGAAGTGGTAAGGAAATTAGTGTAATACCCAGCTGGGAAAAACCAAGGAAACGAGGAGGAAGTGGAGTCTTAACACATATTCATCAAAGAGGATTCGATGAAAGAAAGCATGCCCCCCCCACCCCCCCCCCCCATTTCCCCAAGCACTAAGAGGCAAAAAGAAGGCTTCTAAGCAAGAAGGCATCCTGGAAGTGCTGAGGCAGGTCAAGGTGAACATCCCATTGCTTGATATGATCAAACAGGTTCCAACCTATGCTAAATTTCTAAAGGACTTGTGCATAGTCAAAAAGGGGTTGGGCATTAATAAGAAGGCCTTCTTGACTGAACAAGTTAGCTCTATCATCCAGTGAAAAACCTTGTTGAAATACAAGGATCCAGGATCCCCCACCATCTCAGTCAACATTGGAGGGACCTGCATAGACAAGGCACTGTTGGATATGGGAGCCAGTGTCAACCTCTTTGCCATGTACTCGATGTCTGGCAGTTAGGTTTTAGGGAGAGTTTGAAGTCTACTAATATCACCCTATCCTTAGCATATCGATTAGTGAAAATACCAAAGGGGATAGTTGAGGATGTCTTGGTAAAGGTAGATAATTTCTATTATCCGGTGTATTTTGTGGTTCTTGATATAGAGCCAATGGCAGAGAGCACTCACCAAGTGCTTATCATGCCGAGCCATTTTTGGCCACGGTATTACTATAATCAGGCTGGCAGGAATGGGGTTATGCGGTCGCCTTAAATGACATGACTTTGGGCTGACATTTTCACTTGAGTAGAGGATAAGCTAGCGAGGATGGGAGCGGAAGTCGGAAGAACGCCTAGAGTGGCACGAGGGCGAAGGAGAGTATAGTGTTCATGAGCTGTGAGAAGAATTAATAGAAAACGAGAAGCGAGTTGATGAAGGATCAGTGCATCGGTCACCTTCCTCAATCTTGTCATGCCACCGGCACCACTAGAGCATCATGCTTAACAACCCGGGAAGCGGTTGAATTCAAGCTGTGGCACCTCACTTCTTGACATGGGAGCTTCTCCTCATGACCCCATTGAAACCTATTACTTGACATAGCAGGGAGTGGTTCACTGCGGGAACTTGGAAACCATTCGAATTTTAATGAGATTTTTGTTTTATTTTATTTCAATTTTAAATTAGGATTTTCATTAATATCCTTTAATTTCCAGAAATTTTGTGAATTTTCTTATTTTCTGGCTTAACTTCTCATAATTTTTGGTTTTGTATTGTTGCGGTGTTCCCGGTACAAGGGGAGAAATTTGCACGAGAATTTCGGTTTGTGAAAATTTTGCGGGGTGCGAAATTTCGCGACTGTGAGAATTTCACGAGTTCTTGTAGTCGACACAGGGCTGTGTTCATCTTCTCCTCCCCCTACTGACCTCTTCGTTTCTGCCAACCCTCCGTTTCACGCTCCTGCAATTAAATTTTATAATATTTTGAGTCATTCAATTAATGGTCATTAAAAGCCATTAATTCTTCATATCTTCCCACCTACCCCTCCTCCCCTTTATAAACCCTTGTTCCATTTCATTTTCAATTCACACTTCATCCTTCCAGTTTCTGAAAAACCTTTCTCCTCTCAAGTTTGCTCTCTCCACGAGGCGGAGCAGTGGCAAAGATGAGGGCTCATTCTTCGGCGCGGTGCGCCGGGGCCCCAATCCCCTCACAGGGACCTCCACTCCGGCGCCCGGCTGCGCGACGCCTCTCTGTGCGCGGCCGGTGCCGGCCCCTAGGCGTGCCTCTTTGCCACGCCCCTGCATTGTTGCTTCCCTGTCCCGGTTCTTTGTGCAAAGCCACCCTTTGCGGTGATGCTGAGGGTTCCTCCTCTATGGCCCCTCAGAGGAGATATCATACCCGGGTTGGGCCCACTCCACCCGCTCCTTCGCATCCCAAGCCAGCCCGGAGGGGAGGTCACGCCCGACTTGAGGTCTCGGACTTGGGCTGGGAGTCATCCACTTAGAGATCGGGCGCCACCACTCTCACGCCTTATCAAGGTATTGCCCGGAGCCCAGACTTATCCGGCATCCATCATTATGCGGCCTTACCCACTACGACTACCATCCGGGAATGTTGATTTGTATGGGAGAAGATTTCCATGGGGGGGGTGTCTTACGATCTCAGGCATTTATCGCGGACCCAAGGCTCCGAGACTCCATGCTCCTCGTACATCGATACCATCTGGAGCCATTCATGGTGCCACGTCAGTTCTATTATCCTCGGGTAGTCATCGAGTTCTATCATACGATGACATCTAGGTGTGAGCCAACGTGCTCTTCATTTTTTCCTCGATGGTAGGCGGGGAGGATGCTTTAGGAACCTCGACATCCGCATTTGCTCTCCGTGGTGGTCTATTGTGTGACGGGTTATAGGCAGTGGCCCCGTCGACCGACCCGAGGAGATGGTGAAGCTTCTGCTACATGGATGCTCTTTGGTGGGTTGATATTATTCAGACGGCATCTCCTGTAGCGTATGCTTCTGATAGACCACATTTTGAGGTCTAATATGTTTCCGCCGGCATGTTAATACGGAGGAGGAGCTATCTTGGAAGTGTTATATCGCATTTCGGAGAGGATCTTTGGTTCAGCTGGTAGTGATATAGCGTCACTTATTTCATTTAGGGGATAGAGTCCACGCCTGATGCCGCCTTGAGTCCTGCCTCTTGTTTCCTAGACTTTATGTCGGTGCTGAAGCACATTGGGTTCCCAGAAGCCAAGGCCTCGGTGGAGCGTCGTCGCGGCTGTGAGGCCACCCTTGCTATTGATCGATGGGCGGGCGGGCCTCGAGCCTTCATCTTCCTTTCGGGATCGGGACGGGACGAGCTGGTGATGATGGTCCTCGGGGACTGTCCTATGGGCGAGCCTGCTTTGGGGGCCTCCCGGCCTGGCTTCACGGTACCTCTGGTCTCTTCGGCTCCGGCATCGATTACCTCGGCTCACGATGCCCTCTGCCCTCGAGCTGCGAGCCCCATGCCCAGCTGCTCCGGTCGGTCATAGCTGGTAGAGCACCTTCGCCTTGCCCCGCGGTACGTACCCTCTACGCGGGGACTCTGGCTTTATGGAGCGGTCCGCTACATTCGGCCACTACGACTTCATTGCGGCCTCACGGGCCACACTTGCGAGGAAGGGATGGCCACTTAGAAGTAGTGAAAGGTCTGGATCGGAACCCGACCCTCATCGCCATTTCTGAGTCACTTGGGCCTCCCGGTGTCTCTCGCATGCCACCTTTCCGGAGTCTCAGATATCCCTCCCTCGGCAGGATCAGCTCCTCCACCATCGGCCCCTACAGCTTCCTTGGTTGTGTTGGCAGCTACAGCAGCATCGGCTACTTCACCAGCGACACCTCGGCTGCCCGGTCGGATGATCCTTCTCCCAGCCTGCAGATTGAGGAGGTTCCACTTCCCCACACTTCTTTCTGGATTAGATTCTTGGGGCAGTTAGTGTTGGAATTGATGTTCATACTTTTGATTTTAGTTTTACTTGTACTACATGCTCAGCAAAGCCCATTTTTGTTTATGGAGAGCTACATTTACTTTGCAAAGTCGAAAATTTGTAAATTCACCTTGATATATATAATACAAATCTATTTTTTCTACACTTTTGCATCTCACATTTTATATTATATTGTTGTGGTTTTTCCTTTCACAGCTAAATTGAAAAAATTGAAGCACTGTATGATACCAAATGCTAGAATGGTTCCATGCCTGATTGAGTTATTGGTCAGTGAATGACCTTGGTAATTACCCCTTGTCTTCCACCATTCTCTAGCCACACACACGGTTCACATTTAGTTTTCATCAATTGGCTAAGAAGTTGCTTTCTCTTTTGCTAATGGCCATAGCATGGTTGTGACCCATAATAGATTAGAGTTCCTTAAAAAGAAGGCGATGAGTCTTAAAAAGAAAAAGAAAACGAAAGAAAAGAAAAAAAAGAGCAGAAATAAGCGGCGTCGCTTTGTGAAACAGGCAGTTCGAGGGTCATGACGAAAAGCCTTTAAAGCACAGTGCCTGGCCAACTGGTTGAGTCACCCAAACTTAGTGCATTTCCTTCACATGGGTGGATGGATGGATTTAGCAGGTTATGCGTCTTTAGTTCTCGAAATCATTCGAAGTCCGGGGTGAAACCTGAAGAGTTAATGGTCGAAAGATCCTTATGGCTTGGTGCCCTAAACCTTAATTGGTTGGGAGTCATCGGTAGATCCCCGTTACACTGACTTTGGTGAAGTCGAGTTTTCAGCATTGCACCCTACGATACAATAGAAGTATGAAATAAGTGTGGAATTGAATCTATTTAGGTTGGTCCACAATTTGAGGCATTGGCGATGGTTGGTTGGGAGTAGCTTAGCGACTTATTGGTACAAGTGATCACCCAAAGCCGCAGATTGTGGTGGAAATTGAGGCTGATTTCCTTGGAATAGTGGCGCACGAGCTTGTCACGTATGGCATTTTGTTTTCCCAGTGGTCTTTATGCGAGTCCCGATTTGTCATGCGAAGGTTGGGCATTATTTGCACCGCTTTTGAACAGCCACAATCCATTTTTGCAAAAGCTGTATCCATGATCTTCCTTCTTTTTAGCATCGTTCTTCAGGAATTTGTAATGTGTCTCGGTTGGGGGGAGTGATTAGTACCCGAATAGTGAAATTTTGAGGAGCCTTGTTTATAGCGGGTTTTTATGCGCTTTTCTGTCTTAATCGACTTGATAACTCAATTGATACATTGGGTCTAGGCTTTGTCTTGTCGCATTTTTGTAGCTATTTTTAGTAGTTTTCTTGAATTGAAATACCTCATAATTCAACAATTGATTCAAACATGATGAACTGGCTTGAATTCGAAGATGAGGTCGAATGGAGGAAGATTTTGGAGCAAAAATATTGAAGAGAAGGAGCCTTTAGAAATTTTTGCAGGGTTGCAAGTTTCAACTGCGAAATTTCATGAGGTTGTAATTTAGCAACTGCGAACACTTTAACTGACACGCCTTTTGGTGGTTTTATACAAGTTTGCCCTCATGTAATTTTGGTTTTTTAAAACATTTTTGTAATTTCCTTATACTGAGCACCTATATAAGCTCAGTACTGCTTGTAATCAAATCAACTTTTTGTCACTCCATCAATCAATCAAGGAAATTGGGCCACGAGCTTCCTCCCTCTATTTGTTGATTTTCTCTTCTTCTCCCTTCTTTTCTTGCACTTTCTTGGTAACGAAACACCCCTTGATGACAAATCAAGGGATGCTTGGCTAAAACCCCCCTGATCCTTGAGGGGGAAGGCCACTGGTGCTGATTTTTGGGCTTAGCTGCATGTTCTCATGCTCTTCATGTACGTATTTAAGGGTATTTGGTGCCCCTGCTTCTCACCTTAGGTTAAAATCTCTTAAGCATGCTCTCCCTTAAGTGTACTTGGCAAGCTTTTTGGGTTCAGTGGATACTTTCACTAGATCCACTAATCTGGATTGGTTATGCCATATTAGTTATTGTAGGGGTTTTTAGATGTGTTTTCCCTTGCTAGGGACATTTATGCCTAATCAAGTACCATCAAAGGAAAACTCTCTTAGGGCTTAGGTTTTAAAGCTAAATATAGTCAGGTTCGGGGAAATGACTATATGTCATGCTCCCAGCCTTGAAGCAGGCAGGCACATGTCGGTTAACCTAAGTCCTTGGCCTGGTATTTGAGACTGGGATTTCTCTTAACTTTTTACATAAGTTCTTTAGGTCTTGACCATTCACACACCTTTGTTTTCCCACAAACCTTATAAATCCAACGAGAAAAACACATTTTCAATGCTGCGTAACTCTTATATACGAAGAAAGCCCATCCACGTGTTCGACCACAGAGCCAGCTATCTTGCAGTAGCTTTGCTACGTCAGTAAAAGGAATCCTAGGTTATAAATTTTGTTGATTTCGAACACCTACTTGGCTAAAACGAATCAGTTGGCTAACGTAGTCCTTATCAAAAAGGTAACGACAAATGGTGACTTTGCATTGACTTCACCAATATCAGCCAATTACGTTAGAGATGGCACCCTTACATGGATCGACTGTGGTGGACCCGTAAGTAGGCCCTGAGCTTCTCAGCTTTGTGGAAGCTTTCTCGGGATACAACCATATGGAATGGACTGATGACAAGAGGCCTCGTTCGTAGCTGGGCGAGAGTGCGTCTTGTTACCCGGTGATGCCGCCGGGTTGAAGAAGTAGGGCCACATATCGAGGCTAGGAAACATAATGTTTTAGAAGCAGTTAGGAACATCTGGAGAACAACACATAAATGACATCTTTGGTAAATGATTAAGGTCAAGCTCCACATAGGCCACTGGTGAGTCGTTCAGGTCTGAAGCTATAACATGAAGTTAAATCCCGACCAACTATGACTTCGGGTCGGTAGGAAAATGCTTGGGTTTCATGGTCGTGGTGAGGAATAGAATCTGGAAATCCGAGGATAAGATAAAAGTAGGTGTAGACATGTACCCACCTTCGAACACCAAAGTTCAGTTTGGTAGGAGAATAGCCTCTCTAGCCGCTGTGTGAGATCCCGGCCGGCCAGTAGATAATTTTCTTCGGGTTACGAAAAGGTTTTCCCTTTGGGACGCCCGGTGCGAAGAGAGAATTCTCGGCCAGCCCCAGAAACATACCTAAGCTCCCCTCCCATCTTGGTAAGTCCCTCGAGGAGAGCTCTTACCCTTTATTTGAAGTAGTTTGATTTCTGACCAACAGCCACAGTCAGAGCGGGATGGAATCTGACAATGGGTTTACTATTGCAGCTAGAGCTGGGAGCGGTGGAAGATATCCAAAGATGGAAAGGTTGATCCTAGCATTGGTAACCCAGCTGCTTTGGGGAAGCCGATCATATTTCCGAGGCTCACACTGTTGAAGTCCTAACGGGAGCACGGTGGGACGGATCTTGCACGATCGGAGACCTCGGGAAGACTGATAAAATACGCCATAGAGCTTAGTGAGTTCGACATCAAATATAAGCCAAGGACGGCGGTTAAAATGCAGGTTTTGGCAGACTTCATCGTGGAATTCACCTTCTAAATGCCAGCTGACCCTCAAGAACTACTTAATTGGCGTTGACCTACCCATCTGGGTGATAAGTCGATGGGCCTCCAGTTTGAAGAGCGGATGCGGGTCTAATTTTGACCTCCCTAGATGAGATTGACGTGGAGTACGCCCTCAGATTCGGATTTCAAGCTTCCAACAACGAGGCCGAGTACAAAGCTGTCATAGTCGGGCTTAATCTTGCTTACTCCAGGGAAGCTGATCAACTGGAGATATGTAGTGACTCCCAATGGGTGGTAAAATATATAGAGGACTCCTACGAAGCCAGGGGTGAAAAAATGATCATTTACCTCGAGTCTGTTTGCTTAAAAAGTTTACACGAGGTTGGTCGGGCATGTCCCGGGGCGAGAACACGAGGCGGATGCCTTAGCAAAGCAGCGACAACACACGGGAGGATCTAGATGGCGTCTGGTCGAGGCACCTCCCAGAACCCTCGGTGAACATCGACGGTGAGGAAGTGTCCCCAAGTAATGTACAGCCGAGGAATTTGGATGGACCCCATCTAGGATTACTTGGTGGACGGAACCTTGCCAATCGATCTAAAGAAGGCCTCCAAGCTCAGGACGAGGTTGGCTAGATTCACCATTCATCGAGGAACCCTATATAAATGAGGCTTTTCGACACCCATCCTTAAATGCGTGGGAAAGGAAGACGCTAATTACGTGCTTAGAGAGGTGCATGGAGGTATGCGTAGCCATATCGGAGCAGGTCATGGCGACAAAGACACTAAGACAAGGATGTGCCTGATACTGAGGCATACGGGTTGGTAAAGAAATGCAAGATCTATCGAAGCGTGCACCGATTCCTTACCTCCCTTAGACGACCTAAATCCGCAAGCCCTTGGCCGCTAGCAGTGAGACTGAAGCATTGGGACCCATACGGATTGGGAAGGGCGATAAGATTCATCGTGGTAGGAGTGGATTACTTCACCGATGGAATTTGGCCGACCATTAGCAGCGATCAGGCGAGTAAGTGCGTAACTTTGTGTGTGGTCCATAATATACGGAGTTGGAATCCTAAAGTCCTAGTATCTGATAATGGGATATAGTTTGACAATCCCAGTTCGAAGATTTTACTGTGACTCGGAATCAAAATTACTACTCATCTGACTCATCACTTGATCCGATGGACAAGCAGAAGTCACTATAAGGACTCTCAAGGCAGCGCTAAAGACTAAATTGGAAAATCTAAAGGAAAAATGGGTAGAATACCTCCTCGAGGTGTTGTGGGCCTCTGAGAGACCGCCCGGATCAGCAGCCGAGAAACCCCGATTTGCCACGGCATTTGGCCTGGAAGCGTAGCACCGTCGAGGTTGAAATTTAAAGTCACGAGTTGAGTTAAGTAAATACCAACCACAACGAGGAAATTCTCCACTTGAACCTTTATCTCCTAGAAGAAAAATGCGAGCAAGCCACAAGGCGTCATAGAGGATTGTAAAGGAAGACAGGTGAAATATTTCAATGTCGAAGGGTCGAGACGAGGATTTTTAAGCTCGGCTTGACCTGATTAAAGAAACTCCACTTGTGAGGGAAAGACCTACGGGAAGCTGGGACCTAGCAGGAAGGACCTTCACGATGGTATCGCGAATAAGTTCAGCACGGCAACTCACAGACTTCAAGCGAGAGGAGGAAAAACCTTGCCACACTCTTGGAACGCTGAGCACCTCAGGTGTTTCTACCAATAGACCTCGGATTGTAGCTTTTAATAAGAAATTCACAGTTTTATTATAATAACAGGCTTTGTTCATTTTTGGCTTGATTAATATTCTCGCAGATCAATAAAAAAAAGAAAAAAATAAAGAAAGGGGAACAAACATCAGACAAGTACACACGTTTCCAAAAGATTGTACTTTTATTTCAGTTATCTCAGAAGATTACAATCAGCAAAGCCGTTCTCTACATCTCAGGAAACTACAATTAGCAAGGTCGTTCTTCACATCGGCTAACACCCAGTCAAGGAAAAAAACCACAAGAAAGGGAAAGAGAAAGAGAAGGGGAAAGAGAAAGAGAAGGAGAAAGAGAAAAGGAAAATGAAGGAGAAAGAGAAAAGGAAGGAGAAGGAGAAAGAGAAAAGGAAGGAGAAGGAGAAGGAGAAAGGAAAGAAGCGAGGAAGAGGAAAAGAAAGAAAAAAGGGCGGGTATAATGGAGAAGCGGGACTTAAAATATCCCCTCGAGACATCACCCAGCCCCCTCCAAGATATGTTCCCCGTCAATTCCATCAATGGGCAGGACTAGGGAACAACACAACTCCCACAAGGGAGGAACTAGGGAAAAACACAACTCCTATAAAAGGTAGAGCATCGAAACCAAACGTCGACCTACGGTCACCAAAGCAGGACCAGATGTAGTGACAGTCAAACCACGAAGCTTCATCATGTTATACGAACTCAGGCAACGTAGAAGAGAGGGAAGAAAGTTGTGAGCAGAGTATGACATGGACCGTTAAAGAAAGGTAGTAATTTATAAAGAAACCTAGACGCTTGGAAAGCCATGTAGTTTGTTCCGATTCTCCGTAAGATCTGCATTAAAACCGCGCACGTGTTCCCTAGGAGAAGAAGACGAAGGGTCCATGTAGCTCAGGAGCCTTGTAGCTCAGTTTCAACGAGCCATGTCGCTTAGTTTCAACGAGCCATGTAGCTTAGGAGCCTTGTAGCTCAGTTTCACGAGAGCCTTGCAACTTAGATTCAAAAGGGCTGTACAGTTCGGTTCATAAAGAACCTGACAGTCTAGAAGGCTAAGTAGCCAAGGAGCCATGTAGCTCAGAAGCCTTATAGCTCGATTTCGAGCCTTGCGGCTCCCGGGTTGAGGTCGATCTGACTCGGTTCGTAAAACTGACGGCTGAGGCAAAGTGGCGAGGAGCTATGTGGTTGTGAGCCTTGTGGCTCATTTCAAGGACCATCTTTCGGCAGCCTTGTGGCTCCGGTTTGAGGGCCATGTGGCTGGGGAGCCTTACAACTTAGTTTCAACGAGCCTTGTAGCTCAGTTTCAAGGAACCATGTAGCTCAAGAGCCTTGTCGCTTAGTTTCAAGGGAGCAGCGTAGATCAGTATTAAAAGAGCCTTGTAGCTCAGTAAGAACCCGACCATCTAAAGATTGGGTGACCAGAAAACCTTTCAACAAGGGTCATAGAAGAAGACGGGAAAACTAAAGAGGTAGAAGGACGAAAATCCATAAAATAACAAAACCAATGCCGCATTGGCGTATGTCCAGGCTTAGAGCCTCGACGCAGCGCCATGCCAAAGGCCTAAGTGCTCGAGGGAGAGCTACTATATCCCCGCAGTGCAAGCCTCCGAGCCGTGTAAATCAGAAGGCAAAGCCCCAGCAGGCGAGGGGGAAGAACCAGCCTCGGCAGGAGCCTCAGCTTCTCTAGGAAAAGGAACCAAGTTAGGAGCGTTAGGGAACACCTCGGGGTCTGCTTCATCCTTGGAAACGAATTCTTCTGCCTTTTCTTCATTAGGAACTTGAAGATTGAAGTCCAAACCCGTAGTGCCTCGCGCCTCTCGTGGTCTTAAAGCGAGTCACTCCTAAGCTCATAAGGTGCGTGCCTCGCCCTCAACCGCTATTACTCCAGATCCCTTTACAATCATAGCCTCCCACCTCTGGAGGTCCTCGCGTAACGTATTGCACTCCTCGGCCAAGGGCTTCACCGAGCTCTCAGCTTCAGAAGCCTCTCAACAGGCCCGATCCAACGCCGCTGCCTTGGTGCATAGCTTTTCCGTAGTAGCCTGGAACTCTTCCTTAACCACCCGCAGCTCATCCTCGACAAACCTTAGGCCCTTTATAGCCTTACTTTCCCTGTCTTCAACTTCTCGCTCTTCATGGTCGAGGTATGTCGCATCGGATTTATACCCCAAAACATCATCAACAACCAGACCTCTGGCCTCTTCCGAAGTCAAGGAGGGGACCTTAGCCTGCACTCAGCCCCAGTGCATGCTGCAAGGCAGGTGCGCCGTGGTATGCTCGCCACCTTAACATGCCTCACGAATCCACCTCGCAAACTTTATATAAGTAGCCGCCTACCATGAACAAGATGGAGTTAGCAGACAACATTAACACAACGATAATTCGAATAAAAGCAGCGTCAGACATACAAGAGATTCGGGCCCCCTGAGGACAAGGCCATAGCCTCCTCACGCGTAGGTCACCGAGATCGAGTCCCAAGAATAGACGAAACAATTTCGTACTGAAGCCCGCATCGTGAGTAGTGTCCTCACCCCCCTGAACTTCAGCCGATCATCTCCCGTATCTCCCGTGCCTGGAAGGTGAGGCTACGCCGGCTGGCTCCAAACAAGAGATAGAAGGACTTTAAGATAGCTGACACCTTTCGAAGAACCTCGACTTCGCAGCGAGGATGAGGACACTACACACCCGCCACCTCGAACACTCCTACCGACAGACTAAGGATCGCCTCATCCGAACTCAGCGGGCGAAGTGGATCGATACTCCCAACTGACTCCACCCCGCCTGAGGGTCGCCTCAGAGGATCCTAAGCCCGCTTCACGCTCCTCTTCCAACAGCTCACACGGCCCAAAGTTCCTCTCTTGAGCCCGCTTCACAAACAAGAGGCCCCTAGAGAGGCTCCCATAGCAAAGGAACTGAGGAGACTTCAACAAGGAGAACTAGGAAGGGCTCACCTAAAGAGTCGGGGAAGGTCCGACTTTGACCATATTGAATACGCCCGAGGGCCACACTTGCCCAACACCTCGCTTCACTTCCCTGGTCCTCGCGTGAGGCGGCCCAGATCGGTCACCAAGGCAACACAACCACAACAATGTCAAAAACATAACCTGACCATTGAAGAATTGACCTCACGCAGGTTCTGGGCACAACACACCGCCGATCCCCACGTCGCTCACCAGAGAGGGTTGTATTCTAGTGTTGACTCCCGACAAAGAAATAACGCTCTTTCCAATGTGCTATGGAAGAAGGAGGCCTGGAAAGCCATTGTATTGGTCAGGGCGCCTTGAAATATACAAGAAGCCTTCCGAGGCCTCGTTCACGTTGAAGAGATCCAGCAACAGAGTAATACTAGGGACCCCGAGGCCCTTATCCTTAAAGAAAACTAAAAGGCCGACTAAGACGCCCCAAAAATTGGGAGAGAGCTTAGATGGGCACACATTAAAATGTTGTAAAACACTTTTTATGAAGGCAAAGGAAATCGAAGACTATTCTCAAAGGCCGCCTAAAGAAGGCACTATCTTAGGAACTGACACCACATAAGACGTGAGGATATCAGGACACCAGATTCTGATAACAAGGGTTCATAACGAGTAGCAAAATTTTAGCTAACGGCACTGACCCGACCAGTAATTACAAAGATCAACATACCTTATAGCAGCCCTCAAATAGTCAGAGCCACTAGGATACCTAATCTCGCTAATCTTCCCCTTGCCCTTACCTGGCGGAGGAAGATAGCCTGTTGGAAGGACCCCGGCCACCACAACGACAAGGCCATCGAGTCCGCCGCCATTTTGCCTTGACGTAGACTCGTCAGCCGACCTTCCCTCTATGCACAGGCCTACAGAAGCACGCATGACTAAGCGGCGGAGAAAGAGAACAAGCGAAACAACGAAAAAGGTGGGACCTCAACCCAACACGCCCTAACAACCTGAAATTCGAAACAAGGAAAAGAAAACAGACGAAGAAGAAGGGAAACACACCGAACTAAGGAGGAAAACAAGGAAAACGACCCCTAAGAAGACAGAACGATAGAAAGCACCACAAGCAGTTCCGAGCGCTGATCAAAGACACTTCCAAACCCACTGAAGAAGCGGAAAAGTGTGATATAAGGAATGTTTCTAAAGGTAGGAGAAGCAACTGTCCAAATGGGTGCGAAAAATCGAAAGAAATACTTATCATTACCACGACGCTTAACTGGCCACCATCTCTCGTAGTTACCGTGGAAGCTATAATCGATCTTAAGAAACGTCATCCCTTTGCCCGAGCTCGCTTCATCCAAGGGCTAGGGCTAATGATAGGCAGAGAGCAACACGTATGAGTCTAATGCAAGTCAGGACACAAGTCCAAACCTTTCGCCTTATGAAGTGGAGCTCGGGCACAACCCATAAAACGCCGCCTCACGTAGGATCCTACCTATGCCAAAGCACATGGGCCCAGGTCTAAAATCGAAGCCGCCTTGCCAGATAATCGAGTGATGTAGGTGGTCCAAAAAATTCACGTAAAAGGAAAGGCGCCCAGTCTCCATGATTCACACCCCACGGATTAGGAAGAAAGATCTCACACGATCACGCTTCACTATCCCTTCGTAGCTTGGCCCAATGAGAAGAAAAGAAACTCTCACCCAATGTAAAAGATATATCAGACGCTCATCTAACAATAAAGTAAATCCACTATCTCCTCTTATAAATACTAACTCGTTCCGCCACCTTAAAGGTGGCCGCAGCACCACGCCCATGTAAAAACAGCTTGAATTCTTTTTCATAAGGAAGAAACTGATTTTTTCCATCTGAGCTGGCGCCAACACACCCTCGGCTTCTGATCACCTCATGCGCCGCAGGCCAGCTCGACGATCTCGATCCATTAGACTGTAAAATTTCAACGGCCTCAAGAGGCTCCAAATTTCAAGATCAAAAAGCACCATCAATATATAATTTTTTTTTTTTTGAGCAAACCACATTCATATTTTTAAAATTGATATTACAACAATATTACCTTTATTGAGTCAAAGGAGATCAAGCAGATTCAATTACCACTAAGTCATTTAAGCTGATCCGAGCGAAAACATCTAAATATTTTGTTTGCAATTTCACATTTCAAAGGATTTCAATTTCAGAATATCTATCGATATATCCAGAAATCCAAATAACGATATATACGATTTACCGATATTTTCGATCCTCGAATTCTATCCAACACAAGATAACGAAAATGCTGCTGCTCATATCTATTCGAATTAGTTCTAAATGTAATTATAATTAAAATGAAGTTGTGAAAGATAAAATAAATTCATGAAAAGTTTCAAGAGAGGAAAAACAAACTTTATTTAAAATTTAAACGCAGCACGAAAGTTCATAATTTTAATACTAATTTTTCTTAATATAATTATATTTTAGGATATTGATATATAAAGGTCACATTTCATTTTCACTAGCTAGGAAGCACTCTTATTTTGTGTCTTGTGCACATGGGTGGGCCATACTTAAACTAACTATGTAATATGGCCGTCTTAATAATTTCAACCCAAAGCCAAGATCCTATAATCATCAATATCATATAGAAAAGCATGCCAATAAAAAAGAAAAGTAAAAAGGAGTGTTATTGAGATTCTGAATATAATTATTTTTTCCTATCTAATAGATGTTTTTATATTGCATGGAACTAATAATTAAGATAAATAAAACAGAAAATTTCAGGACATTCATATTTAAAGTGATATTACATAAATATTTTCTTTATATTTAAACCTAATAATAATGATGGTCGTTACTGATCAAGTAGATTTAGTTACCACTGAGTGAGTAATTTTCGAGGATGGAAGCAAAGTCATCTGCCGCCCCGTTTGGGCCTACTTAAAATTTTCATTTTATCCAAAATTCGTAATACGGTAATTTTCTCAATGTATTCTAATCTTGGGCTCGTAAAAATACGTCAGACTAATTCGTAATAAAAATATTGCCATTTTCAACCCCATTTTGGTCAATTTAATTAAACAATGAAACAACTTTTTAATTGCTGATTCATATATAAAATGCCAAAATAATAATTCATTTTCGTTTTCAAATTTTGTTGCCTTATTCTCGTAATTCAAACGCGCTTTCTTTGTTAAAAGCTACTGTAGAAATGCAAAATTTTCTACCTACTAAACGCTGGCGATTTGGTTTGCAATTTTACATTTCCAAAGATTTTCCTCATAGCCCATGCATTTTTCCTGATTTCCTTCTTCTTCCACCATAACTCGTCTTATTGACTCACTAATTGAGTTGACCGTAAACGATCCATCCCGATCATCCCTATGTACTTCCAATCCGACTCGCTTATTCACAAGCAGTTGTGCCATCAACCCGAGATCTGAAGAAGCCCCAGGGAAAAGAATCAACGCTCGGCCAAACCCGAGAGCCTCTATCATGGAGCTCCATCCGCAGTGGGTCAAGAACCCACCAACGGATGGGTGGGCCAAGATCTGCTTTTGAGGAGCCCAATTAGTCCAAACTAAACCACGACCTGAAACCCGATCCTCGAACCCGGTTATAATCGGATGGTCTTTGGTTTTAACCACCCAAACGACGGGTAACCCGGATTTCTCAATTCCAGATGCCAACTCGTTCATTTGGTCAGCGGCTCGTGAGTCAACTCAGTACCGAGTGCGATGTAAAGGACGGAGTTTTGGGTTTTGCCGTCCAGCCATTGTCTTAACGAGTCCCAGCTCTGGTTTCCATCGCTGTCTTTCACCTCCGATGGCATCAACCCTACCGGAATGACGGGTTTTTGGTAGAGCTTTTGGAGGAGACTCAGTGAGTCAGTCTCTAACTCGGAGCAGCTCCTGGTAGCGACGAATCGGCAGCCTTGAATCACCTTTGCCAATCTAAAGAAATCGGAAAAGTCCGGGTCCATCTGGTCGTGGATGCTCATCACCTCGTATCGCCTGAAAGCGACTTTGGACTGAGGCGGCATCCATTGGGGAACCTCCGTTAAATCCCCCACTTGCTTTTCGCAGCGGCGGAGGAGATCCTCCGGCGAGCCCCCGAAAGCGAGTGTGGTGGCACTGTAAATGCTGAAAAAGACTGAGTTGATACCGAGTCGGGTGGCGATTGGGGGCAACCAGTGAGGAGCAAAGTCATTGATGGTTGAAGCTGACACGGAGTTCTGTAGAAACTCGGTGAGAGGAAATTCGAGCTTGTCATAGGCTCGTTTCAGAAAGGGGACGAGGTGAGAGGGCAGCTCGGAGGTTGACTCGGCCGAGTCGGGCGGCAAGCCATTGACAGAAGGGAAAGGCAGTGGCACCATGGCTATACGGGCGGATAGATCTGGAGAAATGATTTCAGAGAGACGGCGAAGGTTTTTAGGAGTGGAGATGAAGGAAATCCAGACCCAGTTGAGATAAATGGGCGGGAAAGATGAAGAAAAGGCAAGAATGGGCCAAAAGCCAAATATGGGAACACAGCGCGTGAAGTTTGACATCATATGCTCTTCTTTCTTCATCTCATCCATGGCAATTGGCAATGGAGGTAGTGAGAGAAATTAGAAAGAGCAACGATTAATAAAGACAATGGAAGGAAAAAGGCAAAAGGCAGTGATGCGACGTGGAAAAAGAGTCCAGAATGTAACCATCAATGACAGCAGCAGCACGTTGATATTTAAAGGGGGACCGAACTCCCGTTGGAGCTTTCTTTGTATTAAAATCTTATTTTTAACCGAAAATTATTATTAAAATCTTTTAACTTTCATAACTTTTGTTTTAAAAATATAACAAATTTCATACTTAAAAAAACAAAATTTTTATTCGAGATTTAAATACAAAAGCATCATCAACCATTTTGTCAAGATCAAAATAAAAAATCCAAACAGGACCTCTGGATTCCGTGACAGAAAGTGAATAGAGAAAAGAAAAGAGGGAGGAAAAATGTACCTGATAGCATTCATTGATTTAAAAAAGACAACTTAAAAAGAGAATGTTTCAACTTGAGTATAAGTATAACAACCTCTACTGTCACACGTGCGTTACCATGTATTTATATTACATATAACTATATAAGTAAGTATTTATTACAAACTACACGTATATATAACAAAGTATATATACGTATAGATCAAGCTCAACACTTCTCCTTTCTTATGCTCACAACTGAAATCCCCTTCCATCGTTCTTCTTTATCAGTTTAGTGAAGCGGTTATAAATTATAATATCCTCCCCAACGACCATCACCTTTAATATTACCATGTCCAACTCTAATCTTATGGTGTCCACCTCCGTTATTACTGTACCCACAATAATTTTTAAAAGCAAATTTTCTAATGTTTTTAGGAATATTTGACCACAAAATATTTAAATTAGTATTATAAATATATTTTTTAGTTAAGCACCGTCAGTTCATTCTGCTCTATAAATACGATAATAATTATAAATATTTAGATTCTAAGACAATGTCCAAATATCCTTCGTTAGTGTGGACCAATCGAAGTCACGAGCGTGTAAGCATCACCACAATATTCATCAGACCAACAATACACCCTCTCTCCCAAGACTGGGGAGTATGGCGAATTTGTGGCTCATTAATCATCAATCCTCAATCCACTTAATTGGGGATAGTCAGTTTATTAATCATTAGCCCAAAAATAGGATCACCCCGCTGATTGGTCAATTTTTCATGAGGTAAAGACACCGACCCACCCCATCCGGGATTTGCGCCGGAGCCCAAGTCGTTATATTTTTAAGAAAAAAAAAACCAAATTTGATCCGACCCAACCTGTCTAGTGATAAAATTTTTATTGATTTAGAAAATATAATTAAGTGTGAGAGTTCAAATCCAATCCTCTATAAAAAAGAATTTTTTTACAAAAATACATTTTGAGGGCATATGATCCTGAGCTAAGGTTAGGTCCGGGGACTCTCATCATGACCTTGACATTTCTTACTAGATATAGCACTTAGTCCTCTTTATCCTTCACAGTCAACATACTTTGTTTTATTGCAACTTATGTCATGGAGTAGAGATGTTTATTTTTATTTTTATTTTTTAAAATTTAATTTAGAAGCCCCAATTTCTTTTTCTTTTTTTAACTAAAGTCAAATTAAAAAAATTATTTTTAGCTTTAAAAACGAAACCATAATTTAATGAGACAGCATGTTAAGCTCTGAGATTATATAAAGCCTGAAGTAGTTTTACTATTGGTATTGGATTTTTATCGCTGTTTACATCTACAAAAAGCACGCGTAATATTCGATATAAATTACCGAAAGCTTCGATTTATATGCTCTCAAATTTTTTCTACCAAACTCATTTCCAATCGCGCTTTAATTTAAATGAAACCATAGTCCTAATCGGGACTACGTATTTTTATCTCATTGCAAATTGTCTCTTCAATTTCACATTAAAGATAAATTTGTTAGATTAATTTATTAATTATGAATTAAACATAATCATATTACAATTTTAATTATATAATTATATTTGTTAATTATCAGTCATTTATAAGATGATTTAATATTATATACAATAACCCGCATATATCTTTTAACTCTTCCTTGATTCATAAACTCATCGTGACGAAACTCAATCGTTCTCAGGCTTTTTATATGTAATAAATAGAGTCCTATAATTATATAAGGGTTTAGTATAACACACTTTAGGAGTAAAGAAATATCTATCTTCAATCTTAATTTTTATTTGATTTCGTCCTTTGTAAATTGAGGAGACTAATGACAACTAATAATTCTAGATCCATGCCAAGTATGTGATCTAACAAGTACGAATAGATATGCTTCATTATTTTAATAATGTTATTATTTTGTAATATATTTATTGAGTCATTTGATTATTGATTAATTATTTTTGATATCAATAAATACTTTTAATTTTATAAAATAATCTAATTGGTATAAAAATAACTTTAATTGATATTATAGCTGTCAAATTCATTTTTTTTTAAAATTTTATTTTCTGTATTCATCAAAGTATATTATAATATAACATTCTTCTAGTGGTGTGATAATAATAATAAAACAAACAAACTATAACATTCATTGTAAATCATCCAGGTTAGAAATAATTGGTTTAACAATTATCCATTATCAATAATAATAATAATAATAAATTTATTTATTTTTGTTAGTTGGCAATCAATGCCACTTTATTTGATTGATTTGACAATCATTTATTGTCAATAATAATTTTTTTTATTATTATTTTATTGGATTGATAATGAAATTTTCAGATTAACACCTAAGAACTTGTATAGGTATGCTTGTAAAATAATAATGATGCGAATTTTGTGAGCGTATAAGTTGTGGCGGAAATAATAACGATGCTAATTTTATAAGCATACTATATGAAAATAATAAATTGATAATTGAAATTAGACGCTATGGAAAATAATGATAATTCAATTATACAGCAGTGAAATAATAATGGTAATTAATTAGTAATTAATTAATTATTTAATGAAAGACGCATGAAAATAATAATGGTAATCCATTAGTATTTAATTAATTAATTTAATAAAAGAAGGTAAAAGGTAATTTTCCAATAGATACCCTAGGCAACTGGAATAAGAGAACAGAATCCTTTCATTCTTCTTCAATTTCTTCCGACGCAGACCCAAGATGACGTAGCCGTGATTCCAGTACTGTATAACAAATTTCTGCAGTAGCATCTTCCTCATTTTATTTTTCTAGATTTCTTTCTGACGTAAATTCTTAATATTCTTCACTAGATCAACCTCGTTTCGCATTTAGATTTCACTCTCAGCTCCTTAGAAAATAAATAAAATAAAATAAAATAAAATATGATCAGCGCGCCATATCAATTACTTTGAGGATGCGAATTAAAAATTATTTAACGATAATTTTTGAAAAAAATAATGATAAACAAATAGAATAAATTTGAAAAGGTTGAATTTTGTATAAATATATGTATTTGATAAGTATTTAAAGATATATGTATTTTAAGTAAGTAAATATTTTATTAAGGATTGAGATTTTATTAGATAAGAATATGATTAGGAATAATTATTTAGCAAATTATAGAGTTAAGATCCGTTAATAATACTTGTTGTCAAATATGATAATTGTTAGGTAAAAAGGCTATATGTGTATTGTGTAATAATATAATTTGTAAAATAGTATTAATATTATTTCTTTTTAGTAAAAGATTTAGTTCGATTAAGAGCATCAAAAAATAAATAAACTATTAAAATAAGATCCAAGGAATATGAGTTTTATAAAATTTAAACTACCTAATTCAAATAGTTATCATTTGAACAGTTGTCAATATGTTTAAAGTGAAAATAAAATAATATAATTATAATATATCAAATTAGGAAAGTTTTAAGAATAAATAAGTAATGATGGTAGTTTTTTTCTTATTATTTTAGGAGAAATATTTCATTGATAAGGAAATTCTTCGATAAATTTCTTTCAAAGCCTTTAGAGTACTTTTATGTAGCGGATCTTAATACAAACTTTTCGAAAATTATTATTTTATATATACGACGCCAGAAGGGATATTAATGCATTTAAAAAAAAAAATTGTTTGTTTTACTCATTTGAGGATGAAATTGTTTTAAACTGAATTATAGTACCTTGGTTTATGAAAAGTTTTACTACTTTATTTATTTGATTATCCATGGATCAAGAAAGTAGTTTTGTATGATTGTACTTTGGAGATTTGTTTTATTTACGAAAGAAAATATGGAGATATGATGTTTAGAATGGAACTTTTGAATGAATATTTGACTTTGGAGATCTAAATTGTTAACGGGATATAATAAATACATTATCTTACCACAATCCGGATATAAATAATGACCTTACATTTTCGAATGTAATTGATTTGAACCCAAATTTAGTTTATTAGAGGTTACTAAGAGACTAGTAGTTGTCAAGGTTCCGTCCACCTAAAAATAACAATTCTATGGCTAGCCACCTATTCGAAAAGTTCACATAACCCACTATTTGATATTCACTTAATTGGAGAAAATATATTTGAAATGTATTTGATTTGGATTTGATATGAGAAAGTCCCACATAATCAAAAAATTCCATTTGATATTTGATGACTAGAAAAATATATTCAAATGTATTCGATTTTGGATTTGATATGAAAGTGTTTGAATCAAATTTATATGAAATTGTTTTGGATCACATTTGATACGAAACTTGAAATGATGAATGTTTTCAAGATATTTTGTTGACGTCGGTAACTTATTTTTGAATCAAAAGTTTTGATGAAACATCTCCTATTTGTTATATGATTGAAAACTTTTTGATCCATGAAACTGTATTAAGATTTTTATCGGGTTTTTTAAATTTCACTCCCATTCGATACATATTTTCACGCATTTTAGCTCCTCATGAGATAATACTAGGTCGGGGATTCATCATTGGGATTTGATTGTAACTTTATGTCGATCGTTGAACTCCTTATGTCATGCTTACGCCAAATGTCAGGTTTTAAAGCTAATCGAAAGTCACTGATGAACATTCCTTTATATTAAGACAAAGTTGATTTGAGATCTCAAATATCATATATTCAACAACTTTATATGACATGCATAATTGAGATTTGAATATTTATAATTTTTTATCTGTGCATGAAATTTTGAATTTGGAGAATTTGCGAATTTGTAGGCCACTGAAAGATTTACTCGAATACGCTGACGGTGAATCGACAAAAATCCGCCATAAGAAAGGTTAGCGTCGCTTTCACACTTCAAACCTTTTAAAAATCAAGGCTTGAGGATGCTAATTGACGTCATGCCCTAAGGCTGCTTCAAAGGACATAAATAATCTTTACGATCTATTCCTTGCATGATTCTTATTGTATTGAATCATTTTTATGACAAATAAATTTTTTTTTTTTGAATTCTTTGTTCCATTGATGATTGAGATTTAGTATATTTCATTATAATGAAATATTTGACTTAGATATTATTTTATGTTTTGGGGATTTTTTATGATCTATATTTTTTGAAGCCAAAATTTATGTTTTTGTCTCCATTTTTATTTTCTATCACATTAAACATTAAATTTGATTATAGAATAACAATCAAAATTTTACCCAAAATTTATAATATTTTCACTTTTTTTTCTTTCACATATTACTTTTGCAATTTATGTTTATGCTATTTGAAATTATTTATAGCTTCATGTTGTAAATAAAATGATTTTCTTGCATTTGGGTAAATTTGAGAAATATTAAATGCGTAAAAACTTACCTCTCGTGAGTCTAAGCATGTCGTATATTTTTGGAATTGATGCTACAACTGTAATTTTTCCCGTCATGCACATAAATTTGCTAAGATCCATACAGATAGTGAAGTTAACCGATCAATGGCTTTATTATTTGATAGGATGCTTAGTTTGGTGAAGAGATTTCACTAAGTGTCATGAACTGCACAATTTTACCACCCTATCGGTGGAAAATTGAAGCATTTAGTTGTGGCGGTTGGTGAAATGTTTTTACCTGTGTATGAATCTTTTTGTATTTTATAGACTCTAACATTTGATGACTACTTTTGTGGGTCATTTGGTGTCAAGAACGGAGCAATCTTTCGCTGCCCATTGCATTTATTTTACATCGCTTCCTTTGTTTATTCTTCACCTTAAGTTTCCTCGCCTCCGTCATCACAAAACTTAATGGGACCAATTACAAGCAATGTGTTAAATCTCCTGGGCGACGAATTTGACGACAGGAAACTGAACTCAAGCCAGTTGAAGTTCCTCAAAAACTCATTGCTGAGAGTTTTGCGAGTGAGAAAAAATCCTATGAGGACTAAGAGTATTCTAACAGTTGTTGTTTGATGATCATGGAGAGCCATATGAGGACTCTATTTATGAAAGCATTCCCAAAATTGAGAATGCAAAGAAGTTCTTGGATGTCGTTGGTAAGAAATACACAAAGTTCTCGAAGAATGAGAAGAATGAATTTTTGAATACTCTTCACTCCACTTTCTATGATGGGACAAGTAGGGTACGGGGACACATTGATAAAATATTAGCTTGTTACAACAAGGTTAAGATCATTGGTATGGAGTTTGGTTCATATTATGTTGTATGGCTGATCATGAGGACTTGCCTTCGCAGTTTGATAGTATTAGGTCCAATTATAATGCTCAGAAGAAGCAATGAACTATTGAAGAGATGACTGCAATCCTCGCTAAGGAGGAGGAGGATGTGAAAAAGGGAAGGTCTAGGATACGATGCGGTGACTACCTGCGTAGGGTTAAGAGAAAGTATGTTATAATACAGCCTAAATGAGAAGGAAGTATGTCAAGCAAAGTAGAATACCGTGTTAAGAGATGATGAAGAATGTGCTTTCATTAATGTACCCCAAGAATGAGGGCTTTAAGGGAAAATGTAACTATTGCCATAAGTTTGGGCATAAGAAGACATATTGTAGAAAGTTGAAGACCGTTTAGGAAAATAAAGGTGATGATAAGCAGAAGTCCAACTAGTCAGAAGCAGTACGTGTTCATGGGAAACGACACAAGAGTTCAAGTTGTATTTTTGGAAATTATTAGATTGCATCTTAATATAGAAAAGAATTTATTTTTTTGCAAAATGTGGCATTCATACCCTCTATTAGAAGAAATTTAATACATATACATATTTTGGATAGACTTGGATATAATTTTCTTTTGGAACTAGAAATGTTAATTTATATTGAGACTCTTTATTGATTGGCAATGGAACACTTTATGAGAATCTGCTGAATAGAGTTGTATAGTTTTGTTTTTTTTTCTCCTACTATTAATATTGTTAGTAGGACCAAGCGCTTGAGATTGGTTAAAAGTTTCTGCCTTTGGACAAGTAAGTGAGTCATATTTCTAGAAGAATGGAGAGATTAATTAAGGATGAGATTCTTCCAGATATTGATTTGTCAGTTTTTGACACCTGTGCCTAGTAAGTCTATACTTAAGACTCCATATGAGCTATGGTCAACAGAAGAAGCCTAGTCTTTGTCACTTCTATGCATGTTTGGGGCTGCAAGGTGGAAGTGAGATTGTACAACCCTTAATCTAAGAAACTTGATCCAAAGACCATCAGTAGATACTTTATTGGTTATTGTGTGGGATCAAGAGGTTTCAGGTTTTATTGCTCGTCGCACACTGCTAGAGTGATTGAGCTATCTATTTTGAGGATGATATTGGTACAAGCCAAGGGCAAAGAGAAATTGTGTTGAAGGAACATCTAGTTTTTATTCCCGTGCTTATTGCTTCCGCTTCGATCTCTAACCCTATTGTTTACCAGCGTCCAATAGGCACTCCTGATAATGAACCAATTGAGGAAGTAAACCTAGAAACTCTAGAAATCCATTTATAGTCTAAAGCAAGCTTCAGGATGAGTATCCTGGGCTTGATGAAGTTAAGTTACAATGGTTTTAAGAAGAACATCTTCGATCAATGTATAGAGGATATGGAAGTGTTAGTGAGAGAAAATACATATTCTTGGTTTTATATATTGATGATATTTTGCTCGCAGCCAATGATACTGACTTGTTGGTTGAGACAAAGCAGATATTGTTTAGCCATAATGGATATGAAAGATCTTGGGGAAGCATCTTATGTCTTGGGCATACAAATACTTTGCGATAGACTAGTAGCATTTTGAGATTGTCTCCACTGATGTATATTAAATGCAATCTGAAAAGGTTCAATATGCAATTATGTTCTTTTGGTAAGGCACCAATTGTAAAGAGTGACAAATTTTCCAAAGGCCAATGTCCTTAGAATGATATGGAGAGATCAAACGAAAGCAATCCCTTATTCTTCAATTGTGTAGCCTGATGTATGCTCAAGTATGTATACGCCCTGATATTACTTTTTTTTTTGGCATGTTGGGTAGGTACTTGAGTGATCTTGGTCAAAGCCATTGGAAAGCGGCTAAAAAAGTTTTGAGGCATCTGTGGTACCAAGGACTTGCTGTTGACATTATCGACATATCGACACCTTGAGGTATAGTTTTAGTGATTCCGATTATGCAGGCTATGTGGATGATAAAAGGTCACCTCAAGAGATCTTTAAAGTGATGGTCAAGGAGCCGTTTGGTGGAAATGTGTCAAGTAAACACTTGATGCCTTCTTCTACTACTTGGTGGGAATATAGGCGGTTATGAGGCTACTTATCATGTAATATGGTTACGGAACTTCATTTCAGCTTTAGAGGTTGTACACTCCATTTCTAGATCGCTGAAATTGTTTTGTGATAATTCCGCAGCTATATCTTTTTCTAAAAACACTAGGAGCACTTCTCGCTCCAAGCACATTGATGTGACGTTCTTTTTGTTAAAGAGAAAACACGCCTATGACTAACATGTTAGTAGACCCACTAACCAAAGACTTACCTATTTGTATGTTTCAAGAACATGTCACTCGCATGAGATTGTTAGGAGTCTCAACTCTTTGTTTTAGTGAGTGTTTTGCCATTCCTTGTATTTTTTAAGGAAAGCTCATGTTTTTCGTTATTAAATGCACATTTTGACGTTTGTTATTATCTTATGATTTTGTGTCATTTGAATTGATGAATTAATAAAATTATGTTTTCTTTCATTTAATCAATACTCTTGTCATTGAAATGCTTCTAGATCAGTGGAGCCTGATTATGTATAATTTATGCATCATCTTGATGTATTAATTGCATATAATTGGTTATGGTTATGTAAATATCTTGTTGAAGTATTTGAGTTATGATTTTGATTTGTAAGACCCCATTTATGATACTTATGCATCATCTCTGATGCACAATTCTGTAGTATGAGAATGGTTTATCATTTAGTAAACTGGCTTGAAACATTTGAGTTTATGATTATGTTATCTCAAGTGAGAGAAACAATAATTATTAATACGGACAAGCATAATCATATTACAATTTAATTATAGATAATTTAAAAGATATTAATTTATGCTGATATTTATTTTAATATTATCTAGCTATGGTGAGCCCATATAGTTCTATTTTCTTTCCTTATTTTGAAACCCATTATAGACTAAAGACTAATTGTCACTCACAGTTTCTATATATATAAGTATGAGCTCCTAGAATTATACAAATGTTTGGTATACTATTAATTTTAAGAGAAGAAAAATATTACCTTCTAACTTATGATTTGATTGATTTCGTCTCTTGCTTACTTTGAGATACTAATGATAACTAGTTCCCGATCCACGTCATGTATCGATCATCCAATACGACTGATACGTTAAACAAGCCACTGTAAAATTGTTATTTTATAATATATTTATCGATCTTTAAATTATTATTGATGAATTGTTTTTGCAATTTATTTGATGTTTTTTCGCCAAACATTTCTTTGATAAATTTGAAAATTTAAATCGCTGTATATTTCAATTACTACGTATTCTTATCTGATCATAAGTTGTGTCTTCAATTTCACATTAAAAGATAAAACTAATAATATCAGGTTCATATTAAAAATACTATATTTCTTCCAAAAGACGTAATATTATATTAATATGCAAAATCGTATATTTGTTATGATAACTTTTATGTTTGCAAAATATTACTCAAATTGTATTCAAAACTACAAAATAGAAAGAAGATAAATATGAATTGTAATAAACAAAAAATAGTAAATAATATTAATAGAAGTGAAAGCTTTAATATGAAATAATTTTTGCCTAATTCTTAGGCTAAAAACACTAATATAGTTTTTAGGTATAACCAAATATTATCTATATAACTTCTAATCATAAAAAGAAGAAGATAATTTTCATGTAACCTCGAATTATGATTGAAATGAGAGTTGTGCATGACTTCAAAAAAATAAAATAAAACAATTTAAATGAGAGTTGTGGACGACTTCAAAAGAATAAAATAAAACAATTTAAATGAAAAAAAAAATGTAATCTACTCTACAACAACATCAATCCAGTGGTGGATCCACTATATGCCTAGTGGAGACATTTTCCTCCACCTGACTTTTAAAAATTTTATCAGTTATAGTTAAAAATATTTAAATATTTATTTTTTCTATTATATTGCCTCCATTGAAATAGCATTATAAACTTGCCTCAATGTCTCATTTTTGGCTCTGCCACGAAAATGACTCAAAATTAAACTAAAGACAATTGTGATAAAAAAATAGAGCAGAGCAACTCCAACCCGAGTCAAGTATCAGGCGCGGCATAATTCAGAATCACAAAATGGCACCTTGTAAAACCAAAACCAGCGCTCCAAACGGAGATGGCATCGGCGCAAAATGTCATCCGTGATGCTGGGGTGCCATATTTGGCAACCGTGAGAGAGAAAGAGGAGGATGCAAATAGCTGCTTGATTGATCCCGCAAGTGCCTCAACGGACCTCTCTAACGTTATATTCCATTTGAAATTCTATAAAATAGACAAAATTCAAAGGGAAAATAACTCACCTCATACTTGCGAGTGAAACCCTAACCCTAGCTCTAGCTCGAACGTCTTCTCCCTGAGCCCTAGCTCGAACCGTAGCCCTTGCAGAAATCTTGGAGTGCCAGGTCGTAGAGAGGGAGGAAGAGGAAGAAAGAAAGAAGGAGGAGGAAGAGGAAGAAAGCAAGAAAGAGTCGTGTTTGAGGAGAAGCAAAGAAGGGTAAAGGAGGAGAAGTAAAGGCGTAAGGAGGAAGAGTGAAGAGGGTCATAAAGGTTATTTCCTTTCAAAATTTAAATTATGATTTTTATGGTCGTTGATTGATAAATTTAATTCTTCTTTAATTTCAAGTGATTTTTAAATTGGTTATATTAATTGCAAATATTTTTTATATCCGATTAATTGCAAATATTAATTGCCCACTGCAAATACACTGCAATATTGATAAATATTTTCCTTTTTTATTTCACTTTTGATTTTTATACACTGCAAATATTTTACATTAATTATAAATTTTATATCTGAATGTATTAATTTGGCAACTTTATAAATTGCCTATTATTTAAATTATAGATTATAATTTTTGCACTCAAAATTGCCTATTCTTTAAATTGACAAATTGATTATTTAAATTTAAATTGATGAATTGATAATTTTAATTGATAAATTGCCAATTAGTCAAATTAATTATATATTTTGTGAATTGATAGATTTATTTGTATACTGCAAATTGCTTATTCTATTAATTGATTATAATTTTTGTTTTTTAGATGGACTTACAATATGACTAAGTCTTTTAACCGATTGTTATGGAACGACACTGATTTATGATGATATTATCTAAAGTAATCCTACTGATGGGCGCAAAATAAAATGAAGTCGCTCAAGATTGAAAAATCGCAAAGAACAAAGAACTTCTCGTAGGGAAGAAGATAAATTACTATGCTCATGCAGCTTAATACAAAGAAAGCATGCAATTATCAATGAATAACAAGGCGGTGCATTCTCAAAGAATATTGCAATACTCGAACTTCAGCTGGAGGCAATCATGGAGACGTCAATCTTCATTAAAAGTCAGTTGAGTGATATAAATGCGTAATAAAAGAATTATCGTTTAGTCAAATCGAAAGCCTCCGCAAAGTGGGACACACGAGCAAAATAATGTGTTATATCAACTATTATTTTAGACATCAAGAGAGGATTTGGATATTTGAACTATTAACTGAATAATTTGTGTTTTAGCTATTAAGCAAAAGAAATGTTTGCTAAGAAGATAATTGGAAACTACTTCAATAATGAAAGTATCGCTGAATATATTAGAAAATGGATAAATGATCGCTACCAATCTCGACTCCAATAAGAGAGCAAAAACTATTCAATGTAGTCCTCGTTTGACAATTACGTCAATCCTCAAGTATTCAACTCCATATTTGGGACGATAATCGAACGCCGTTCCTCTCCCAACCTCGATAGGCCATCAAGCGTAGTGCGTCGGGTTAAACAACTTAAACAAAGAGAAGGCACCATGTCGAAGATCACTGGGGATCAATACCAGAACACTCGTAATGAAAGAATGGGAAGTGGAACGACAAAAAGTCGTTGTACGTAACAAAATTTACGTCAACAAGAGATAAGACGAAGAACATCGTAAACACCAAGAATCAAGAAAGACATGTGCAAGAAATTGAAATGCAAATGAGATGAAAATCATGTGAAACCATACTAATGCTTATGGGACCCACTCCTTTCTCAACATATTGAATAACTAAGAGGAGGTTATGGAAACTGGTTTTAATTTTTAGTTGTTATTTACTATGTTGCTATTATTTTTTAATTTGTAGTCACTATTTATTATGTTGCACTGAATTGAAAATATAATCTTGAAATTGAAATTGAATTGAAAAACAAATACGAAATTTGAATTAACGAATATAACATGAAATTGAAATTGGGAATTAAAATACAACATGAAATTGAAATTTGGAATTAAAATACAATATTAAATGAAAATCAATTGGTGCAACTCAACTTGAAAATTGATAGAGGCTATTAGTTGCCACAAGCAGTTCTAATAAACGCTCGAGAAGATACGACCAAAGTCGGTAACGAAAAGAATCGCCCCTTTATCCGGAGCAACGAGTTTGTAATGGCCTTCTAATCTCAGTATACGCACGACACTTCTACAGCGGATTTGCATCATCCGCATCAAAGTCATCATACTAAATATCTCTTCGCCCTCAACGAATTATATATTATGTGCATTATTACGACGCCATAATATCTCGCAGCTGCTTCATCCCAAAACGTACGGTTCACGTGATACACTGAAAACGGCTGAAGCACCCCAAATGCCCGCTCTACATCTTTTCGCGACTGTGCTTTTAGCAAAATGTTTTTTCTTCAAACCTGCGGATATAATTGTTTTTACAACGTCAATTCGGGCCAAGATAAATACCATCACCAGATAATAACCCCATTCTATAGTTTTTAATCGCTAATTGCATAGCTTAACCTGGAGAGGCTGACCATTTACTAATAATGTAAAACAGGACCTATCTAGAACATTTATGTCATTCAACGAACTGCGAACTCAAAGAATGTATGCCATCCAAAGATCTTTACGCCAGGCAACCTTCTAAAATGACGCCGTCAAGACAATGACCGTGATACATACCTTGCCACGCCAGACAATTTTTCCACTTCCAATGCATGCAATCAATAATTTCAATACGCCAGTAGTTTCACGCTGTTTCCGCTTGTAGCAATCGAGCAGATCGACATCGCTTTCGCACACACCTCGTAATGGTCGCCAAACACGGCACAACAAATTTTCACAACCTCTCTTTACTTCATATCAAGCCCAATTATGATGTATTCATCCACGTAATCCGGGCCGTTCCCAGAGGCACTGCAGCACCGCGCATTCTGAAGTACGCATAAACCGAGTGCCCAACTAAGATCACTTCGAACGGCATGATCATATTGCCTGAACCTCATTTACACCAAGAAAAGATAATACCATTCGAACTCATTCGAAAAACTCACACACGAAGCAGAAGAAAGATCACGACAGAGTCTTAATCAACTCTACCACGATTAACCGTCAGGGTCTGAACTGAACTACTTATGCCTTCTACCGTCTTCACTAAACCCTTCTGACCTTCTAAATAAGAAGATAAAACACATCCAAATCATCATTATCTTCTTCAATACTATGATCTCCAAAATATTGGGGAAAACGTATCATACGAAAAATACAAAGAATAAACAACAAGAGAAAGAGACATTGGAAAACTAAAGAGAACGTAAAGATAGTTTTAATGAAAATACGAGAAAATTATCATATTTATAGCATTTAATTTATAATTTTTAAAATTTTATTTCTTACGCAAGAAATTTCGTAAATTGAATAATCATAAATTTGAAATTCAAATTTCGCTAGATAAAATTAAATTCAAATTTCCAGCCTCAAATCGAATTGAACAATTAAATTAAACAAATCTAAATCGTTACTATACAAATATATCCGCTAATACGATCGCATAAAATATACCTGCTAAAATATAACCGCTTACGCTATAATTATACGCTTAATAAAAACATTTAATTATTAAAACGATGACCCCATTTCTTTGGCACTTACCAGTATCGGTTAAAAAATATCTCGCGCGCTAAAATGACCTGCTCAGCACAAAACGACATTCACACTTATTTAAGAATCTCTGTATCAGAGTGTTTCAATAAAAGAAAAGTATAAGCATGAGGATTGCATGGATCATGGATGGAACAATTAAGATGAGTAAAAAGGAAAATGTAAACACATTCATAATAAAGTTGATATCACAATAATATTTATTTATTTTTAATAATAATAATAATAATAATAATAATAATAAAGTTGATATTATTTTAACTAGTAGATTTAGTTATCCTCAGCGTTTTCGGTGATCAAAGCAAACTCATCTAGTATTTGGTTTGCAACTTCACATTTCCAAACCCATTGCCCATGATTTTCCTGATTTTATCTCCTTCTTCTTTCAATTTAACTTGTTCTATCGATCATCACCGAAGCCGGTAAACGATCCATCCTTACTATCCCTCGATACTTCCAACCCGACTTGCTTATCTTGAAGGAATCTTGCCATCAACCCTTGTTCCGAGCAAGCCCCAGAGAAAAGAATCAACGCCCGACCCATCCCTAGACCCTCGATCACGGAGCTCCAACCACAATGGGTCAAGAACCCACCAATCGATGGGTGGGCCAATATTCGCTTGCTGAGCCCACCTATTCAGACAAAACCACGACCCGAAACCCGAGCCTGTTCAAGAGGTAAACCGGATCGTCTTGGTTTTGATCACCCGATGAAGGTGCTTTACTTCTCCATTCCGGATGCCAACTCGTTCATTTGGTCCTGACTCAGAGTCACCTCAGTACCGAACGCAGCAACAAGACTGAGTTTGGGGTTTTTTCGTTTGAGTTACTTTTTCAGAATGAGCGCCAGCTCGTCTTCATCGCCGTCGTTGATCACTCCTCCGACGGCATCAACCCGACTGGAAGACCGGCTTGGTGAGCTGGAGGAGACCAGTGAGTCAGCTCCTAATTCGGTGCAGCTCCCAGAAGGCGAATCGGCAGCCTTCAATCACCTTTGCCAATCGGAAAAAATCGGAAGCATCGGAGTCCATCCATTCCGGCATGCTCATCACCTCGAATAACCTGTAAGCGACGTTGGACGGAAACGGAATCCAGCGGGGAACGACGGTCAAGTTCTCCAGTGGTTGCCGGCAGCGGCGGAGAAGCTCCTCCGGCGAGCCCATGAAAGCGAGTGCGATGGCACTGAAAATACTGAAGAAGACTGAGTCGATACCGAGTCGAGTGGCGATCGGGGGCAACCAGTAAGGAGCAAAGTCATGGATGATCCAGTTGACGTCGGAGTCGTGTAGAAAGTCGGTGAGAGGGAACTGGAGCTGGTCGTAGGCTCGTTTCAGGAAGGGGACTTGATGGAGTGGCAACCCGAAGTTGATACTCTGTATTATCGGCAAGCCCTGGACATGGGTGGCACCATGGTCATAAGGAGGATAAATCAGGATAATTTGAGAGAGGCGAAGCAGGTTTTTAGGGGTGGAGATGAAGGAAATTCGATGACCGAGCTGAGCTATGTTTGGAGAGATAGAGAAAGGGCAAGAAGTGGCCGAAAGCCAGCCATGGAAACATGGCTATGTGAAGCTTGGGTTGCTGTTTCTTCATCATCTCATCCATGGCTATGCGAGAGAGAAGACTGAGAGAGAAGTAAAGATGGAAGACTTTGGTTGGTTCAGTTCTTGTCAACATTAAAGGAGGCGGGCATGTATAATATAGATGTGGTATAAGGGTTGGCGAGAGCAATTTGAGAGAGGCGAAGCAGGTTTTTAGGGGTGGAGATGAAGGAAATTCGATGACCGAGCTGAGCTAAGTGTATATATTAGAGAGGGGCAAGGAAGGGGTTTGTGTCAGCCAAGGAACATGGCTATGTGAACTATCTCATCCAGTTAAAAGTGAGAGAGAGAAGACTCAGAGAGAAGTAAAGATGGAAGACTTTGGTTGGTGCAGTTCTTGTCAACATTAAAGGGGGCGGGCATATATAATATACACGCGGTATAAGAGCATCTCTAGTATCGGAGCAAAAACAAAAAAATAGATGCTCAAATAAAAAAACTGTTCTCAAAGAAATGTTAACTTCAAGTTGAAAAATGATTGCTAATGACAATCACATCAATATTCTGCAAGAAATATTACCTAACTATTCACGTTAACGTTTATACGACGTAAATTTTCATTTGGGTAATTGAAATGATATGTATACAATCATGATACTAATGAATTACATACGGTTATAGTGTAAAATCGTGAATGGGATTTGAGATAATGCAGTTTTACGCTGAGCTCACTTTTATCTAAGCCTGTATGACGTTGTTGATTTTAACGCCAATAAATAATGCGATGAACGTTTGCTAAATTTCACCATCATTGTCAAATTTTTAAAATGAATAAAATTAGACATTTTTTCTATCTTGAAAAGTCATTTTCCACAAAAATAAAGAAAAACTAACTATCACAACGCATATGAGATATTAAATATACACAACTGCACACAACAGGAGGTTTGGGACGACGGAACCTATCCCGACAATGCTTTTTATTTTTCAATTCAATCATAGCCATTTAAAAATTAACAGACGTAGAATAAAATTCTAAACTCATCATATATTTTATTTTTGTTTTAATTTTTATATTTGCTTTTTTATTTTTATTATATTATAATAATATTTTGCTAAAATAAAATATTATGAATTTTATAATCATATTTATTAAAAACATTATAATAATAATAATTATTTATTAGCATAAAACAAATAATAAAAATTATTTTAAAATATAACGTGTTGGTATTTATTATTATTATTTCGGATATTACTACTCATATCAGCTTCATTCAACCGCTTCGCCTCAAACAATTTATTTCTTTCACCATTTTATTTTAAATGAACTTAGCCTGCTCGTTTCTCGACTTTCAGATTTTCGTAAAATCTCAATCTTCGAACACTGACAACTTCATCACCCGTAAAATCGGAAAATTTCCGTTTGCTTCAAAATTCGACGAACTTTTACAAGTGCCATCAGATTAATGGCATTTGAATTAGCATGCAATTGCTATTATTCTGAGATTCGCACTTTCGTGCTTCAACTTCTTTACAAGAATTTATTATTTTTATTAATATTTTACCATTTTTTAAATTTCACTGATTTTACGCAGAAGAATAATACCCGAACCCATACTCCGACGGAGAAAATAAACCAAAAACCTGTTAAAAACTCGATTAAACAATGAATTGCATGACAAGAGCGGGCGCTGACTGTGAATCAAACACCATTCCAGTTGTTGATCCCTACTCATTACCTACTAAAAACAACAACTTAACATTTAATGCCACACATTTATTCAGATAGTTTCAAAAGTTTATATTCGGAAAGATAAGAAAACATTGTGGACTCCAGTCGAGATAAAATGGTTGCGATGGAAGTGAAAAGAATGGCCAAAAGCCAACCATGGGAACACAACAATGTGAAGCTTCTGATCATCATGCTCTTTCTTCTTCAACTCATCCATGGCAATGTCGGTGTGAGCAGCACTGAGCAGTGAGGGGATGGGGGATTTAACGGATAAAAACAAAGAGACGTCTGAAAGCAAGACTGTTAACCATCAAAGGTAGCAGAACATAGATATTTAAGGAGGATGGGACTGACATGTCCCACTCTGCTTATTTTGTAGCTACAATCAAACATAGTCATTCAGCCTTGATTCTTGACAGAATGAACCTAAAATCATTTTAAAAAATATTATTTTTTTGAAAATAAATAAATTTATTAATTAAGATTTGCAATATAATAGATGGAAACATAAAATCCAGACTTAAAATCAGATGATGGCATTGATACTGACATGAGTACAGAATTAAAATACTTAGATTTATAGATCTACAACATACTCATGAATAAATAAGAATACTTCTCATCAAATATTACTATCGAATCTAATAAAACTAAATCATCGAGACAATACAATTACCATCATAATAAAGTTTGGGCGATACACATGCTTTAACAAATCAACGAGCAAAGGCTTAAAATGGGGATGCTGAATGATAAAACGTCGCAACATATCGACGATAAAAGATATGAGGAACAATCATACAAACAACATGAATATATATATATATATATATATAAAGTTAAACACAATTCAATGTGGAAGAAAACTATTATTAGAAAAGAAACTCATATACAAGAAAAGAAAATAATAGAAGACGTGATTTTAGGTCAAGAATAGTAAAAAAAGTCATTCTCCTTGACGAATATAAAACATATAAAAAAAATTTCTTATTATGCAAGTTGTCTCTAAAATTGCACAATTCATGTAAATTACAAAAAAAAAAAAAAAAAAAAGAGCACCTTTCACATTTCATACCATTTTTTTTGAGTTTACATTCGAAAATATATCTTCAAAAATATAATTTTCTTAATTTCATAAATTTGAACTTATACTAAATACGTCTTCAAAAGATACTTTACTATACCAACGTGGTGTTTGTTTTACTGAATAGAAATTATTTTTTAGTTTCTTAAATTTTTTTAATGTTTTCTATTACGAAAAATTAGATTTTCAAATATGAGAAATCCATATTTTATGATGTCGATCATTGAAACTCTTGTGATTCCTTTCTGCACTAAAAAAAGTATATTTTCTATTTAAAAAAAATTATTTTCTTAAATTTAGATAAAATTAAAAAATTGATTAAAAAAATTATTTTAATATTTATATCAAATACAAAAATACGGTATTTTTCATTTGCTTAGTTTATTACTTTTTTTTTTTTTTCTATTTTCTTCCTTTCCAAACAAACAGAAAAAAAAAAAGAGTAAAGAATAAGCTTTTATGATGGTTTGCGTAGAAAAAAAACCGTTTAATCATGTAGTGGAGGTGTCTCTTACCTTTGGTGGAGAAATTTTTTTTCAGAGATCATGTAGGGCCAAACGGTTTGTGTAGATCTTAATATTTGAAGCATAAGGGAAATCCATATTATAGTCCTATCACAAATGTTTTAAAATTTGAAACAGTTTTATCAAACAACTATTTCCCTGTTCTATTTGAACAAAATAATTTGAGCAAAGAGCCCATGGAAAGGACAAAATAAACTGATCTCCCTAAAATACCCTCCACTTGACTTGATCCAAATACCCACCCTTATAAAAAAAACCCTAGCCCTAATCCGATCTAACCTAAAACCCATCCCTTTCTCTCTTCTTCTTCAACTCGACAACCTCCCTCACCATTTGGACGTCTCAACTTTCCCCCCTACCTCTCATCTCTCCTTCTTTCTGCTCACGATGGTCTCTCCTTCTTTTGCTCAAAAACCCATCCCTCTCCCTCTCATCTTAATTTTTAGTTGGTTATCACAATGCACTCCACCGTGCTCATGTTCGAATACAAAGCTGAAACAAAGTATTACATAGAACTTTTTGGAGTTACATTATGGGTGGAGTAGATCTTTAAGTAATATAAGTGGATTGGGATCAAAGATGGGTGCATCACCTAACCCTGTAACTTGAGAAAATGATGCTCAATCTATAAATCTACTGCCAACTAATCATTCCTAAAGTAGGCTTGGTTATAATAAGGTATTACTCCAATCCAAACCCCACTACTAAACACAGAACTCCATCCTGATTTCAACACTCGCTTATTTTTTAAATTTCCAAACTCAGTTCTTTACTTAAAAATCAAACAGTATGGGCGAAGATGGGAAAATTTCCAAACTCACCCCATTTACATTTTATTTTTGTTTTTATTTTTTATTTTAATTTTTTTATATTTGCTTTTTTATTTTTATTATATTAAAATTAATATTTTTCATAAAATAAAAATATTATGAATTTTATAAATTACTTATTAAAAAAAAACATTATAATAATAATAAATATTTATATTAAAGATAAAATAAAATAATAAAAATTATTTTTAAAAAATATAATCGGAAAATATACTTATTATTATTATTTTTTGATACATACGATTCATATTGTTTATTTATTCGTCAGTTTCAAACAATTTATTTTTTCAGTCCATTTATTTTTAAATGAACTTTAAATTTTTGCTATTTCCTACTCTTCTGTATTTTTGAAAAATCTGTCCCTGCAGCCACTGTGGCAACTGATCACCCAAGAAAATCTGCATTTCCGCTTGTTTCAAAAATTCGACAAACTTTAAGAGTCACTTATTTACGAATTTAATGTATGAGTTTAATACACATCCAAGACTAGAAGACTTTGTGCTTCTCAACCCTACATAATTTATTGTTTTATTAACATTTTAATATTTTTGAAAATTTCTAATTTTTCTCAGTTTTATATAACAACATTCTAACCCATACTTGATTTATATAGCCAACTCAAACCGCTTAAAAACTCGATTAAATTAAATTAAACTTGTTATTAAGAGCGAGGCGGACGGGAACTCCAAAATAATCCGTCTCCGCTACAAGATTTTATTCAACATGTTTAAAAGTATATTCAACATTATGGAAACAACACCACCTAAATCTCAAAATCAAGGAAAGAAATATACTTACGCGCTCTTTTATGACCACTGATGTCGGCTGCTGTCAATAGAAATTTTTATTAATCCAACCCTTATCTTATCTTGAACTTAATCCACATTTGGAATCACATATAATATCTAGACTTAATAAAACACATCTTGAACCATCTATAACATGAGATGGTTTGAGTATCTCTTACCTTAACTAAAGATCTAGTTCGAATCATATAAATATACGAAGCTTTGTTTTTTGGTAGACCTTTACTATCTTTGTGGTCTCTCCCGACTCATATAGAGATTAGTCTGAATGTCGTGTGGTTTAAATGTGCCTTTTGTATGTGCACAGGTTCGCTTAGGATAACTTATGGTCTAACAAAAAAATTAAAACACATATTAAAATTTTAAAAAAGATTTAAATAAAAATGAACTATTATCTATCAAAATGTCACTCCTAATAGAAATTGGAGCCTAAACCGAAATAAAGCCCGAACTTATATATAGATGTTCTTGCTATCATCTTATTGTTTTGAGTTGAAACAGAATCAAGCTTGAGCTTGACTTGATTAATAAAATAGTAAAATTTGATTAGACTTACAAGCAAATAATCGTGACGCGACATTCGAACTCCTAATTTGGACAAACTACCGACTCAGTTTGACCTTGCTAACTCCGAACTTGAACTGCATTTCACGAGCCGCCGAAAGAGCTCACAGTAAATCAATTCATTTACACCCTTAAGCCCATTTAGAGATCGGCGCTATGGTGTCACCCTCCTCCTTGGTTTGTTCTTAATTATCTTTGAGGTGACTTGAGGACTTGCGTTTTTACATAGTTCAAAGCCATATCCTATTTTTATCGCTTCACCGTGATCTAAAAACTAGTAATGTCTTCATTTTTTTTGTTTCTTTTATGATTATAGGGTCCGAGCTAGCTTGCATGCACCTCGAGTCCTCGATCCTTTGATCCCTAAAGTTAGGGGTCATCTAAATCATTTGGACCTGAAGTTAACATAATTATTTTTTCCTAGTTAACATATGTTAGATTATATATATGGATAGAACAACCAACAAATAAATTTGAAAGAGGAAGAATGGAGAGGTAATGTTGTATATTTTGCTCACGATGTTAAAAGTGTTTTTATATACAAAATTTGCATTTATACATGATAAACTTAGGTAGTGTTTGTTTTTTTTATTTAATGTTGAATAAAACTTTTTTTAAATTTTTTATCACGAATAACATTTTAATAAGATATATTAAGTTGTTTGTTTTTAATATTGACAAGAAGGTAGATGATAATTCAGATTTTATTATTTTGTAAAGGCCCATCCTCGCTCATTTTAATTATTACATGCTTTAATTTAATTTTAATCAAGTTTTTAATGGCTTTAGGGCTTATTTTTCTCAAATCCAAGACTGCCCGGTGATTGCTATTCTCTATGAAACCCGAGAAAATTGTAAATTTTCAAAATGACAGTTGAACGTTAATAAAAATAATAAATTACCATATGTTTCGCGAAGTTTCTAAAATTCTTTAGATCTCGGATGGCGAAACCGATCAAAGCTCGTTAAATTGCCTCACGAATCTAGTAACCCGTAAGTTTCATCGACCTCCAGATACAAGAGAATTTTTCCGATTGAAACGAGAGTCGCTGACTTCGTAGATAAGCTTTTTACGAAAAATCTCGAAAGCCAATAAATTATTTCAAGTGTTTATTGTTAAAGGAACTCAAAAGGAATAAATCGCTTTGTTGGTAAACGAACCCGAATGAAGCAATACGAACCATGATCCAAAATAATAATAATAAGCTCCATCCGATTATATTTTTAAAAATAATTTTATTATTATTTTTTATACTTCAATATAAATAATACCAATATAATGTTTTTTAATAAATAATTAGAGGTGTTCTATAATATTTTTATTTTTATGAAAATATTAATTTTAATATAATAAAAATAAAAAAGCAAATATAAAAATAAAATAAAATAAAATAAAACGTGAACGCTAGCCATGAATTTTCTCATCTCTGTCTTACTCGTTTAATTTTTTAAACGGCATAAAAGCTTCAGAATCGAAAATTAACGAAGCCAGTCGATGGGGACCGCCCCGCCCCAAACCCTCACGCTGGCTATCCCTGGGGCAGAAATAAGAGGACAGCAAATTTTTCTTATCGGACTACGATTTGCTTTTTTCTTATTTTTGCGAAAACGACTTTTTCCTCGAATGCAAGTTTCAATATTTCACTTTTCTATTTAATTTTTTTAAAATTCCTCAAGAATAAGCTCACTTAAAATTTTAAAATAAATGTACCTTTAACGTCAAAGTTCATTTAATGATAACAAAAACAAACGTCACCTTAGTTAAATAAACAATGAAAATCTCAAAATATTAGGTGACATTTTCTTTCTTAATTTGATGCAAGATCTTATCGTTTTAATTCTTCTTAGGTGAAAGAGGCTTTCATTTAAAACCAAAGTATAGATTATTACAATCTATTTCTAAAATCTGGATGTTGTTCCTTCAAAAAAAAAAAAAAAAAAAGATTCTAAAATTCATGTCTTCTAACAAAATAACATTGTTAGAATCACTTCAGATTATTCAAATCATGTATGAAAGAAAATAAATATGGATTGTAACAAATAAAAAATAGTAAATAATTAATATTAATAGAAATGCAAGCTTTAATATGAAATAATTTTTGCCTAATTCTTAGGCTAAAAACATTATTATAGTTTTTAGGTATAACCAAATATAATCTATATAACTTAATCATAAAGTAAATTTAAGATAATGTGTAACTTTTTTAATTACAATCGAAATGATATTTGTGCATAAATTCTATTTATGAATAATATAAAATAAAATAATGATAATTTTCATGTAACTTTTAACCCGGATTTCTCAATTCCAGATGGCAACTCGTTCATTTGGTCCTGGCTCAGAGTCACCTCAGTACCGAGTGCGATGTAAAGGACGGAGTTCTGGGTTTTCTCGTCCAGCCATTGTTTTAACGAGTCCCAGCTCTGGTCCCTCTCGCTCCTACTGTCTTTCACCTCCGATGGCATCAACCCTACAGGAATGATGGGTTTTTGGTAAAGATTTTGGAGGAGACTCAGTGAGTCAGCCTCTAACTCGGGGCAGCTCCTGATAGCTACGAATCGGCAGCCTTCAACCACTTTTGCCAGTCTAAAGAAATCGGAAACGTCCGGGTCCATCTGGTTGTGTATGCCCATCACCTCGTATATATTGCCTGAAAGCGACCTTGGACGGAAACGGGATCCACCGAGGAACGACGGTTAGGTCCTCCATTGGCTGTTGGCAGCGGCGGAGAAGATCCTCCGGCGAGCCCATGAAAGCGAGTGAGCTGGCACTTAAAATGTTGAAGAGGACTGAGTTGATACCGAGTCGGGTGGCGATTGGGGGCAACCAGTGAGGAGCAAAGTCATTGATGAGCCGGTTGACATCGGAGTTCTGTAGGAACTCGGTGAGAGGAAATTGGAGCTTGTCATAGGCTCGTTTCAGAAAGGGGACGAGGTGAGAGGGCAGCTCGGAGGTTGACTCGGCCGAGTCGGGCGGCAAGCCATTAACAAAAGGGAAAGGCAGTGGCACCATGGCTATACGGGCAGATAGATCTGGAGAAATGATTTCAGAGAGACGGCGAAGGTTTTTAGGAGTGGAGATGAAGGAAATCCGGTGACCCAGTTGAAATAAATGGTTGGAAAGACGAAGAAAGGCAAGAAATGGCCAAAAGCCAACCATGGGAACACAACAATGTGAAGCTTCTGATCATCATGCTCTTTCTTCATCATCTCATCCATGGCAATGTCGGTGTGAGCAGCACTGAGCAGTGAGGGGGATTTAACGGATAAAAACAAAGAGACGTCTGAAAGCAAGACTGTTAACCGTCAAAGGTAGCAGAACATAGATATTTAAGGAGGGATGTGACCGGATGTCCCACTCGTTTATTTGTAGCTAAGCAATCAAACACAGTCTTATCCGCCCCGGATTCTTGACAGAATGAACCTAAAATCATTTTAAAAAATATTATTTTTTTGAAAATAAATAAATTTATTAATTAAGATTTACAATATAATTAATAGATGGAAACATAAAATCAAGACTTCTAAAAACTTGATGATGTAATATTCATATTGATAGCAAAAAGGAATTGAAATACTTAGTATTTTAGATCTACAACATGCTCATGAATAGTGCAATACTCCGTCTGATAAAATATTATCATTTGAATTGTTAACATGAAAATCAAATCATCGACAACACAATTATCCGTCATAATAAGTCGTGATACAATATGTTTTAACAAGTCAACGACAAACACGTTGAAATAGATGGACGATAAAACGCACTGCAACATATCGATGATAAAACATGTTATAACAAATTGACAATAAACAACATGAATATATATATAAAGTTAAACACAATTCAACGCAATAAACCATATTAAAGAAACTATACAGAAAAGAAAATAATAAGACGTGATTCCAGTCGCTAATAAGAAAAATCGCCTCCTCCCGACGAATATAAAACATATAAAAATATTTCTGGGTGATGTAGTTCGTTTCTAAAATTCCACAATTCATGCGTAAATTACAAAAACAATAATGAGCACCTTTCACATTTCATACCATTTTTAGCTTATATCTGAAAATATATCTTTAAAAATATAATTTTCTTAATTTCATAAATTTGAACTTATACTAAATACGTCTTCAAAAGATACTTTACTATACCAATGTGGTGTTTGTTTTGGCTGAATAGAAAATGTCATTTTTTTAGTTTTTCTTAATTTTTTTTAATGTTTTTCTATTACGAAAAAATTAGATTTTCAAATATGAGAAATCCATATATTTTATAATGTCGATCATTGAAACTCTTGTGATTCCTTTCATGCTAATTAAAAAAAAGTATATATATTTTCTATTTAAAAAAAAATTATTTTCTTAAAATTTAGATAAAAATTAAAAAAAATTGATTTAAAAAAAATATTTTAATATTTATATCAAAATATTAAAAAAACATTATATTTTTCATATTTGTTTAGTTTTATCACCTTTTTTTTTTTTCTATTTTCTTTCTTTCCAAACAAACAGAGAAAAAAAAAGAGTAAAGAATAAGCTTTTATGATGGGTTGTGAAGAAAAAAACCGTTTAATCATGTAGTGGAGGTGTCTCTTACCTTTTGGTGGAGAAAATTTTTTTCAGAGATCATGTAGGGCCAAACGGTTTGTGTAGATCTTAATTATTTTGGGGGCCATAAATAAGCATGGGAAAACTATTTTATGGGGTCCTATCATGAAATGTATTAAAATTTAGGCCCAAAGCTTATCAAACATTTCCCAAGTCCTATTTGAACAAAATACACCCATAAAGAGTGTAATAGGTGATAAAAAAGAACTGATTCTAAATACTTCACTTTATTTTATCCAATACTGTTCTTATAAAAATCTCAGTCTAACCCTCCTGATTCTAACTCTAAAACCCATCCCTTCTCTCTCTCTTCTCTTCTTCAACTGACAACCTCCTCACCATTTTGACGTCTCAACTCTCCCCCAGCCTTCATCTCTCCTTCTTTACTCACAGATGGTCTCTCCTTCTCGCTTCAAAAACCCATCCCTCTCTCATCTTAATTTTTAGTTGGTTATCAAGCATGAATGCATTCCACTAGCGCCACAAGCCTCGCGAATACAAAGTTTCGGAAAAATGTGGCTTGCACATGTAACTTTGAAGCTACATTGGCGAGGAGTAGATCTTGGCAATATAAGTGATCAGACTAAAGACGCGATCACCTAACCCCAGAATTTGAGAAAATATGTTTCAATCTATAAATCTACCGCCAACTACTTCAGCCCTAAGCAGCTGGGTTATACAAGTGTATTACCTAACCAAACCCCAATTACCAAACACAGAACCAATCCTCCATGAGAGTCATGAATTAACTTATTGGAGAATCAGTTTTCTAACTTCTTGTGGCTAGATTAGCAGATAATTGTAACTATCATATGATTAAACCTTAGGTACAATCTTTATGAACTCCAAGCACAACCTTCATGAACTCTGGTACTACACAAGTTAACCTTAGGTACAACTATAATATATCCAGAGTACAACTTATTTAAACTTTAGGTACAATCTAAATGTAATGTGGTTACAAACCAGATATACCTTGGGTACTACTAATAGCACTTGTTTGTTTCTGTAATTAATAAATTGTTAGTACCATATGAGTAAACCTTAGAATAAACTTACAGAACTCGGGTACTACACAAGTTAATCTTAGGTGCACTCGTAATGTATAGGGTAAAACCCATTTAAACCTCAAAGAGTAATCTAAATGTAATGTGGGCAAGAAACCAACTATATCAGAGGTACTTAATATAATTTTGTTTGTTTTTAGCAATTAGTAAAATGTAAGTACCACATGATTATACTTGGGTATAACCTTTATGAACCGTGGTACAACTTTCACGAACTTTGGGCACTACACAAATTAACCTTAGGTACAACTACAATGTATCTAGGGTACAACCCATTTAAACCTTAGATACAATCTAAATGTAATGTGGGTACAAACCAGCTATACCATAGGTACTATTAATAACACTTGTTTGTATTTGCAATTTGTAAACAGTGGGTAAAAACCTTGGGTACAACCTTCATGAACTCTAAGTACTACACATGTAACGCCCCAAATCATGCTATAGTAATTTATGTCATGTTTAGAGGTTAATGAAGGTTAAAAATATGTGTTGGGAGGTTATAATAATTAAGAGTAGAAGTATATAATCAGAATTAATCTAGAAGTCAAGGGGTATTTTGGTAAATTGATTAGCAAGGGCTTAAAGAGAAAATGGTAATTGACAATGAGAATTTTAAAGGACATAAGATCAAAAGTATATATTGTAGAATTTAATAAATCGAGTTACAAATAGAATGAAAGTGAGGGCTAAATGCAAAGGGCTAAAATAGGGCCACTCCCTTAAAGCCAAACAATGCCTTCTAAGAAAGGAAAAAATTCTTATTTGTTGGTTTTTGAGTTCTACGCTGTGGAGAAAGAAGATTTATGATTTCTGTCCTCCATCTTTGGGTTTTACTTGTTCAAGTAAGAAGAAAAGAAAAAAAATGAAGCTAGGTGGAGTTTTTAAGAAGATCTCAAGGAGAAGAAAGAAGAGGAAGAGGGTAGAGCTTAATGTTTTGACAAGTAGAACTAAGTTTTGGGATCCTGACCTTGTTTGACAAGAATATTTGAGATTTCTTGTCCTCCATCTTTGGGTTTTACTTGTTCAAGTAAGAAGAAAAGAAAAAAATGAAGCTAGGTGGAGTTTTTAAGAAAATCTCAAGGAGAAGAAAGAAGAGGAAGAGGGTAGAGCTGATGTTTTGACAGTAGATCTAAGGTTTGGGATCCTAACCTTTGTTGCAGGTAATATTTTATTTATTAGAATTGTTGTTTGGTCAGGATTTCTAATAAGAAACAATTTGTGTGAAAAAGGTAAGTAGGGTTTTATGGGGAGATTCTATCAAAAATTTTCCATACCCTATGTTCTTGTTTTGACCATAACTTGACCCATTGACCTCTAAACTAAATGATTCTTATTTGTAAGTAAATTTAAGACCCATGGCTTCCTTTGCCTAGAAGAGACCTAGATCGGATTCCTATCTTAAGACCCCTGAAATTGAGTTTGAAGTCAGGCTATCGATTTTGTCCACTGAACTAGAGTAATTCCAGTTGTTTGAATCATACTTGAGTTTTGTTGATTCAAACAGTGTGATTCAAATTTCTGTACAACTAGACATCTAGGAGAACAACTTTCATGAAGCAAGTATAGCCAAATTTAGTCCCCATTGTTACCAAAAATTCGTCAAAGTAAGGGAACCATTCATTCCCTGAAACATGTCTCATAACAGTCCAGATGTTAGGACCATATCTCCCAATTTAAAAGTCCAAACGACCTAATTTGTAAGCTATATGAAACGTAAGACAAAGGGGAATATTTGATTAGAAGATTACTTTGTCTAAAAACAATCTCGTTTATAGGGTTAAAATTGTAAAGGAAATGGACTCGGAGTCGCCTCGCATCGCTCGCATAATTGGCCGGTAATATAGGTAGTTGCCTAACCTTTTTAGATGATGCCATTAATGCATTAATGTTACATGAATTAGTGCAAGTTCATTAAAACGATCATGATAAGAACCTGATGCATATCAATGTTATAACCTTGGATTCCTCTTGACACCACACATTTCACTCTCTAGTTTGCTACATTCCTATCTCTAAATAACCGGTTTGAAGAACTACTTGTAAGACATGATCCTCTTTAAGATTTGGTTGTTTTTCCCTACCAGGTACTTCACAACCATTTCTTAGAACTGAAGTCTGCTTGCCTGTAGCACCTAGTTTCTGGTCCGATCCGATTGGTGGGTTCGAACTGGATCCGGGATGCTCTGATACCACTAAACTGTGACGCCCCCAACCCGGCACCCGGTGTCAATCGAGGGTGTCATTTTTTTATTTTTTATAACTTATAACCTTTAAGCTTGTTCATTTATATCATGTTAAACATTTAACTTGTACTATATTCTGTAACAGTGGATTACAAAATATATACAAGCTCTATATATGGAAATGTTCAACATTTACAATATTTATACTGTTTATAAAAGAAACAAAAATATATATAAATTAGACCAAAAGGTCTTCCGTTAAGCACCTAGTTATGTGTGACTTTCATCATTGTGATGCAAGATTGTCTTGTCCTCGGGTTTTTGAAAATTTGACACGAATGAAAAAACACCTATGCTAAGCTTTTTACGCTATGGGAATAAACTCAAATGGATGACCCCTAATAAGGATCATCTCATTTTATACACATACATATATTTATGACAAATATACAACTTACATATATTTTTCATTTCTCATATCTACTTTTTCATAACATGTTTCATTCTTATCATATTTCATATACTTCTTGTTCTTGTCACAATATACTTGTCATCGCATAGCGGTGCTATGCTTCTCTTTTCATATCATATCATTTCATATGTCATATTCAAGTCATTTTTTTTATGTTTCAAGCCTGCATAAATCTTAGAAATGGATAAAGGAAACTATGCGGCCCGATACATGTACTCACCGTATGAAACAAAGGGTTTATATGTCAAGGCTACTGCTTATTATCAGGCGAGACAATGACCATCTATATAATCCATATAATATATCATTGTACGAGACAATGACTCATCTATAAAGGCCCAAAGGCAACTGTGAATGATCCAAGCGCTAATCGATCAAGATGTCGCAAAGACTTGTTTTTCCCTAATAGACATGCCTATCTATCCCTCAACCATGTTCTAAGCAGACAATCTATGTGTATTTTATGTTCAGTACATATCTCATATTCCTTTAATCATTATACTATCCAAGAATCATGCTTATATGTACAATCATTTATTCGACCTTTGCATTTTCATATCTCATTATATGCATAAATAACTATAGTTACCGCGTGAGAGCTCATCGTTTTTCGATTTCTGCATCTAATATGAGTTCCACCTTAAATAAGCTATATATAGAGATGGATTCTTGACCTAAATGGGATTTATGTGAGTCTAAGAACACTGAAACAGAAAGTCTGATGAAGAAGCAGGACCTTCCGGTTGTAGGTCTCACATGAGTAGCCACCACCTTGCCAGCGTCTACTCCCGACTCCGCTCTTTCGGGCGAGCTCCAAAGAATTGGCCACCCCCTCCATAGCACATGTTCAAATCTTAACTCAATGGGCTTTCCATAGAGTTCAAGAACACCCGAAACGGAGTTCGGACGAAGAAATTATGACCTTCTGAAGTTGGAGGTCTCACATGAGTAGCCAACCCTACTCGGCTAGCCTACCCGACCTATCTTGACCGACCGCTTTTGCCGGGCAGCGGAGCTCCAATACCGACCGCCTCTACAGGTACATGGTTGAATCTTGACTACTGGTCGCATAAAGTCTAAGAACACCTAAACTGAAAGTCCAGACAAAGAAGTTATGACCGGCTAGAAGTCACATTGCAGAATAAACCCCAGCCTGAGCCGACCCGACTCGTTAAGTCGACTAATTTAATCGAGCTGGTTTGACCGCCGGAGCTCGACTCCAATGGGACAGACTATCTGAATGAATCGACCATAACTCTGTCTACAAAAGTCCGAATTGAGAAATCTGGGTAAGTTCCAACACGTTTCACTGATATGGCTACAATTTACCAGAAGGACTCACTACCAAATTACATTTATTTATCACCCAAAAACCAGTCCTAAAGTCCAGATAATGTGTACGATAAGGAAAATAGGGTAATTTCCCTTGGGACAAAACACCACCTCACAACCCTTAAATGAAAAGGAACCCGAGTAGGAAAAACCCTTGCACAATTTATGAGTTAGATAAGTTTCCTAAGTCTCAAAAATTTGGGGAATCCTTACTTAGTGTCCATACAACCCCAAATCAACTACAAAACCAACCCAAAACACATATATAGGAGTCTTAGAGTTCTTCTCAACTCAACTTGTCAAGAAATGAGTTTGGAGTTTCCAAACTCCAACCCATAACAAAAATAGAGGGTTCCAAACCATGTATCTATAATGTCGATACCTAAACTAGACAAATACCATACTCAAATTCCATACAAAAACACGACTTCCATAATTTTCGATCTTCTTTTCTCCTTCTTCTTTCTTCCTTTCTTTCTCTTCTTTCTTTCTCTTCTCCTTCTTCTCCCTCTCTCTACTTTTTTGGTTTCCCAAAATGAGATACTTGATCTTGGTCCCCTTTTGTTCTCTCTAAGACCAAAATGAGATATTTTTAAATTCTTTGATCTATCCTCCTTTAGAAAGCAAGTGCCAAGGTTCGTTTACTTCATTTTTCTTTCTTTCCCATTTTGCATTTAGGTCCTCCATTTCTCTATTATTCTTACTTTAACTTATACATATTCCTATTTTGGCATATGAACTTATTAAATTATGACCCTTGGGTCCTGAATTGGTAAATTATTAATTTACCCTTAAATTTTGTATTAATTTTGGGTTCTTGATTATTTTATTTTTATCTTTATTTTATTCCGGAAAAATATACGTTCACTTTTATTATACCCTAAACATGTTATCAAACTGTTAGAGTATAATTTGGGGTGTTACATTGCCCCCACAGACAGGATAACACAAGCCTCCTTCAATCTAATCGATACAACAATCTACAAGTTGAGCCGAATTCTTCTCTCCTTGATTAGGATCTCAGCTAACATGAGACCAAGATTGTTCTACAAAATTGAGACGACACCTCTAAACATTAAACTGATAACTCAGTAGGTGGTCTTTGTGCCTTAGTAACACACTTCTGCTATCACCCAAAAGGGAACCTTGAATGCAGAGGTTAGAACAATCACCTAATGATTTATCGGAGTGACATTTAGAGTTTATTAGTTCTAAATATATTAGTCCAGCATACCCTGCTACCTTCATGCGCTTTTTAGGAATTTCCATCTCTATGTCACTCCAGGCTCCCGAAATCAGAGCACAGATACAACTTATTCTGGGTATAATGCTCTAATCTCAAGAATTGTTCACTACATGAACAATACTGATTAAATCAATCTAGTTCTCAAAACCAAAACAATCATTTAAATGCTACAAATCATAACCAGAACACCTAGCCCTTTCCCAGTAGGAGCTTAGCCTTCCATCACTGGTTCAAAAACATCAACAACTAGTTGGCCAAACAAATTAATTGTTTAAACAAATCGAGAAAAAGGATTCTTGGAAATAAATTTAAAATATCCATAAATAATCCTTAAAATCCTGAAGATCGACAAAAAAATGGAATCCAATATTCAGTGATCTCACCAAGATTACAAATCTTAGATCCCTTATTCGCTAAGAAAAGGGAAAGAAACATAAGAAGAAATGAAAAGAAAAGAAAATATAAAAATCTCTCCAAAAAGAAAAGAAAACCACTACTCTACTGCTACTGTTCCTCTAGAAAATTACGGCTCTTTAGCCGTTCTCCTCTTCTTTTTTGTCCCCCCCCTTTTGTGCCCTAAATGTTTATATTTATATGCTCATTAAATGCTGGGCCAAAAATCCAGGTTGATTTATGGGTTTCTGTGCAGGCCTAATTATTGTTTTTGTTGTGACATTGTTATTCTATGACAATCTTCTTCTTTTGTCATAGGCTTCTGGTTTTGTTGTAGCTTTGTCACAATATTGTAGTTGGCATCCTCTTGTGTCTTTGTCGCTACAAAGTTTGTAAATGTCGCGACATATCTACTTACTTGCATTATTGATTTCTGGAAATTTATGTCGCGACATTAGAAAACTTTGTCATGACAAACTTTCTTTCTTCCGCCCTTTGTTATGTCACGACACGGATGTTCTATGTTGCGACATTCAGGAGTTCTTTTGCTTTAACTGGGTGCGACATAGTTGAAGAATGTCACAACAAACACTATGTCGCGACATAATTTACTGCATTCTTCACAATTTATGTCACGACATAAATTTGAAATGTTGCAACATTCTTTAACTGTTCTTCTAGGCAGTCTTATTAATCTTTGTTGCAACATCTTTTTGGATTTGTCCTAAGCTTTTCTTGTGATAATAAAATTTATGTCGCGACAAAGTTCTATATCTTCAATTTTGTTTAGTGTCGCGACAAAGATGTGAATTGTTGTGACAAATTCTACTGCCTTCTTATTTGTACTATGTCGTAACAAATTTCTGAATGTTGCAACAGTCTTCACTCGGCACTCAAGCATTTTTTTCAATTTATGTCGTGACATTCATCAACTATTATGCCTTGAGTATTGTCATGACACTGCTGACATTGTTGCTACAGTACTACCCTTCCTGCTTTAAGCCAAATTTGTTGTTGTTCTTATTTTTAAGTCAAATTTGTTTTTTTTCTTGCTCTCTTTGGTTCTTTTATCTAAATTTATGCAAAACATAAATTTGGGTGAGGACTCCATATTTCTGCATTAAAATAAACATTCAAAGGATTTGTATAATAATTACGAAAAATAGATAAGTTTTAGATCGACACAGACTAATGAATATTTCATGATTGGTTATGTGACCTGGACTCCATTAGAGTGCAGATTATTGAATGATCATAATAATTGATTTTAAGAATGGAATTTGTGTTAAGAATACTTGTGAAGGGTTAATCCGGGAAACAGGAGTAAATAATCAATGCTTACTTATGTCTGGTAAAGGGATAGATAGGCGTTTATAGGGACCCTCATGGTGCAACTTATCGCCAAGAGGGCCCCCGCTTGAAATATACTTACCTTATCACTATCTATATGTTGATGTACCTAAGAGAGTACTTATTGTTCTCGTTTCTCATATCCATTTCCATTATAAGACGCATACAAGGCTTCATTATAATATTATATATATATATATATATATATATATATATATATATATATAATACAGGTTGAAAATTTCCAGAAGAATACAACTTGAAAATTTGGAAATTTTATAGATATCGGATGATGAAACAGAATTCACCATTGGATTCGTCTTGCGAAATCTAGTTAACCAGACAAATTTCGTCGAATTATGAGAAAGTCAGATTTTTACATTTTTACGAGGTTACAAGTGTCCAATGACTCCCGGGTACGAGATTGCTTAATAAAACTTCTGAAGTCGAAACATTCGGAGTTGTCTATGGGATATGGTTTGAACTTGAACTGAGAAGGAATGGATCACTTCGGGTTGGAATCGGACCCGAGCAAGGGTGGACACATGGCACGACGTGGGCCACTCATCCAACTTAAACCTTAAGTAAAAGAGGAATTAGGGTTAAAAGACCAATTTTCTTAGTTTTGATCTTGAGAGAGAGGAGAAGAGAGAAGATGAGAGCCAAGGCTTCCTCCTAAGATCTATGGACTTCCGTTGGTCTGTTTTTGTCGAGCCAAGAACGAAAGTTCATCGCATCGACGAGAGCTATGCATGGGTTCCTGGAAAGAGGGATTTCGCCAAAGAAACAAGAGGGGACATTTCGAGAAATCGAAGTTGTCGGGTCCAGGAGGCTTCCTACCCATGTATTACGCACGTAGAGGTAAGGGATTCTTCCTACCTTAGCCTACTTTCCATCTTTGGGCCAGGAAAAGAGGGTTTTTTTTTTTTTTGTTGAGGGCCTGTTTGGCAAAGAAAAATGGATTCTGAACCCGTCTATGTCAGCTCGTCTAGCGGCAGCCCCAGACGCCTGAAGGTATGAATCTGCATTGAAAAATTACATATGCCTAGGCGAAGAGGAGTCCGCTTAGCGTAGGACGCTAGCGCAAAGGCGCCCATGCTTCAGCGAACTCCGGGGACAAGGAAGGTGGACTTTCGCTGTCTTCCCGGGCGAGCGGGCTACGCCTGTGTGTGCTCAGGTGGATCGCCAGGCCTCGTTGTTTGTGGCCGTTTTGGGTCCTGTCAGCCCGGCTCATGTGATCGTGGCTTGCTTCGGGCCATTGTGTGACTTGTTTGAGTGTGTCATTGCTTGACTAAGAGCGGATATGTTTGGATGTTATACTGTGTGTGTTTCAACATGTTGACATGTGATGAATTGTGTGTGCAATGGCCATTACATGGCTCGCTTGTGTGTGTCATTGGTCATGATCATGTAATGACATGTGAATGTTTGGCATATGCTCTCATGATATATTGATATGATCGGGAATGATGTATGGAAATTCATATGCATATAGATATAATTGTCCAAGACTTATTTGATTTATATATGATAGAATTGTCCATGTAAAGATCTATCAGGTATGTGATAGATATAACATGCAATGGCATCTTGCATTGCATACGCATGGGGACATCACATTAAATGGGTGTGAGTGCATGGTTGATAAATCGACATTGCGTTTGGTGTTTGATTGGGTGGACTTGGTTAAATGGGACAACGTCCAATGGAGTTACACGGTTGAATAAAATGGTAAAGAAAATATGTGCTGAGTATCAGCAAGAAGGGATAGATCCCTCCCGGGTGAAAAACCCCAATTATGGTCAAACATAGTCCCCAGCGGTGAAAGGCCATAAAAGTGTTTGGGTTTGCGGAGCCTGCGGTGTGACACCAAAAATCTGATACCCACATAAAGGCACATGGATTTTGAATATAAAATGATAATTGTGATGTATCATCCAAAAATATTTTGGTTTATAAACAAATGAAATTTATTTTAAAAATGATCATTGGATGTCATCCTGAATGACGGTTTTATCACACATGGGCTTAGGCATTGTGTGAGGGAGTCGGTGAGGACTCGGGCGCTTGGTACATGGTGAGTCTCATCTCATTCATGGCATGACATATAGAATTCCATATAGAATTGGCATGTTCTTGTTGGAATGTGAATGTGAAATGTTGAGCGAAAATTGCATGTGCACTTAAAGTATGAGTAGCTCTAGGAGGTATTCTCTTTACTCGGGCGTGGCTCACCCTTGCTAGACAACCCTTTAGGTACAGGTCGACACCCCAGTGATCTGCTCGCATCGATGCCGTGATTGTAAGCATACGACATGTGGCCTGCCTTGATAAATCTTTGTAAAGTGTAAGGACATACTAGTTCTAGCATGTATTTTTGTATAAAAGAATTGTAATTAAATTTTCGACTATTGCTAATATACGGTATGTAATCGATTGATTAAATAATAGCGACAAATGTAAATACAAGCTCAAATGTCGCTTAAGAGGAGATTAAGGAGCAGCCCAAGATAAATGTTCTACTCTTGATGATATCCCAAACACAGCTCCAAACGAGCCCAATTTACTCCCTTCAAAGGCAAAGATACCGCCCAGTTAACCCAGATGTTTAAAGTACCCAACTTCCCTAATTAAATCTCCACCAATTAGGGAAGTAAGATATTTTCTAATTATTGTTCATCAATTATCCCTTATTAATTGGTTAACGATAAGGAAAGAAAATCCCTCACCTAATGGGAGAAATATCCGTATCATCATCCAATTAGGAAAGTTATCATGATCATCCATTATAAATACCAGGCCACCCCATCAGTGAAAGGTACGCACAAAAATTCATTTCCTAAGCAGTTGATCTTCTCTTCCACCGAAAAGAACTGACTTAGGCATTGGAAAGGCAACGGGCGATCCTCGCCAATCCTTTTGTTTCTTATTATTGAAGAGGAGCTTAACATCCAGAGTCAATGACCACCCACATCCACAAGCTCCAAATTCCCATTTATTGAGTACATCATCAATAATAATGGTAAGAGGGTCATGATCGAAGTCTTACGGACCGCGTTTAAGTGTATTATTCTCATATTTTAACTCAAATATGAAATTACTGGTCCATATTGGACGATCAATGTGTGTTTAGTAACCCTACATCTACCAGAAATTGTACTGTCCGGTGCCAAGACTTTAGCTGCGAAATGACCCATGTAGAAATTCCAGGTTGATCTAAGAACAACTAGACCCTCGGATTTTGGGGCATCATAGCTTGGTATCATAGCCTAGATATACGAATACCTAAGGCTTGATGGATATGGGTCTAGGTCATTAGATTAATTGAGTTCTGGTGTAGCACTTTGTACATCAAAACATAGGTATGTGATTACTTAGGGTTTAACGGGCATGGGTTTAGACCATTATAGTCATTGTGTGCATTTCATGTTGTGTGCCTAAATGTGCTACATGATTTGGTGCTATAAGTTGTGTGATTTATATGCATGGTAAAATGTATATAGGGAAAGAGGAACACTAGGGTTAGAGAACATAACCTTAGGGTTCGGGAAAATAACGAACATGTAGTTTTGGTTGTTGATGTTTATTGGTAGATGGCACATGCACTACTAGTTAGAAAAAAAAAAGAAAAAAAGAAGAGGAAATCTTAATTTGCTATTTGACAATGTGTAGATAGATGACAAGTCGAGGAAAAGGACGTAGAGGCGATGGATGGGGCAACAACCAACCACCACCGACCTTTGATCAACAAGTCTTCATGGAGGCTATTAGTGCTGCGACTGCTACCATTGCGTAGGCGAGCGTTGTGGCTACCACCATTGCACATGCTAGTGCAAATGTGGGCTAAGGAGGACCGAGTAACCTCTAGAGGTTTAAGGCACATCATCCTCCAACCTTCAAGAAAGCCGAGGGAACTAATGAAGCCATAATTGGTTTCCCTTTAAGTCGGGCAAGATTGAGGCTATGGAGATCACCTCCGATGCAGAATAAGACTAGTCAAGATTCCGGGGCTTGGAAGGTGAACTCAAGTATGGTGGGATTGGGTCAAAAGCCTCAGGAACTGTAGGCAATGACTCGGGAAGAATTGCAGAGCCTTCATGGGCAAGCATTCTCGCATCTCGGCATCGACATGCAAAGGCTCGAGAGTTCCTAGAGTTGAAATAAGGGACAATGACGGTACTCGAATACGTGGCTAAGTTCACTTAATTAGCATGTTTCAAAGATTATTACGTGACCACGGACATGGCCAAAGTGAGGAAATTTGAGGATGGTTTGAAATTATCCTTCCGAGGTAAAATTATGGGGCTCCTTTTACAAGATATGAACTCGATGGTCAGGACTGCTATGGCCATAGAGAGGGGGAAGGCGGATGATTACATGCAAAGATCCGAGGATGCATAAAGCAAGGTTAAGAGGCTGAGAGTTAACTTTTTTCTTTAGCTCGTGAAAGAAGTAGACTTCGCTTCCTCAAGGGAGCTTCAAAGAAAGTGTCTCGCCACTGTGGCCAAGGCCAGGATGGGAGACACTTTTAATCGCGAGTCATTAAAGGTAGATATTCCGTGACGAAGTTCACATCATCGCTTTCATCATAGGGCTAGGGGTGTAGTCGAAAGACCTGATGTTCTCTATCTCAAAGAACCCTCAGGCAAGCATGGCCGAGGTGCTTGCCAAAACAGAGAAGTATATCAACGGCGAAGAAGCCCTTTTATCCAAGCAAAGGAGCTTTTCTATTCAAAAGGAAAAGAGCAGAGGCAACAAGAAACGGGAACGAAGCCCCAGGAGGTAGGGAGACAAGGACAGATCCCCACGGAGGGACAGAGAAAATAGAGAACAATCCCCAAATAGGCGAGGGAACGTTAGAGACCGCTTGGGACCACCTCACCCTATCGCAATCAACACCGTATTCACCTTGAAATTCACACCTCGACAAATTTTTAAGGTCACAGTCCTATGGTGCAACATGAAAATTTCCGATGGCCATCTCAAATGAGTTGTAATCGCAAAAGAGACAAGATCAACACCGTGAGTCCATAGGGATCATGGACACTGAACAGATGACTGCATCTAGCTGAGTAAAGAAATTTAGTACCTGATCCGACATGGGCATCTTCGCCGTTACGTATTTTAGAAGGTCGTGACCAAAAAGTGCCCACCACCACCTCACGCCCAACCCCGTACCAAGATCAACTCCGTCTTGGGGAGAGATCCATGATCTCCGGATTACAGTGGCTGGAATCCAAATTTTAGCAAGGAGGGCCTACTTACGCAAAGATCGATTAGGAGACATTAGAAATACAATGATCCAAACTCCCCTACTGACACTACCATAACCTTTTCGAACTCCGACATGAAAGGATGTCGGCATCCCCATGACGATCCACTAGTAATAAGGGCCATCGTAGCTAATAAAACAATCCACAGGGTCCTTGTACACAATAGAAGTTCGGCCGACATCATCTTCGCATCAGCTTTCGACAAAATGGGCATTGGAAGGGAGAAGCTAGAACCAGTCAATGGTTACCTACGTGGATTCTCTGGACAAAGAGTGCTACCTCTGGGGTCGATACAACTAGTGCTCACTTTGGAAGACCCCCATGCCAGGCTACAACAATAGTAAGATTTCTCATAGTAGATGCCCCATCAGCTTACAACATGTTACTGGGCAGGCCCTCTCTCAATACCATAAGGGCCATCCCCTCCGCCTATCACATGGTTATCAAATTCCCAACTGCAAATGGAGTAGGAATGGTTCGAGGAAACCAACTTGTAGCCAAGGAGTGTTACTTAGCATCAATGAAACAAAAAACGGTCGACAACATCTACATGGATGAGCTCGACATGCGAGATGAGGTAAGCACCCAATCTGCGCCCTCAAAGAACTAGAGCCTGTACATCTTGACGACTAGCCAGAAAACCTCGTCTACATAGGATCTAAGTTGGTTGAAGACGTCAGAAGCCTTCATCCACTTTTTAATCAAAACATGGAGGTGTTCGCTCGGGAAGCGTAAAGATGGGCGAGACTCTCGCAAGAATCATCCATAGGCTGAATCGCCGATCAGCCCTGCCGGGCCAAGCAAAATAGAAGGAGTTTCACTGCAAAGGCGTGGCGACAATGAAGAGGTCGGCAAGCTCCTCCAAGATGCAATCGGGTGTGAGGCAAATATCCCCGATTTGGTCGGGCCAACGTTATTCGCCAAAATCAAACGGAAAATGGTGACTTTGCATCGATTTCACAGATATCAACAGGGTCTGCCAAAAAGATAGCTTTCCTCAACCTCGGATTGACCTCATAAGACGCCACAACCGATCGCAACCTCTGGCTTCATAGACACTTCTCCGGGTTATAACCAGACAAGATGGGATCCTAACGCACTAAGAGAAGACCTCATTTGTTACTGGCGCGAACCTATCATATCTGGTGATGCCCTTCGGGATCAAGAATGCAGAGCCACCTACCAGCAGGTCGTAAACGTGGATGTTCCTGTATAAATTGGATCATCTATGGAGGTATATAATATGTATCGGTTGGTAAAATCATGCATATGAGCTCCACATAACCCACTCCAACAGGCATTTCAGGTCCCAAAAGCTATAATATGAAGTTAAAACCTAGCCAAATGCGCTTCGAGTCTCCGCTGAAAGTTCTCGGTTTTATAGTCAACAACCGAGGAATAGAAGCAAACCTGCATAAGATAAAGGTCGTGGTTCGACATGTCGCCACCTTTCAAACATTAAGGAAATTGTGGCCCGACTAGAAGATTACTACGGTGAGCCGCTTCACAGCCCAAGGCCACGATAAATTTCAAATTTCTTCTTTCGTGTTCAAAAATGCCTTCCAATGGGATGCACACTGCAAGGAGGCATCCACAAAGGCTCAAACCCACCGAGCCTCCCGCTCTAGTGCTCCGGCGAGAACACCTCACTCTACCCGGCCGTCGCACTCTTAACTAGTGCGCCTGGTCGTGAGCCGGATAAGGTGCAACAACCAAAAGATAATTATTACAAACAAGCTCTAAGAGAAGCAGAGGGAAGATATTCAAAGATGGAGAAGTTGATCCTAGCGTTGGTAACTACATCCAGAAAGCTCCGACCTTACTTCCAAGCTCATACCACTGGGCCCAACTCGAATAATCGACTTAAACAACACGTGATAAACCGTAAACCTCCTCGAAGACTGGAGCAAAGTGGGCTATAGAGCTAAGTGAGTTCGACATCAGATAAAAACCAAGGACATCAATAAAAGGGCAGATCTTGGCAGATTTCATCATGGAATTCACCCCAGCAGAGCCTGCCGGCGCTACCTCCAACTCGACGCCCCACCTCCCATCCGGGAGGTCGTTCGCGGATCGGGCCGCCAATGCCCAAGGAAGTGGTGCATGTTTGATCTTGACCTCTCTAGCTGGGATAGATGTGGAATACGCCATCAGATTCGACTTCCAAGCCTCCAATAACGAGGCCGAATATGAGGCTGTCATAGTTGGGCTTAACCTCGCCCACTCCATGGAAGCTGATCAATTGGAAGTGAGCAGTGACTCCCAATTGGTAGTAAAACAGATAGAAGACTCCCTAATGCCAGAGGCGAAGATGATCCTCTGCACTTCAAGAAGGTGCGAGAGTTGCTTAAAAAGTTCATCTGAAGTTCAAGCCAAATACGCACTAAGAGCAGAGAATTCCCGAGCCGATGCCTCGAAAATCGCAACAACCTCACAGAAAGCACTCCAGCAGACCGACAATTGCTGAAAGCACCTCTCGTAACCTCAAGAAACCTCGACAACGAAGAAGTCTCCCTATGATATCCGGAAATGAAATGATATCCCATATGGGATTACTTAGTAGAAGGATCATTGCCAAGCTACCCAAAGGAGGCAACCAAGCTCAGAACAAGGTCGGTAAGATTCACCATTCATCGGGGGATCCTTTATAAACGAGGCTTCTCTACACCCATTCTTAGGTACGTAGGGAAGGAAGACGCTAATTACATACTTAGGGAAGTACACGAAGGCGTCTGTGGAAACCACATCGAAGCTCGGACCTTAGCAGGGAAAACCTTGAGGCTTGAATGGGCGAGGTTGAGTCTAGCGATGATGGCCTCATACTCGGCCTCGTTGTTGGAGGCTTGGAACCCAAATCTGAGTGCATACTGACATTCATTCCTCTGAGGCCAGTGATTAAATTCGACACCTCTCCCCGAGCACGGGCGCCCGTCACGACAACCTTCCAAACGGGAGGTCGAAGGTCGCTCACGATCCCCAAGAAGCTTTGCCTTGGTGAATTCCATGACGAAATCCGCCAAGACCTGCCCTTTTATTGTAGTTTTTGGTTTATATCTGATGTCGAACTCACTTAACTCTAAGGCCCACTTCATCAATCTTCCCGAGGTCTCTTTGCTCAGGTAAAGACTTTCTCTTCATCAGGGTAATTCGTCAGACTTCAATGGTAAGGAGCTTGAAAGTAAGGGCTAAGCTTTCTAAGCCATAAGCATTAACGCCAGGATTAGTTTCTCCATCCTTGGATACCTCCGCTCCTCAGTTCGTTGCAATAGTAGACTGACGCCGTACTCCTACCTGGCCTCCGATAAGGACTCGTACGGGTCGAGAAATCTGAAATCGCAAAGCGTAGTAAGAGCTCCTTCGCAGGGGCTACTAGAATGGGGAGAGCTAAGTAAGTTTTCGTTGTCGAGAACGCTTTCTTCTCGCAATGTGTATCCCATCAGTGATTTCTTTAGAACTCCGGGTTATGGTCATGATTATCGTCAGCTCGACACAACCGGCTTAGCGACTATTTCACCAACATGTCATCTATATACACCTCCATGGATGCCCCTATTTGCTTCTGGAACATCCTGTTCACCAACCTCTGGTAGGTGGCTCCTCGCTTTTTGTACCAAAGGGCATTACTAATAGCACAGTCCTCGCCTGACGAATGAGGTATTTTCTTGGTCGTCGAGATCCATGATGATCTGGTTGTAGCCGGAGAAAGCATCCATGAAACTGAGGAGTTCATGGCCGGCTGTGGTATCTACTATGAGATCGATCCATGGTAGAGGGAAACTATCTTTTGGGCATGCTTGGTTGACGTTAATGAAATCGATGTAGAGTCGCCATCACGCTCGCTGACGAGTATGACATCGCCAACCATTTGTGTGGCACGACCCTCCGACGCTCCTCGCCTAGAGGAGCGGCCGACCTCCCATTGACTTTTGTCTTCTGCAGCGAAACCCTTCTTTTTGCTTGACCTGGTTCAAGGATGGACTAAGTTTACCATGAGTGATTATTACTGATCAACTCCCATATCCCTCCCGTCTACGCCAAGACATCCCGATCTCCTGTTTCAAGAAGTGGGTAAGGAGGCTTCTGAGGTCTTCCGCAAGCTTGGAGCCGATGTAGGCAAGGCAGGTGTTCGTATTATCGTCCAACTCGTGATAGCTCCAAATTCTTCCGAGGGCTCATGTCCGGTATTTACCTCACAATACATGTCGAAAGCCTGGCCCACGTATATTTTGTCGACCGCTTTTTACTTTATAGATGCCGAGTAGCATTCCTTGACCACGCCCTGGTCTCCTCGAACCATTCCTACTCCACTTGTGGTAGGAAACTTGATCATCATGTGGTAAGCGGAGGGGATGGCCTTTATGGCGTTGAGAGAGGGTGGCGCCCACAACATGTTATGTTTTAATGGGCATCTACTATGAGAACTTCACTACCGTTACGTTCCAAAAACCGGTCTCCCAAAGTGAGCACTAGCTGTATTGACCCCAAAGGTATCACTTTCTCTCCAGAGAATCCTCGCAGATGGGTGCTGACTGGTTCCATTTTCTCCCTTATGATGCCCATCCTATCAAAAGCTGACACGAAGATGATGTCGGCTGAACTCCCATTGTCGATGTTAACGCGTTGATTGTTTTTTGTTAGCCAAGCAATTGTCTCTTTATTACCAAAGGATCGTCTTGGGTGTTGGCATCCTCCGTGTCCGAGTCCGAATGTTATATTGTGTTGAGTCGAGGCGCTTTAGACATCGCCAGACTTCCATTACCTCTCTCGAACTGATGTTACTTAAAGTGAGCCTCCCAGCCGGATTCCCACCTCCCGCAAATCCTCCCCGAGATCACGGATTTCCCATAAAGGTCAGCAGCTGAGTTGTCAGCTCGCTAAGGTGGTGGTGGCTATGCCTCGACTGACCTTCAAAGGCTACCGGCTGGCCAGAGTTGAATCAAATATCTCGCATTTCCTTCCCCGAAGTTGTATGTAATCATCCGTCGCGTCTGGTCCCTATGGAACTCACACCGTGGTTATCTCGGTGGGGTCCGACCTCATCTAGATGGTCATCTCGTAAACTCGCGATAGACCCTCACGCAAGACTCCGCGACATCGTGGGTCAGCTGTGGTGAACCGCTAAGGTGGAATACCGTCACGTAAATGGCCGAGGTGGTCCCAGTGGTTCCCCGACGCTCCCACGCCCTCTGGGACCATTCTCCGCCTTCGGGTCTCCCAGCTTTCTGTCTCAGTGGCTTCACCTCGATACATCACCGCTTTTCTTTGTGGGTCAAGAGCCTTTCTCGATATGAGGGCCTTCGCTATGTACTTTTTTTCGCTTAGCACCTTAGCCATGTTTGCTCAGGATTCTCGAGATGGAAAATATCAAATCTTTTGACTCCGCACTCCCAACCCAACATGAACGCTGATAGCTGAACTGCTCTAAGATATCTACCTTCAAAGACTCCCGCATTGAACCTCTAGACATGTAAGACCCCAGCTTTCTCGGCTCCGCTATGGTTGAAGTGTGTGTGGTAACTTGGCTTCCTCAGATGTTCTACCCAATGAATGGGAGACGAACGCGATGGAGAGCTCTCCGAACCCAGGAGACTGACGATGGTGGGAGCCCAAACCAAGCTAGTGCCAGCCTTTAGCGTGATAGCGAAGGCTCCCGTGACCGTGATAGGTCCCGAGCACGGCTGTGGGGCCCATTTGATTCTTATGTGTGTTAAGATGATCACTCGATCTTTTCGCACCATCGAACGTCTTATTTCCGCGGCATTCGAACTTCTTACAAAGTGGGGAAGTGGAGCACCAAGTCGAACTAGTGACTCCGCTTGTCGCACTGTGGTGTCCACGAAACCTACCGTCACTTTTGCGACTTTCTTTCATGTGGTCGAGCCCCGCTGATATCCTCAACCTCTGCTTCCATGATTGCCCCATTCTTTGGCCGAAGGCTGCTTATCGTTCTCGCAGGTCCCCGGCATTGCTTCGCCAAGGCCTCTCTCGGGGCTAGTGGGTCCATGCCCCGGCTCGCTGACTTCGTCAGCTTCTGGGAGGGACGAGGTGTGGCCGCTTCTTCCCGAGGGGTGGTGTTATGGCCTTCGCTTGTCGCGCTCTACCGCGCCAGATTCGCCGCGAGTCGGGTTTAATTCTATCAAGCGCTAGTTTGCACTGAGTGCCTCCAATCTTGTCCGGTGGTCGCCTCGCACCGCTTAACGCGCCCGGAGGTCACTTATCCAACCACCAAGTCAAGTCTTGCATTCGAAGGATCATGCGGTTCTCGCTTGTATTCCGCCAAGCATACCATCGCCATCGAGATCGCTTTATTTGTAAAGGAACCATCGCTCCTACGCATACGCTTAACCGATGATGCCTTTTTCAATCGAACTGGCCGAGCGTGGTTTGAATCGGCCACGAGCTGGATCGCGCCGGCACCACCGCCTGATGGGTCGACTTCTCTCGCAAAAACAAGAAAGAAAGATCGGCGAGGGCTCGCCATCACCGCCTCCGATGTCGCCGGGCCTCTCCCCGAGAGAAAAGATCAAAAAGTCAGAGGACGAATATTTATTTGCATACCTTCACCGACATGGGGCACCTCAGTTTATAGCATATGTTTTTCCTCCTAATTGATGGTGGTGAGGATTCTCTCTCATTAGATGGGGGGATTTTCTCGCCTCTTATCAATATCGACATTATGGATACCAGGAGCAAAGTATTTCGAGAATTATCCTACTTCCTCATCGGGTGAGATTTGGTTTGATTTACAGATAACAAATATCGGAATTATCCTACTTCCCTAATGATAAGATTTGATTTGATTTACAGATATAATTTTCGCACGTCCATGCTACTCGGCCCTCGGGGCGAACGAACGGCTCCCGCGTACACAGTAGCCCAAGCATTTCAATGAGCTTACCATTTTCACTGCGAATGGCTCGCGTGCCTATTTTTTAAACCATATCAGTTACTATGCAAGTTGTCTCTAAAATTCCACAATTCATGTAAATTTCACCCAAAAAAAAACATGACTCACACGAACACCTTTCTCATTTTCATACTATTGGATTCATAAATATTACTTCTTTTTTCCTTTTTTTTTTTTTTTTTTTGAGTTTACATTAAAAAATATATCTTCACAAAGATAATTTTCTTAATTTCTTTAAATTTGAACTTATACCAAATACGCCTTCAAAAGATACTTCACTATACCAAAGTGGTGTTTGTTTTGGCTAAATAGAAAAAAGTCATTTTTTTTAGTTTTTTCTTAATTATTTATTTGAATGATTTTCTATTAAGAAAAAAAAAATTAGATTTTCAAATATGGGAAATTCATATACTTTATGATGTCATTGAAACTCTCATGATTCCTTTTATGCTAATTAAATAAAAGCATTTTAAAAAAATTAAAAATTATTTTCTTAAAATTTAGATAAAAATTAAAAAACTGATTTTTTTTTTTTTTTAGCATTAAGTAAAACAACAAACAAGACGTGAACAGACCTTATTTGGTGAGAAGGATTTCAAATGGGACTAACATTTTGGACTCACATATTTAGGCATAATAATAAGACATGTTTAAAAATGAAACCATTATCAGAATATCTGTTCTAAAGCTATATTTTAAGGATTGTTCATTTAAATATCATCGAATGAGTTTCCAATAAGGTTTTCAATATATACATTTACATATGTTATATTAAAAATGTATTTAAATTTCTAATAATTTAAAATTGTTTTTATTATAAATCTCTAATTATGTGCAAACAATTAAGAGAATTATCATGTAACTTGTAATTAGAATCATTATGATATAATCAAACACTACTTTATTTTTAAATGAAAATAATAAATTTAATGTAAACCCACTTTCTAATTATAGCTGCCAAGATATGTGCCTTATTTGAGGAACATTTTATAGATTATAGTTTCTTTTAAACACTTTGATTCTTGGAATTTCTAAATGTTTACTCGAAATTTATATAATTTTTTCACAAATTTTTAAATATTAGAATCTTTAATTTTTTTATTAATATAATCATAATTATTTTTCCTATCTATCAGATGTTATATTGTATGAAACTTATAATTAAGATAAAGAAAAAGAAAATTCAAGACAACAGAGCAAAGCTGATATTACAAAAATATTTTCTTTATTTTGAAAACTAATAATAATAATAATAATAATAATAATAATAATAAAGCTGATATTAATTGACCTCAATCATTACGTATAGTGCGTATCTGCCACTAATCGACCGAAATATTTTCGAGGACTCGAGCGAACTCATCTAAGTATTTAGTTTGCAACTTCACAATTCTAAAGATCTCTCTCATTGCCCATGCATTTTTCTTCAATTCCTCCCATTCTTCTTCCACCATAACTCACCTTATTGACTCACTCATTGAACTCGCTATAAAGCTTATACACAAGTAGTCTTGCTACCAACCTGAGATCCATGGAAGACGTAGGGAAAAGAATCAAAGCTCAACCTAACTCGAGAGCCTCAATCTAACTCGAGAGCCTCAATCACAGGGCTCTAGCTATAAGCCCCTCAAATGCTTGACCCAACAAGCCAATGTAGAAGTCTCATGGTTATGTCTTGCATCCATGAGAACTCTCACTTCAATGGAAGCAAGATGATAAAATCAAAGGCTTTTGGAGGAAGGGGATAGACAATTGTGCGCACAATAGGAGCCACATGTTGTAAATAGGTTGCGTACACAACAAGAGTGGCTATGCAGAAGGGCTATGCGCTATAGGTTAGCCACACACAAAGATAGGGGCTGCGCTCTGCAAGCGAGCCATGCATACACCAAGACATGCATGCGGCAATGCAATCGCATACAAGCACCTAAAAAGTTCAAGGCAAGGGTGGATTTTTCCTTGAGTTCCTTTATGTATGAGCGTATTTGGGTATGAGGGTATTTTAATAATTTAATAAATAATTATTTATTCATTCTATTATGTCTCCTTAGCATAGGTTGATGTCTCTTAGAGAAAAATCAAAATGGCCCCAAACAGCCTTTTAAAGGTAGTCGATGAGCAGGGGCCATGGCAAGGTCGTGGGCGCACCTTGCCATGGCCTAGCACATAGATGAGCACCAGGAAGGGGATGCATGAGCTCCACGACATGCAAGTCGCTCCTTCATGACACACTGCAGGCATCGTTAAAGTCCAGGCACGAACGTAGGCCATTTGCACAATGCCATGACTTAGTCGCCTTGGAAAGACAAGCATGGATGCAATGCCACGAGCGGAGCATGGATCAAAGTGTGACATGCCAAAGGTTGATCGCCTGAGAAGGCTTCGCTGCCTGATTAGTTACCGTGACACTGTCGCACACTGGGGCATGTAAAGGTCTTGAAAACGAGGGATGCTGGAGCCGCTGTGGGAACAAATAAATAAGATTGAGGGCCTAGTTGACATCCATGGAGATAGTGTTATGCCTCATAGGCTAAGGTATGAGACAAACACGCAACTCAAGTAGCAAGGAAGGGAAGGCCAAAAGGGTTGCATAAGTCACAAGGAAGGAGTTCATATAGAAGTAGCAGTTGACAAAAATTGGCAGTAGTTGCAGGCATGTTCTATGAACAAATGCACAACTTTCCCAAAACAAGAAATCATGGGATCATGTTTAACCATCCATGAAAGGGTGTGTGGGAGTGAAGAGTGGTGTTAGTGGGCAGTTTGGGATAAGAATCAAATTGACCACGCTAGATTCACATGTAAAATACAAGGTTTTAGCTGGCCTTTGATTAGATGAGAGAGAACTGCAGAGAGAGAGAGAGGAGAGAGAGAGAGGAGAGAGAGAGAGAGAAAGAGAGAGAGAGAGAGAGAGAGGTATATGGAGGGAAACCAAAGGCTTCACTCTAGTTCATGAAGTGATGAGGCACTGCATGAAGTTTTGTAATTAGTCTATTGAGCAAAGATTAATAAAACATGACGGGTTCCATTGTATGAGTTATCTTCTTCATCTATTATCATGGAAACATAGAAGACTTGCTATAGTATTAGCCACAGCATAATGCAGTTAAAAATTATGGCCTTATCTTAATCATCGTGAGCAGTGAATGATGTCATGTAAGACTCAAAGAAAGGGTGGCTCAGATAGAGGAAACTTTGGGAGAATGGAAGATATATGCACTATGTTTATGCGTGGCTGATCAAAGCACAGAACGAGTTGAACGTTCAAAGAGGGCTGATGGAAAAGTAAGACCAGAACATGGAGAATAAGCTTGCCGGGCTCGAAGGTGCACCTCCTATCAACGAAAGAGAACTCTACGGTCCCATATCAAAGAGGATGTGCCTGTCTTGAAGAAGGTTGTTCTATAGGGATCCCTTGAGCCACAAAGGCCCTTCTTAAGGTACGACTCCCAAAACCAAAGGCTTTGATGGGACTCTAAGTGCAAAGGAACTAGAGAACTTTTATTGGGACATTGAGCAATCCTTCAAGGTTGCTTATGTTGCTGATGAGAAGAAGGTTTCAATTATTGGTATGTATTTGTTGAGGATGATGTGAAATTGTGGTGGAGAACAAAACTTAAAGGGGATGCAGAGTCGGGAAGGCCCCAGATCACCACCTGGGAGACTCTGAAGAGAGAACTTAAGAAGTAGTTCCTCCTCATCATCAGGGTATTGGTTTGCCGAGTCTCGAGAAGGCTCAAACAAGATTTCAGGACCTCGTGAATATGTCAAGGAATTCAGTTCTTTGATGTTGGATATTAAAAACATGCCCGAGGAGGACAAATGGTTTAACTTTGTGCCTAGGTTACAAGGTTGAGTGCAGATTGAGTTAAGGAGGCTTAAGAAAGACTCGGGCCACGCAAATGGCTATAAAAATCGCTTTCGCTGGATTACAAGTCATTTCGGATCCACTCACTCAGGGGTAGAAATGAACAAGATCAAAGAAGTACAAGGTCGCACTAGTTTCGCATCAAGTCGAGGAGAAAATTGGTGGCATGGCTACAGGCCCTAAGGTTGAGGATGTAACTATTACTCAAACCATGCAGCATGAATCCAAACCAGTTGGGTGATTTATATGTCAGGGACCTCATCGAGCCAAAGATTATCCTAGAAGGGAGAAGTTATCTACCCTTCATAATACAAAGGAGGATGACTTAGATTCATATGACCAGTCACCATACCTCAATCCCTCTGACCACTTCATATTCAGATGTCCATATCCTAGCCCAGAGAGCAAGGCTCAACTACGAAAGAGCCCAGACTTAGATCAAATGGGGGAAGATGAGTTAGGCCCTAAGCCTTTATGTGTGACCACCGCCCATCCCCCTCGGGAGCTAGCCTTGTTCTCCCTCCTTAACAGTAGCGTATCAAACATAGGAATGCCCGAGCCTATCAACTTTGCAACCACTGAGGAATACCGCCTCATCGAAGAAGAAAAAGTTAGCTGACGCGCCACTACCCCACTAGCTCGAAGCCGGGGACACGTGTCCCACACCATCGATAACTCCCCACTACTTTGATCCACACCGGCCACTCTAACAGTGGCATTGCCTACCTCGTTCTTTCAATTTTGAATTATCTTTGAGGTGGCTTGCGGACTAATAAGTGGCGTACCTATCTAATGCCTAAAGGGCATGTGCCCCCTAACCATGTGGAGTCTTAATGCATGCCCGCCTCATAACTAAATTTTTGAGTTAGCCTTCGGGACTTGTGCTTTTACATAGCTCAAAGCCAGAGCCTATTGTTCATCACTTCTTTAGATCGAGTAATATTTTTTGTTCTTTTATAGATGTGGGATTCAGGCTAGCTTGCATGTACCTCAACTAATCCTTTTGACCCTAAAGTTAAGGTTCATCAAAACCCTTTGGGCCCCAAAGTTAACATAATTACTTTTTCCTAGTTAACATATGTTAGATTATATGGATGGAACAACCAAAATAAATTTGAATGAGAAAAAATGAAGAGGTAAATTTGTATATTTTGCTCACAATGTTAGATGTGTATTTATATACAAAACTTGCATTTATACATGATAAACTTAGTTAAATAAACAATGAAAATTCCTAAATATTAGGTGATATTTTCTTTCTTAATTTGATGAATTTTTTTTATTTTAATTCATTTTAGTTTCAAAATAGTAAATTCTATGTTTTTTTAATATGTAAAAGAGGCTTTCATTATATCCCAAAGTATAGATTATTACAAATTCATGTCTTCTAAGATTCGATGCTATTAGACAAATTTTTATGTTTAAAAAATAACATTGTTAGAATCACTTCAAATTATTTAAATAATGTATGAAAGAAAATAAATATGGAATGTAACTAACAAAAAAATAGTAAATAATATTAATAGAAATGCAAGCTTTAATATGAAATAAAATTTTCTAATTTAGGCTAAAAACATTAATATGCTTTAGGTATAACCAAATATATCTATATAACTTAATCATAAAAAAGTTAAGATAATTTTCATGTAACTTTTAACTATGATCCAAATGATATTTGTCCATAACTTCCATTTAATAAAAATAAAATAATTTAAATAAGAAGTGAAAAAAAAAATACATATCTTCTACTCTACACCAATGTGGCTGTCAAAATTAAACTAAAGAGAATTATGGTAAAAAAAATAAAATTGTGCGAATAATAGAAAGCATAAAAAGGAGAATAAAGAGAATTTGATATAATTTTTCTAGCAAATAGACATTAGATTTTCATGAATAGAAATAATACCAAGATGAGTAAAAATAAACTCGTCAACACATTCATACAAAGTTGATATGACAACTAGATTTTATTTATTTAAAACTAATAATTATAATAAAGTTGATATTATTTTAACCTAGTCAATAGAGATCAAGTAGATTTAGTCATCCCTCAGTCATTTTTGAGAATAGAAGCAAACTCATCTAAGTATTTAGTTTACAACTTTACATTTCCAACAATTTCCCTCATTCCCCATGCATTTTTCCTTATTTCCTCTCCTTCTTCTTCCACCATAACTCATCTTATTGACTTGGTCACTGAGTTGGCTATGAATGACCCTTCCTTGGCCATCTCGTAAGATCGGGACATTCAAGTAGTCTTGCCACTGAACCCAAGATCCGAGGAAGCCCCGGGTGGTCTCTTACTCGTAGAGTCTCCCATCATCGGGGGCATTAACTCCGACAAGAAGTGACTCCGCAGCAACAAAGGCACCGGTGGTGGTATGCCGACCGACTCTCCGATGCTTAAGTTAAACAAAGAGATAGAGAAAATGACCTTATTTTATTAAATATGTTAAAATATTATGAAGTGTCTATAAGCGTTATTGAACTCAATATCAAAACCTTAAAATATCAAAACCCTTGTGAGATCTAGAATCACTTCGATCGCGACAAAGACCGGTGTCTTCTCTTGAACCTTAATCCTAACCCTAACTTTATTCTCAACTGAAGATCGAGGTTAAGATCTGCCTCCCAAATTCCTCTACTCATCGTGCCCTCTTGGCTCTCCTATACGAAAGGGTAATTAGTTAATCTTACCTCTCTTTGCGGAGTTCCTAGCCATTCCTTCAATCCTACTTCTATGAAAAGGTAATTCTTTCATCGTTGCCAATAAATTTTGATTCTGCTTCATTTGTTTTTATAAGAAATCTTTAAATTTTAGAAGGACATGAAATGATTTCTCGCTATGCAATTTCATGATCTTTAGGAATCTTCTTCTTTTGTTTAATACCTTTTATTATGTCGCTCGTGGTGTTTGATTGTTGTGTTGTTGATACATTTTTCTACTTTGTTGATTCGGTTTGATTTACTTATAGATATTTTTCTTACGTAGTGTTCTTTGTCTTATAGGGGTTTCTCAAATAATAAAAGTTTCACCTGGTTGCATAGAAAAGCTCAAGGAAGAAAATAACTAAAAATATATTTTTTTTATTTTTATGTGTTTTGTCTCTCAAAATATGGAAATATCCATAATTAATCAAGTATTTTTGTTAGTTTTAAAGCTCAAAGGTTTTCATTCTCTTGGATTCTAGATGAATCCTCTGTTTAAACTTTTTTTTTTTATGTTTTTTCTCATCAAATAAATAGCATTTAAAAGTTTACTTTAGTTTTTACCAATAAAATATATTCTTATGGATGTTCGACTTTGAAAATGTTAAGGCATATCCACCTTATTTTGTAGGAATTACTTGAATGGTACTAGAAAAAGTTTGGTCCTATTTTCATATATATGCATCTGGGAGGATTGCTTGTGAAATACTTGCTAAATTATAGGTAAAATTTGAAAGACTTTGGTTTTTCTAGTTAAATTGGGGGTTTATATTGTTCATATTATCATGTGCCTTTTTATTTGAGGGTTATTGAAGGAGAAAGAGAGGGTAAAGGTAGAATATGGTCTACTGATTCGCGTGCGATAGGGTATGCTGGAATCAACAAAATTTATAACCTAAATTCCTCCTACTGTCGTAGCATAGCTACTGCAGTATAGTGGCTCTAGGGTCGAACAAAGGAATGAGTTTTCTTCGTGTAAATGATTTGCAATTAAGGCCAAAATGGTGAATGTTGGAAAAATGGGTTTGAGCACCATAATTTAGCTATTTTTGAGCTAAAATTACATTGGGTCCCATAAAGCTTTTTCGTGGGTCCATGGAATGTGTGTTCTCCATGAGAAGATGAAGATCATATATTGAGTCGTCAAAACCATTAAGGAGTAAATTAGAAATCGCCCAAACATAACCCTCAAAATCCAGAACTAAAGCGTTTGCTCATGAAGTTCTTCGCGGCCCCACATCGGATGTAGGGAACAAGACTTCAGCGGTATAAATACACCCACCAGATAAGGCCTGGGCCCCAAGGCACCCCTGGGGCCAGCGAGGAGGACCTAGCTCATGCTCGGGTTCACCACACACACGCTGCCGCCAAGCCGCCCCGCCCTCGAGCCGGCCTGCCCGCGCTCGAGCCAAATTTTAAACTCAACTTTTTGGCATCAAAACGCCGCTGCCAGGTGCTATCGCTGATCATGGGTTTTCCAAGAACGCGATCGTGTTCGTTCATCATGAACAGACACAACCCTTCCAAGCTTCGCGATCGTTTCGCGAAGAGACACTTAATTCCTCCTAAGCTTTCATGGATCGCATCAATAATCACAGAGATATGAAGGAGCGTGTCTATATAAAGATCACACCTCTCATTTTGAAATACAAAAACATACATATTCATTCATCATTCATTATCATACGTTTGAGAGACTGAGTTCAGAACGTTTACTTTCGACTGTACCCAACAAACGAAGTGCTTTCGATTGTCAGAGATCATTTCATCCTCGGGAGACAAATTGCCAAAGACTCAAGCACTACCACAGGGCAATAATTGTCTTAAGGAGATTGTGTCCAACACAAGACTTGATCTGCAAACAGGTTCTCATTAAATTAATCTTTATTTTGGTTTCCCTGCAAAAAATTTCATATACTCGGTTTGTTCTTGTTCTATTTTACAGTACTGAAATTCTAACAATCTTAAGACATTTAACTTTTTTCTACTTCAGTACACTGTTTGTTTAATTATTTTGCTCAAGTTTGCAAAACCATATTTTTCATTAATCAGAAAATAATTTTTCTGTTGCACTATAACTGTGATTCCGGGGATACAAGTATTATTTCTCGGGTTTTGGCCGATAAGTAGTATTTATGGTTTTGCTATTTTTACATAAATCTTGCAAACTGTAACGCTCTCGCTCCAAACCTTTCGCTGCATTACTGTACTTTTTTTCCCCGCTCAGAAACGCTTGTCGCACTGCATGTTCCTTTCTTTCTCTCACGTAATTTTATTTGTTTGCAACACGTTCGCTTACGTCAGAGCAGACATCAATGTTAGTTCACCGCTTTGTTTGCAAAACATTATGTTTATATTAATTTTTTTTATATCGCATAGTGCCGTCTTCGTCCAAGGCTTTGTTTGCAAAACATTCTGCTATGTTAATTTTGATACAAGACGCTTTTTTATATGAAAAAATAAAGACGTTTTACTCTCGCCGCTCGATACCGCACTAGCTTTTAGGCACTTTTTTTGAGTTTGAACTACGCTTCCGAATACGTAATCACGTGACCGAGTAGTTTTGGAATACAAAATTGTTGCATTAGATTTGTTTATTTCAACATGACACGCTCGAATTGTTTATTGCTCACTCGAAAAAAATCAATAACTGCTTGTTTTAATATATCACTAACTCGATTTTGTCAAAGTCATATTTGATTTTAACATACCGCTGCGGAATTTCAGCTACAGATTCAAAACTCGGTTTTATTTAACATTTGCTAGGTCATTTTATTAATTTAATATAATCGCTTCGAAACATAATTTGTCTGAAGAGAGAGTGACTACTACCCGCCCCACCGTGGTGCCTCCAACGCTCAGCATGGGCGCCCAATGATCGTGGGTCATGGAGAGAACTCTAAAAGTTCAATGGAACCGACCAAAAGGTGGCAACAAAGATGTCAGTTTCACCCGACCACTCAATTTGGCCCGCTTCTTCAAGAGGATGCTCCCGCATCAAGGAAGATGAACCGATGCAAGTGGTTGCTACCAGGAAGCATGGGAAGTAAGGCGATTTCTGTGTCGCACCACCTCCCGAATGGCCCGACAACACACTATAACGTGTATCGCGCCCCACACTGGGCAAGAGAAACCGTGGGAATCCTTGACAAAAGCATAAGACCGAGGATGCACCTGGCCAAGAGTTTGTAGTGGGAAAATTCCTAGACTACAAGATGTCAGATTCCAAGACAAACTGACAACCAAGTTCAAGATCTACAAGTGATTACGCATGACATACATGCAGATGATGTTCCTCGCTGAACCCATGGTCATAATTATCAAAATTGCCACCGCTATGGAAAGAATCAAGAATTCACCTAAAAGCATGTTTAAGGAAATGAGACTCAAGACTTGATAAAGAGGTCACAGAACAGAGGAAGACAACCTGTACTGAGAAGAAGTGCAAGGGCTTCACGGAACTAAGGCCAATGTCAGGAACAAGTGGCGACTCTCCCACAATCCCAAGAAAGAGAAGCCACACGGCAATGGTCTTAAGCAAGGTCCTACTGGCGTTCATATGCGCTACGGTGCAACAAGGAAGGCATCTGCAGCGAAGATCGTCGTAGTCACAAGGAACAGTGAACCAAAGAAGAAACGCTCAAGTCAATGTGGATCAAGTAGATGATGTCTCGCATACGAACCTCTCGTACCGTAGGTCTCGAGGTGAACTCATTGGCAGCAATACTTCAAGGAATGTGGTGGACACAGGGCCACTCGTCATGTTCGTTGCACAAGAAGATGTTCTCATCATATCGCACTCATAGATAATGGAGAACAACTTTATGGGCAACCTCTTCTTCCAAGGTTGAAGGCCAAGGGAAGGTAGTATTGAAGATGACATCGGGCAAGGAACTTACTCTCAATGATGTTGCATGTGCCAGAAATTCGAAAGAACTATAGTGTCCTGACTAGCTGTCGAGTAAGAAGTGGCTTTTAAGTTGGTGTTTGTCTTAGACAACTTCATCCTCACCAAAATGATGCGGAAAGGTAATGAGCAATGGATTCTAAAATGAATGTAATGACCAAGTGTACCTCCTATTAAGAATATCAATAAAAAGAGCACGTCTTCTGCTTATATGCTTGAATCTTCAAATGTGTGGGTATGGTGACTAGGACATGTTAATTATGATACATCATGTATTAATTAATATGGAATGTTTGCCTAATTTTAAAATAGATCCAAATCATAAATGTAAGATTTGTGTGGAATCTAAACTTCCAAGATCTTCTTTCTAATCAATTGAAAGAAGTAGTGAACCTCTAGAATTAATACATTCAGATATCTGTGATCTGAAATTTATTCAAACGCGAGGTGGTAAGTACATTTTCTTATGACAATTGATGATTGCAATAAGATATTGTTATGTTTACTTATTGAGAAGTAAAGATGAGGCACTGGAAATGTTTCAACATTTCAAGAATGAGGTGGAGAACCAACTTGATAGAAAGATCAAGGTGATAAGAAAGTGATAGAGGTAGAATAGAACACCTTTGGTGATTTTTGCTCATAACATGGTATAATACACCAACTGATCGACCTCTATTCCCAGCACTTCCTCAAAGAAATAAAGGTTTTCGAACGTAAGAACATAACTTTAAAAGAAATGATGAATGCATTACTATTAAGTTCTGTGACTACCTCAAAATTTGTGTGTTGAATTCTTTCTCGCAAATTATATTCTCAATCGAATAATCTCACAAGAAAACCACAAATCCCTACGAAGTTATGGAAAGGTCGGTCTTCTTAAGGGAATACTTAAAGTGTGGGGGTGTTCACAAAGTGGCTGCATCTATACCTAAAAAGGATAAAATAGACCAAAAAACAGCTGGATTCGGTTGTTATAATACATAGTACAGTATACGCTTCATTCATAAATCAAATTATCGATATGCATGCCAACATTATTATCGAATCAAGGAATGCATCTTTCTTGAAAAATGTATTTCACAAATCCACACAGATTCGAACTCAAGTAAAAGGATTCCATGATAATCGCAATAGGTTAGGTTAAGGGCCAACAAGATGATGATGAACCCAGACGCAAAGAAAAGAACTAGAACTGAAATCTTTCGTCCGCATTTTCTAACGTATCCGTTGTAAGCACGAGCCTCAAAGCTTTACGAAGCTTGCCTGGCCTCCCAAGCTCCATATTGGAAAGAGGTTATAAACGACGAAGTAGAATCCATCTTGCAAATTCATACGTGGGAACTAGTGGATCTTCCACCAACTTCAAAACCTCTAGGATATAAATGGATATTCAAGAAGAAAATGAAAGCAGATGGATCTATTGATAAATATAAAGCCAGACTGGTTATCAAAGGTTACAAACAAAAAGAAGGCTTGGACTATTTCGATACCTTTTCACGAGTAACAAGAATATCATCCATTCGAATGTTAATAGCTATTGCAGCAATACACAATCTTGAGATACATCAAATGGATGTAAAGACAACTTTCTTTAATGGCGACTGATGAAGCAGAATCTACATGGAACAATCAAGGGTTTATTGTTCCGTGTCAAGAAAAGAAAGTTTGTCTACTATAAATCCCTTTATGGATTAAAGCAAAGCACCAATGCAAAGGGCATGAGAAATTTGACAAAGGTAATGATGTGACAAATGGATTCAAAATCAATCGAGTGTGACAAATGTGTATATGTTAAGAACACCAGAACGGATTTGTCATTATTTGTCTCTATGTCGATGATATACTCATCATGAGCAAGAATAATGAAATCATTAAAACTACCAAGGAAATGTTCAACAATAAGTCTACATGAAAGACTTAGGTGTTACCGATGTTATACTTGGGCAAAGATCTCCAAAACATCAGATGGACTAATATTATCTCAATCACATTACATTGAGAAAATTCTCAAGAAATTTAAACAAAATGATAGCAGTCCAATGAGTACACACCTGTAGATGTAAATCTACATCTATCCAAAAATCATGTCAAAAGCCTTTCACAACAAGAATATGCACAAGAATTACAGCCCGGGTATGTCATGAATCATAATTGCCTAGACATAGCTTACGCCGTCAAGAATTGAGTAGACATAAGTAATCCTTGTCCGCACTATCGAAGGCAATTGTTGAGTTTTGAAGCATTAAATACACCCAAAACTATGGATTGCACTACCAAAATATCCAAATAAAGACTTCAAAGGATACCGTGACACTAACTGGATATCCGACACCAAAGACTCAAGTCCACAAGTGGCTATCTATTTACACTCGTGTGAGCTGTCTTGGAAAATCTTCTAAGCAAATGTGCATTGCTAGATCCACGATGGAATTTGAGTTTATTGCATTGGATAAAGCTGGTGAAGAGAAGCGGTAACCGTCATTTCTTAGAAAATATTCAATATGGCCTGACACAATGCACCGCTATCTGCGTTCATTGCGTTAGTCCGTCGGCGATTGGAAGAGCCGCAGTCATATATAGCAGTGAAGTCTCGACATATTAGACCGAAGACATAATGCAAATAAGACAACTTCTCTCTAGTAATTATTATGACCATTGAATACATAAATTCGAGAACATTGCGGATCAGATTAACGAAGAGTTTGACCCGGAGGCAAGTAAGTAAATCATCGAGGGAATGGGTTTAAAGCCTATGCACTAAAAAGTCGCGAGAATGGCAACCCCGACCGTATTTGGAAATTTGAGATCTAGGTTCAAATAGACTGACAATTTTGTGTGACTCATTGAAGTCACTACGGAGAATAAATCTCCTCCTCATTCTATATTCGAATAGTGATGCTGACATTGAGCCTTGAGGTAAGCTACGCTTTTGTAGTTCTTATATCTTATTAAAGACAAGTGGGGTATAGCAGAATACCTTCCATAAGAAGTCACCTATGTAGTGAAGCCCCGGGCCGGTTCTATGAGAATGATAGGCTACATTCTCTAGGAGCACTCCTTAAGAGCAGGGAAATTGTTAGGCCCCGAAATGAACACATGTGAGAACCCAGTTGTAAGTGAGGAAAGATTACGTAATGAATGTTATTGTATCTTAGTTTACACAAATGATTGAGCAGTTGAGACATCATATTCGCAGTCAATCAGTAACCCCGATAGCATTTCACAAGGGAAGGTTCAGAGCCCTGAAGCTACCTTCCTGCATATAGAAAAAATTTCAGCTGAACTCTCTCTCTTAGTGTCAGCATGTCATTCGCATTAATCTCAGTCAATTTCATTCATGTGGGGGATTATTTGGAAAAATGAATTTGAGCCTGATAATTTAGCTATCTTTGAGCTAAAATTACATTGTCCCCACAAGCTTTTAGGTGAGTCCGTAGGAATGTGTTCTCCTCCGTGAGGAGATGAAGATCATATATTGAGTTGCTCAAAACCATTAAAAGTGAATTAAAGAAATTGCCTCAAACATCACTCCTTGGCTTGGTAACTAAAAGTTTAAGCTTGTGGAAAATCTTGTGTCCCATGGATGGGAACAAGACTTTTAAAGGTATAAATCACCCACCTTATGAGTTAGGTTTGGGCCCCCGAGGCACAGTTTAATGGAAGGAGGACCTAGCTCATGCTTGGTTCACCATAGCGCAGCTCCGCCGCCCTTTAGATCATACGCATCAAAGCGAAAGTAGGGTTCGTGTTCGGATCAAGCCGCTCAACTTTTGGCATCAAAACGCTATCGTTTTTCGTAGGTTACCGTTGGACTGATGCGTCTTCTCCAGCAATTTCGCCATGAACAGACACAACCCTTCCAAGCTTCATGGTACGATGCGCCGAGCAGACCTGACCCTTCGAGCTTCATATTTGTTGTAGAGCGGTCGCGACCCTCCAACTTCATGATTATGCAAACGATCATGAAACGAGTCTACTATAAAGACCACACCTTCTCTCATTTTGATATACATAATATACATATTCATTCATCATTCATTATCATACGTTTGAGAGAGACTAAGTTCTGCAAACAGTTCGGTTCGATAGCCAACAAACGAAGTGCTTTCTGATTGTTGGGAGATCATTTCATCCTGGGAGACAAATTGCCAAAGACTTAAAGCACCACTGCGAGGGCAATAATTGTCTCAAGAGATCGGTCCAACACAAGACTTGATCTCGCAAATTGTGTTCTCATTAAATTTAATCTTTATTCGTTTCCCCGTAAATAATTTCATATACTCTGGGCTGTTTGTTTTATTTACAAGATCAAAATTCCTAACAATCTGAGGGCGTTCTTCTTCTGATTCCTTGTTCCTCGCGACCACGATTAGCCCTTACACCTGCCCTCGTTTGCTGCACACATAGCACTTGCCTTGGAACTTCTTCGTAGGACCTTGCTTGGGACCGTTGTCATTGTGCTTCCTCTTCTTGTGATTGTGGGAGGTCCGCTCTTATTCCACAACATCGCTCGATTCCATGGTAGTTCTCGTCGCCTTCTTTCAAATGCACGACTGCCTTTCCTATTCTAGCCCCACTATCAAGTCTTCAAGTCTCATTTCTTCCGCCATGCTTTAGGTAATTCTGAATTCTTTCAATAAGTGGTGGCAATTTTTCAATAATTGCACCACTGAAGGATTCATCAGAGACATCCCTTCTCGTGATATGTATGTCATGCATAATCACTAGAGATCTCGAACTCGCTTATCACTGCCTGAATCACATCTTGTAGTCTAGGAATTTTCCCACTACAAACTTCTTGAGCCCTCGCATCCCTGCCTTTGTATTTTTGTCCAAGGATTCCATAGTTCTCTCAAGTAAGATCAAGAATACACATTATATACAGTGTCATTCGTGCCATTCAGAGGTAGTTGCACACGAAGAAATTAGCATGCCTATTGCTTCCACAAATAGCAACCACTTGCCTGTCGCTCTCATCTTCTTCCTACGCGGAGCATCCTCTTGAAGGAAACTGACCAAATTCAAGGTGGTAAGGTAGAACAACATCTTTTGTTGCCACCTTGAATTCGCTTCCATTGAACTTTTCCCATTTCTCTCCATGACTCATTACTATCAAGCGCCATAACAAAGGCTGAGTGAGGCACCACACAAAGTGTAATCGCAGTCATTCTATCGAACCAAATTCCTATTTAAACATTATGTCAAAATCAAATAGACTTGACAAAATCTCGAAAGTTAAAATAAAATATATTAAAACAAACAGATTATTGATTTTTTCATAATTAAGCAACCAAACAATTCCAGAACTGATATCAATGTTTTTGTAAACTGATATGTGTAAACTAATAAGTGTACTGTTTTTGTTTTACAAACTGTTATATAAAAAAATAAATTAACATAAACAGAATGTTTTGTGCAAACAAAAAAATTGTAAAGTGCAAATGAAAGGTTTGGGGCAGCTTCAGGAGTGTAAAAACACAAATAGCTTCAGATGAATATGAGTTTATCAGACCTAGATAAAGTCGGTGAAGAAGGCAGTGGCTTCGTCATTTCTTAGAAGATATTCCAATATGGCCACAACCTGTGCCTACTATCTGCATTCATTGTGATAGTCAATCAGCGATTGGAAGAGCACAAAGTCATATATATAATCCAGAAGTCTCGACATATTCACAAGACATAATACCGTAAGACAACTTCTCTAATGCAGATATGACCATCAATACATATGTCAAAAGAGAACATTGCAGATCCGTTAACCAAAGGTTTGACCAGAGAGCAATTAAGTAAATAATCGAGGGGAATGAGTTTAAAGCCTATGCACTAAAGAATCGCCAGAATGGAAACCCAACCTAGCTGACTGGAGATCCCAAGATCTAGGTTCAAATGGACAACCGACTTTGTAGACTCATCACATCATCACGAGAATAAATTCTCCTCATTCCTATAATCGTAATAGTGATGTCAGAGCATTGAACGTAAGCTCACGCTTAATGATTCTCTTATATCTTGTTAAAGACAAGTGGGGTATAGCAGAATACCTTCCATAAGAAGTCACCTATGTGAGTGAGAACTGGTCCAGTTCTATGAGAATGATAGGCTACATTCTCTAGGAGCACTCATGAAACCAGGAATTGTTCATGGCCAACTGCTAGTGAGTACCTATGTGAAGACCATGAGAACCTCCAGTTGCCTTCGGATCCTTCACCCAGCAGCCTTCTCCTTCAAGGAGGAAAGGGTTCTAGCCGCTCATTCTCCGAGTTGTCATCCTCGAAGGGTGTTTAACTGCCTAGAAAGTGAGAGAAAATGAGAGAAACTGAGAAAGAGAGGGAAGAGCTAAAAGGTTCCCACCCAAAATTTTTATTAATGATAAAGAGTCCTTTATAGTGTCACTGTGACTCCCGGATCCCGAGGGTCCCGTTGACCTCCGTTAACCCGCGGAAACCTGTGTGTCTCATATCATGAGACCAATACATGAGTAAAATGACCTAATCGGGTCCATTATCCATACTCGTCAAAATGTATATTTATACCAAAAGGAATTTATTTACAATTTGTTTTATTTACAAATTATCCAAAATTGGGTCTTTTACCCAGATTTTTACAAAAATGCATAATAAGGCCACATATGGCCATCTTCTGCCTCTATCACTTCCTGATGCTGTCCCATCCCCTCTCACGTCTTCGCACTGAAATAATTTTCTCGACGTTAGCGAGCAATGCCCAAGAGTCGATCTCCAGATGGGTTACTCCCCACCTAAGTGCACATGTAATGGCAACCAAACACATTCCAACAAATGCATGAACCTACTAATGTGCCCACATGTTTCAAACACTCTCTCGAGTCCTCATCGACCGGCCTCTCACACACGTAACTTGTCATGTATGGGAATTTATTTTCAAAACAAAAATATTTGTTTTACATTTAAAATCCTTTGGACATCCTCCGAAACCCTAGGACACACTCCGACCATGGGAAACCTCCGAATCTGGACATCTTCCGAACACTAGACATCATCCGAGTACTGGACACCCTCCAAGCACTGGACACTCTCCGAACACTGGACACCCTCCGAACATTGAATAATTCCCAATAAAACTTTTATCTTTACATCGACATTTTCCACCATTTGTAATCACACGCCACTGACGATGTCCCATGTCGCCGGTTCACCATCGACACCAACCAATGTCGATCTTACCATGTCCCCACGACAATTTATCGAACACCAAACATGGTGCCGATTTACCATGGTCAACACTAAATCTAGAATCAACCCAAACCATGCACTCACACCCAATGTCATGCGATGTTCTTGTGCATACAAATGCATGATGCCAATGCATTTATTTTATGTCACATGAATATTTATAAACTACATGCAAAATAAACAATTCACGGATGGTTATACCTCATACACACAATTTGCATGTTATTCAAATATCAAGTAACAACACAAAAATTAAGCACACAAGGACCATTTTTAGTCCGAAATCAGTCTGGGACTGTCCAAAATGGGTCCCGAAAATTTCCAAAGATTCGGGCCCCAAGTTTTGGGATTCAACTAAACGCGCCACTCATGGCTCACACCATCCAAACCATTTTAAATGGCTCTTGCCGGTGGGCCAACGGTAGGAGAAGACCTCACCTCCCTGAGTTTGTCAAAACTCCACAATACTGGTACCACGCAGTTTCCCCAGCTGGGGCCAACTTTCTCGTCACGGCTCGACGGCCCGATCACCGGAAAATTTAGAGAGAAGTTGAGTCTCTCTCTAAAAAAATCCTCTCTTTCTCTTTCTGGCTTGTTCCCCTCTCCTTCACTCCCCCCCCCAACCTGTCAAGATGGGTCAAAGAGGACTTGTCCTTCACACGCCACCTATCATCGCTCTAGATTTTCCTACCCTTTATCCATCTACTTTTGGATTTCCATTCAATCCCATGGTGCCACATGTCTCCTATGGGCCCACTCTTGGGCTCATTTATGCTCGACTCTTCGACACTTGGACACGTGGTGCCTCGGGCTACCCAAACGCAGCCAAGTGTTCGCACCCTCTGCCTCAAAAAATGTGAAATTCTATTGTTTCGACCACCAAATTCAACGTAGTAGCTAGATTTCACGAGACGATTCCAATGGTGAAGTCCGTTTCGTCATCCGAGATTTAGAAAAATTACGGATTTTCTATCGAAATTACCGTTTTATCCTTCTCACTCCCGATTTTCCTAGGTTTTCACACCATGCCTGGGGTCTTTATGCACAATACCCAGCACAAAAATTACCAAAAGATCAAACAAGCACTATTACAATGGGGAAAATCGGGAGACAAACAAAGTGACAAAAAAGTCAAAATGTCAAAAGAATATGAACAAAGGCACAAGGAGTTACTCTCAAGACCCCCACTAAATATTTTCTCCGCAAATGCCCAAAATCTTTCGTGACGCTTCATTTTCCTTGCCTCTTCTGCTTTTCTTTCCTTATGATTTTTGATTTGCAATGCTGAGTTCGACTCGAATTCTTCGTGCTTGGATCGACTCAACAAATTTGGCATAATAGCTTGCAAAAACTACAAAATTAGCCACAAAATGCGACGCAGAATACGGACCTTAATGTGCAAATCGGGTTAATTCTGCTGATTAGTACACAAAGTGCTCAAACCTACAATAAATAGGGCTCAAATAGCACTTTAGGCACTAATCACTCCCCTTAACCGACACATTGCTAGTCCCTTAGCAATGAAAGAAAGAAAGAAAGAGAAACAAAATAATAACAAAATTATGTTCAAAAATGGTATTTCAAAAAGTATGTGGATGAGTAATGCCTAACCCTCAATGAGAATCACCGAAACCCTGCCCAATAACCATCACGAGAGAGTGGAAGCCATACAAAATTCAATATCAAAAGAGTTTCCTTCTCTAGAGAATCAACCTAGAATTTCCACCAAAATCTAGGTGTTTATATGATTAGTTTTCAACACAACAACCCGCACTCTCCCCCAACCAAGCTACTATCCCAACCTAGTACACTAACTAACCTAAATAGATCAAAGACTGCTTCTTATTCCATAATTCTTTTGTGTCACAGGTGCAATGTCGAGGAACTCCACTTCACAAAAGTCCATAATCGCTGATCCACCGATGACTCCCAACCACTAAGGCTTGTGGCATCGAAGTCATAAGGATTTTTCAAACACAAACTCTTCTCGTGTTTCACCCCGACTCAATGACTTCGAGACAAAGACCTACAACTCGCTCGTCAACCTCACCCATTCACCCATGTCATGCAGCACTAAGTTGGGGTGTTCCAACCGGGGCTGGATTAGGACACCGTGCTTTAAAGACTTTCAACACGCATTCCCTGACCGTGCTCTCCCAAGCCTTCAAGGTAAAGCATTGCAATTTCTTTCTCTTTTTCTTTTCTTCCTTTATCTTCTTTTTATTTTAGAAGACTCATTGGCCCTCTTTTCATGGGGGTCCTTAACCTATTAAAGGTAGTCAATGAAGCTAGGATAGGTTTTGCAAGGTCTAAGAGGTTAGGCAGTTTTTCAGCCTATTGTTGAAACCTGATGTGCACAGTGTGCGGTTAGTTAAAGGCGGAAGAAAAAGGTCAAAAGTAATAAGAATTCTATTGATCATCCCACTCAATTAGGCATGGAACCAATCTAACAACAATATCATTGGACAAAGTTTAAAATTTTCACACTGCAGGCTAAGCCAAACACACACAAAAAAAAAAAAAGGGCAATTTTGAAAACTGAAAGTGTAAGTTGTATAGTATGTATATAAAAATAAATGGCTATATTTTCAAGCCAAAAACAACTAACAACTCTTCACAAACAAGACAAACAACAAGCCACCGAACACAAATGGGCTTGCTCAAATAGTAACAAAAGCATAAATAAAGCCACTTCCTTCGCTAACTCTCCCCCAAACCAAATGTCACATTGTCCGCAATGGGGCTCAGATTGGAAAGTTAGAGAAGGAAGTGATACCTCCTTGATGATATGTACCCGTTTTTGGATAGGAGACTTTGCAATCTTTCCACTAAGACCTTATTCACTCCGATCGGGCATCAAATGAACAAGTTGGAAGAAGAAAAGAGAGAAAAAAAGTGACCAGTTGGAGAAATTTTAAAATTTCACCTTTATAAAAATTTCAAAAGTGTTCTTTCTTGCTATATTTAGATTCTACACTCTCTAAGCTTTCCAACGGTACAAAGAACACCTAAAACGGAGTTCGGATGAGAAAGTTATGGGTGAACAAATGGGAGCAAAGAGTCATGAAAATCTCTCGCGTACCAAGGAAAATTACAGTCAAGCAGCTCGCAAAATTTTGATGTGTCACAAAATCTCTCCTTGAGAAATTTCGTAGGGTCATGAAGAGCAGGTTCAGCAGCCCCGCAAAACTTTGGCAGTCGCGAAATTCACCCTGCAAAATTTTCGTAGGTTGCAAAATTTTGCACTGCGAAATTTTCTAGGCTTTTCCTTTGGCTTTAGCATCTCCCCTGCTTCAAAATTTTGACATAAACTGCAAAAATAAACACAAGAAAAATAAAAAAAAATGCAAAAAAATGAAAAATAAGCTAGAAATAAGATGAAATTAAAATTGGAGGAAATCTAAAGAGAAAAACTAAATAAATCAAAATAAAATAATATAAAATAAAATAAGAAAAATTCAAAACAAAAAGTAGGGGAGACTGAGTCCCCCCGAACTAGTTTCTCAAGCCTTTGGAGGCTGCTGGAACTGGTGGACCTAGTGGAATTGCTGAGGTCCAAGTGCTCCAAATCTGAACCAGTAGCAAGAGCCATCCACTGTGCCATGCAATATGAGCAGCTGTCAATGTCTTTGATGTAGTGACAAAAGTTTGAACATAGGCCACTAACTTTCTAAAGTTTTGCACAGGCAGTGTAGATGGGGTGGCCTTAATAGTAGGTGTTTCAGGTGTCAAGTGCTATTGGTTTGTAGCGTGATGTGCACCGGTCGTGAGAGGGTGCTGGCAAGGGGGTTTCGCGTCGACAAGGGCACTAAGATTCAGCTTCGAAGTGGTTTGCTGATAAGCTTGGTCTCTTCAATCGCTTTTTCTATCGCTTTCTTCTACAACAAGGGAAGAATTTCTTCTCTCCTCCATGCCCATAGACAACAAATGACTCAGTCCTGCCAGCTTCTTCTCGTAGCTTTTACCGGTTCCTATCAAGTCCTCCTAAGTCGCTTCATACAGCCCTGTCCCAAAATGTCAATCGTAGTACTCTCCCTCTGGATTTTCTTCCTCTTAATGAACATGTTGCTGACTAGAAAGCCTTGAAATTGAACACTGCAAGTTGTTAAATTTTTTATCAATTTCGCTTTGGAACTCATCCAATTCCTTGTTTAGGGAGCTCTCAACTGTGTCAATTTTCTGATCGCTTCGATCGTTTACTCGCCTCTCGCTCCTATGAAAGTATCCATCGCTTTGCCTGCTCAAGATACACAGCCATTAACTCGAAGAAGTTAACTGTGGTGGTTGTGGTGGCTGAGGAGTTAAAGCATAAGATGGAGAAGCAAGAGCTGCATACTGTGAAGGTCTTAGTTCCCATGAGGAATTCAGCGTGGTTCCTCAACTGTGTGGTCAGGTACCGCCATATGGTCCATTAGTCGGGAACACCGCATAAGGTGCACTTCATCCATGGAGGTCCAGAATCCCTCATGGACCTATATGCAATAGGGCTTCTATCCACCGGGTACTTACAAAGTGTTGCTCTCCTCTCAAGCAAGGTTCCATTTGATCGTTGTTCAAATTCAAATTGCATCCTGTCTCGTGGGAATCGACCTTACTAGCCTCATTTCTAAGTTTCTAACCCATCGTGAAACATGTTATCCTACAGCAACCAGAGCGACACAAAGGACAACAAAGAACAAATTCCTACCTAAAGGGTTAGGTTAGCTAAAAAAAAAATTAAAACAAGGAAACAAAATTAACAAATCGACGTAAAAATATTACAGACGATAAATAAAAGTAGTTCACTGCATTCAGGATGAGGATCACAAGTGTTCATCAGGTCATCATTTTCACTTAGGCACCATCCCTAACAATGGCGCCATTTGATTCACATGTCGTAGGGTATGCCGGAATCAACAAAATTTATAACCTAAATTCCTCCTACCGCCGTAGCATAGCTACTGCAGTATAGTGGCTCTAGGGTCGAACACAGGAATGAGTTTTCTTCGTGTAAATGATTTGCAGTTAAGGCCAAAATGGTGAATTCAATTTAGATTTTGGGTTTTGATAAAAACAAGGGGGTTTGATGGTTGGAAACTGAAAATAAGGTGAAATAAAATACAAAAATAACTCCTTGAAGCATTGGGCCACTAGGTTTTAGGTCCTAGGGTAACTGAAAGGTCCTCGGGTCCATTTCCTCGCGTTGGGGAGGATGACCTATAGTCATATCCCGAACCGGATCTTCATGTGGCTATAAGAACTGGATCTCTAATAAATTTCCTTTAAAATGGCACAGCATCAATAGTCCTACAGCTGGGAAACAAGTCTCCTGACCCAATCTTTTACGTTGACTAATAGATGATAACTAATGGTCTCGTGATCTAGCACAGCATCTATCGAACCCTAAAAGATTAACAACATGTGTCATTCAAGGTGAATCTAAGGATCAAAACCAGTAGCTTCAAAGAAACACAAAATCGCTGAGTGGCCCGGCTTGAAGACCATGAGAACCTCTAGTTGCCTTCGGATCCTGCACTCAGCAGCCTTCTCCTAAGGAGGAAAGGGTTCTAGCCGCTCATCCTCCGAGTTGTCATCCTCGAAGGGTGTTTGGCTGCCCAGAAAGTGAGAGAAAATGAGAGAAACTGAGAAAGAGCAAGAAGAGCTGAAAGCTTCCGGCCCAAAATTTTTATTAATGATCAAGAGTCCTTTACAGTGTCACTGCTGGGGTCTTTTATAGACAATACCCAATACAAAATGGAGACAAACAAAAAGTGACAAAAAAAAAGTAAAAATGTCAAAAGCAGGATGAACAATGACATAGGAAAGGCAATTTTGCACCTTACGAAAATTTCGCAGGGTGCGAAATTTCACACCCTACCCAAAATCTTCTACATTGTTTCATTTTCCTTGCCTCTTCTGCTCTTCTTTCCTTCTGATTTCTGATCTGCAATGCTGAGTTCGACTTGAATTCTTCGTGCTTGGATTGACTCAACAAATTTGGTATAAATAGCTTGCAAAAACTACAAAATTAGCCACACAAAATGCGATCAGTAGAATAGTCGGGACCTTAATGTGCAAATCGGGTTAATTATGTTGATTTGTAGACAAAAAGTGCTCAAAACCTAAAATAAATAGGGCTGAAATATGCTTGCTTTTTGGGCGTGTCATCTACCCTGATAGAACCACAATTGCTCCCATTATTCGGTCTACTTTATTTAAAAGAAGTGATTCAGCTATTTTCAACCTAACCATTCATGGCTAAACACCCAGCTACAGAAAAAAAAAAAACCAGACTTTGGGTATAATTGATTAAAATAGATACCTTTAATTAGGATACCATAATTATCTCTTTTCCTACGAGTACATACGATAGGCATAGGTATTTGAATGCCTTTTACTTATCACAAAAAAAGACATGGGTATCTGATTTTCATTTTTCTTTTTGTTTATTTATAAATAACAAACAAAGTGGATCTTATTTTCTCAAATATGACTGTTAAATGTTTTCTCATGAATATGAATACTTATAAGTTCACGTTTCTTAATCTTTTACCATTCCATAAGAGCAAAAAAGGGAAAAGAAAAGAATCTAGGTTAGGCACTCTAGAAAGGCCTCTCATATTTAGGATTGCTTAGAAAGACTTGGAGATCGAGCAGTCGTAAGGGTTATGAAGTGAACATGGCTAGAGCTTGTGTGATGCTATACATTATGGGTACATTTGTATTATAGTTTCCAACTATTATGACCTTCCTTTCTCAAATGTTAAGTTGAACCTTCTCGTGTCATTGACCGTAAAGCATGCCTTCTTGAAAAAAGTTTGTTTTCAATATCAAAATAGAAGTACCTAAGCACATATGTACCAGAACCTATGTTTAGTGAGGAGGCACTTCATCTGGCATGCAATGCCGAGAGGTTATGATTCCTTCCATATGACTGCCTACCAGTTGTGGCCTCGGAGAGGTGTATATAGACTATCTTATTAATTCAATGTTTAGGTTTTGAGTAGTTTAATGGGTACTCTCTCAACTTGTGGATCTATTGCTCCATTGAAGTGCGATTTTCCTATACTAACGTGTAAATCTAAACTAAGAATGGATAATGTTTACATATGTACTAGGCTTGAGAATGTGTGTTTCCTATTGATTCATCATGCATCTCAGAATTTTAATTAAATTATTTTATTTTCATGGCTTGAACTATCGTAGCAGCATGACTATTAATTTAGATTTCTTTGTATTCATGAACATGCTAAAGATATAGTTGCTACATATGATAACTTTTTCCGTCGAAGAATACTACCAAATTGAGTTAATGGTATGAACTTTTATTTAGCCTTGAGATTGTATGCATGTTGTTGTGTCGGTTGTGTGTTTCGGTAGTAATAAAGCGTAGCGTGTTTTGTTTTCTCATGATAATAGGAATACTCTAGTTTCTCGTTACTAATATTAAGTTAATAAGATATTCCTAATTTGACATGAATGGGGATCTATGTAACTTGTTTCTATTGAATTTTTAATAATAGAGTGAAACAAAGAGTGAGAGCGCATTTCAGGGTTGATTTGATGCACTTAATAATGCCTGCGAATCAAGAGTTTGACATAGTATTCACTCGATTGGTAGGTCCACATATTAGCACCCTCACAGGTATACAAATCTTTACTATATTTTTCAATTCGATATGAAGTCGAGGTAAATGCTGAAGTGTACCCATGGTGATAATTAAACCACGAGCTGCTTCTACATCAACATTATCTGCGTCAACTAACATGTTTGGCAACGCGACGATTGGGCCAGGCATGTGAGCATTCTTGTGGCATACATATCTCCTATCATACTGACTGGTCCATCTAGCTCTCTCAGACCATACATAGCAATACCTCGAACATCCCATTCTCCAGTATTAGGCCTTGAATCACAACCACATGCGCCTATGACATCTGGATCAGATTCTGACATAGAAAGCAACTATATGGGTAGTCGTGAGAAACTACGAGTGTATGATGGGAGGTGATACATTTAATACTATTTAATTTACTAGTTAATTATGCTTTATGTAATTAATACTTCTATATTTATATAATTGCAGCTTTGTTGAGTCACATAAGATGTCATCTCGGATATGCCGTATTTCAGAAGAGACTACATCAAGATGGATACAGGTGGAAAGCGGTGTCATAAGAGGTTCAAGATCTATATTGGGATGAATTTAAGGTAAATAAATGTTTAGGTTGCTAAATCTTGTGTATTTTGTTGATTTAAATTTTAATAAAAGTGAAATTGCTTCAAAATTATGTTTGAGATACATGAATATTGATATGATTGAAAATGCTTGATCATATCAAATCAATGTTGTTTGTATTGTGCTTTTTAAGTTATATATATTGAGAATTGTCAAATAATGTGAATGTGAGTTGACATTAATTGGTGGAATTTATTGAGAATTGGTGAATGTACATTGAAAAACATTGCAGGTAATTTTTGCAAAATGCACTTTTTAAAGGAGACTTTGTCGATTTTTTTTAATATATGTGTGTGTGTGTGTGTGTGTGTGTGTTTGAGATACTTGAAAGTTGATATGATTGAAAATGTTTGATAATTTCAAATTGATGTTGTTTGCATTATGCTTTTTAAGTTGTATATATTGAAAATTGTCAAATAATGTGAATGTGAGTTGACATGAATTGGTGAATGTACATTGAAAAACATTGTAGGTAATTTTTGGATAATGCATTTTTAGGGGAGACTCTATTGAATTTTTTTTAAAGTCCATGTATGTTATTAACTTTATATTATAGAAATACTATGGTGGGAGGGTGTTTGGAGATGGGATCGTCACTACCCAACTGCATGCAGAAATTGTGGGGCATTTCGAGGTAGAGATATTCGGATATGCTTATTCGTTGGAGAAAAGGTTGAAAACCTGCATTTGTGTTTGATGAGGTGTGGTAGAGTTGGCAGCATTAGTGGAATGATACCTCATTCGATCGATAGAAGGCATCAATCGAAATCATAGTGAGGCCCAGTGAACGAGGATGCGGAATATCCGCAACAGTTGCGGGTCCATATCGTTCGTTGAGCACGTAAGACGGATTGTAAGATTTTTTTTTTAATTTTTTTTAAACTCTCAATTTTTGCATATCTAATATCTAAGTGTTTATTTTAGGAAATGAAGGAGGGTGCCCCACGAGCAGATCACGACTCTTTCACGAGATCATATGAGAGAACTACGGAGGGATATGATTATATTGATCAATGTGCAAGACAAGTGGGGTTAAGTTCTCAAAAAACCTATCTTACATCCTAACTAAGAAATTGCTAGTTTCATATGACTTTTTGTTTCAGGAGAGCATACAAGAGCTAATTGCTACGAAATCCTAAGATGAATCTGGAAACCAGGTTCCTTTGTCAAAGGAAGATGAGGATCGTATATTTCTACAAGCTATTGAGGTTTCATCACATGGCAGATACATGTATGGGATAGGTGGAAATAAATCATCCAGCTTTGCATCTGATGCCTCTACATCCTCAGCACCTCTCGAGGCGGCTCATTAGCGGATTAGAGAGCTTGAGTCAACACAATCTCAGTTGCAAGAGGAAGCACGGGAGCTAAGAAGTAACATTCAGTCCTTTGATGAGTGGAGGCTTCAAATCGAGGAAATGATGCGCCACATGATGGAGCAGATGATGGAGAAGAGAGAGAGATTTCAAGTTGGTCAGTTGCCACCAGATGGTCCAAGCACAGATCAGACACAGTCGCCACCAGATGCTCAATCTTGAGTATATCACGTTTTTTAATGTTTAATACTTTTTGTTCTTTAACATTGTACGCTATTGACTTTAACGTTTAATACTTTGTGTTGTTTCTAACATTCAAGGCCTAAATCTTGACTTTTAATGTTTAATATTTTGTGTTTTCAAGTTTAAATGATAAATATATTTAAACTTATCATATATTAAACCCAGTAATGTATAAGTAATAATTAATTTTTCATGAAATATTGTTAGTAATTAAAATATTTATAAATTTATTGACCCTGAATGTAGTCACAAAATAAAGAACCCCGCTAATGTGGTCACTAAGAAGAAACTATTTTATGAAGATTGTATAGTGATCACCTTCGACCACAAAAAGTGAGTGCGTAATCATCACCACGATGAGCACATACGTAACCATGAATTTAACAACACGAAGTGAAAGTCATAAAATTAGTCGTAAATGCAGACCACTTTGTCGTGGTCAAACCGATTTGATACATTTCTTGTGGTCGTTATACGCTGACCGCTTTGTGTGGTGGCACCGATTTAATGACCACATTTTCTTGTGGTCGTCATTGTGACCACTTTATTGTGGTCGCTCAATTTAATGACCACATTTCTTGTGGTCGTTATCTGTGACCACTTTGTTGTGGTCGCTCAATTTAATGACCACATTTCTTGTGGTCGCAATTTGTGACCACTTGGTCACTGATTCGTTTTTGTGATGAGATTTTCTAAGACTACATGTTGTGGTCACTGAGTGGTCACTATACCTCTTCAGCGACCACTTTGTGACCCAATTTTGCTGTTCTTTTTTAGTCATTCATGTGTGCTATTGCTTCGCTCGATCTACAGTACATTGTTGACCCGACTATCTGAGTAGCCATTATCGATGATGAACCAATTGAGGATGTAGATCCGTTAGCCCCATATGTAGATCTAGTAGCCCTAGATGTAGCCATGGATATACCCTTGAGGAGATCAGAGAGGGTGCGTAGGCCCGCGATTTCAGATGACTATTTTGTCTATTTGCAGGAACATGAGTATGATGTGGGTGATGTATCATATCTGATTATCTACAAAGAAGCCATTGTTAGTCCTCAATCCAACTTCTAGATCGATGCAATGAAAGATGAGATGACTTTCATGTCATAAAATAAAGTGTGGAGCTTGGTAGATTTTCGGATGACTCAGACTATTAGGTGCAAATGGGTATTCAAGACGAGCGCGATGCGAGAATAGTAAGAGATATATAAAAAGAAAAATTAGTGGGTAAGGGTTACGATTCGATGAATGTATTGATGTTAAGGAAACCTTCTCTCTCCTGTCCATAAAAGACTCTTTACGCATTATTATGGTTATACTTGCTCATTTTGATTTACAGTTACATCAGATGGATGTGAGGACAAATTTCTTAAATGGAGACTTAGTTGAGGATGTTTACATGTCTCAACCTATTGGTCTTGAGGAAGTTGGTAATGACCACATGGTTTGTAAACTCCAAAAATCCATTTATGGTTTAAAGTAAGCTTCTAGGCAGTGGTATCTCAAGTTTGATGAAGTTGTCATCGTCGATGGTTCTAGGTAGTGGTTTTAACATCCTTTGCCCGAACTCTGCTAGTTAATGCTTAGGAGGTCGATTGCCCGACACTAGTCGGTATACGATCGTTTGATGGTAGGTTAAGAGACGCGACTTTCGCCAGCATGCGGCCAGACCGCCCAACAATGGCATCGTGCGGGCGCACGAGTCACCGACGGTAAGAAAATAAGACCTGCTGAACTACTGGCCTTACCTTAACGGGGAGAGCAATGTAGCCCATTGTTATTATGGTTGCCCCATTAAACCCGAACAGGATTTTACCAGTCGAACTCAGTCTGTCAAAAGAGATGTTCATGCACTTTGAAGCTGGCGGTATGTAGTCGACCTCGCGCGAAGTCGTAGTACTCATGCACATGAGTGATCCCATCAAGTGAAATCACGTGCATTGTGGCGTAGAGTAATGACCCCTTGACGGGTTAACAGGGAAAGGATATAAGGGTTGTCAATTAAATTTAGAATTATACCTCTGTTTAGGACATGGATGGTGTTCACAGGCCGGGGTTGTGTTACTAAGTAACATCTTCCTCTTTTGAAACAGGCCCGATCACTAGTGTGTTCAGACGCCTAGTATGTAGTTTATGGTGGGTCGGTTCGAGCGAGAGCTACTGCGGCGCCATTTCTTTCGACCTGTTTTCGGTCTGTCGTAGAAATGTTCGGAGGGTAAAAGCGAAGTGGGGGGGAGTTCCTCTTTCTCTCTGATTAGTCCTGGTTTCGTTTATGGCTCTTACCTTGACTTCCCTATTGTTCAGACTATCCCTTAGTGGCCGACTTGCTTTGCTTTAGAGTACGTGATAAATCACGGTTTGAGAAACTACGGATGTGTCCTCTAGCGTTATTGAATATTTATCGCTGTTGCTCTGATTCTTCCATTGTCGCGGGAGGATCAGGAAGACGGCGAGTGGAAGAATGAGGTGGTTGGCCCCAACTCGCCCGAAAATTCTGAGACCGCGTCCATCTTTGTATGAATCAATCACATTTGAGCGACCCACACAAATCTTCTAGTGAAATTCTGGATGGACTCATCCTCCCGCGAAATGGTTTCAGAGGGCAATGTTTCCTTGTGAGCGGCGTGAGTGCTGGAAACAAATGCATTATAACTCAGCGAGCGAGTTGATAGATCTCCGTGGGAGTTTGTGGAACCAAGCCAGGGTGGGCGCCTTAAAGCTAGTCGGGAACACTTTGCATAGTAAGCGATCATCTCCCGTATTAAGCATCATTGCCTTATTGAAATGCAGCATGTGGTCATATGGATTAGAGGAGCCATCGTACATGGAAAAAGGCGGTATGACAAAGCCACATCAAGATGTGTTGGCCCAGTGGGAAGGATAACATGTCTTCAGGTCCTCGGCAGTGGTAGATGTAAGCATGTGGAGCGAGGTCGCTTGAGTAGGATACATGAGCGGAGTGGTGGTACCACGCCCACATGCGATAGGCACATTTTTGAGAACTGCCATTGTAAATTAAGCTCTCTTGATTTCTATTTGTGCTCGGCGATGCATGCCACTGATGGAACGGTTGGAACGGTGCGGGGGCCTATTTCTTGATTCAGCCTCCACGTTGTTCTTTGGGGGTGAAAGATCAGGTAGCGGAGAGCTACCAGAGGATAACTCATCATCAGCTCTTTGCATCATCTTTGGCGAGGATGGGCTCTCCCACTCTATTCTTTTGGTAGAGTCTGGGATGGCTGCTCCCTCATGCATTTTCACCCCGATCCTCTTTCCAAAAGCGAGCTCGCGTCGCGATCATTCTCTTCTTTACTTGAGATGGATTGTACGGTTCAGCGATTCATCCATCACATGGCTGGCATTTCTTGATTCGTTTCCATATCTCGGCCTTGTGGCCAGTCTTCAAGGGAGGCCGATTGTTGAGTTCTTGGCCATAGCGATAGGAACCAACGAACCGGATGAGTGAGAGTGAACTACCGAATCTTTGGGGTATGGGGATCGAACGTGTAGCGTAGCGAGAGTCACTGCGTCGTAGGTAAACTTTGCTTGATCATTCCTAAGCGGCGTAATTATTATCTCTTGGATTCTTGGAGTCTCCGGATCGTCGAGGCATGAATTTGGCAGCAAGGACATGCAAAAACAAACAATAGCGCGATTGGTGTGTGACGCCTCTTGATCTTAAGTTAGAATAGAGAGCGTCGATCTCTTCCCTTTTTAGTAGAGTATTTTTCACATACATTTCTGTTGCGATTCTTACGTATTTATGAGGAGGGCGATCCTTTTATGGAAAGTGGGTGATTGGTTTTTGAAATGAAAGGGGAGAGGCGCTTCATTTGCGCGTCAGCCGTTTTTCCTTTTGGATAGCTAAGTCATCTAAATCTTCCACCTCAATAATCGATTGATCATCTTAAGGACGGTTACTTACGTGATTCGTGGGAGAATGTGTTTTCGAGATGTGAGGGATCAGTTGGGAAATTATTGGCTGGCCATCTTCTTAGAGACGACAACCGATTAGGAGAGGATGTGCCTAGGCAATAAATCCCGCAGGCCTTCAAGGTGATCGGGTAGTCCACGAGCCGGGATTTGGGTTGTGTTTAGGATCTGTGAGGATATTTAGGCCTAGCCTATAGGCTATTACGCGCCTGAGCCTTCGAGATAAGTTGCTAAGGCCAAAAGGCATGAGAGCACTTACAATCCATCTCATCCATGGCTATCTGAGAGAAGGCGAGGAAAGTAAGATGGAAGGCGTGGTTGGTGTAGTTCTTGTCAACGTTAAAGGAGGCCGGCATGTATAATATAAATGCGGTATAAGGGTTGGCCTATTGTAGGTTGTGTTAGAATCCAGCCTTATCTTATCATGTAATCGTGATTTGAAATGGAACTAACATTTTGGAATCACATATAATATCTAGACCTAATTAAACACATCTTCAACCATCAATAAGATGGTTTTGGTCTCTTTACCTTCCAACTAGAGATGTGGTTAATCTATCTTAAATATCTGTCTTACTAAATAATTTATTGTCCTTATGGTATCTCCCGACTCATATAGGGATTAATTTGAATGTTGTGTGGTTTAAATGTGCCTTTTGTATGTGCACGGGTTCGGTTAGGATAACTCATGGTCTAACAAAAAAAATTAAAACACTTATTAAAATTTTAAAAAGATTTAAATAAAAATGAACTATTATCTATCAAAATGTCACTCCTAACATAAATTGGGGCCCAAACTAAAACAAAGCCTGAATCCTATATATGATGTTCTTGCTATCATCTTATTGTTTTGAGTTGAAATAAAGTCAAGCTCGAGTTTGACTCGATTAATAAAATAGTAAAGTTCGATTAGACTTACAAGTAAGCGAATCGGCTGTGTGTGATACCGGTCGACTCGACAAACTACTCGAATTTGAGCTTGACTCGGTTAACTCCGAATTGAATTTGAGTATTTTATGAGTTGAGCTTGAGTAGCTCACGAGTAAATTGACTCATTTACACCCTTAAGTTTAGCTAGGAGATTTATGCCATGGTGTTCACTCCCTCCTCCTTGGTTTGTTCGGTTTTGAATTATCTTTGAGGTGACTTGAGGACTTATGTTTTTACACAACTCAACTAATCGGTCTGACTTGACCCTCATTCCATAACCCCTTCGAGTTCATGGTCTTAACTAGCGTAAATTTGCTCTTTCTGCTTGTAGGATGAACACGGATGCCAATGATCTTTGTCATTCTCTAGTAACATAGCAATCCTCCAATCTTGGAATCAATATAGCATCCAATGCAATTCCAAAAAATCATAAAATTAACATTGAAACGACATTGATTGTCATACATTCCCGATGAAGTGTGGTCGAAGCTTGTTCTTTCGGTCGAAGCGGCCGCTCCCTCGGCGAGAAAAAGGGGGCATTATTAGATGCAAATAGGCGGGCCCGGGTTCCGTGCTTGACTGGCGGCTCGAGACCCTCCTAAGATCAAGCCCGATAACCGGCGGCCCGAGAGCGCCGGAGCACCTCATCGGATGATGCCTCCTCTCCTCGGGTACTCCCCCTAGGTGTTGTTCATCCCGAGTGCATTGTTCTTCGGATACTTGCCCGAGCATTGCTTACCCCGAACACCTTGCCTTCTGGATGATTGACAACTTCACCAAATGAAACTACCAAACCATTTCTTCATAATATAAATACAAAAGTTCCCATGAACTAGTCTCTCGCCTCCGACGGAATAGGAAGGCACTCTCACGACTTCATCGACGAGTAACATAAAATGTAAGACTTGAAGTCACCCTTCGAAAAGAGTCATCTTCTCCTGGGTAGGAAGGAAATCGTCCACTCACCAAAAAAGACGGATCCTCTTTCCCCTCTCCATAAAAGAAGAGCAAGTTACTTCAAAAAGGTACGAGATTCTGGATCAAGACCATTATTGCTAAAAACTCTAAAGTCTTCCTGAAAAAGACTAACTTTGCCATTGGAGGGGCGACGGAACATCACCGTCGTCTTAACTGTTTGTAGGTTGCTGACTAGCGGTAGATACTTGGCGATCGATGATTATGAGAATTAAGGTATTATCAATAAAAGAATATCTTTGTTATCTACTACCGGCATATCTTCCCATATCTATATTTAATGCATGGTCAATATCTAAGTCCGGGTGGCGCGATTCTTTGACACCTTGGCTGACATAGATCACGTCTAATTTGAGAAGGTCGATCTAGTCAGGGTGGCGCGATTCCTTGCTTTCGCGGCCAGTATAAATCACATCTGGTGGTCGACTTACAAGTTCGAGATTAAGCGCGATTCAGCGACACGCGACCCGGCGCTAGATAACATTTAGGCCCGAATCGACTTACAAGTCGGGTGGCGCGGTTCGACGCCTTGGCCATAGATCACGTCTGGTGGTCGACCTAATCCGAGGTGTACAGTTCATTGACTGCAGGCCCGGCATAGATCACATCTAGCTGGTCGACTTACAATCCGGTGGCGCGGTTCAGCCCCATTTTGCCGACCCGACATAGATGGCATCGGTTGGTCGACTTACAAGTCCGGGTGGCGCGGGTTCGTTGACTTTGCCGCCCGGTATAGATCACGCCTGGTTGGTGATCCTGAAATCGGGTGAGGCGCCGATTCATTTACACAGGCCTAGCATAGATCACATCTATTGAAGTCGACTTTAAGTCGGGTGGAAATGGTCGGTGGCCCGACATTAGATGTATCCCATTGATTGGCCCTGAAGTCGGGGTGGTGCGAGTTCAGCGACTGGAGCCGGCATAGATCACATCTATCGATCAGCTTCTGAGTCGGGTGGCGCGGTTCAGCGACTGCGGAGCCGGCTATAGATAACATCTGGCTTGTGACTTCTGAATGCAGGTGGGCGCGGTTCTTGACTGCCCGACCAGGCTATAGATCCGCATCTAAGCTACGGTCGACTTCTGGTCGGAATTTGTACGGTTCCGCGACACCTGCGGAATGACATAGATCACATCTAATGGTCGATCTCTGAAGTGCGGGTTGCGCGGTTCAGCGACTTGCCGACCCGACATAGATCACATATAATTTGGTCGATCTCTAATCCGGTAAAGCGCGATTCTTGCCTGCCCGACTTTAGCATAAATCATATCTATTGGTCGATCTCGAATCCCGGGTAAGCGCGGTTCACTAATCTACCCGGCCCGAAGCATCTAACTAGTCGACATCCTGAGTGCGACTCTTCGCCGTTAAATTGTACTGATCGCATATATGCTAAAAGAAGCATTAAACAAAAGCGGGTGAAATCCGGATCAGGCGGTGCCAAAACTTCCAAAATGACAGCGAAGAAAGAAAATTGTCGGTCACGTGACACTAAATAAAACAAGTCTTCAATGAGAACTTAAACTCTACTCGGTAGGAAGTCAGTTGGAAGAACTGCCTCCTCTCGATCCATTGGAAGAACTGCTTCATCTCGATCCATTGGAAGAACTGCCTCCTCTCGATCCATTGGAGAATTGCCTCCTCGACCTCGGCGGTATTCTCGAGCCCGAGTCCTCCTTCGCGACAACAAGATCAATGAAGCGGCAGTAGACCTTGCAGGGCGGGATTAGCGAAGAACTCTGCAGTCAGTGGAACTAAAGGATTCGACATTCCGTCCAGGATTTGAGGCTTGCTCCCACATATGTTATGCATGAAAGCCTTGTGATCGTAGCCATGGTGAAGCGTACTCGTGGCAGGTGAGTCGGCCTGTTGCCTCCACGGCTCGGCGTGGCCTTCTCGAGAAGGTGGCAAAGTCATCCTTTAAAGCCCAGAAACTCTGGTAAAAGTTTTCATGCGCAAATGTCATTCTCTTCTTCCGGCTTTCTTACAAGCCTCCCTGTTGTGGCTTGGCCTTACTCTCTTGAGTGGCTCCATGTTCGAATTCCGCCCTCCGACGAACTTCTTCCATAGCGTTAAACATGCGAACCGGTGAGCTCGACTCTACTCTGCTCAATTATTAATAGCCCCTCGTGTAACACTGGCCATCACCGCTTCATGGCACGCCGCATCTCGACTCGGCGGGCGCTCTCGATGAATTCTCTGACCTCCGGCTCGAGGGCGACAACATGCGACATAAAGGCTTTCTTTAGTGGCGCTCTGCATCTCCGATTCACGCCATACGCTAAACAAATAATCGAGCCGCTGGCGTCCCTTAGCGAAGCTCAAACTCGTGATGCTCTGGCGCCATATTGACCTCTGGCGTGAAACCTATTAGCAACTATGAAAATAAGTAGTAACCGCCGAGCCACGGCATAACCTCACATCGCACTAGCTCGTCGGCGAACAAGTTGCGGTTTCGGACACGTATCCACGTCATCAATGATCTGCGGAAAATCCTCCTTGAGGGTAGGAGATCGGGGCGGGCACAAATAATCTTTGTGAGCCCATGCCGACGACCTCTTGAAACACCCGATCGTGGGTGGTCTGAGAGCTATTTAAGCCGTCGGCCCGCGGACGCTCTGCGTGAAGAAAGGGCTCCTAGCCCGTATGATATATCTTTCACCTCCCTCACTCCCCGGGGGCCCCTATATCTCCACTCTGGGAGGCTCGGCCCAGCGAGGAGGAAGAATGAATATGGGTTATAACCTGGTCGGAGCCGGCCCGGGCTTAAGCGATCCGGACCTCGTATCACTGATTTTCTTGGTGGCTCTCGCCCGGGTGCGACGGGATTACTTGGAGTGCTTACGGGGCCGGGTCACCCTCGTTCGATTTTGATCGACTGGCCCCGTCCGGCTCCGCTCCACCTAGTGGCCCCAATTCGAGGGAGCCAGGGATGGTTATAGCCGGTCCCAGAACCACGTGCTTGACGAGCTGATCATCTCGCCCGGCCGTGCTCGTTCCACATATTGAACGGGCGGCGTCAGTCGCCACATTAACTCTGCGCTTTAGCTGCGGTGGCATGTGATTCGCGGTGCCGCCCGTTCCTCTCTCCATCTGTTCTTCTTCCTCCAAATGCAGGGACGTCAGTGTCGTCCGAGGGAATCAGACCCATAAATTCTCACCCATGGACCGGTGTGTTCCGGCGCCGGCGCCGCTTTCGCTTAACCTTTACCACACAGAGGCGGCCCGGCTGCCGGCAGAGGGAAAGCATTTGGGACAACCTTTACGGCTCTCCCGACTAGGGCGAAAACGGCTGAGCCCAGCGAGAGCGGGCGACCTTGATGCGCCGGGCCCCGCGCACTCGGCTTGATGCCTCGATTGCGGATCACGGCGGAGTTGGCGCGCCGAAACTGGCGTCCATAGTGGCAAGCCTGAAGTGCTCCCTTCCCGCGTTCGAAGGCAACGGCCGGGGGATGACTGGAAGGGTATAAGGAGTCGGGTTGCGTCTCACGACAGATATATTCTCTTGGGTAAGCAGGACCTGGTAGTGGCGCTCCCGCTCAGAAATCTCCAAAAGTCGGACGGATCTTCTCGATGCTTGATTTCTCCACCCATTTCTGACCTTCCTCTCGAGCCTTTCTGCATGAACAACCAACGAGTTAATACATCTTAACATCGGGATAAAAGCGGCGACAAACTTCGGCGGCACCTTCACAGACACAGGAAGGATTAGAGACGGTTAACATTAAGCAATGACCCCCGAGGAACCCGAGGTCTCATCTAGACCCTACTTTCAATGCGCCCACTTTCGCGCCTCGTCTTGAGCAAGTCGGAAGCAATTCACGATATCGATCGTGGACTCCATGACATGGACATCAAGCCTGACCCTATGTTCGGGGAAGTAAATGATAAAAAGCTCCACCAACATGAGATCAAGCTGGTACAAATGGTTCAGCACGCAGCAACTGATTAGGATGCAAATCACATTGGGGTGTATAAGAATTTGGGCGCCGGTCAAAAGTGTAAAGTGTTTGACCATTCTGCGTACGGAGCGTAATCATTTGCGGATGATCACGGTAAAAACACCTTTGTTGTGTTCTACATTCAAGGTAGACTCATCGGGCCTATCCACCAACCGGAAGCTAATATCGTCGGGCACCTCGCAATACCTCATTAATTCCTCCATTGTCAAAGACGAGATGATGCTACTTGCGGAAAGTCGCCAGTCGCCGCGGGCGACCACTCGTGGAAGTTTCTTCTGACCCTAAGCGTTCACAAAAAAGATCAAAGGGAAAGAAAAACAAATATTAAACTCTACACCCTAATCGATCTGAAGGCCTGCCCAGGGCCGAATAAAAGGGTTGCCGGGCCGGGGCGGGTTTTGATCTCCTTCGAGCCTTAGGCGGTAGCCAATGCATGACGAAGGCGACACTATTGGAGCGATGATAGTTACCTATGAAATGAAGTGAATGCCGCGACGGCTACAAAGCGAGCGAGGTGAGAACCCGACCTGTTCGCGGTGATTAATCGCCAAAGGAAAAGATAAACGAAATGACACGAAAAGGAAAGAGGTATGGCTTCATGATGCCTATCTATATATAGTCGCCTAAGTGCATGAAATTAGCATTTAATGCGGCGAGAATGATCGTGCATGCAAGATCACGAGCAGGGCGCGACGGTTCATGCTCTAAGGCGCTGTGGACTAAAGAGGGCGAGCCCAAGGCCTTCTCCGGACAGAATAAACGAGGCCCATTAACCACGTCTTATAGTAACGAATGGCCTGATTAGATAGAATTATAGAATATCCATACACATTTATAATAAGGCACAGTAATAATAAAAAACTACAACTTTATTAATTGCATCAAAAAGGTGTTCGGCTTTACATAGCACTACTTGTTGCAAAGCTGATGTTTTTCCTGATACATTAGAGCTTACAAAACATCCAAAGTAGATGGGCGTCTGTCGGATCCAAGGCGGAAGGCTGTAGTGGGGTCAGGAAGAAGGTGATGGTGGGGGTGACGAAGCTGACAACCCCGGCGCGCGAGGCCAAGATAGGGCGATGGGGCGAGCAGCCAAAGAAAGCCCTACGCTGCCACGGAGGCGAGAAGGAGGAGAAAGAGGATGAAATTTAGTGGAGGCTTGAGCAACCACATAAGTTTAGCAATGGAATTGTCCTTGGATCTGAAAATTGTAGTCCAGTTTGGAACCACGAGCACCTCCCGAACATTTCCTACTCCCTTTCGAGCCATTCCGTCCCTGGCCAAAATTCCATGCCCGAGCGGCACGGCTCAGCCTGTCGATCTGGCAGGCCCTCGTTTCCACGCTTGCCGGTTCATGGTCTTTAAACTGTCAATTGTCTTTCTCTGCCGGATGAACACGGATACCCAACAATCTTTGTCATTCTCTTGTCTTTTATAGTAATCTTCCAATCTTGGAATCAATATAGCATCAATGCGATTTAAAAATCCATAAATTCATTGAAACGGCATTGGTGTCTTATTCCAGCGTGACGGTCGGCTTGTTCTTTTTCCAATCGGGGGCGATTGCTCCCCCCGGCAGGAAAAAGGGGGGTATTATGGGTACCATAGGCTCGAGCCCAGTTCCATTAGCCAGTTGGTTGGCCCAAGGACCCTCCTAAGATAAAGCCCAATAACCAGTCGGCCCAGGAACGCCCAGGGCACCTCTCATCCCGGATGCCTCACTCCCCAGGGTACTCCCAGGTCTTTGTTCATCCAGGAGTGCATTGTCCTCGGTCTGCCGGGCATTGCTTACCAGCTTTGCGCCTGGGATGAGTAAATGACTTCACGAATGAAACTACCAAACTATTTCTTCATAATATAAATACAAAAGTTCCCACAAACTAGTCTCTCTGCCTCCGACGAAATAGGAAGACACTCTCACAGCGGCTAAATTAGGAAAGCGGTTACATAAAAAGTAGAACAAGTCACCTTCTGAAATAAAAGTCCTTCCTCCACCATTAGGGGAAGGAAATCGTCATTTCATAAAAAATAGGATCCTCTTCCTATACGCAAAAGAAGAGCAGGATTCTCCAAAAAAGATGCAGATTGGATCTGAGACCATTGTGCTAAAAACTCTAAAGTCTTGAAAATACTAACTTCTTGATCGGATGGGCGGCGAAACATCGTCGTCTTCTTTTTGTTTTGCGGGTTGCGGTGGCGGTGAATGCCACGTGATGGAGTGATTCGAGGAATTCAATGAACCTGACAATGTTACACGTGTTTTAGATTCTAAAATTGCATTTATACATGATAAACTTAGTTAAATAAACAATGAAAATCTCAAAATATTAGGTGACATTTTCTTAATTTCTTAATTTGATGCAAGATCTTCTCGTTTTAATTCTTAATAGGTGAAAGAGGCTTTCATTAAAAACCAAAGTATAGATTATTACAAATTCATTTCTTCTAAAATTTGATGTTAATCTTTCAAAAAAAAAATTCTAAAATTCATGTCTTCTAACAAAATAACATTGTTAGAATCAGTTAGATAATTTAAATCATGCATGAAAGAAAATAAATATGAATTGTAACAAATAAAAAATAGTAAAAATTAATATTAATAGAAATGCAGATTTAATATATGAAATAAATTTGCCTAATTCTTGAGCTAAAAACATTATTATAGTTTTTTAGGTATAACCAAATATAATCTATATAACTTCTAATCATAAAAAATTTAAGATAATTTTCATGTAACTTTTAATTACAATCGAAATGATATTTGTGCATAAATTCTATTTATGAATAAAATAAAATAAAATAATTTAAATGGAATTTTTTTAAAATGCATGTCATCTTCTCTACCCCAATATGACTGTCAAAAATAAACTAAAGAGAATTATGATAGAAACAAAATTATTGCTAATAAAAGAAAGCATAAAAATCTTCTGTTAAAAAAAATGAAAGCATAAAAAGGACTATAGAGAGAATGTGATCAATTTTTTTTCTACTTAATTTGTTCTTATAATAATTCAATTGTGGTTCTCCATTTTTTTTACAACTTGTGCTAGTGGGGCATGTATCATGGAACAATTAAAATGAGTAAAAAAAAAAAATGTAAGCACGTTCATAATACAGTTGATATTATTTCAACCGAGTCAATAGAGATCAAGTAGCTTTAATTACCACCGAGTCATTTTCGGAGGTTGACTCGGCCGAGTCGGGCTGCAAACCATTGACAGAAAGAAAGGCAGTGCCACCATGGCTATACGAGCAGATAGATCTGAAGAAATGATTTCAGAGAGACAGCGGAGTTAGTTTTAGGGGGTGAGATGAAATCCGGTGACCAGTTGAAATAAATGGTTGGAAAGATGAAGAAAAGGCAAAGTAACAAAATCAGCCTTGGGAACACAACAATGTGGCTTCTCTCATCATCATGTCTTTCTTCTTCATCTCATCCAACTGCAATTAGCAATGAAATTGATGAAAGTCGAAAAACAATGATTATCAAACAGAAAATTAGGAAGAAGAAAGGGGACCGAACTCCAGATTTAGACTTTCTTTGTATTAAAATCTTATTTTTAACGGAAAATTATTATTAAAATCTTTTAACTTTCATAACTTTTGCTTCAAAATCCATAACAAAGGTTTGTTTTTTAAATATGACAAATATAATAAATTTTATTTTTATATTTTCCTTCATATTTACTCACTCAACTTTTTTTCATTTTTCTTATATATTTTCTTTTAATACTATCCCGATTCACAGATAGTCAAAAGGTTTATTAGTAAGAAAGATACCTTATTGATTCAAGGTATTCTATTCATATCATATGTTCTCTTGATAATCTTACTTTACTACATGCGAAATAATTTTTTTTCTAACTTGTCATGTTCAAGAGTGATATTTTTTTTTCTTTGTACTTTTTAAAAATGAGAGTCCATTTTGAAAAATGAGAGATTGAACTCACAAATAATTTTGAATTCTTATACCCTTTAAGGGGGTGTTTGGTACCAAGGAATAGAGAGTGAGAAATGGAATCTCATTCTATTTCTCCATTTTTCTTATGTTTGGATAAGTTTGATAAGAATATGAATGAAATCAAAAATGATTCTGACAGAAATAGACTCTTACTTTCTAAGTAGGAATTTGATTAATCATATATAGGTGGTACTTTCACTCTCTTATAAAAAGGTAATATAAAATAACTTCAAGTCACTAATTTCACTCTCTGATTTTACTTGAAATAATGTGATAGCGTAATATCATCAATTTGTTTCTTTTTCAATCTAATTCCTTGTATTACCAAACAATATAATGAAAATAAGTCATCATTCCCAAGTAAGATTTCCAAACTAATCAAAACACCATGAATGGAATCAAATTTATTCCCATTCCCCATTCCAATGTACCAAACACCCCCTAAGTGCATCCAATTGTACCAAATGTTAAAGAAATGCAGTTTTAACTCCGTCAATGAAGTGTAACTCTCGAATAATAACAAAGAAAATAAGTTCTTTTTACATAATATAGCTTGTGGGGGATTTTCTATTCAAGATTTATGACTGGAATAGGCAAGTATCACCTGAGAATAACCAAGATGACTTGAGAACTCAAGGGCTAGCTGTGACACCCCAAATTCGGGGGTCCCGTTGACAACCCGTCAATCCGCAGAATTCTTGTGGATTTTGAGTGACCTGATACTACACTGTTGTGTCACATTTATCGGGATCCATATTTTTTTAAAAAAATCGGGTAGAATCTCCTTTGTTCGGGAAGCTCTACCTAACATACGACTTATATAACACTATAATCATAACCCATCCAAGGTCTCAACAGAAGTAGTATTGACTTCGCAGGGTACATCTGTCTATATCACAATATACATCCCTTTACCGGGACCCCTTTATTCACATTTAAATCTAAAATATGAAAATAAAACGCTTAATTACAATCCATAAGAGTCCGATCACGGCCCTCTAACCATATTTACATACCCGACTATTTATACAATAGTCCAAAAGAATTTAATTACAATTCTTTTTACATAAAATACATTTTATAAAAGTATTATCAATGCCACATGTCGGCCTTCTTCACAATCACGGCCTTGTCGAAACACCGTCTCCCTGTATACCCCATATACCTGAAAGGGGGTCTCACAACGGGGTGAGCAATTCTCGATATATGAAATTCTCCTCTGATAGCTACTCCCCGCCCTAAATACACATGGTAATGTACATAAAACATCAAACCATATTAGTATAAATAATGTAATCTATGGAATGTTCAAGTCTGTCATGCATGAGATGAGACTCCTCATGCCACAACCCCGAGTCCCAAGCAGGCTCACCCACCCATAGCGCCAAGCATGAAAAGCGGTCATTGGTGTTTCGCTGATAGGCTTAAACCGATGGGCTGACCCTCAAATTTTAATTTGCTCCGAATCCGAAGTGAGTTTATTTGGGTTGCGAATTTCCGGGGTCTCACCGCAGGCTTTGCAACGCCTTCCGACACTTTTGCTAACTTTCATCGCTCAATCCATATGTCTGACAAAGAATAAAATTTGGGTCTTTCACCCTGAGGGGATCTACCCCATCTTGCTTCACCCAAACACACGAAATTTATTATTATTATTTTATACAGCCATGAGTCTCAATTTTGGACGTTGTCCCATTTCGAGCTCAGCGCGCATTGCTAAAGAATGGTGAATAACAGTACTATGCACCCACGCCCGACTCGACGCGATGTGACCGTGCATATGAAATGCAATCATGTCATTTCATGCTATGTCATGTCACATGCATAATAATAGCTACATGCAACATTTATAAATCTCGGATAATTAAATTTCCTACATATAATTTTCATTTATCACAATTTCCATATCAATACGTTAAGCAAGTATATATTAACCTGATTTTTACACACAACATCATGCTATTTATTTTTCCAACAATAACACACAAAATGACCTAAATCTCGGACCCATATAAAACAAGGCACCTCTTGGTCTCTTCACGGTTCGTTATCAAATTACGGTGATACCAAAACACACCACAAAACCCGAAGACATCAGTCCCGGGATCAAAACCAAACCTCAACCCAGTCCCAGATTGCCGCAGTTCCGAAAATCCACATCCAAGGCCCATTTAAGAAAACAATCCCAAAATTCAATCCGAAGCGTCCAAAAGCAGTCCCAAATTGACTCGAATTGTCAACGGTCGAAAAATTAAAATTCTATACTATTATGAAATTTGGGATGCAAAATTTAAACCTCTCACGGTCTCTAAAGCAGTCCCAAACCATTAAATGACCTTTATGCTAGAAATAATCTAAGTAGGAGAATTCCTACCTCCATGGGTTGTGAAACTCACAAGATTTTAATTTACTACGCGTAGCTCTCGATGCGTGGACCGACTTTGCCTTTTTCTCCGACGAAAACCTATGGTCCGATTTTCGTAAATCTTAGAGAGAAGCAAAGGAAAGAAAAAAAAAAATTCTTCTGTCTCTCTATTCTCGCTCTCCCTATCCTTCCGTCCCCCTTTTTCCTTTCATTTTATGCTCTCTTTTTATTATTATTATTATTATTTCTTTTTCTTTTTTATTTATTTTTCTTGTTTTATCTTTTCCATTTTTTCTCCACTTTACACTTGATTCAATGTGAGCCATTCACAGAAGTACACCACATGTCATGCCATGTGTCACTCGACACCCGATGTCTAGAAAAACGTGAAATTCCGACTATCTCAAAATCAGACAAAATTCGATAGGGTAACTAGATTTCGCGAGACGAATTCAATGGTGAAGTCTATTTCATCATCCGAGATGTAGAATAGTTTCGGCTTTCAGCGGGAGTACCGTTTACCCTTTCGAGAAAAATTAAGAATTTCCTTGGGTTTATTCTTCCCCATATGAAATTTCATCCACAAATTTACTTTATACCTAACACACGAAACACGGGAATGTGCGAGTAATATTCTAATGCCAAATATTAGACCACGCACCTTCGTCCTCAAATAGGAAAGGATAGGTGGTCCGCATCGTATCCTCGCATTCCCATGTTGCCTCATTCACTCCTCGGTGTTGCCATAACACTTTTACTAACCGCATGGTCTTGCGTCGAAAAACCTGATCCCGACTATCCAAGATACACACTAGTTCATCCTTGAAGGTCCCATCAATGTCAATAGTAATCTCTCTCCAATCCATTACATGAGTTGGATCTGAAGTATACTTCCGGAGCATGGAGAAGTGGAACACTTCATGGACACTTGATAAACTCGGTGGTAGCGTCAACCGATAAGCAACTGTGCCCACCCTCTCTAGTATCTCGAAAGGCCCGATATACCTTGGTGCTAGCTTCCCTCGCTTGCCGAATCTGACCACTCCTCTCTTAGGTATCACCTTCGAGAAGACGTGATCACCCACCTCGAACTCTGGGGTCGGCCGTGCAATCGCATTAGCTCTTGCATGCACTTTCACGAGCTAGCGTAGAAGGTGCTTTCGAATCAAATCCACCTTCTCAGAGGTGTCTCTAATAAGATATGGACCAGTGATGGAACGCTCTTCCATCTCTGTCTAACAGATCGATGATTGACATGGCCTCCCATATAAGGCCTCATCGGGTGCCATCTGAATACTCGCCTGATATTTGTTGTTGTAGGTGAATTCCACTAAGAGTAAATGCTCCTCCTAGCTACCCTTGAGATCCAGGACACATGAACGCAACATGTCCTCTAAAATCTGTATGGTCCTCTCCAATTGACCATCTGTCTGAGGATGAAATGTTGTGCTCATCGTCAACTGTGTCCCCATGACCTTTTGGAAACTCTTCCAAAAGTGTGTCGTAAATCTAGGATCCTTGTCCACGTCTGATAGAGTGATACCATGTAGATTTGGAATGATCTCACGAATATATAAGCTGGCGAGTCCACCAATGTGAGAGTCATCCGCCTTTGCTAGAAAGTGTCTTGGAACTTAGTGAGCCGGTCCACTATAACCCATACAACATCATGCCTCCGCTGTGTCCGTGGCAAGTGGGTCACAAAATCCATCGTGACATGCTCTCACTTCCACTCAGCTACCTCTAATGGCTGGAGTAGCCTAGCTTTTGATGCTCAGCCTTTACTTGCTGACATGTGAGACATCGTTGAACAAAATCTCCAACGTGTCGCTTCATCCCGCTCCAATAATACTGGCGACGAATATCTCGGTACATCTTCGTGCCACCTAAATGCACAGCAAAACGAGAGCAGTGGAACTCCTTGAGGATTTCCTCTCGAATCAGTCGGTTGGGAACCTGGCAGTCCACCTGCGAAGACTACCATGCATTATTGGATGGCCCGACCTTAAATCACCCATTTTGTTTGTACTCGGTTCTTGATGGACAATATCTCTACGTTCTGCCCTTGGGACTCAATCACCCTACTCAATAGGGATGGCGTGGCTACTAAACTCCCTAGTGTTCACTAAGCCTGATCACTGTACTGAAGCCTAACTGTCCCACAATCTCGAGCATCTGCCACTCTCGGGAAGCTACACTAGTTAGTACTCCCCGTGACTTTCGACTGAGCATATCTACCACTACATTTGCCTTACTAGGACGGTAATGCAAAGTGAAGTCATAATCCTCAAGATACTCCATCCATCCGCGTTGCCTCATGTTGAGGTCCCGTTGGGTCAAAATATACTTCAGACTCTTGTGGTCTGAAAATACCTAAAATTGCCCACCATACAAGTAGTGGCGCCAAATCTTTAAGACAAAGACAATGGCCGTAACTCAGGATCGTAATGTAGGAGTAATTCTTATAAATGATTCTTTAGGTATTTGGAGACCATAGCTACAGCCCTCTCGGATTTGCCATCGAGGCGTCTGGTCAGTCACTGGGGCATCCTGATACACCATGTACCTCTGTTCCTATTCCGGGACTATCATAATAGGAGCTGAAGTAAGCCTTCTTTTCAACTCCGCAAGATGACTTCTCCACCGCAGGTCATCCATCAAGCTTGACCCGCCACAGGTCAGATTTATTCATAGATCTTGCTAAGTAGGAAATCTCACTCCAATGAACCTCCTATAGTACCTCCTCTCCAATCCTAGAAATTGTATGTCAAAGGCGACCCGGCCTCTCCCAACTCATAGCCTCAACCTTCTCGGGGTCTCTTGACACACTTGGAAGGCTGACACTCGTGCCACAGGAATCTCACCTCGATAAGCCAAAACTTGCACTTCTTGAACTTAGCGTCACTAACGAACATTCAGCTGAGGGCACAGAAGAACAATCCTCAAGTGATCCTCATGTTCCTCCTCAGATTGGGAGTAGATCAAGATGTCGTCAACAAAGACCACAACAAACTGATTCAAATAGGGCTGGAATACCCTATGCATGAGATCCATGAATGCCACTGGCGCATTCGTTAACCCGAAAGGCATCATTGTGAACTCAAAATGCTTATACCGCGTCTTAAACGTTGTCTTAGGGATATCAATCTCTCTAACTCTCAACTAATGATACTTAGATTAAGTCACATCTTAAGGTGAACCAGCCCCTTTCAACTTATCAAACAAGTCATCAATCCTTGGTAAGGCATACCGATTCTTAATCGTAACCCTATTCAACTGTCGGTAATCAATGCACAGTCAAAGGGTCTTATTATTCTTCTTCGCAAACAGAACCGGAGCGCCCCATGGTGAAGTGCTCGGTTTAATAAAGCCCTTATCCAACAATTCCTGTAGTTGGACCTTGAGTTCCTACAGCTCAAGTATCAGATAGGTGCATGGAGAAATGGCTGACGTGCCAGGTGTAACTCAATGGCAAAGTCCATCCTGGCGAGGTAATCCCGCATTTCATCCAGGAAGAGCGTCACCATTACTCGTAAACCACCCGGGTAGACTCAAATCCCGTCTCCCCTCATCCTCTAGGGTAAGGCTTGCTAGCCAACCCATCAATTGTCCACTCCATCAGGAGTCATGAACGGTCTAGGGTAAAGCATCATGCTTCGCCCCCTGAAAAGTCACACGGATACTTTCTAGTGTGTAGGCAGTAATCTTCCTACTATCACAATCAATGACGACTCGGTGTGCCGTCAACCAATCCATGCCAAAAATGACATCAAAATCCGATATGTCCATCACCTGAAGGTCCACCGTGAGCAGAATCCCAGAGATCTCTAACTCACAATCCCGACATATCTGATCAATCCTCACCCTAGTCCCTAAGGGAGAACTCACGCATCCAAGGTCTTCACCTCTAAGCCTAAAACATCCACAAAAGAATGCGATGCACCAGAATCAAACAATATCTTAGCCTAGAGGCGAGATAGTAGAAACATACCCTGTATGACCGACTGATCAACTGGCTCAGTCTGTGGTGTGATGGTGTAGACACGCCCTTGAAGCCACTGAGTCCTAGGCGTAGGCCCACGTCCTTGGCCTCGGCTCATACCACAGCCTCTACGTGCGAAGTCTTGTACTTACCACAGGATTGATCTTTGGTTTCTGCGCGTTAGGGTGAAGGAACAAACTGTGTCCGTGCCTATCCCATTGATGATTGGAACTACGCTGTCCCAAAACCCTGGGATCCTTGCCTTTGAGGGCAATCCCACCTCACATGTCCGGGCTGATGGCAATGGAAACATGTCAGCAGTCCTGACTGATTGGAAGCCCTAGTTTGGCCTTGGCCCTGATAGCCGCGACCTTGTCCCTGAGACACTCGTGGGATAGAAGTCCTCTGTCTCTTTCCAAAACTAGAAGAAGGTTGATCCTCCTTCCTCTTGCCACTAGTACCCACGTCTGGATACTCTATTGCATCCTCATCTCTCTATGGCGTGGCGAGTCGACCATAGAGTCCATGTCCTGTAGGAGAAATCCTACAATCTTTCCCTGGATGGACAACTTCAGGCCATCCTTGAATTTCCGCACCTTGGCCATATCTGTGGCCACATAGTCATCCCCGAAATGTGCCAACTCAATGAACTTGGCTACATATTCGAGCATAGTCATGTTTCCTTACTTCAACTCAAGGAACTCCCAAGCCTTTGCATGTCTAGCTGATGCCGAGAAAAACTTACCCATGAAGAGCTCTCTGAACTCTCCCCATGTCATCGTCTCAGGATCTCTCACGGAAACCTAACTTGATCCACGCCATATCTGGAACTCACCCTGCAGTAGAAATGTAGCTGCTTTGATCCTCGTAACATCGATTAATCTACATAGCCTCGAAATCCTCTCGTTCCTTCGGAACCAATGATCGGCTTCCCTTTGGATCCCCTCCCCCGATGAATGTCGGAGGATGATGAAATTTATAAACCATTAAGGTTACTTGGCCCCAGCGCAGCTAAGCAATGTGACGAGGTGCGACACCTATGGCGCTACGAGCTTCTTTGATCGAAAGGTAGGCGGTGGTCATTCTTGCCCTTTGGGCCGACCTCTATGTCCGCGCCCTCGACTTGCCATCTACACAAGTTAAAATAGCAATTTGAGATTCTCTCTTTTCATTTATCACATTAGTGGTGCATAATGCCAAACACTAATAAATAACAATTCCTACGTAATCATGCTTATTCATTTTTCGAACCCCTAAGGTTACATTTGCTAACCCTAGTGTTCTTCAATTTCTATACACATTCTATCATGCATATATTTTGTAGCGACCCCCGAGCCCGGTCCGACCCAGTTGGCGGATCCGAACTGGATCCCGGGTGACGCCCGACCGAAGCCATTAATCAAATCCATTTATCAAATACATTTCATTAATGCAATCATTTTCATTCTCAAATCTTTTCGGAAGCGATTTCAATTTGGGGCAAGCCCATAAACATTTACATTTAACAAAATACATTTACAAAGAAGGCATTCCATGCCTTTTCAAAATGATTTACAAAATAGAAGTTCAGAGTTCAAATTGTTTTTACAAAATACAAATGTTCAAAAGAAATGGAGTGAATGCATATGTCGGAGCATACTCTGTAATTATTTCTTTATGACTCGACACTCCTCGATCTTGCCTTTCGTCCATGTTCACTCGGTACCTGCGTATTGATAAAACAATACGCTAAGCATTTTTATGTTTAGTGGTTCTATAAAATTCTCCATTCCATTTCAGTTCAATATGAATCATGCATTTATCAAAATAATGCCTTTATACAATGTCTAATGTAATAAAAAAAATACTTATACAAATACATTTTTTTAATATAATTTTTCTCTTTTTGGTTGCGATTTCACATATGACTATAGAGTCAACATTCACGGCCAGTGGAGTTGGTGAATCTTGTCACATTTGTCGATGATGCTTGATGTGATTTCGCGTTGATATTACAATCTCACACGTATATTTATAGAAGTCAACATTAGCGAAATGATTTGGATTGGTGAATCGCCTTTTTGTCGTTGTTGTGTGCGTTTCCGCATTCCAATGTACAATCACATATGAATATAGAAATTAGAGCATTCCACGGCCAGTTAGGTTGGTGAATCCTGCCTTGTTTGTCATTCAATAGTAATGTGATTTCACATTCAATATTACAATCTCACATATGACTATAGAAGTCGACATTCACGACAAATTCAGTTTGTGAATCCTGCCTTGTTTGTCATTCAGTAGCAATGTGATTTCGCATTGAACAAATACGGTTACCTTCATGACGAATTAAGTTGGTGAATCCCGTCATGTTGGTCATTCAAATAATACATTTCAAATCAGTTTACTCACATGCAGTAAATTCACTTATAGTTCAAATAAACGCACACATGCAGATACTTGACAACCATTTCGAATACTAATAATTCAAATCGATATATATATATATATATATATATATATATATATATATATATATATATATATATATATATATATATATATATATATATATATATATATATATTTCACAAATAGAACTTGGAAATGAGAATTGAGGTCACCAGAACAAGCGGCGAGAAACGGAGAACACAAAACAAACCAATTTATCAATCCTTGTCTCTTCGATGCAGGTCACAAATTCGGGTTATCGTCTTCGCCCGCACCTAGTCAAATACAATTTCTCCACTCTTGGTGATTTGAACAATTAATCGTACTAAATAGATATCGCCGGCGGCCGAGTACGATCGTTTTCATTTAGTTTTATCATGTTTGAACCCGAATTTAATAATTTATTAGGTCGCCCAAGTATCGGTCTTGTGAATCTGAGACTTCGAGAACAAAATCGAAATTTTGCCTTTGTGAGCCGGTGCGCTGCCGCGGCGAAGCACTTCTCCTCGGCGTAGCAGGGCTACAACAGCGAGACCGGAGGGCCTTTTCGCCTTCGGCCTCTCAGAGTAGCAAGGCAACCCTTTGCGTAGCAGTGCCCTTATTCTTGGCCAGAAGGGCCGTTACTTTTTTGATTTTCTCTTTGCTCCTTTTTGCGATTTCTCCAAAATCACTCAAGCTCAAGCAAAATATGGGAATCACTCAAAAGACATTCTAATGTCATCCTAAACCAACCATGAGCAAAACCCATGGATGGATTAGGGTTTTTCAAACTCAAACTTCATTTAAAGAAATCTAGGGTTTGGTTCTTATCTTTAAATCCCTTTTAATCTTCTTTACCCAAGATGCTTGATCATTTAGAAGCAATGAATGGAAAGAGATCACACCAAAATCGCTTCTTCTCCAAGCCCTAGCCTCTTTCTCTCTCAAAATCCCCAAATGTGTTTTTGCTCCAATGAGCATTCTAAGACCACATTTGGTCTTATTTCACACTTTAAGTGTAAGGTCATGTTTGGCTTACACACAAAATTTCATTTCTCATTTTTTTTGCATTTTCCTCACTTATTGGTTTTCATTTCACTTTCATTTATCATTTATTTCACATTAGCATTTAAGCTATCATTTGACCCTTAGGTCCTCATTTTACAAATTTTCAAATTTTCCATTTTTCACTTGGGTTTATTTCCGGGTTCAATCAATTTCTCATTTTTGGCTTATAATATTTAATCATATGCTCACATATTCATTTCACATTTATCATTTTCACAGTTTAACAATTTATCAATTTTCTAGGAAAAACCCAAGTTTGGCTCAATTTATACCTGTAATATATAATAAAAATTATTATAAAAATTATAGGGTATTTTTGGGGAGTTACATATTCACACAACCACAATACATCTCCCATGGAACATATTAGAACACCAAAGCAATCAATGAACCTGATATGAAGTGTTCTACACCCATCACCCACTAATCTGGGTATTTGTACACCTAACTCTAGATATAAATATGACAATCCAATACCCAAAACATTGGTGGATACCTTTGAAGCTCCTAGGTAATCGTTAACCTAGGCTCACGTGCAAGCATGACACCTCAAATCAGGGTCCGGGTTGACCTTGTAAACCCGTGGAATTCTGGCGTTTGGTGACCCGATACCACTATTGTGCCCATTTATCGGGATCCATATTTAAAAAAATCGACGAGTCTCTTTTGTTCGAGAGCTCTGCCAACATACAACGTATAACAATATAATCATAACTCATCGAGGTCTCGACATAAGTAGTATTGACCTACATAGATGCAATCATCGTATCACGATATACGTCCACTTTACGGGACCATTAATTCACATTTAAATCTAAAATATGAAAATGAAACGTTTAATTATAGTCCATAAGAGTTCGGTCTGACCCTCTTACCATATTTATACCGACTATTTACCTGATAATTAAAAAGAATTTAATTACAATTCTTTTTACATAAAATACTTTTTATAAAGTATTTCAAATTTATGTCGGCCTTCTTCACAATCACGGCTTCGTTGAGCCTTTAGTCTCATATACACCCCACATGCGAAAGGGGATCCTGACAGGGTGAGCAATCTTAAGTAGAAAAATTCTCCTAGAATGGCTACTCCCCACCTAAATGCACATGAAATAGTGTACATAAAACATCAAGCCATATTCCATATAAATAATGTAATCTTATGGAATGTTAAAATGTCGTGCGAGATGAAATGCTTATCTGCATGACCAGAGTCGAGCCGACTCCTCACACTTGCAATGCCAGTGTGAAAAAGCCGTCGGTGGTGTTCGCTAATGGCTTAAACCATTAGACTGACCCTCGATTTTAATTTATCAAATCCATTCGTGTGTTTATTTGGGTTTTCTGCAATTTCGGGGTCTCATTGCGGAAGCCATAGCGCCTTAGGCCCACTTACGAACTTTATCCATTTGGATCCATATGTCGGCCAAGAATAAAATTTGGGTCTTTCACCTAGGGGATCCTACCCCATCTTAGCCCTTTGAGCCTGAAATTTATTATTATTTTATCTGATAAGTGATTAGATTTTGGACTTGTTCCATTTCGGGCTCATCACCCCGTTCACCGAGAATAGTGAATAATAGTACTATACATACATGCCGATTTCAGTAGCGATGTGATCGTGCGTATAAATCTGTCGTACCACTTCGTGCTATGTCATGCCCGTCTGTGATAAAATACGTACAACATTTATAAATCTCGATGAGTATAATTTCCTACATATAATTCCATTTATCACAATTTCCATGTTAATACATCAAGCATTATATATTAACATGAGTTTCTATGTAAACATCATCTTATTTATTTTGTAATAACACAAAATATTCCGTCTGAGATACAAATAAAAGCAGGACACCTCTTGGTCTCTTCCGCAGTTCGTCATCAGTGCGGTGATACCAAAACACACCATAAAACCGAAGACATCGATTCGAGATCGAAACCAAACCTCGACCAGGTCCCGGTGCGAAATAGTCACGAAAATCCTGTCAGTTGTTGAAAGCGGTCAAAAAATTCAACGAGAAGCGTAGAAAGCGTCCAAATTCGGCTTCGGGCTTGTCAACGGTCTTGAAAATTCCTAAAAATTCCTACATTCAGCTCCAACAATTTGGGATTGAAATTTAAGACCTCTCAAAGCCTCTACTTGAATCGTAATTAAATGGCCTTTAGGTTATATTAACCTAAGCGGGGGGAAAATTCCTACCGGAGTTTGATGGCTAAAGATTTTTCTGATGCCGCGCGTGGCTCTCGATCATTAGGCCGAATTCTGCCTAACCCCGTGAAAACCTACGGTCCGATTTTCGTAAATCTTAGAGAGAAGCGAAAGAAAAAAAAAAACTTCTTATCTCTCTCTATTCTCGCTCTCCCTGTCCCTCCGTCCCCCTTTTTCCTTTTTGACTTTTATGCTCTTTTTATTTTTATTTTTTTATATTAATATATTGTATATTTTTCTTTTCCTTATTTATTTATTTTTTCTTTGTTTTTTATGCTACATTATTTTCTTGTGGTGGCTCGATGTGAGACGTTCCATATGATGCCCATGTCATGTCTTATGTCTGACACCGATGTCTCAGAAAAGCGTGAAATTCAGATTATCACCGTCAAATGAGGTCGATGGGGTGATTGGGTCTAGCGATCTGAATTCAACGGTCAGTCTCTTTTGTCACCCGAGATCTAAAAAAGTTATGGTTTTCAACCGAAATTATCGTTTTACCATTTTTCAGAAAAATTGAATTTTCACGAGGTTCTATTAATGAAACAATCACTCCATGCTTGCAGTATCAGAGTTGATCTAGGGTCGCTAAGCTCAAGAGCGGTCAGGATGTTTCTCCTCATTAAGTATTTTATCTTGAATTGAAGATTCGATGATTAGTCTTTTTTATAAAAAAAAGTTTCCCAACTTTTAGGGGGGCGGGGCCGTGCTCATAAAGAACTTGAAAACAGTTCGACAGGTCATTAGAGTGGCTTATGGCCCTAAAACCATAGCAAAGAGGCATTTTTAGCTCTTTTTCAACCACCCGGAAAACTAACCTCCTCTCTAAAGACCTCAAAGATATATCTTTTAATTAAAAGTTTCAATAATATAGTTTTTTTTTCTTGAGATTTAAGTTATAAGATTATTACATATTCAAGTTTAGTGAGAGTGTATGTTATCAAATGAATTTTCATCTATGACAAAATAAGTTATAACATTAGTAGAATCACATCAAAACATTCAAAACCTTATATTAAAGAAAATAAATTTAGATCACCCATGACATGCAACAAATAAAAAAATAGTAAAGAATATTAATAAAAAAGTGATTTTGAGTATGAAACAAATATTCCATAATTTTTAAGAGAGGAACTTTAGTATAGTTTATATAAAATTGTTTCTGTATAACCCGTAAATATATAAAAATTTAAGAAAAATTTAATGTAATTTTAATTATGATTTAAGTAACATTTTTGAACTAACTTTTAGTTATAACCAAAGAGAAAGAAAAGAAAAATAATTTAATTATTTTTGACAGCTGGCTACTTTAATTAAAATAATAAACTATTCTCATCAAGAGTCGAAACAGGGACGCCTCCTTTCATTATATTCTATTTTTAAACGTTAGCGAAACTTTGCAATACATGTTTAAACATATATATAATCCTACTCTCTATTAATATTAACAAACTAATGCTAATTAATAATAGCAAGTCATAAAGTATATATATATATATATATATATATATATATATATATATATATATATATATATATATATATATATATATATATATATATATATATATATATTTTATTTTATTTATTTATTTATTTTTTAGCTAACCACATTCATCATATTTTTAAAGTTGATATTACAACAATATTACCTTTATTGAGTCAAAGGAGATCAAGTAGATTCAATTACCACTAAGTCATTTGCGATGATCCGAGTGAAAGCATCTAAATATTTTGTTTGCAATTTCACATTTTCAAAGATTTCCCTTAACTTTTTTGTAAAATGTCGGGTACTAATATATCAGTAAAATGCAAAATCTTAAATATATACGTATTTCTGGAGTATTTTGATCTTGGCCACTATCCGGCGTGACATAATGAAATAGTGTCGTTTAGATGTCTATTTGAGTTGTTCTAGGCTAAAACTATAATTAAAATAAAAGTTGGGGATAAAAAAATAAAATTCATGAAAGTTGTTATATGTAAAAAACAAACTTTTTATTTAAGATTTAAATGTAAAAGTAATGAAAGTTCATAATTTTAATACTAATTTTTCTTAATATAATTATATTTTATGATATTTATATACAAAGGTCACATTTCATTTTCACTAGCTAGGAAGCACTCTTATTTTGTGTCTTGTGCACATGTGGGTGGGCCTTACTTAAAACAAACTATAATATGGTCGTCTTACCTTAAACTAAGCCAGATCCATATAATCCCATCATCGACTATGATAGAAAAGGTTATTGCCAATAAAAAGAAAGTGCAAAAGGAGGATATTGAGATTCTGAATATAATTATTTTTCCTATCTAATAGATGTTTTTATATTGCATGGAACTAATAATTAAGATAAATAAAACAGAAAATTTCAGGACATTCATATTTAAATTTGATATTACATAAATATTTTCTTTATATTTAAAACTAATAATAATGATAAAGTTGATATTAATTGACCTCGGTCATTACTGATCAAGTAGATTTAGTTATTCTTGATTGAGTAATTTCCGAAGATGGAAGCTAAGTCATCTAAGTATTTGGTTTGCAACTTTACATTTCCAAAGATTTTTCTCATAGCCCATGCATTTTTCCTGATTTCCTCTCCTTCTTCTTCCACCATAACTCGCCTTATTGACTCACTAACCGAGTTGACCGTAAACGATCCATCCCGATCATCCCTAGGTATTTCCAATCCGACTCGCTTATCTGCAAGCAGTCGCGCCACCAACCCAAGATCTGAAGATGCCCCAGGGAAAAGAATCAACACTCGGCCAAACCCGAGAGCCTCTATCACAGAGCTCCATCCGCAATGAGTCAAGAACCCACCTACGGATGGGTGGGCCAAGATCTGCTTTTGAGGAACCCAATTAGTCCAAACTAAACCACGACCTAAAACCCGATCCTCGAACCCTGTTATAATCGGGTGGTCTCTGGTTTTGACCACCCAAACGAAGGATAACCCGGATTTCTCAATTCCAGATGCCAACTCATTCATTTGGTCCTGGCTCAGAGTCACCTCAGTACCGAGTGCGATGTAAAGGACGGAGTTCTGGGTTTTCTCGTCCAGCCATTGTTTTAACGAGTCCCAGCTCTGGTCCCTCTCGCTCTCGCTGTCTTTCATCTCCGATGGCATCAACCCTACCGGAATGATGGGTTTTTGGTAAAGATTTTGGAGGAGACTCAGTGAGTCAGCCTCTAACTCGGGGCAGCTCCTGATAGCTACGAATCGGCAGCCTTCAACCACTTTTGCCAATCTAAAGCTATCGGGAACGTCCGGGTCCATCTGGTTGTGCATGCCCATCACCTCGTATTGCCTGAAAGCAACCTTGGACGGAAACGGGATCCACCGAGGAACGACGGTTAGGTCCTCCATCGGCTGTTGGCAGCGACGGAGAAGATCCTCCGGCGAGCCCATGAAAGCGAGTGAGCTGGCACTGAAAATGCTGAAGAAGACTGAGTTGATACCGAGTCGAATGGCGATAGGGGGCAACCAGTGAGGAGCAAAGTCATTGATGAGCCAGTTGACATCGGAGTTCTGTAGAAACTCGGTGAGAGGAAATTGGAGCTTGTCATAGGCTTGTTTCAGAAAGGGACAGGTGGGGGCAGCTCAGGTTGTCCGGCGCGAGTCAGACGCAAGCCATTGACAGAAGGGAAAGGCAATGGCACCATGGCTATACAGGCAGATAGATCTGGAGAAATGATTTCAGAGGGCAGCGGGTTTTGAGATTGGAGATGGAAGGGAAATCCGGTGACCCAGTTGAGATAAATGGTTGGAAAGATGAAGAAAAGGCAAGAAATGGCCAAAAGCCAGCCATGGGAACACAGCAATGTGAAGCTTCTGATCATCATGCTCTTTCTTCTTCATCTCATCCATGGCAATGTCGGTCTGAGCAGCACTGAGCAGTGAGGGGGATTTAACGGATAAAAACAAGGACGTCTGAAAGCAAGACTGTTAAGTAGCAGAACAGATATTCAAGGAGGGAGGATGTCCCACTCGTTTATTTGTAGCCAAGCAATCAAACACCCTTATCCGCCCCGATTCTTGATAGAATGAACTTAAAATCATTTAAAAAAATATTATTATTTTGAAAATAAATAAATTTATTAATTAAGATTTGCAATGATGGAAACATAAAATCAAAATCCTAAAGACTTGATGATGAAATATTCATGTTGATAGGAAAAAAACTTGAAATATTTAGGATTTTAGATCTACATACTCATGAATAATGCAATATTTCGTCCAGATCAGCATTATGGTTGGTTGTTAGCGTGGCAAGAATCGTGAAAGCAGCGATTCGTCGTAATAAGTCGTGATAAAGCGTGTTGTATGAGTCGACAACGTGTTGAAGCAGTTGAATGATAAAACCGCAACTGCGCAGCGTATGGGCGATAAACGTCTTTATGTCGTCGGCGGCAAATAACGTGAAAAAAAGAGATAAATATAAAGTAAAACCCGAATCGATGTGAAAAAGCGGTATTAGAAAGAAAGCGGATACGAAGAAAGCGATAGAAGGTGTGATTTTAGGTCAAGAATAGTAAAAAAAATCACTCTCCTCTCTGACGAACAAGGACCTGAATGAGAGAACAGAAAGAGTGGCAACTAAGTTTCCAGAGTTTAAAAAATATTATTATTTTCCTATAAGATTTTTTTTCACATCTGTAACCTCCGGTTCCCTAATATAAAACATATTGAAAATTATTTCTTACTATGCAAGTTGTCCCTAAAATTGCACAATTCATGTGATGGTGCTTTTCTACGTCTGGTGGAGCCTCTTGAGGCCCAGTTAGTGATCACGATGGACTCGGTCGTCGGAGCAGCTTTGCGACTTACCTGAGGTGATTCGCGGGGTGCGGTCGCCCATTTCGTGTTCGTCGGTTCTTTCTTATAAAGAAATTCAAGCTGTTTACATGGCGTGATTCTTTGCGCATTACCTTTTTATGATGGGAATGGGTCGGTATTTATAAGGGAAAATAGTGGTTCTTTTCATAGTTGGATAGTCACGATATCTTCTGGAATTGGGTGAGGAGTTTCATTTTCGTATCGTGGACCCAGGCTCTTGGGATAATGGAAGTCGTGATCATGCGCGATCTTTCTTCCATAATCATAGGATACGGTCATGGAGATTGGGAGCACTCGCTTTTCAGCATGCGGCACCGGGCGCTGTATCGAGCAGTTTCCGACAGGGGTGATTTAATTCTACGCCTTAGCCCCAGTGTTGTGGCATGGGTAGAGATGCCATTGTGGGTTGGAACTTGCTTTATTAGGATGGAAGCTTCTTTACTCATGAAGGTTTGGGCTTGCGCCCCTGGTTTGCTACGGGCCTATGTATATAATAGTTCTCTACCCCATGTTAGCCTGGCTCTTGGTTGCAAGAAGGATTAGGCGAAATTTAAGCGTTCTTGGATCAGTTGCGGCTTCCACGTGGCTTGCAGGGGATGGTTTGGTCTGAGCTTTGTCGTCGCGAAACGTGCATGATAATGATGGCGCTCTTTGGAGTTTTTCGCGCCTATTTGAATTGTCGATCCCTCATCTTATTTAAACATTATTGTGTGCACTTTCCACTTCTTATGCTATTTTGGAAGTATCTTTGATCAGTGTTCAGACCTGCTTGTGGTGCTTTCTATCTTCCTAGGGGCCATTTTCCTTGATTTCCTCCTTAGTTTGATGTGTCTTCCTTTTTCCTCGCCTGTTTTCTTTTCCTTGTTTTTGAATTTCAGGTTGTTAGGGCGTGTTGGGTTGGGGTCCCGCCTCTTTCGTAGCTTTGTTCGTTCTCACTGAGTCGTTTAATTAAATGCGTGCCCATGGGCTTGCGAATGGGAGGCAGTGAGTTGGTGTCGGGCGAAATGGTGGCTGGACTGAGTGGTCTTGTTCTTTGCGATTGCTAGGGTCTTCCTAGTAGGTTATCTTCCTTCGTCGGGTAAGGGCAAGGGGAAGATTAGCGAGATTAGGTACCTTGGTGGCTCTGAATATTTGAGGGCTACTGTAAGGTATGCGGACGTTGTGGGCCCTAGCCGGATCGAGCCTTCGTTCGCTAAAATTTTTGCTACTCGTTATAGGCCCCCTTCTGGTGTCCGAATCTAGTGTCTTGATATGCTCACGTCTTATGTGGTGTCCGTTCCTAAGATAGTCTACTTCTTTGAGGCGGCCTTTGAGAATGGCCTTCGATTTCCTTTGCACCCCTTCATAAAAGGTGTTTTACAATATTTTAACATGTGCTCGTCCCAGCTCTCTCCCAATTTTTGGGGCGTCTTGGTCGGCCTTTTGGTTTTCTTCAGGGATAAGGGCCTCGGGGTCTCTAGTATTGCTCTGTTGTTGGATATCTTCAGCGTGAAAGAGGCCTCGGAAGGCTTCTTATATATTTCTAAGCTGGCCATTGCCAAGCCTATTATTTCCAACCTCCCTTCTTCCCACAAGCACTGGAAAGAGCGCTATTTCTTTGTTAGGGTCGACATTGGAATCTGACCACTGTGACTAAGGCGATCGTTGGGAGTTACGGCCAGGTATGGGTGCACGAGGAACCTGCGTGAGTTTTAATGCATCTTTAGTAGGGGTCGATTTTCGGAGAGTGGGGTTATGTTTTGGCTTTGTTATGGTTGTGTTTGCCTTGAGGTGTCACATCCGACCGCCTCCTGAGGACAAGGAAGTGGAAGCGGCCCGGTACAGGCAAGTGTTGCCCTCGGGCATATTCTAAGCTGATCAAGTCGGACCTTCTTGGCTCTTCAGGAGTGAGCCCTTCTAGTTCTCCTCGTTCCAAATCTCCTCCGGCTCCTGTGTAAGAGCCTGCAGGGACCTCACAGTTGTGAAACCCGACTCGGGGAGGAACTTCGAGGCCGGTGCAGGCGTTGGAGAAAAAGGGGCGTGAAGCGCGGGGGCTCGAGGATCCTTCGGGGGTGCCTCCCGGCTTGGGAGGCGAGGTCCTAGTGGGAGTATCGATCCCTGCTCCCCGCGCTGGCTCGGGTGAGGGGGGCGGAAGTGGTCCTCCTCTTTGGCCGGGTGTCGGGTGCAGGCGGCGATGCCGGCGTCCCTCGATCCCTCCCGTAGCCAAGACGAGGTTCTTCGAAATCTTCGCGAGCTTCCTCCCAAAGTCCTTTATCTTTGTTTGGAGCCGCTGCATGGCCTCACCTCGGACACGGGGAGATGTGGGAGATGATCGCTTTAAAGCTCAGGTGGGATAGGACTCGCTACTCACCAATGCAGAGCTCGCCGCCGAGGCTGTTTCGTCTATTCTTTGGGACTCTGATCTCAAGAAAGTAGAAACCATACGCGTTGAGGAGGCTCTGGCCCTGTCCCTCCAAGGTACCGTCTCTGTATGTCTGAGCGCCTTTTTATTCATCTTGCCTTTGTGTTGATGTTGTATGCTAACTCCATCTTGTTCTTTGGCAGACGACTACTTATGTAAAGGACTTGGCGAGGAGGAATTTAGTTCGGTGAGGCTACGCTAAAATGAATTTAGAGCACATATAAGGCTAAGGTCGCCTCATGACTTCTTAGAGTAGAGTGGTAATTTCGGTCTGAGCTTGATTGATGATGTTTTAGGGTATAAACCATCTGAAGCATACCTCGACCCTTGAGGCGAGCTAAAGATATTAGGGAGAAGGAAGGGTATGGGGGCTGGGTCTGTAGAGGGGATGGCTGCGGGTGGTTAAGGGAAGAGTTCTAGGCCACGGAGAAGAGTTGTGCACGAGACGGCGGCGTTAGGTCCGAGGCCCGCGAGAGGCCTCTAACGTTGAGGCTTGGTGGGCGCTTGCCGAGGAAGTGCGATCACGTTACGGGGACCTCCGAGAGCGGAGGTTATGATCGGCGAGGGATGGAGTAATAGCGGAGCTAAGGGACGAGGCCTGCACCTTATGGGCCTCCGGGTGGCTCGTTTTCCAACGTAGAGCTGCCAAGGCTTTTCCGGGTTTGGACTTCAATCTTCAAGTTTTTGATGAGGAAGGCGGAAAGATCCATTATACGGGAAGACGAGACCTCGAGGTGTTTTGGTCTCCCGACTTGGTTCCTACTGGAGGAAGCTGAGGCTCTTGCCGAGGCTGGTTCTTCCCCCTCGCCTGTTGGGGCTTTGCCTTCTGATTTACACGGCTCGGAGGCTCGCATTATTGAGGCTACTCATAGCTCCCCCTTAAACACTTAGGCCCTTTTGTATAATCTTTGGGTCGATCTCTAAGCCCTGGACATATGTAATGCCAACATTGGTTTTGTTATTTTATGGATATTTGTCCTTCTACCTCTTTATTTTTCTTGTCTTCTTCTATGACCCGTGTTGAAAATATTTTCTGGTCTTTTGATGGCTGGGTTCTTATTGAGCTATGCGACCCTTGACCGGCTAGGCTACAAGGCTCTCTTGTCGTCGAGCAACAAGGCTTTTGAGTGAGCTATTTACTCTCTTGAAACAGGCTACAAAGTCCTTAGCTTCATAGCTCCATTGGCCCAGGCTATAAAGCTCTTGGGCGCATGGCTCCTTGAAAGCGAGCTCTGAGGCCCTTTGGCTGCATGGCTCATAGCTACTTGACATGCAGCATCGGGCTCTTTATAGATTGAGTTGTATGGTCCTTTGAATTTGAGTTGCAGGCTCTGCCAGGCTACTGAGGCTCCCGAGGCTACATGGCTCCTTAGCTACTTAGCCTTATGAGCTGTCAGGTTCTTTTTGAACCGAGTTGTACAACCCTTTTGAATTTGAGCTGCAAGGCTCTCTTGAGCTACATGGCTCCTTGAAACTGAGCTACAAGGCTCCTGAGCTACATGACTCCTTAGGCTGCGGCGCCCTAGTTTGTCGGGTTCTTTATGGCCCAAATTTGTCACGACCACTTGAATCGGTGCAGAACTTTTATTCTGAGCTCTCGGTACATAAATACTTGTTTGCTTGGCCTTACGAGCTATCAAGTTCTTTATGAGCAAGGCATGCGACCCTTTTAGATCCCGAGCTACAAGGTTCTCTTAAGCTACATGGCTCCTTGAAACTAAGCTACAAGGCTTCTGAGCTACATGGCTCCTTAGCTGCATGGCTCCTTGAAATTGAGCTACAAGGCTCTTTAGCTGCATGGCTCCTTGAAGCGAGCTTCAGGCCCCCAGGCTACATGGCTCCTTAGCTGCACTTGACCTTCTAAGTTTTGTCGGGTTCTTTATGGGCCCGGGTTGTGCGACCCTTTTGAATCGGCGCAAGGCTCTCTTGAAATTTCTGAGGCTCTAGCCCTACGCTGGCTCCTTGGGCACACTTGGTCTTAGCATCGGGTTCTTTATGAACGGGTTATGCGTCCCTTTTGAATATGAAATTTGCCAAGGCTCTTTTTGAGCTATGACTCTCCTTGAAAGCCCAGGCTATGGCTCCTTGGCTAGTACAAGGCTCTGAGGCTACATAGCTCCTTGGCTACTTAGCCTTTTAGCATCAGGTGCTTTGTGAGGCAGGTTGTGCAGGCATCACTTTTTGAATCCCCGAGCTTTCTGAGGCTCTCTTGAGCTACAAGGCTCCTGAGCTACATTGCCCCTTCGTCTTCTTCTCCTAGGGAAGGCGTGCGTGATTTTAATGCAGTTCTCACGGAGAGTCGGAACATACTGCGTGGCTCTCCAGGGGTTCGGGTTTCTTTATAATTTGCTGCCTTTTTTTTGACGGTTTGCATCATACCTCGCTCGCAACCTTCTTCCTCTCTTCGACCATGTTGGAGTTCGTTCATGATGAAGCTTCGAGGTTTGATCGTCACTGCATGGGGGTTGTTTGGTGACCTCAGGTCGACATTTGGTTTCGATGCTCTACCTTTTATAGGAGTTGTGTTTTTCCCTAGTTCCTCCCTTGTGGGAGTTGTGTTGTTCCCTAGTCACCTTGAACAGTGGGCTTGGACCGGGAATGTATTAGAAGGGGGCGGTATGCTCAGAAGGGATATTTTTAAGTCCCGCTTCCTCCATTATACGTGTCCCTGCTGCCTCTCTTATTTCTTCCTTCCCTGCTCTCCTTCTCCTTCGATTTCTCTTTCTCCGCTATTTTCCTTTTCTCTTTCCCTCCTCTTAACACCTCTCTCTTTCTGCTCTCTTTCTCTTTCCTTTCTTATGGTTTCGCCTTGGCCGGGTGTTGGCCGATGTGAAGAAACGGCCTTGCGATTCAGCTTCACGAGATGTGAGAAACGACTTTCTTGGTGTAATCTTAAAGGGATAAAAATGAAATAAAAATCTCTGATCTTTTGGAAATGTGTGTACTTGTCTAATGTTTGTTTCTTATATTTTTTTTTTATTGACACAAAGAATATTAATCAGGTCGAAAATAAACAAAGACTGTTATTATAATAAAATTGTGAATTTCTTATTAAAAGCTACAATTCGAGGTCTATTAGTAAAAGCGGTACTCATTAAATGTGGCGAGTTTTCCCTCATCTGTTTGAAGTTCGTAGTTTTCAGGTCGGACTATTCGCGATACCACTTAGGGTCCTTCCCATTTAGGTCCTAGCTTCCCGTGTGTGGGGTCTTTCCTTGCTGGCAGGAGTTTCTTTAGAACTAGGTCACGGGGCCTAAAACTTCTTGGCCTGACCCTTATGTCGTAATATTTTGTTGTCTTCTTGTGATAGTCCTCGGCACGCTTTAGGGCGTGCTCGCGCTTTTCTTCTAAGAGGTCCAGGTTCAGGCGGAGAATCTCCTCGTTGTGCTCGGTATTTGCGAACTTAACTCTTGTTGATTTTAGCCTAACCTCGACGAGAGCTACCGCTTATGTGCCAAACGCTAGAGAAAATGGTGTTTCTTGGGTTGCTGATTTGCGTGTAGTTACGCGACCATGCGCCGAGGGAGGTATTACTGCCAATTTAAATTTAGATTTTTCAGTTTAGTCTTTAGTCTTTTGCCTTGAGAGTCCTTATAGTGGTCACCTTATCTACAATTGGGTGTGGATGGGCCCAGGATGAGTAGTAATTCTTGATACGAGCTCGGCGCGAAATCTACGGGCTTGGGATTGTGAAATGTTTCCCATTATCGAGATACGGGGCTCTAGGGATTAGAGACCTGAGTGGGCATGAGAAACGAAGTTCACGTACCTTCTTCTTGGTGATCGTTATATGACTCAGCCACCTCGACCTACTTGGTGAAATAATCCTTCTCTGACAATAAACTTCTGCTTGGCCGCTTCCCGATGGGTAGGGGCCACTGAGTATATTAAGCGCCAGCTGTTGAAAGGCGGGCTTGTGATTGGTCGGCTTCCGAAAGGGAGGTGAGGGATCTGAGCATGCTCTTGACATATCTTGCAGCTCCGTGTCGTCTTTGAGTATTGTGGGCCAATAATATCCCTGTCTTAGTGTCTTTGCTGCCGTTGACCTAGCTCCGATATGGTTGCCACAGATACCTTCATGCACCTCTCTGAGCACGTAATTGGCGTCTTCCTTTTCCACACATTTAAGGATGGGTGTCGAAAAGCCTCATCTATATAATGCTCCCCGATGAATGGAAAATCTAGCCGACCTATTCCTGAGCTTGGAGGCCTCATTTGGATCGATTGGCAAGGTTCCGTCCACCAAGTAATCCCAGATGGGGTCCATCCAGCTCGGCTCGGACATTACAAGGACACCTCTTCACCGTTGATGCTCACCGAGGGTTTTGGGAGGTGCTCGACCAGTATCAGTCTGTCTAGATCCTCCTGTGGGGTTGTAGCTAGCTTTGCTAAGGCGTTCGCCCGTGTGTTCTCTATCCTTGGGACATGCCTGACCTGAACTAATGTAAACTTTTGAAGCAACTCTCGCACCTTTTTGAGGTAAAGGATCATTTTTTCACCTCTGGTTTTGTAGGAGTCCTCTATCTGTTTACCGCAATTTGGGAATCCGCGCATATCTCCGAGTTGATTAGCTTCCGCATAAAGTGGCGAAGATTAAGCCCTTATGGCCAACCGTCCTCGGCCTCTCGTTGTTGGGCTTGAAATCCGAATCGGCGTACTCACGTTAATCCCGTCAGGGAAATTGAAATTAGACCCCGCACGGCTTCGCTTGGGGTGGTGGCCCCAATCGATAACGACCTCGAGATGTGTAGGTCGGGCGCCAATTGAGTAGTTTCGGTAGGATGTGCTGGGGTATTTGAAGGGGTGAATTCCATGATGAAGTCTCCAAAACATGCCCTTTTACCACCGTCCTCGGCTTGTACCTTTTGTTGAACTCACTAAGCTCTATGATCCATTTATCCAGTCTTCCAGGAGTCTACGGCTTTATGCAGTACATGTCTCATTAGGTGTTTTATTTGGGACATTAGTGAGCACAAATATGCTTGAAACCTTAGCGGTAGTTGCTAGTGCTAGGATCAACTTTTCCATCTTTGGATACCTTTCCTCCGCTCCCCTCAGAGCTCGGCTGCAGTAGTAGACCGGCTCTTTGCATTCCATCTAAACTCTCGACCCCGAGTGACGGTTGAAATACGAAGCGGTCGAATAAAGGGTAAGGGGTTCTCCCCTTCGAGGCTTACTGGGATATGGGGGGTGAAGGTGGAGCTCATATATGTTTTTAGCGTCGAGAACGCCTCTTCACACTAGGCTTCCTAGTGGAAAGCCTTTTTCAAAACTTAGAAGAATGGTCGGCACTTGTCGTTGGATCACGGATCTAGCGGCTCGGGCGGCTATTCTCCCGGTCGAAGCGATTGAATCTCTTTGAGGTGGCTGCGACCTTTACTACTAGCGGATCGTCATGGGGATGCTTCTTGACCTTCATGTCGAGTCGAAAGGTTATGGTGGTGTCTGATGAGGGAGTTTGGATCGCCTTGCTGTTCAGCATCTCCACAATTCGATGTTGACCAAATGAGCCTTGTGGTAGAGTTGGACTCCTCCGTAGTCCTCCGGAGATCACATGGATTTCCCTTAGGGGTTCTTTGGTGTTGGTTTGATGCTTGGGCGATGAGGTGATGGGGCGATTACTGGTCCCAGGCATACGAGGACAGTGGCAAAGATGTCCACGTCGGATCAGGTACTCAATTTCCTTCCCCAGTTGATGCAATCATCTATTCGGTGTCCATGATCCATATGAAATTCACAATACTTAGTTAGGTCTATATTAGTTGATTACATCTTCATGCGAGACGGCACCTTAAAACTTTTCATGTTGCATCTCATGGGACACTGCTCACAGGGCTGTCAAAGGGGTGAATTAGAAGTGGATATCCCAGCTGTGTAGCTCAGAATTTGGGGTGGGCCCGAAGCGATCCACGGCGTTGCCTCGTCTCTTTGGAGACCATACTGTTCTCTTGTCCTTGATGGGGATCTATCTCTGTCTCCTCATCTTCTAGGGCTCTGCTCTCGCTTTTTCTCGCTCCTACTTTTCTCCTTTTGCGTGGAAGAGTTTTCCCACTTAGATAGAAGACTTCCTGTGGTTGATTATTCACTTCTACCTTTGCTTGAGCACCTTGGCCATGCTTGCATGAGGGTTATTTGAGATGGAAAACATCAGGTCTTTCGACTGCATGCCGAGCTCGATGATGAAAGCAGTGATGGAAAACTTCTCGTCCGAGATGTCTACCCTTAAAGACTCCGTGTTAAATCTCTGGACATAAGACCTCAGGTTCTCTTGTGGGCCCTACTTTATGGTTGCTGCGATAGCTTGGCTTCCTATATGTCCGAGCTCCAATGAAGTGGAAGACAAATGTGATGGACAACTCTCTGAAGGATGAGATCTACGATGGGGAAGTCCCATTGAACCGAGGCTAAAAGCAAGACGCTTTTAGTGTGATGGGAAAGCTGCATCGACGGGGTCCACAGTACTGTGGAGCTCCATTTGATTCTTATAGGTATTGAGGTGGTTCATAGGATTTTCGATTCAGTTGAGCGTTTCAACGAGGCATTTGAGCTTCAGGAGAGGAAGTGTAGTACCTCATTTGTGAGCGGGGACCGTTTCTTTGTACCCAGCGCATCCGCATGGGCCCCGGGCTCGTTCTTTCACTGTTTCCCTCACGTGGTTGAGCTCTTGCTGGATGTCCTGGAAACACTACTCCCACGACCGTTCCCCTATCTCCGATTGATAAAGGGTGGGTCCATTGCCTCTATCATTCATATCGGGAATCCCCTAATTACGGCCTTCTCCTGGGGGCTTATAAGGATCGGGCTCCCTGGCTCGGCTAGTTTCTCCTTCTCCGTCAACGTCCCGAGTAGTGTTGTGGTGTTTTCGTTCTTCCTGCTACCGCTGCATTTGTTGGGTGAGTTCCTCTAAGTCTCTCAACAGACACTGATTGGCGAGACGGAGCGCCTCCACCTAGTCAATATTGGCTTGTATAGTTTCGAGAGCTTCTCTGGTAGATCGGCCATCTAGGTTGCCTTGCTGGTCTTGCGTCCTAGGGGGTTGGCGTGAATCCTGTTCATGTTTCAGGTTGATACCATCAGTCACTGAGAATTCAGTTTTACTTGTAAAAGGCTGTCGTTCAACGGTGTGGCTGTGAAACTAATGGTGCTTTTTTAAATCTTGGGTTGGAGCCTCTTGAGTAGTTTAGGTCGATCTTATGGATCAGTCGTCCCGAACCTTTGCAACCTGCAAAAAAGGGTGTCCGTGACGGGGATGTTCCGACCGCCGCTCGATGCATTTGAATAGTTTCTTCCTTAAAAAAAAGAATTCGACTGTTTTCTATGGCGTGATTGCTACATACCTTTTTTTATGGTGGAATGGGTCGGTATTTATAAGGGGAAAATAGTGGTTACTTTCCTCATTTGATGGTGATACGGTATCTTTCTCATTGGGTGAGGAGTTTCCTTTTCCTTATCATGGACTGACTCTTAAGGAATAATGGAGGAGTCGTGATCATGCACGATCTTTCTTTCCTAATCCGTAGGATGCGGATCATGGAGATTGGGCACTTTTCCTTTTACATGAGCTTTTTGGGCCGCCTGTATCACTTGATTTCCCGATAGGGTGATTTTAATTCTGGGCATTGGCCCAAATGCTGTGGCATGGGTAGGGTCTCATTGTGGGTCGGGCTTCTTTATTGGGGGGTCCCCCAACTTCCTTTATAAAGCGGAGGTTTGGGCTTGCGCCCTGGGTTTGCGCTCTGGGCCTATGTATATGTAGTTCTCTACCCCATCATCATGTAAATTACACAAAAAAAAAAAAAAAAAAAAAAAAAACATGACTCACACGAGCACCTTTCACATTTTCATACAATTTTTTTTTTTTTTAGTTTACATTAGAAAATATATCTTCAAAAATATAATTTTCTTAATTTCATAAATTTGAACTTATACCAAATACGTCTTCAAAAGATACTTTACTATACCAAAGTGGTGTTTGTTTTGGCTGAATAGAAAATGTCATTTTTTTAGTTTTTCTTAATATACATTTTTTAATGTTTTTCTATTACGAAAAAAATTAGATTTTCAAATATGAGAAATCAATATATTTTATGATGTCTGATAATGCTTTTTCAACCGGAACTGGGTTAGAGTGTACTGAAATTGCTGGGTCAGTCCGCTGACTCCGGATGTCGGGCTCCCTTGCGAAAATAAGAAACAAAAAGGATTGGCGGGGTTCGCCTGTCGCCTCTCCGATGCCTAAGTCAGTTCTTTCCGATGGAAGAGAAAATCAACTGCTTAGGGAATGAATTTCTTGTGCGTACCTTTCACCGATGGGGTGGCCTGGTATTTATAATGGGCGATCATGATCACTTTCCTAGTTGGATGATGATACGAGATTTCTCCCATTGGGTGAGGGATTTCTTTCTTTATCGTAAACCGACTAATAAGGGATAATTGATGGGTAATAATTAGGAAATATCCTACTTTCCTAATTGGTGGAGATTAAGTATTTTCCTTTAATACGAATTCTTTGATTATACTACCAGCCTTTTGAAGGGGTGAATCGGGCCCTCGTTTTGGGCATGTGTTTGGGGGATGTTATCAAGGGCCCGAGCATTGATGGTACTTGTAGTCTTTTCTTAAACTGGCACATTTGGGCTCATTCGGGCACAAGCTGTTATTTTTAAACCGTCCGGTTGCCCCAGCCTTTGGCTCGCGGCGTAGGCAAGGGTTGTACCGTTTCTTGGATTAGGTGTGACTCCCACGTGGCTACTCAGGGAGGGTTTGATTAGGGCTTTGTCGCCGTCCAACGTCTTGTGATAATGATGGCTTCTCGATTTTCGCGCTTATTTCAGCTGTGGCTTCTAGCTTCCTTAAAAACTTCCCCTTACCATTTGCACTTTGTTCCCCTGTTCTTGAAGCTTTTTGCCTCTACAAGTTTGGGCTTCCTTTTTCCTTGAATTTTCTCCGACCATTGTTCAGGACTGCTTTTGCTGGTCCTTGATATCTCGCTTGGGGTTGGTGTCTCTCGTCTTGTTTCTAGGCTTGGTACGTATTTTCTTCTCCTTTGTCTTTTCAGGTTCAAAGTCTTGTGATGTTCTAGGGCTTGCTTGAATGGGGTTCTGCATTTTCTTCGATTTCCCTTTTTTCTTGCTTAGCCCTACATATCTCCATGGGTCCTGGTCGTTCTTCTGTCTTGCGTATAGGGAGTAATCCTATTGAGGCGTCTTGTTCAGGGCGGACGGGTGGTGAGTCCGACAGTTTGGCTATGGTGGTTCACCGGGTTGCCCAAGGGAACTTCCTTTCCCCTTGGGTAAGGGCAAGGGCAAAATTAATGAAATCCGATATCCTAGCGGCTCTGAATATTTGAGGACCGCCATACAAAATGTTGAGGTCGTGGGCCCCAGTCGGGTTGAACCTTTATATGGTGAGATCTTTACGGCCCGGTATGGGGCCCTGTTTGGGATCCAGGTTTGGTGCCCTGGCGTGCTGACCACCTACGTCGTCCAAGTGCCCAAGATGGTGTGTTTTTTTGAGGTGGCGTTCGAGAATGGCCTCTGCTTCCCTTTGCATCCTTTTATGAAAAGGGTTCTGCAGCATTTTAATGTATGCCCTTCTTACCTCTCCCCTAACTTCTAGGGTGTTACGGTATCATTTGTTAGTCGCTTTTTGGGAATGAGAGGCACATGTGTTCCCAACATGGCCACAACTCTTAGACTTCTTCAGCGTAAAGGAGGCCGCTGAAGGCTTTCTTTGCATCTCCAAGCGCTCTAGTGCCAAGTTGATTATTTCGGACCTTCCGTCTTCCCATAAGTACTGGAAGGAATGTTATTTCTTTGTCAGTGGCCGTCATTGGAAGTATAATCCCTTTGACCGGGAGGATACACTTGGCGTTCCGACTATCTGGACTACTCCCGAGAACCTACGTGAGCTCCCATTCGCTTTGGTTTGGCCTAGTTTTCAAAGGCTATAGGATATTTCTAACATTGCCTTGGTTACGTGGCCTTTAGGTGCTCGGACCGATCTCAGTCCTGAAGAAGAAGAGGTGAAGCGAAAGCTGGTCAAGTGCGCCTATTCCAAGCTGATCAGGTCGGATATCCCCGGACCGTTTGGTGTGAGGCCCGCCCGTCTTCCTTTTCTGAGACCCTCTCCCTCTGTCATGAAGCCTTTTTTGCCATCTGTCTCCAAGTCACCTTCATTTTTTGTTTTAGAGCCTTTTGTCCGAAACTCTTGGGGGAGCGTCGGGTTCGCTGGAGGTGTTGGCGAGAGAAGAAGGAGGCGTGGCGGAAGCCTCGGGCTTCCACGAGGTTGCCTCCTTTCTCGGGGTAAGATTTTAAAGGCGGGGGCCTCTTTTTCGCCTTCATCCACTGTCAGAGCGGGAAGCCCTTTAGGGGGGGGACCCAGCGAGCTCACTGAGGGTTCTTTGAGATAGAGAACATTAGGTATTTCGACTGCACCCCCAACCTCGCGATGAAAGCGATATGGCGAATTTTTCGTCGGGAATATCTACCTTTAAAGAATCCGCGTTGAATCTCTGAACATATGACCTCAACCTCTCCTACGAGCTCTGCTTTATGGTCAGAAGGTGATAACTTGGCTTTCTGTACGTCCTTGCTCCGATAAAGCGGGAGACAAACGTGATGGAAAGCTTTATGAATGATGAGATGGAAGACAACGGGAGTCTGTAAAACCAGGCCAATTCTGGGCCCTTTAGCGCCATAGCGAAGGCTCTGCACCGTATGGGGTCCTGATATCCATGGAGCTCCATCTGGTTCTTATATGTATTGAGGTGGTCTATAGGGTCTTTCGTTCCGTCGAACGTCTCGATCTATGGCATTCCCGAACTTCTGCAGGGAAGAGAGGAAATCTGACACCGGGCTGTGACGAGTTAATTTGTTGCACAGGCGTCCATAGAGGCTGGGCCGGCCTTTCTTTGCTTCAGCCGTATGGTTGAGCTTTTCTTTGGATGTTCTGAACCTACACTCCAGCGGCCGCTCCTCATTCTCCTACTGATTGAGGATGGGCCTATCGTCTCTATTACTCCTACCGTGCCTCTCTTCATTGCGATCCTCTTCAAGGGATTTGTAAGGATCAGGTTCCCTAGCTTGGCTAGTTTCTCCCTCTCCATATGCTTCTCGAGGAGGGTCGAGGTGTTGTTCTCCTCGGGTGATATTGGTTTGGCCTTCTCGGGCCTCTCGCGTCTCCTAGGGGCGTTGTATTTGCCTGGTAAGTTGCTCCAATTCTCTCAGCAAGCGTTGGTTGGTGAGACGAAGTGCTTCCATCTCATCAGTATTGACCTGTATTGTTTCCAGCGTACCTCCGGGAGGTCGGCTGTCTACGTCGCCTTGCTGGTCTTGCATCCTTGGGGGATTGGTGTGGCTCCTGCTTGTGTTCCGAGTTGATACCATCAGTCACTGAGTAATCAGTTTTATTTGCAAAAGAATTGTCGTTCCCACAAACGGCGCCAAGATGATGATGCTTTTTCAACTGGAACTAGGTTGGAGCGTCTTTGAAATTCTTTGGCCAGTCCGCTGCTTTCTGGATGTCGGGCTCCCCTTGAGAAAAATAAGAAACAAAAGGATGTGGGGTTGCGGAAGTCGCCTCTCGATACCTAAGTGATCGGTTCTTTTCGGGTGGAAGGAAAATCGGCTAACTTGAGAGATGAATTCTTTGTGCATACCTTTCACAGATGGGGTGGCCTGGTATTTATAATGGGCGATCATGATCACTTTCCTAGTTGGATGATAATACGATTTTTTTCCCATTGGGTGAGGGATTTTCTTCCTTATCGTAAACCGACTAATAAGAGATAATTGATGGGTAATAATTAGGAAATATCTTACTTTCCTAATTGGTGGAGATTGGGTATTTTCCTTTAATACGAATTCTTTGATTATACTACCAGCCTTTTGAAGGGGTGAATCGGGCCCTCGTTTTGGGCCTGTGTTTGGGGGATGTTATCAAGGGCCAAGCACTGGTACTGGGCCTGCTTCTTAGTCTCTTCTTAAGCCTGGCATTTGGGCTCTCGTTCTGGGCCTGCACGCCTATTATTTTAAACCCGATCAATGTCGATCATTGAAACTCTTGTGATTCCTTTCATACTAATTAAATAAAAGTATATGTATTTTCTATTTTAATATTTATATCAAAATATTAAAAAAAAACATTATATTTTTCATATTAGTTTAGTTTTATCACATTTTTTTTTCTATTTTCTTCCTTTTCCAAACAGAGCATGAAAAAAAGTAAGAATAAGCACATGATGGTTTGCATGAGAAAGCCGTGTCATGTAGTGGAGGAGTATGTTACCTTTGGTGGAGAAATTTTTTTTCAGAGATCATATAGGGCCAAACGGTTTGTGTAGATCCAAATTATTTTGGGGGCCATAAATAAGCATGGGAAAACTATGTTATGGGGCCCTATCATGAAACATTTGAAAATTTAGGCCCAAAGCTTATCAAACATATCACAAGTCTTATTTGAAAAAAATAATTGATAAAGAATCCAAATAATTGATAAAGAGTCCATGAGGTGGCAAAAATAAATTTATCTCCCTAAAATACCCTCCACTTGACTTGATCCAAATACCCGCCCCTTAAAACACTCTAGCCTGTGATCTAACTTTAAAGCCCATCCCTACGTTCTTTTACAACCCGACACCCTTCCTCACCATTTGGGCGTCTCAACTTTCCCCCTACCTCCCATCTCTCCCTCTCTATGCTCACGACGGTCTCTCCTTCTGCTAAAAAACCCATCCCTTTCCTTCTCATCTTAATTTTTAGCCAGTTATCACATGAATGCACCCACTAGTGCTCACAAGCCTGTGAATACAAAGTTTCAAAAAATGGGGTTTGCACATAGAACTTTTTGGAGTTACATTGTGAGTGGAGTAGATCTCTAAGTAATATAAAATTGGTTGAAGGATCAAAAGATGGGTGCATCACTAATCTTTGTAACCCAGAAAAAATGATCCTTAAAGCGGAAATTGTACTTGATTACTCATTCCTGAAGTAGACTTGGCAATAATAAGGTATTACTCAACCAAACCCCAATTACCAAACACATAACCAATCCTCCATGAGAGTCATGAATTAACTTACTATAGAATCAGTTTTCTAACTTCTTGTGGCTAGATTAGTAGATAATTGTAAGTACCATATGATTAAACCTTGGGTACAACCTTTATGAACTCCAAGTACAACCTTCATGAACTTTGGTACTACACAAGTTAACCTTAGGTACAACTAGAATATATCCAGGGTACAACTTATTTAAACTTTAGGTACAATCTAAATGTAATGGGTACTACTAATAGCACTTGTTTGTTTTTGTAATTAATAAATTGTAAGTACCATATGAGTAAACCTTAGGTACAACCTTTATGAACTCTGGGTACTACATAAGTTAATCTTAGGTACAATCAGAATGTATCTAGGGTACAACCCATTTAAAGCTTAAGTATAATCTAAATGTAATGTGGGTACAAACCAGCTATACTGTAGGTAATGCTAATAGCACTTGTTTGTTTTTTGCAATTAGTAAAATGTAAGTACCATATGATTAAACCTTGGGTATAACCTTTATGAACCCTAGTACAACTTTCACAAACTTTGGGTACTACACAAATTAACCTTAGGTACAACTACAATGTATCTAGGGCACAACCCATTTAAACCTTAGATACAATCTAAATGTAATGTGGGTACAAACCAACTATACCATAGGTATTAATAGCAATTGTTTGTATTTGCAATTTGTAAACAATGGATACAAACCTTGGGTACAACCTTCACGAACTCTGAGTACTACACATGTAACGCCCCAAATTATGTCATAGTAGTTTATGTCATGTTTAGAGGTTAATGAAGGTTAAAAATATGTTTTGGGAGGTTATAATAATTAAGAGTAGAAGGATATAATCAGAATTAATCTAGAAGTCAAGGGGCATTTTGGTAAATTGATAAGCAAGGACTTAAAGAGAAAATGGTAATTTGACAAATTTAGGACTCAAAGGACATAAGATAAAAAGAGTTTTTTGCTATTGTAGAATTTTAATAAATTGGAGTTACAAATAGAATGAAAGTGGAGGACTAAAATGCAAAGGGCTAATTAGGGCCAAATTCTCTTAAAGCCAAACAATGCCTTCTAAGAAAGGGAAAAATTTCCCATTTGTTGGCTTTTGGAGTTCTAGGGATACGGTGGAGAAGAAGAAAATTTGAGATTTCTTGTCACCATCTTTGGAGTTTTTGATTAATTGCCACGGTAAAGAAATTTGTTTAAAATCAATAAAGAAATTTATATACACCTAAGTTCTACTATTTGCCGTAGTCAAGCTCACTATGATATAGTGGTCTAGGATCGAACACGGGGATGGGTTTTCATCCTAAAAATGGTTTACATCAGTGCATGAAGGTAAGGCTTTCTATTTGGACTCTTTGGAATTGGGTTTCAAAAACAGTGGGAATGGTTTGAAAGCGAAAATTCTGCTTGAAAGTTAAAAGGTGAAAAAGAGAAAGTTAACTTTGAAGATTTAGGTCGCCCCAACTTGGCAAGTTAGAGGCGAACAAGTGTCCTCGGGTTTTTATCCTCGCGTTATGACATATGCAACCTATAGTCCATGGCATAGCAGGATCTATATTTAACTAAACCTCACCCATGAAACATCTCTGTTGGTCGATACGAGGTAGCGTACGAGTTATGGCACTTTTAGTTTTAAAACCTAGCACCATTGATTATCATTTTAGAGGCTCGTAAGACCATCTAAGAATTCTTGTTATCTGCACAGTACCTTTGTATCCTAAAAAGCATGGAGAGTATTGGCCAAAACAATACTTGATAAATGTTATTTAACCACCCAATTTGAAGAACCTAACATGTAAATATTATCTCGAGGCTCGTAAAACCATCTAAGAACAACGAGTCCTAAAGCATGGGAGAGTATTGGCCAAATCAATAACATCCATGTTATGCAACTATGTTTTGAGAATAAGGGCCATAAATACACTACCCATTAACTTTGCAATAAGAGGACGACATGCATATGCCCCCTTTGCAGGCTAGCTTCCTTCCTGCAAAGAAAGGAGAGCAGCGAAACATCTCTTGAGTTGTCATCCTGAGGTGTGTTTAGCGGCGAGAAAGGGAGAGAAAGAGAGGAGAAGAGAAAAAGAAAGCAAAACCCAATAAGACTTTATTTACAAAAATAAATACTTACAAAATATCTTCTCCCAATTGTTCCTGGAATTCTTCACACGGATTCTGAAACAAGAGGCTTATATAGGCCCCTCCTCGAGGTATAGAAAATACCAAAAAACCTGAGTGGCTAAGTTATTGGACAATTAAGTAATACACCAAGTTTGGAGCGGTTTGGCATTAATTACAAATCATGTGAGGCATCAATTTTTCGCTAGGCTGAGGGAATTTCGCCTACTTCTTAATCAGCGGTCTAAGCGAAAACATGAAATTCGGTAGGGTGGAAAATTTAAGCTAGCTAACGAAATTTAAACTAAACTATGAATTCTTGTGTGTAGCAGGAAATCGGGTTTTTAAGCTAAGAACGGTGCTAGCGGGGTGGGATGGGTCGCGAATTTGGTGTTTTTGCTAAGGTTGCGAAATTTTCGCTAAGGTTGGTACCCCATGGAATCTAGCGAATTTCGCGAGCTTAGCGAATTCCGGCTTTGTTGATCCTTCAACTGCATTGCCTCTGTCTTCAAGCACGCATCCACATTTTCTTCATTTACCTTGGTTTTCTCACATTGATTCTTAGGCTGAGTTGATGGCTGAGACTTGAATTCCAACTAGCGATTCATCATTTGACTCGAGGTGGACTCAAAGTGCCTTGAAACACACAAACAAGCGAAAATACCCTCTAAACGGCATAAGTGTTACTAAGAAGACTAGAACACTTCAATTGGTATAAATGACATGATTAATGTACAAAAAGCACTCAAAACCTATCTAATATAGGATTCAAAATTGCACTTTTTGGGCATTAATCAGTTTTACTTGTTCAAGTAAGAAGAAAAGAAAAAAAGGAAGCTAGGTGGAGTTTTTAAGAAGATCTCAAGGAGAAGAAAGAAAAGGAAGAGGGTAGAGCTTGACGGTTTGGCAAGTAGATTTAAGGTCTGGGATGCTAACCTTGTTTGTGTGTATATTTTGATTTGGTTGTGACCTCTAATGAGGAACAATTTGTGTGAAAAAGGTAAGTAGGGTTTTATGGGGAGATTATGTCAAAATTTTCTCATACCCTATGTTCTTGTTTTAGCCATAACTTGGTCCACTGACCTCCAAACTGAATGATTTTTATTTGTAAGTAAATTTAAGACCCATGGCTACCTTTGCCTAGAAGAGACCTAGATCGAATTCATGTCCTAAGACCCCTGAAATTGATTTTGAAGTCAGGTTGTTGGTTCTGTCCATTGAACTGGAGTAATTCTGGTTGTTTGAATCATAACTTGAGTTTTGTTGATTCAAACAGTATGATTCAAACTTATGTACAAACTAAACATCTGGGAGAACAACTTTCATGAAGGAAGTATGGCGGTTGGTTCTTATTGTTACGAAGTCGTCGAGTGAGGAACCATTCATTCATGAAACTGTCTCAAAATAGGTGAGATCTTGGGACCATAATATCTCCCAATTTAAAAGTCAAAATGACTAATTTGTGAGCTATGTAACGTGAACTTTATGGGGAATGTTGATTAGAAGATTACTTTGTCTAAAAACAATCTCGTTTACAGGGGTTAAAATTGTAGTTGAAAATCTACTAGGGAGTTACCTCATATTTTTAAGGCAGAATTGGTTTATAATATAGGAAGTTGCCTAACCTTTTTAGACGATGCCATTAATGCATTAATGTTACATGAATTAGTGCAAGTCCATTAAAACGATCATGATAAGAACCTGGTGCATATCAATGGCCCATAGGTGATGATATTTCATGATCACATATGTGACTGAATTCCTTTGTATGTGATTCTTGCATGATCATAATAATTGATTTTAAGAATGAGATTTATGTCAAAAAATATTGGTATAAACTAATTTGGAAACATAAATGGCGAATGCACAGCATGTCAGGGTAGCGGATAGATAAGCATACTGTGAGATCTTTGATCTTTCTTGACTTACCATTTTGTAGACCCTAGTTTGGGTCACACTGCACGCTCTGTTATCTTGTCCTATACGGTGAGGGTACCTCTGATACTGTATTCTTGTGAAAATACTGGAAAATTTGAATTTTGAAAAATGGTAAAATAGTAATTTAGGTCAAAATTGGAAAAAAATTTTTAGATCGGATGAGAACGGAACTGCAGAATTCTGATCGTCTCGCAATCTAGCTACAGTCGAATTTTGTCGAATTAGAGCCAATCAGGTCACGTTTTGGAGACACAGAGTAGTGCGGGACAAGAGCGATTGGAGTGGCTCAAGATGAGACAAATGTCGGTGACTAGTCAAGCAAATAGCTGAGTGGAACCCGGAAAGAGACATGTGTGACATGATTGGAAGGAAATCGAGAGTAGATGGATAAGGTGATAAGGGTAATCAAGGAGCCATAGGGTGGAAGAGTGTGAAGTGAGAGGACATCTCACTTGACTTCTATCTTCTTCCAACCGGTTGGGATAAAGGGGAAAGGAGAGAGAGAAAGGCAAACCAAATTTGAGAGGAAGAGTTAAAGAGAGAGGCTCTACCTTCTCTCTAGATTTTCGACAATTGGATCGGCATTTTAGGCGGAGCAAGAGAACGAGTTCATCCTCAGGACAAGGGCTTCGCATAGAGACCGGAGTTGGGGAGTTTCAAAAAACTCCGAGAGGTAGGGGTTTTTCTCCTACTTGGTTTAATCCTTGTCTAAGGGTCATTCAAATGGCATGGGTTGTGGTCGTGAATGGCCATGTGGGTGCCGTCCCAAGACTTTGGGACGGTGTCTTTGGAGATTCGGGACTATTTTCGGACGGTCGGGGGGCGATTACAGCTAAATGGTGTCCTTTTGGCTGCCATTTTTATGTTAGAGTTAAAATGAATAATAGTGTGGGTTGTCTTGCCCTAAGGGGAATGCTTGGTTGTGTTTTGAACCATAGGAGGCTGCCATATTATTAGTACACGATGCTTAGGACTTTAAGTGTGGTTTGGGTAGGAAATAAAGGGAATTTGGTAGTGAGTCATTCGGGTAAATTGTGGCCAAATCGGTAAACTTGATGTTAGGCTTTTGAAAATCGGACCTCTATGTGAGTTATGGTCCGTTTATGATCTAGTGGAAGGGTTGTCAAGCGGGTTCGCAGGCTGGGTTCACCTCGGCTAGATCACCAGTGGGTCTCACCGATTGGGTCACCACTGGATGGAGTACTGTTGGAGTTTACCCATTGAATCTGCCCGGTAGATCTATCGGAGCTAAGTCATGCATGACCTCGACTTGAGGTCATGGCAACCATCAGAGACTCGGTCGGGTGTTCTTGGACTCTATGGAAATCCCATTGGGTGAATTTCATCCATGTTCTGTGGTGGACATTGGGAAATTGGCGCAGCTAGGGTTGGCAGTTAGTTCTGGCTATTGGATTAGTTGATCCTTATGTGACCTCCAGCAGGAAGGTCTAACTTCTTCGTTCGAACTCCGTTTCAATTTCTTGAGACTATATGGAAATCCCATTGAGTCAAGATTCTAATTTGTATGCACAATGGATGGCGATGAGTCTTTGCATGCTTGATATATTAACATGAATTATTGTTAAATGACATATTGCATTTCATATGCACTAAGGCAACCTAGAACAGTAGGTATGAGTGCATGACATGAAAAACATGGTTGTCAAATGAATTTCATGGGAATATTTTTCAAAGAATTGCCTTGGAGAGTTGTCCAATAGTTCATCTCGGAGGATGACCCATGACTGTTTCGAAGAGTTATCCAGCAATTCACCTCGGAGGGTTGTCTAATAGAATTTTATCGAAAAATTGGTATTATGTTTTCAAGAACAAAATAACATTTTGAAAGCGATGTTTCCTCACGCTTGGCTTAGGCATGCGAGGGTCGGTGAGGGGCTCGAGATGTGGGGATGGGTGTATCACATTCTCATCCATAACATGTAGACATTTGAGTAGGGACATGTATGTTTTATTTGAATGTTTGGTATGCCATTGTATAAGCACTTAGGTGGGGAGTAACCCTTGTAGGAGATTATCACTACTGGGCTTTGCTCACCCCGTCGTGGGATCTCCTTCGGGTGCTGGACAAGTATAAATGGGACGACGGCTCATAGAGAGTGAGACTATGAGTGGGCGGATGTGGCCTTGATTCATGTTTTGTGTATATATTAGAATGAACTAGTTTTAATATATGTTTTGTATTAAGAGTGATGTAATAACTCTTGAATCTATAGAAATGTATGGTTTTGTAACTGCATGGACGAGTATGGATGATGGGCCTGATTATTGCCCAAAAAGTGCTATTTTGAGCCCTATTTTTAATAGGTTTTAAGCGCTTTTTGTGTACTAATTGTTATAATTAACCCAATTGACATGTTCGGGTCCCTGTGTACTTGATCGCGTGCAGGGCTGTTTTTGTAGTTTTTGCGAGATTGGAAGCCAAATCGTGTCAATCAATCATAACAAAGTGGTTGATTTCCATCAATTTCATATGGTTTTTCTATCAATTTCGACCAAGCGGGAATGAAGAATATCAAAGCACGAGAAATGGAGATAGTGCAACGAATAATAGCGACGGGCTTGATGGAGCAGTGTTGAAGCGAGAATTTATTACCGTTTGGAGATTGCGCTATATAACAAATTTTAAGCTATATAGTGAAATTTACCGCTATGCTTGAAAATTTTGTTTTATGTAAATTCTGCGCTCTTCTTTGTTTGTGTATAAACGACCCCGTTTTGGTTAATTTCATTCCGTTTTGGTTTGTTTTTGTAATTTCCCTTGCTCTGAGCACTATATAAGCTCGGTGAGTTCTGTAGATCAATCATACGCAATAAATTTTTTTTTGGGGAGAAAGCTTTAAACTCTCCACTTCTCTTTGCTCCCTTTTCTTTCATTTTCTTTTCTATTTTCAGGGTTGCCAAACACCCTTCGAGGATGACAACTCGGAGGATGAGCGGCTAAAGCCATGCTCCTTGAAGCTTGAGAAGAGCTGCGGGTGGGGATACGGAAACTGGAATCCTGATATTCTTCACGTAGGTATCCACTTGTCATCCTTTGACCAGTCCCTTTCTAAGCGCAGGTTTTATCCTTCGAATCTCCTTGAATGGCTATTATTTGAGTAAGCTTTTAGGGTTCGATGGATGCTTATTGTTAAGATTGAGTTAGTGCCCCGAAAAGTGCTATTTTGAACCCTATTTTTAATAGGTTTTGGCGCTCACTGGCATTACTAATTGTGTAATTAACCCAATTGACATGTTTGGGTCCCTATTGCACTTATGATTGCATTCCAAGGCTGTTTTTGTTGTTTTTGCAGGAATTGGAAGACAAATTATCGTGTCAATCCAATCATAACCAAAGTCGGGTTGATTTCCATCAATTTCATATGGTCTTATCAATTTAAACCAAGCCGGGAATGAAGAATTTCAAGCGGGAAGAAAGTGAAGAAAATAGCAAGTGCGAGGATGGGATCACGAGGAGCAGTGGCCAATGGAGCAGTAGCCGCGGGAGAGAAACACGGATTTATTTGTGCATTGAAAATTTGTAATCCCCAGCAAAGGAATTGAGAATTTTGCTGGGCTAGCGAAATTTAAGCTAACTAAGCCGAAATTCTAAATGCCTAAGCGAAAATTTCAATTTAAGCTATCTCACTGTTTTTCGTAGGCTAGCGATTTAGTACAGCTGACGAAATTCAGTTGATATTGAAATTTCTCGAATTTAGCTATCTACGCAAATTTCGCTAGCGAAATTTTAATATCTTAGCGAAAATTCCTGCATAAGCGAAAATGGTACATACTGTGATTTTGATATTTTTTGATTCCAAGCGAAAGTTGGCTATATAAATGACTTATAGATTTTGTAACTAACTTTAATCACCCGACATAAACACTGTTTGTTCAGTTTTCTCTCTTTCTCCCTCTTTCTCTCGCTTTCTTGGGTGCGAAACACCCTCAGGATAATGACAGGAGGGATGGCCAATTACAAAACCCTTTCCTCCTTGGGGGGAGTGGAAGGTTCTTGGGGGTGGATCTCTGTTCTTGAGTGGTTCTTGTTTTTCAGCGAGGTTTGTCATTTGGTTCCCAAAAATTTTTCAGCTCTAGGTTTAGCTTTTTGATGTACTTTCTTTGGCCCGATATGCGAAGCTTTAGGGTTTAGTGTATTCTTAGCTTTAGATACACTAATATCCATTAGTTGCCATTCTGAGAATAGTGAGGAGTAGGTCAGGGGTTAGATTTTTCTTTATAAGTGCATCCACTTTAAATCAATACTTGGTAATCTTTTAGGGATTGAGTGGATTCTTATTTTTAGACCCATTGAGACTCATTAGTTTACCCTTTACGAATCATTGTAGGATGAGTCAAGATAGATTTTCCTTTGTAAGATTCTTAAATGCTAAATAAATGCTTTGCAAAAGGGAGGTATTAGGGTTTAGTTTTTAAAAGTTAAATGAAGATCCGGTTGGAAATGACTATATGTCATTCTCCCCAATGAAGAAATAGACCACTGGAACCCTCGGTTCTTACCATGGGAATCAACCCCGTATTGATGCTTGAGGGTTCTATTTTACATTTTATTTTATTTATTTTTACGTGCAACCAACCACCTGTTTTTACCCAAACCTTAAAAATCAAATTTAATTCACCAATTTTGACTCCACTCAAATCATTTTGTACGAGAAGAAAACCCATCCCGGAGTGTTCGACCACTGGGCATTTATCTGCCGATGGCTTGACTACGGCGGTAGGAGGAGAACATAGGAATATAAATTTTGTTGATTCATCACTACCGTGTACGAGATCCAAATGGGCGCCGTTGGGTGGATGGTGCCTAGTGCAGTGAGAGAAGTGTGAAACACTTGTGATCCTGCGTCACAAGTGCTGGTGAATTGCTTTTATATTTTACTGTCATTTCTTTTAGTTTCATATAAAAAATAAAAAAAATAAAAAAAGTTGTTCTCGGGACTATTTTGGGTTGCCACAACCTGGCACGAGGAACAGTCGATTTTCCCCTGAGAACCTAAAGCTGCCCTTGTAGAATTTTGATCCAATGAGTAATGAGTCGGGAGAGTAACCACTAGGGCATATATGGTATTGAGGGGACTATAGAGACGATGGATGAGTGCACCCGTCTTATAGTGTTCCCTGCAAGGTTATGCACCTCTGTTTCTCCATATTTTACCTCAACTCCTCGATACCACGATACCAACCCCATCCCTGTTAAAGACAGAGCCATCCACAAACTTGAGCAAACAAATTGGATAATTTCATAGGAGCAAGGGCGTGGTATCCCGAGGCCAGTCGGGAAGCGACACAATAGAGCTCCTGAACAAGAAGATTAATGGACTTCAAAAGTGAAATGGAGCTAAATTGGACAACTTGCGGTGTTCAATTTTTAAACATGGCCGACTTGATCATACGGAGGAAGGAGTCGAGGAAGAGTGCCTGAGTGGCACCATGGTAGGAGCGTGTCTAGCGACCCGCGAAGAGGCTGGTAGAAAATTTTTGAATCCTCGATTGGTGATCTTTGTGCGCACGTGGGAGGAAGAGAAACAACCTCCCCATTGTTGACTGAGGAGGGCGGTGGAAAAGAGGCAGTGGATGAACCCAAAGAGCTTGTTTCGAAACCATTTCCCATGGAATTGAACCCATTTGCCAACTGCCCAGAGCCACGAAAGCCCATTGCCAATAGCCCCCTCTCCATACGACCAAGTGTATGCCGAGTGCATATACGCCTTCCACGCACCACAACGACCTTTGGAAGCACCCACCAAGGCCACCCCATCAGCGCCCGTGCTAAAAATTTCAAAGAGATTAGTGGTCGACATGAGGAACTTTGCCACCATCAAAAACAATGGTAGGCTAACGCAGAGACCGCACCAGCATAGTGGATGGATTCGGGTCATAGGATCGGATTAAGACACCCGAACCCAGGCATTTAAAGCTCGCCGAGTTCAGTGACCTCAGGCCTAAGGAAGTGGTTTGGGGGGAGCACAACCTCCCCCACTTTTTGTTTTAATTTTTCTTGGCTTATGTTATTTTATCGTATTTTATTTTGATTTCATCAATCTTTCTTCTTAGATTTTCTCTAATTTTTAGTTAATTTATGTTTTTAGATTAATTTTACTTTTCTTGCAATTTTCTTAATTTTTCTAGCATTAATTTTACGATTTTGTGCAAATTTTAAGCACGGATTGAAAATGTGTGAGAAAGATTTTATGACAATAGCGAAAACCCATGATTCTAGCAATCACGAAAATTTTAGCTATAGATTAATTTAAATAAGCTAGCGGTGCTAACTAAGTCATTAGCCTAGCAAAAGTTTGTGAGGCATTGAGGTGAAAATTTTTTTTTAAATTTAGAACAGTGCATTTCGCTAGGCTAGCGAAATGCACGACTACCTGCGAAATCAGCCGAGTGCCTCCGCTCTGAGGACAAGCAGTGCACAATGCTTCCATTTTATTTTATTTTATTTTATATTTTATTTTTATATATTAAAAAAAAAAAACGTTTGTTTTCTTTATATATTATTTTATTTAAAAAACAATTTTATTATTTTATTTTTATATATATATAAAAAAAAAATTTGTCTTTAAAAAAATTTTTTTAAATTTTTAAAAAAATCGATATATATATATATATATATATATATATATATATATATATATATATATATATATATATATATATATATATATATATATATATATATATATATATTTTATTATTATTATTATTATTTATTTTATTTTATTATTTTTATTTTATTTGATTTTCAAAAATTTTAGCTATTAGACATAGCGAAAATTTATGGCTTCTCTTGAAAATTTTAGCTGTATCAGATTTTAACTAGCCTAGCGAAATTTAGCTAGACTAGCGAAAATTAACTGTGTGACCAAATTTTTTTCGCTATGGGCATTTTCTTTCGAATTTTGTTTTGTTCGTAACTTTTCATCAGAACTCAGTTTGGGCGTTAACTGGTACCGTGGAAAGCTTAGAGTGTAGAATCCAAATATGGCCAGAAAAACATTTTTTAGATTATTATGAAAGTGTAATTTTAAAAATGCTCCCCCTTTGATCACTTTTTTCTACATTTCTTCTTCTAACTTGTTTGTTGAAGCCCCAGCAGGAGTGAATAAAGGTGTCGATGGAAAGCTGCGAAGTTTCTCATCGAGAGAAATGATCACATCTCATCAAGGAGGCTAACACTTCCTTCTCTAATTTTCAATCAGAGCCCCATTTCGAACTCTTGAGATGTTTTTGGGTTGGGGAGAGTTAGCAAGGAAGTGGCTTTTGTATTTATGTTTTATTTATTATTTTTTAAGCCCATTTGTGATGTTTAGTGGCTTCTTGGGTCCCCCTTCTATATTGTTATACCATCTGACTTGCTTTCAAAATGCGGACCCATTTGCATCGAATTTTTGTGGTTTTGCTAGCACTGCAGAGTTGGAAAATTTAAACCTTGTCAATTCTCTATTGATGTTAGATTGGTTCATGCTTGGTTATTTGAATGATTAGTTTAATTCTTATTGATTTAGAGCATTTTTCTTCCACCTTTAGCTAACCACACCTGAGCACAGTAGGTTTCAATGATAGAATTTGAAAAAGCTGCAACCTCATTTTACCTTGCATAACCTACCCTAGTTTCATTGACCGCCTTTAATAGGTTAAGGACCCCTGTAGAAAAAGAAAAAGAAAAAGAAAAGAAAAAGAAAAGAAAAAGAATAAAAATTTCAACGCTTTGCCTTGAAACCCGAGCACGGTCCGAGGGGTATATGGTGAAAGCCTTTAAAGCGGTGCCAAACCTTCAGCGGTTAAGTCACCGACTTAGTGTTCGTTACATGGGTGGATGGGTGGAGTTTAGCAAGTTGGAGTGCTGGAGTCTCGAAGGAAATCATTCGAAGTCGAGGTGAAACTGAAAGAGTTTATTAATTCGAAAGATCCTTATGACTTGGTGCCCTAAGCCTTAATTGGTTGGGAGTTATCGGTAGATCCCCGTTACATGGACTTTGGTGAGGTCGATTCCTCAGCATTGCACCTCTGACACAAAAGGGTATTAGATAAGAGGTGGGTCCTTATCTATTTAGGTTGGTTAGCATGCTTTAGGTAGTGGTAGTAGCTAGGTTGGGAGTGCGGAGTTTAGCGGAGTTTATTGTTGAGAGCGATAAAATAAACACTTAGATTTTGGTGGAAGTTTCTAGTTGATTCACTAAGATGGAGACTCTTTTGATACTCAATTTTGTATGGCATTCATTCTCTCATGATAGTTATTGGACACGGCATTGATTATTCTTACTTAGGGTTAGGCATCACTTCTTCACAACCTTTTTGTAACATTATTTTGTTATCATTTTGTATGCTCTCTCTTTATTTTCGTCTTGCATTGCTAAGGGACTAGCAATGTGTAGGTTAGAGGTGTGTTAGTACTTGAGTGCTATTTTGAACCTTTATTTTTAATAGGTTTGAGCGCTTTTGTGTACTAATTATTGTAATTAACCCAATTGACATGTTCGGGTCTCTATTGCACTTATGATTGCATTCCAAAGTATTTTGTTGTTTTGCTGGAATTGAAAGACAAATTATACGTGTCAATCCAATCATAAAGTCGGATTGATTTCCATCAATTTCATATGGTCTTCTATCCAATTTCGACAAGCGGGGAATGAAGAATTTCAAAGCGGGAAGAAAATTGAAGAAAAATAACAAAAATTTGCGGGATGGGATCTGCGAGGAACCGGTGGCCAATGGAGCGATGGCCGTAGGAGAGAAACACAGTTTTCAACGTGCATTGCGAAAATTTATGATCTAATGAGTGAGGAATTTTAGCTAGGCTAGCGAATTTAAGCTGGCTAGCGAGGCATTCTTGTGCTAAGCGAGAATTTCGAATTTGGCTATCTCACGCAATTTTAAGCTGAGCTGGCGAGATTTCGCTAATAAGCGGGGGTCAGCGTTGATAGCGAGATTTCTCAATTTAGCTGTCTGTAAATTTCGCTGGCTAAGCGAAATTCGCTATGCTAACGAAAATTCTACATAAACGAATGGCTGCACATGATTTTGATATTTTGATTCCAAACGACCTCATTTTGTATAATTACCACTTTATCTATTGTAATTTCATATTTTTACTAGTCTTTTTGTCATTTCACACATTAGGTTGGCTATACTCGCTTAGCTTATAGATTTTGTAGCCCCAGCTTTAGTCTTTCGTACCTTGACTTTTTCATTTTGTTCCGAGTTTTCTCTCTCTTCTCTCCTCTTTCTCTCACTTTTTGTTTATGAAACACCCTCCATGGATGATAACTTGGAGGATGAGCGACTAAAACCCTTTCCTCCTTGAAGTGGAAGGTTGTTGGGGGTTTGGATCTCTGATTTCTTGGTGGTTCTGTTTTCACGCGACGGAGTTTTGTCATTTGGTTTAAGGTATTTCAAACTTTCAAGTTTAAAACTTTTGATGTACTTTCTTTGTGGCCAATACTTGGCAAGCTTTTGGGGTTCCACAGTGTATTCTTAGCTTTATATACACTAATATCCATTAGTTGCCATTCTGAGCCAGTAGGTTAAGGGGTTGAATTTTCCTTTGCCAGTGCATCCTTTGATCGATACTTGGTAATCTTTTAGGGTTCAGTGGATTCTTATTTTTAGACCCATTGAGACTCATTAGTTACCCTTTACGAATCATTGTAGGATGAGTCAAGATAGATTTTCACTGTAGGAACCTTAAATTCTAAATAAATGCTTTCTACCAAAAGGGAAATTATTAGGGTTTAGTTTTTTAAAAGTTAAATGAAGATCCGGTTCGGGAAATGACTATATATCATCCTCCCCAACGCGAGGAAATAGACCATGGAACCCTTAGTTACCATAGGAATCAACCCAGTGACCCAATGCTTCAAGGAGTTCTATTTTTTATTTTATTTATTTTCAGTTTGCAACCAACCTTTACATTTTTACCCAAACCACATAAAAATCAAATTTAATTCATAATTTTGACTCCACTCAAATCATTTGTAAGAAAGAAAACCCATCCGTGTTCGACCCTATACCACTATCACGCGGTAAACGACTACGGCAGTAGGAAAACATAGGAATATAAATTTTTATTGATTCCGCATCACCTACCGTGTACGAATCATAGATCCGCGAGATTCGTAGATTTACCCTCTATGACCCATTAAAAGGGGAGTCAGGAGACTTATTCTTCAGCATCGGTGACCAACGTGTAATGGTACCATTTTTTCAAAGGATAAATATTTTGAGTTAGGTTTTATAGCTAAATGAAGATCCCGGTTCGGAGATGACTATATGTCATCCTCCCAAACTACGAGAGAGGAAATGAACTAGAGGACCCCCTCTCGGTTGCCACACTAGAATCCTAAGCCCGATTATCACGATGCTTCAGGAGACATCTTTTATTATTTTCTTATTTTCACTTGATTTTATTTCCAGTTTTTCACCATCAAAACCCCAACATTTTTTAACCAAATCCCATGATCCAGAAGCTGAAATTCACGATTTCAATCTTGTGAGTCATTTAATGCAGAAGAAAACTCATCCACTATAAGTTCAGCCTAGACATTTATCTTTAGATGGCTTTGCTACGGCAATGGGATTTAGGATATAAATATTGTTGATGCGGAACCCTGTTGCGGCACGAATCCAAATGGCGCGGATTGCGAGGGATGTGGTGCTGAAAGTCACGAGATGATGACCTATTGAACATGTGATCCTCGTCCACGAGGATTCTGGTGAGCCACTGTATATATATATATATTTTAGTGTTTCGGTGTTTAATTTTTTGTTTCATTTTATTTTGTTTTTAGCTAACTTTACCCCTTTTTGGTAGAGTTTTCTTTTTCTTGTTTGGTGTTTGCTTTGTTTTTGTTGCAGGGGTTCGTGTTCCAATGGGATAGAGTTTCTTAATCAAGGTTGAATTTGAACCCAATGGAACAAAGGACAGCATTTGGCCAAGATGTATGTGGGTATCCTTAGTGCATATATATCCATGAGGGATTACAGAAACCAGCCATGGCAAAGTCAGCAGCCTGTAGAGAGGAATCCAAACGAATATAGGTCCATTAGGGACTCTAGAAACCAATGGATGAGTTCACCATATGGTGTTACTTACAACCATAGTTTCGGGGAATCATACAAATTCCTCATGGGAACCAAGACTTCACAAAGATGCACCTCCAACCTCCATATTATGCTTCAACTCCTCTACCACCAGCCACCACAACTAATCCCTCCATTTGAACAAGCCATTTTGGACCTAACCCATAGTGGATGACTCTCAGGGCAAGAGCGTATGATTAATGCCCATTCGAATAAGAGAATTGTCACTAAGTAAGACAATTTGAACAAGAAATTGATGGGCCGAAAAATGACTTGAGCATAAATGGACAACCCCGCAAAACTCCATTGAAAACCCCATCGACGCAAAGAATGTCCTAGAAGAGTGTCAAAGTGACACCATGGTAGAGGACTGCCAACAATGTACCACAATAGGCTTATAGAGGATTTTATCAATCAGTTCAAGGGTTGTCTCGAATCCTCGATACGTGTGTCATGTTTTCCAAGGAGAAGAAATAAGAAATCCTTCCTTTTATAACTGAGGAGTGGCGTGAAAAGAAACAGTGAAGAGCCCCAAGAGCTTGTTTTGAAACCATTTCCCACGTGACCGAACCCCACCGCCAATGCCCGTGCCACCTACAACCCACTCCGCCGCACTCTCCTCCACTAACCAAATGTACATACGCCCACACCCGCAAAGAAACTCAAACCCGTTAAAGACTTGCTCCCAAAGCCTGCGCCAATCCATCACTACTTGCAAATATCAGAAGTTAGTGGTCACCGTTGTAGCCTTTGGCCACTACATCAAAGACACAAGAAGTCGCCCACATCGCGATGACATGCTGGGATGGTTCTAAAAGCCGATTCGGATTTGGGAGCAATCCAACTCCCAGATTTAAGTCTGCTAGTTCTAGCAAAAATTCTCCAAAGGTTTAAGGATTGGTTTGGGAGCAATAGTTTCCCCATTGCTTTTAATTTTTTCTTGTTTTGTTTTATTTTATTTTATTTTATTTGGATTTCTATAATTTTTCTTCTTAGATTTTCTCTAATTTTTAAGTCAATATTTGTTCTAGCTTGTTTTTCTTACTTTATGCAATTTTTCTAATTATTCTTGTATTAATTCTTGTAGTTTGAGGAATTTTGTGGGTTAAATGAAGACGCAGGAAATGATAGAGCAAATAGAATTTCAAGAATATGATAAATTTAGCAATTATAGCGAAATTTTCGCAATTATAGCTAAGTAGCAATTTCGCTACATAGCGAAATTTCGTTATGTAGCGAAATTGCTATACGGATGTCCCTCCATAAAAGACAAAGTTTGAACAGTATAGTAAGTAAAAAAAAAAATTGTTGTTTTTTTTATTATTTTATTTTATAAAAAAAATTATTTTTATATAAAAAAAAAATTTGTATCTAAAAAAAAAATCGTTTTTTTTATTATTATTACTTTATTTTATTTTATAAAAATTGTCTCAAAAAAAATTTTTGTTTTTATTAAATTCTTATTATTTATTATTTTTATTTTTATAATTTTTTTTATTTTATTATTTTTATTTTTATTTATTAAAAAAAAATTCGCAAACATAGTGAAATTTTCGCAAGAATAGCGAAATTTTCGCTACTCCCCCCTGTTTTGCCTCATGATTTTGTTTTAAGCACAACTTTTTCATTCGAACTCCGTTTTAGGTTTTTTTTGGTACCGTTGGAAAGATTAGAGAGTGTAAAATCCAAATATAGCCAGAAAGAACACTTTTGAAATTATTATGAAGCTGTAATTTTTAAAATTCTCCAATTGGTCACTTTTTTTCTCTCTTTTCTTCTCCTAACTTGTTTATTTGAAGCCCAAACGGAGTGAATAAGGTGTCGATGAAAAGCTTGTAAAATATCCTATCCAACAACAATCACATCTCATCAGTGGAGAATACCTTCCCCCTAACTTTCCAATCCGAGCCCCATTGCGGACAATGATATTTGGTCAGGGGAGAGTTAGTGAAGGAAGTGGCTTTACACTTATGTTTTGCTATTTTGAGAAAGCCCATTTTGTGATGTTCAAGTGGGTTTGCCTGTTTTTCTTTTTTGCGGAAGTCAAGAGTATTATATGTATTTTATTTGTTCAAAACTGCACCCATTTTTTTTGTGTTTTGCCTAACCTGTGGTTTGAAAAATTGAAACTTTGTCCAATTCTATTGATGTTAGATTGGTTCCATGCCTAGTTGAGTGGATGATCAGTTGAAATCATGTTGCTTTCGACCCTTTTTCCTCCACCTTAGCTAATCACACATCAGGCACATCAGTTTCTTCAATAACCCGAAAACTACCTAGCCTCCTAAGCCTTGGCAATAACCTACCCTAGTTTCGCTGGACCAATCTTTAATAAAGTTAAGGACTCCCCATGAATAGAAGACCAATGTAAATCTCTTCCAAAATAAAAAAGAAATTAAAAAGAAAAGAAAAGAAAAGAAAAGAAAGAAAAAGAAGAAAATTGCAACACTTGCCTTGAAACCCGAGCACGAGGGGTAAGTATATGGCGAAAAGTCTTCAGTGCCCGCTGCCCTAAGCCAACCCAAGGTTATTTCACCGACTTCAGTGCCCGCCACCCGTGGATGGGCAGAGTTTATCAAGTCAGAGGTGGCCGGAGTCTTGAAATCATTCAAAGTCCGTGAAACCTCAAGAGTTTGTGGTCGAAAGATCCTATGACTCGTGCCCTAAGCCTTAATCGGTTAGAGTCATCTGGGACCCCCATTACATGGACTTTGGTGAGATCGATTCTCAAAGACGCACCCCCACAACACAAAAGTTATGGAATAAGATGGTCCCGATCTATTTAGGTTGTTTTAGCACGCCAGGTCGGTAGTAGCTAGGTTTGGGGTGGAGAGCGTGGTTTGGCGCTTTATCATTGAGAGCCGATCAAACAAATCTTCATCACTTAGATTTCGCAAGTTTCTGGTTGATTCACCGAGATGGAGGCTCTTTTGATACTCAATTTTGTATGGCATTCATTCTCTCAAGATAGTTATTGGGCAAGGCTTTGATGATTCTTACTTAGGGTTAGGCATTACTTCTTCACAACCTTTTTGAACTGCAACCTTGTAACATAATTTTTTTTATAGTTTTATATGTTTTTTTTTTATTATTATTATTTTTCTTTCCTTGCATGCTAAGGACTCAGCAATGTGCTCTGCTTAGGTAGATTAGTAGCCCAAAAAGTGCTATTTTGAGCCCTATTTTTAATAGGTTTTGAGCGCTTTTGTGTACTAATTGTTATAATTAACCCAATTGACATGTCTGGTCCCTATTGTACTTCGACGTATCTCGGTCAAGTTTTTATAGTTTTTGCAGGAATTAGCCAACCGCCGTGTCAATCCAATCATAACAAAGTCGGGTTGATTTCCATCAATTCTCTATATGGTTTTCTATCAATTTCAGCAAGCCGGGAATGAAGAATATCAAAGCAAGAAGAAATGGAATAGTGCAAAATAGGAATAATAAAGCAAATAGGAGCAATGGAACAAAGGTCAAGAAAATTTCGCTACACTGGAATTTTCGCTATATAGCAAAATTTTCATTATATAGCAAAATTTTCGCTATCATAGCGACTTTCGCTATATTAAATAAATTTTCAAGATATAATAAATTTTCACACTATATTAAATTTCTCTATGTGTAAATAAAATGGTTTGTAGCGAAATTCTCTGCTCTTGGTGTTTTGTGTATAAACGACCCCGTTTTGGTTAATTTCATTCCGTTTTGGTTTGTTTTTGTAATTTCCCTTGCTCTGAGCACTATATAAGCTCAGTCAAGTGCCTGTAAGATCAATCACTTCTGCAATAAATTTTTTTGGGGAGAAGCTTTCAGCTATCCCTTTTTTTTTCTCTGTTGCTCCCTTTTCTTTCATTTTATTTTCTATTTTCTAGGCTGCCAAACACCCTTCGAGGATGACAACTCGGAGGATGAGCGCTAAAACCCTTCCTCCTTGGAAGCGTATATTGCCGGGTGCGTGGATCCGGAGGCTACCGGAGGTCCCCGCTCTTCACGCAGGTATCCACCGCCGCCACCGCGGTTCCCTTTCTAATCGTAGGTTTTATCCCTTCGAATCTCCTTTGAATGGCTATTATTTGGTAAGTTTAGGGCTCAAGTGATGCTTATTGTTAGATCCACTCGAGATTCATTAGTTACCCTACGACCCATTAAAAGGAGTCCAGAGATCTATTCTTCATCAGTTTGTGACCACTGATGGCCAATAGATGCCATTTTTCAAAAGGATAAATATTTTAGGTTAGGTTTTATAGCTAAATGAAGATCCGGTTCGGGAGATGACTATATGCCATCCTCCCAATGCGAGGAAATGAACCCGAGGACCCCTCAGTTGCCCTAGAATCCTAAGCCCAATATCCCCGATCATTTCAAGGAGACATCTTTATTATTTTTCTATTTCACTTCGCTTATTTCCGGGGCCACCATCAAACCTCCTCACCGTTTTAGCAAATCCCATAATCCAAACTGAAATTCACCAGTTTCAATCAACTATGAGTCATTTGTATGAAGAAAACCCATCCCTGAGTTCGACCCTAGACCACTATAACAAGTAAAGAGCTTTGCTACTAAATGTGGATTTCCAGGATATAAATACTGGCTGGGATTCGAACCCTATTTGCGCACGAATCAAATGGCCTATCGAGTCATCTACTATGTATGAGTCTCATGAAATGAGAATGTTTTCCGCGAAGTTGATCAGCGGGTCAATGTGACTTCGGGTCGGGCCATAGTTTTGTTTCCCGTTATCCATTTCCATTGGAAGATGCATACATAAGGCTTCAGTTATAATGAACAACAAGAGCATGGAAATGATTAATATAATGAATTATTATGGCCTTGTATGGTTATACTTATTTGTTATGCTATGACAAATGAATGATGTATTGTGAAATATATTTCCTTCTATATGAGCGAGGTTTATGACGATCATTATTAGTGGTCGTCCATGTTATATGATCCCCACTAAGCTATAAGCTTAGCACGAATGTTTTGTCAGTGTAGGTTTTGGAGTTAAAATGATCGCTAAAGACATCTCACATCCGCCAGGGCCAGCACAACAATAGGACTTATCAAGGTAGATCTTTAATTTTGGAGAAATATTGTACATATCATATTTTTATGACATAACACAATTTTACATAAAACCCCATGGAAAGGGTTTTGCACATTGTAAGAATATGAGCTTAAACTTTTATAAGGCTGATAAGTCTGAGATTTCCAGAAAATTATAATCTAGATTAGAAAATTATTGTCATGACTATATAAGTTAATCAGGTTTGAAGTTCTCAAAATTGTGACAACCTGCACTTGACAAAGTGGGCCCTCCATATCGGTGGAAGGTACACTATGTTCTGGTTAGGGGCGTCACAACACAGGTTAACCTTAGGAAAAAACTTTCAAGGTACTAGATAAAACCTTAGGTATAACATAAGTAAACAGTGGGTCCTATATAAATGATCTATGTGTACAGAAAGATCATTCAACTGGTTGATTGAACTCTTTGTTAGTTGTCATGAAAATGTAATTCAGTCAATCAGTCAAGGTTCCACACCTTAACCGGTTGAATGACCTTTTGGTGAATTTCTCTCAGAGTACAGCTCAATCTACCGGTCAAGATTGGTTCACTCGACTGGTTGAGGTAGCTCTTTGCAAATTTCAATCATAGTGCTCCTCAATCGATCGATTGAGTGTACCAATCTGGACCGATTAACTGAGAATGCACCAAGAGTTCATTTAACCGGTTGAGGTGTGGAACCTCGACCAATTGACTTAATTTCATTTTCATGGCAACTAACATAGAGCTCAATCAATAAGTTGAGTTTACCAATCTTGACCGATTGAGGTCATAACCATGCAGTAACTTTGGGCCGTGCTTTGGAGAGAAAGCTTTAAATGAGACGAATGGGTTTATGGAGTTTTCGGGTTAGGGTTTTGGGTCAAATGAGAGGGAGAGTGAGAGATTAAAGGGAGAGGAAGAGTGAGAGATGAGAGGAGACGTATCGCGAGAGGGAGATGATCAAGTTGGGCCTTGGAGAGATGAGTCGAGAGGAGAGATGAGAGTGGAGTGCTCGATTGGGTTAGACTCAGGGGTTCAAGAATGAAGGGTATTTTAGGGAGACAAGTTTGTTTTTCCTACCTCATGGACTCTTTATCAATTATTTGGGTTCTTTATCAATTATTTTGTTCAAATAGAACTTAGGCTAGATTTAAGCCTAAATTTTCAAATATTTCATGCTAAGGCCCCGTAACATAGTTTTCCCAATAAGCATTTTAGGTTTTCAAACTATTGGTGAGGTCGGACATGGAGGAAAAGAGATGCATAGAGAGAAAGTACATGAAGAGGATTGAGGGGGAGTTGACCACCTAGTCTTCTAGATGCTTCTCCTTCATCAGTTGTCACCGTGAGAGAGAAAGAAAGAGAGAGAGAGAGAGAGAGAGATATGGAGAGAGAAAGGGAGGGGAGAGGTTCATCCGAGAAGCTTCGCCTTCTATTGTCGAGAAAGAGAAGACGCTTCTCCCTCAGCCCACTATTCAAGCTTGAGGTCATCCACAACATCGCACAGCTTTCGCCACCCCCTTCGCCCTTTTGCTCTTCGCCATTGTCTCAACTATATCAAGAACTTCCGGATCTGGGTTTACCTCGTACTGCTTCGACAAATCAATCTCTCTTAATTCCTCCAGAGGAATCAAAGCTGATCATAAATTCACAAAATCAGTGTAGTATATAGTATATTGGTTTGTTAGTTACTGATGTTAAAGGAATAAGAAACTATTCTTACGAGATCCAGTGTCTTCAAAGAGTCGCTTGGATTAATAGATTGGGGCACGTGATATTGCAGATCAAGATGAGGGGCGACTTGAACGACAAGATTTTCGATAGCCCATTTTAGTGATGATTTACTGCTCGACAATTGTCTATGCCAATACTGATTGTGCGTGCCTTACCCATTTGGTTGTGGGAGAGAGCTGATAAAGGAAGACGCTTGAATAGTGGCGGATTACAGGGGTGGCATAGGCAACGGTGGAGAAGAAGAAGAAAGTAGGGTTTTCAACACAAATGGGTAGAGGGGTAATAAATGTGTATTTCTATTGTAATTTTAAAATTTAAAATTTAATAAACTGGCCAAGTGGGCCAGCCCGGCCCGAACCCAAATGGGCTATAAGTTTTTTTGGGTCGAGCCTATTCTATTTAGGCCATCATATTTTTAGCCCAACCCTTGAAAAATACGGTCCATCCCATGTTAGCCCACCGAGCCCAACCCATATTCCCATCTTTAGCCATGGGCGCACCTCGCCATGGCCTTATTGCATGGCCTGGCACATAGATGAGCAACAAGGGATGCATGTACCTACAACATGTGTCGCCTCTCCAGAAGGCACGAGGGCATACGTTGAAGCCCGTGCAACAGCGACGTGGCCGTTAATGCCACGAAACGAACCGCTTTAGAAAAGACAACATGGAGCTGAAACGCCACGCGGCGATGTCAAAGATGTTTGTTGCGCAGCTGACTGTTCGTAGTACTTGTTGTTTCAATCTTATTGTTGCTGGTGCATGGTTCATTACCGTGGCGCCACAGCGTTCGTGAACCAGAGCGTAATCAGGCGAGTTGTTCCTTTCATCCATTGGTTCGCGGAAACACGAGCGATCGGCCGCAGCTTCAACGCGCCACCGCAGTAGCAATCGCGATCGCCTTGCGCGACAGTCCAGAGCAAGAACGATGCCGCAGATCTTGAAAAAGCGTGTCTGCTATAGTACCTGGGAGATCGGAACATATAGCGAATCGTGCTGTGCAAATGAGTCAATGTTGACGAGTTGAACGCTCAAAGATATTGATGAAAGATCAATAAGAGGAATAAGTTTGATGTCAGCAAGATCTGATAGCGACAAACAGAATCTCACAACCCACACCTTATGAGGATGTGGAACGATCGGTTAAGGTCGCCATCAGATCCTCTATTGCTGCAGTCTCTTCCGGAAGACAGTCCCATCCAAAAAACCTCGACAAAGATCTAAAACAAACTGAGAGAATTTTTGATCGATATGAGCGTTCAGCATCGTTGTCACAAGATTTCCATATCGCGTCACTAAAGGATGAGTGAAACCATGATAATGCAACCAGCAGATGAGCGAGTCAGCGCCCAGATCGTCCACCCAGGAGATCCACGAGAGAACTAGCGAGCGCCTTCATCATTGCAAACGAGCGTCGATCTGAGTCCTGCACGCCTGGCAAAACGGTCGGACCACGCCGGCTGGCAATCACCCGATGCCGATATTAGCGCCACCAGATGACGTCATCAACTAGCGTCGGCCGGTCGCCCGGGCGTGTCCGGCGTGAGCGGAGCATCGTCACCGGCAATGGGCCGCGCCAGAATGTTCCGGTGAGGTCATGCCGTTTTGATCCGCTCCACCCGGTAAAGAGTCGGAAGAAGATCGTTGTGCCAGCGCCGCGCGAGCTCTTATCGCCGAAAGTAGTGATTAGCAGCGGCGCCAACCCTGAAGGCTCGAATCCCAATCACAGCCTGTAATCATGCCTAGGCATCCAAACGCTGGTGCCAGGCAGCAAACAGGGAACCTATCGGGCTAAAAGATGTCCTAGAAGAGAGAAGATCCTCCTTCATATTATAAAAGAGATTATTCATCTGTATTTAACGACACACACCTCCTCGTCTCCCCAAAAAGTGGCATCACTGTACCTCAAAAACCCATACCCTGCCTGCAGCCTAGAGTAGCAAAGTGCTCGTCCACTGTTGGCTAGATTTATCAAACGGGGGAAGATTTATATCCCTAACCCTTTGCCAGAGCTCCCCAACCCCCCTCCCTCTTCTGAAAGCAAAGCCCCTCCTCGCCAGTTGTTTATCAACATAAAGGTCACCTGAAACAACAACCGCCAACTTCTAGGAACAGCCAAAGTTCTGCGCAGCAAAGTCGCTGGTCAGGCTGCCTGCCCCTGCTCTCTGAAAGTCAAAGGGACAAGAAATATTTACCATCAATAACTCCCTGTCATTTTGGATCCAACAGCCATGAGCGCAGTAGTACGCTTCTGCTTTAAAGAACCCGCCCGCCACTTCAGATCGGACTTGGGTTCTACTGGTGGATCCTAACGATAACGTGTCCTCACTTTCATTTCAATCCAGTCATACAAAAAAATTCATCACAAATGTGAATATATTAACACAACTGATTAAACATTTTCCATTATCGGATATATTTAAAATATATAGTTAAACATTTATGTAAACTAAACATTTTATATACATTATTTTGGGATACACCCAAATACTGTACTGTCATTTACAAATCTGATCTGGTTTGAAAATGATTTACAAAATAAAAATGAGAGCTTAATCAGCATACTTATACAAAAAGAGTCAGATCTGACTACACAGGTACGAGTTTTTACTCCAATTGTTTCTCGACGTTGGCTCAGGTTGAAAGTATCCCACTTTTAAAATTATTCACCATACCGCTGATAAAATAATACGCTAAGTTTCTACGCTAGTATCAAGAGAATGTATTCTCTTCATTTTCATTTTAAATCGAAAACATGCAATATTTATAAAACAATGTTTTTGTATTAATTTTAATGACCAATGCAAAGGCAACACGATTCTATATATTTATTCAATAAATCAATATAATTCATTGACATCTCAAGCTATGCATTTTCATAGGCGTAAAGAAAGAAAAGATAAAATCATTCAAAGCACAATCGTGCACTTTTCAATCTCGTCATCACTGGGCCTCATTCGACTTAACCTATGCTTTCTGGGCGGCACAGATAAATCTAATCACCACACGATCCGCCGGTCGTCGTATATATATATAAAAATATGTACTCGGATGGTGTACACTACCGGCATTCCAGTCCATTACCGACTACGGATTAGTATGCCACAATAGTACGTTTGTTCGACTCTTTTATCGGGTATACCACTTATTCTTAACTCAAATTTAAATAGCTAACATCTTTATGAAAGATACAGAAACATCTAATACAATTTACAGTAGTATATATATATATATATATATATATATATATATATATATATATATATATATATATATATATATATATATATATATATACATTTGTATGCAAAATATAGGAACATTTTCATTATCTATGCAATTTTCTTATGCAAATTGCTTTTACGCGGGTGTGGCAATGTAATAAATTGTCTCAAATAATTTCAAACACAAACTATATGCACTTTCTTTTCAATCATTTCCAAAATTCAAATCATTTCGTAATTATTCAAATATTTTAGAAATAGAGATAGAGTTTGAGAACAAACCAAAAATCATCATTTTGATTCCAATCTTCGGAACCTCGACTTCAATGCTGGCTTCCCTCCTCGTCAGCCCCTATTCAAATACAATGACAATCACATATTAGTGGGTTATTCTAGGAGTTCTATTTTCAGTAGGAATTGGAATCATCTCATTTAGATAACCCAAACTCAAGTTACGGCATTTTAATGTCAAACTAGTCGATATGCTCAACTTACTAGATCACCCACTGTTTTTTTTTTTCGATTTCTGGGTCTTAAATTCATATATTTGTAATGGTTCCTTCACTAATTTGAATCATGAATTTAAGGTTTCTTCCAATTGGAACGGTTCTTGGATCACCAAAACTCAAGTTATTGCATTTTATATCTAGACTACTCTAATTTGCAAAACAGAATCTGCACATAGCTCCACTGTGACAGATTTTTGGGCACTTTGGGGTTACAATTTAATACAATTACTTCAATTATTTTATTCCCTTATAAGTCTAATTTACCTAGAATTTTGAATCACTCAATTTGGATGAGTTAAACCCAACTTATGGCCAAAACACCACAACTACGCCCAAAACAGAGCATACCCGTGAGCTACCCGAACTCACCTTTAAGCCCATATTCGGGAGCTTTAGTGATACAATTTGCTCCTGGTCCCTTCTATTCATTTGTAGCCCTATGTCTTATGGTTCTTTACCAATTGGAATCACTTCATTTGGATGATTATAACTTAATCTATAGCCAAAATAAGAACAAGGGTTTTGACAAATTTTTTACAACATTTCCTTTGAAAACCTAACATTTCCCTTTTACAAACATTCCTCAAAATCAATCCAAACCAATATCAATCAACAATACACTTCAAAACTATACCCAACACAACCCCAAAACTGATCTACAACCAATCAAAATCACCTTTACATAAGGTTAGAGTTTTTTCTCAAATCCAAACACAAGAAAAAGAGGTTAGGATTTAGTTTTTCTTACCTTTAAGCTCTTCTTCTCTTTCTTCCTCCTTCTTGTTCATCATTCTTAGCTGATGGAGAAGAAATCACCAACAATGGCTTCTCCTTCTTCTCTCAATCCGTGCGGTCTCTTCTCTCAAAACCCAAAATGCAATACAAATGAGAGTTATGCCCTTTACAAGACCAAATTTGGTCTTAAGTCAAAATCATAAAGACCTTTGCTCGCCTACACATCAATTCTCATTTCTCATTATTCTCATTTTAAAGCTTCATTTCACATTCATTTCCATTTCATCTATTTAACACAGATTAATCATTTAGACCCTTGGGTCCCCATTTGAGACATTTTACTAAATTTAGTCATTTTCAAAATTTTCTCCTGGGGTTTTATATTTTTTTCGTTCTTAGGATTTAAATTCCGGAAAAATTTCATTTACTTTATTTTATACCCTAAATATATTCTGAAACTGTTAGGGTATTTTTAGGGCGCTACAGTTTTGTTTGATTTCGAATTATCTTTGAGGTGGCTTGCCTATCATCTACGCCCATGGGCGCGGGCCCCAACTGTGGAGTCGTGCCTCAATACTTCACAAATTTTTCTCGAATATGTACCAGATACCACCAGCTACAATTTTAGGCTCAATGCATGCCCGTCTCATAACTAAATTTCCGAGTTAGCCATTGGGACATGTGTTTTTACACAGCTCAAAGCCAGAGCCTATTGTTCATCACTTCTTTAGATCGAGTAATTTTTTTTTTCTTTTATAGTTGTGGGGTTTAGACTAGTTTGCACGCACCTCGACTAATTATTTTTACCCTAAAGTTAAGGTTCATCAAAATCCTTGGGTTCAAAGTTAACATAATTACTTTTCCTTGTTAAGATATGTTAGATTATATGGATGGAACAACCAACCAATAAATTTGAAAGAGGAAAAATGAAGTGGTAATTTTGTAAATTTTGCTCACAATGTTAGATGTGTATTTATATACAAAACTTGCATTTATACATGATAAACTTAGTTAAATAAACAATGAAAATTCCTAAATATATTTTTTCTTTCTTAATTTGATGCAAACATTTTTTTTAATATACTTTAGTTTCAAGGTAGTAAATTCTTCTTCTTCTTTTTAATAGGTAAAAGATGCTTTCATCATATCCCAAAGTATAGATTATTACAAATTCATGTCTTCTAGATTCGAATCTATTAGGGAAATTTATGTTTAAAATAACATTTTTAGAATCACTTCAAATTATTTAAATCATGGGATGATACAAAAAGGTCAAGAATGGCAAATAAAAATAGTAAATAATATTAATAGAAATGCAGTTTTAATATGAAATAAAATTTTCTAATTCTTAGGCTAAAACATTACTATAGTTTCTATAGGTATAACCAACATCGTCTATATAACTTCTAATCATAAAAAGTTAAGATAATTTTCATGTAACTTTTAATGATCCAGATGATATTTAGTATAACTTCCCATTTCTTTTATTTTCTATGAAAATAAAATAAAATAAATTAATTTAAATGAGAAGTGAAAAAAAAAAATACAAATCATCTACTCTACATCACGATAGAAAAAAATTTAGTGCTAATAAAAGAAAGGCATGAAAAGCAAGCAGGGTGGGGGTGAGAATTTGATATATATTTTTTCACGGGCAAATAGATATTAGATTGCTTGGATCATGAATAAAGCAGGGTTTTTATTTTTTTATTTTTAAAGGATATAATTCATTGATTCATACTAGGAATACATTAGCAGAAGATTGATATAACATAGAAACATACATTAGCAGAAGATTGATACAAATACGTAAGATAACATTTAAAAACTCTGAATAAGATGACGAACATCTCCTGCTTAAAAACATAACAAACTACCACACCAACATAGGGTTCACTGCCTACACAAATGATAATCCAAAGTTACCGAGAATACATATGATTCAAGATCTGCAGCATACTGATGAACAAAGATTGATAAAATGCTTTGTTGGATCGAAACCTCGTCAATTAGAATGCAAACACAAACCTATAAAAACCAACCTTTCACAACCAAGAATGTCGCAACGCTTCAACAACGAAAACACACCGTAACAAGCTGGCGACGAAAACACACCACAACAAGTCGGCGACGAAAACACACCGCAACAAATTGGTGACTATCTTATTGAAACCTCGGATCTAAAAAAGACAGATCTGCAATAAAAGAAAGAAGAAGAAAAGCAGGGCTGAGAAACTCGAAGTAGAAGAATGGGAAGGGATCGAGAGAAGGAGAGAAGATGGCCGCCCCTAAAGGGCAAACGGCAAAAACTTCAAACCGATAGAGAGAGAGAGAACACTTTCAAACCCTAATTTGGAGGATATTTTTTGAATAAAGCAGTTAAGAAGAGAGAAAAAGAAAATGTCAACACATTCGTAATAAAGTTGATATTACAACTATATTTTATTTATTTCTAAAACTAATAATTATAATAAAGTTGATATTATTTTAACTCTAGCCAATTGAGAGATCAAATAGATTTAGTCACCTTTAGTCATTGGGAGACCAAGCAAAGTCCCATCTAAGTATTTGGTTTGCAATTTTACATTTTCAAAGATTTCCCTCATAGCCCATGCATTTTTCCTGATTTCCTCTCCTTCTTCTTCCACCATAACTCGTCTTATTGACTCACTCATCGAGTTGGCTGTAAATGACCCGGTTCCATCATCTCATACTTCAAACCTCGACTTTATCCGTAAGTAGTCTTAAGCAATTAACTGAGATCTGCAAAGCCTGGTGGAAAGAACGCCATCACGCCCAATCCGAGAGCTTGGACATGGAGTTCGACCATAGCAGGAAGTTAACCCATCAATGGATGTGGGCGGCTGGGCAGATTCGCTTGAGGAGCCCACTGTCCAAACTAAACCATAACCTCGAACCTCGATCCTGAACCCGCTATGATCGGTGGTCTCCGGGTTTTAACCACCTAAACGGCGGGTAAACGATTAATTCCGCATGCCAACTCGCTCATTCGTCCCCGCTCGCAGTCAACTCGCATCGTCGCAATGTAAAGGACGGAGTTTTCGTCTTCCGCCCAACGACATCGACCAGTCCTGCCGCCGCTCTCTTCATCAAGAGCCTCAAATCAAGCAACCTTATCGGAATAACAGGCTTTTGGCACTGAAAATGCTGAAGATGACCGAGTATATACCAAGTCGAGTGGCGATAGGCTGTAGAAAGTCGGTGAGAGGGAATTGGAGCTTGTCATAGGCTTGTTTCAGATAGGGGACGAGGTGGAAGGGCACCTCGGAGGTTGACTCAAATTCGAGCCAAGCCAAGGATCTAAGGCAGAGGCAGAGGCACCATGGTTGTTATTAATCGGCCGATTGATTTGGGTGAAATTTCATGAGACGACAGAGGTTTTGGTGAGATGAAGGAAATCCAGTGACCCGGGGCTGAGCTAAGTGGTTGGAAAGATGAAGAAAAGGCAAGAAATGGCCAAAAGCCAGCCATGGGAACACAACTATATGAAGTTTCGATCATCATGACCTTCTTCTTCATCTCATCCACGGCAATGCTCTGTGCGAGCAAAGATCGAAAGCAAACGAGGGGATTTAATGGATAAAACAAATGGATGTGACGTTGAAAAAGAGAAGGCCCGAAAGCAAGACTAACCGCCGAGGTGGAAAACATAGATATTTTGCGGAGATGTCCCACTCATTTATTTGTAGCCAAACACTACCTTATCCGCCCCGGATTTTTGAAAGAATGAACTTAAAATCATTTAAAAAAAATATTATTTTTAAAAAAAATGATAAATTTATTAATTAAGACCATCAATATAATCTGATGGAGTTTGAAATAATAGGCACGCAGGCCCAAGACGCAAGCCCAAAACGGGATTAAAAACGGGCCCAATACTAGCACAGGGCCCTTTGCTTGCATCCTGGCAGCTCCAAACCAGGGCCCAACTCTCGCCCTTTAAAAGATCGGCAGCCTAAGGAATCAGATAGAGGAAAACACCCAATCTCCAATTAATCAGAAAGTAGGATATTTCCCACTATCCTTATTAATCAAGCCACGTAAGGAAAAAAATCTCCCATCCAATGAGGGGAATATCATATCATCCCCCAACAAGAAAAGATATTATTTTGTATCATCATCCAACTAGGAAAGTTATCATGATCATCCATTATAAATACCAGGTCACCCCATCGATGAAAGACACGCAAACATAATAAACTTCATTCCAAACATCTTCCACCTGAAAACCTGACTCTAGGCATTGAGATAGACAATCCGCGCAGCCCCACCGATCCTTTTGTTTCTTGTTTTGCAGAGAGTCCAACGCCCAGCCAATGATCGGCCAAGATTCTAAAGACTTAACCCGGGGCCCGCTGAAAGCATCATCAGCCAGTAATCAATAATAGGAACTATAATTCTTTACAAATAAACCGACTTCTCACGGATCATGGTATCAACTCTAACACGCAGAGCCGCCACGCCAATCCTCCAAGGGATGCGATCGCACGTGACGTGAACAACCGACCTCCCGGAGGCACTTTAGAGACTATGCAGGCCAACACAGACGAGGTGGAGGCGCTCCGCATCATCAACCAACACTTGCTGAAAAAGTTGGAACAACTCACCAGGCAAATACGACACCCCCAAGAGACACGACAAGCCCGAAAAGACCAAAACCCTGTTACCCGAGAAGAACAAAACCTCGACCCTCGTCGAGAAGCGGACAGAGAAGGAGAAACTAGCCACACCAGGGAGCATGATCCTTACCAACCCCCCGGAGAGGATCGCAACGAGGAGAGGTCGTGGGAGCAGAGGTTCAAGGACATCCAGCAAGAAATCAGCCACATGAAGGAAGCGGTAAAGGGCCGAGCTCCAGTCTCCATGGACGCCCTGGTACAACAAACCGAATCTCCATTCACCACCGGGGTGCTGCACTTCCCCCTTCCGGCAAAGTTTAGAATGTCGTAGATCGAGACGTTCGACGGAATAAAAGACCCCATAGACCACTTCAATATGTACAAAAATCAGATTGAACTACACGGATATCGACTTCAGACGACAGCGCAGCCTTCGCTATCGCCAATTAAAGTGTCGCAAAGATTGGCCTAGCTTTTAATGCACTCACTACCATCTCATCATTCACAAAACTTTCCATCGCATTCGTCTCCCACTTTGTTCGAGCAAGGGATTTGCCAGACGCCGAGTTATCACCTCTCTCGACCATAAAAACAGCTCTCAAGAAAGCCCGAGGTCATATGTTTAGAGGTTTACCACGGTCGCCGCGTGATATTCACTGGTTCATTGCCATCGTCATTGCGCACTGCGCTTGAAAGACCTAATGTTCTCTATCTCAAAGAACCCTCAGGCAAGCATGGCCGAGGTCCTCGCCAAAATAGAGAAGTATATCAACGATGAGGAAGCCCTCCTGTCCAAACAAAGAAGCTCTCCAACTCAAAAGGAAAAGAGCAGGGGTAACAAAAAAAGAGAGCGAAGCCCCAAGAGACAAGCAGACAGGGACAGATCCCCAAGGAGGAGTAGAGAAAATAGAGAGCGGTCCCTAATAAGGCGAGGGAACGTCAGGGATCACAGGGGACCACCTCAACCTCGAGTCGCAAAGAATGCGCATTCACCCCAAGAATACACCCTCCGACAAACTTCAAAGATCGCAGGTCCCACGCCAAGTGCAACATGAAAGGTTTCGAGGTGCCATCCATGAAGTCGACCCCGCTTAAAGAGACGACACCAACACCGTGAGTTCCATGCGGTCATGGACACTAAAACGTATGACTCCATCCGGCCTAAAAAGTGAGATCGATCACTCTGATCTAACGTGGGCACCTACCGTTACGTGGCCCTCGTATGCTGCAGGAGTGAGTCCACGCCCACCACCACCTCACACTACCAACCCCACTTTAGCACGCCGCCTTTGGAGAAATCCATGTAATCTCTAGAGGTTCGCTGTGAGGTGGAGAGTCCAACTCAAATAGAAGGCCCACTCGCTCAAAGATCGTGATCGTGGGAAACCTTAGAAGTACAAACAGTATCCAAGCTTCCTCGACTAGATACTACCATAACCTTTCGCACTTCGACATAGAAGGTCGCTTAACATCCCATGACGTAATTCGTGATAAAAAACCATAAGAGCTTAATAAACGTCCATGGGTCTCGTCGACAACCCAAGCTCGGGCCGACATCATCTTCGCACCAAATCTTCAAAAATGGGCATCGAAGTGGAGAAGCCAGAGCCGGCCAATGCCCGCCACGGATTCTAGGAGAAAGAGTACGCCCTGGTTCTGGCAACTAGTGCTTACTTGGGAGACTCCTCCTCATGCCAGGCTACAAAGAACGTGATTCCTCTCATAGTGTATGCCCATCTACTGCATAACATGTTACTGGTATGCCCTCTCTCAATGCCATATGGGTCGCTCCTCCGCTTATCACATGGTTAATAAATTTAAATCGCAAATGGAGTAGGAATGGTCCGAGGGAAAGCAAGATAGCCGTGTGGAATGTTACTCAACAATGAAGCAAAACACGGTCGACAACATCTACATGGACGAGCTCGACATGCGAGATGAGGTAACCACCCGACCTACGCCCTCAGAAGAATTAGAGCCTGTACAGCTCGGTGACCAGCCAGAACACCTCGTCTACATAGGGTCCAAGTTAGCAGAAGACATCAAAAGCTCTCTCATCCGTTTTCTAGAGCAGAACATGGAGGTATTCACTTGGAAACAGGAAGACATGGGGTGGGGTTTAATTCGACAATGATCACCCATGTTAAACGTCAATCCCTCCTTAAATCCGGTCAAGCAAAAGAGAAGGATTTTTACCCTTAAGATAGGAAGTACCATAATGAAGAGGTCGGTAAGCTCCTCCAAGCAAAGGCAATCAGAGAAGTAGAGTACCCGGAATGGTTGGCTAACGTTGTTCTCGTCAAAAAAGCAAACGGCAAGTGCCGGCTTTGCATCGATTTCACAGACATCAATAGGGTTTGCCCAAAGGATAGCTTCCCCCTACCTCGGATTGATCTCATAGTAGACGCCACGGCCGGTCATGAACTCTTTCAATTTTGCATGGACGCTTTCTCGAGTTACAATCGACGCATGGACCCCAATGACTGTGAGAAGACCTCATTTTGTCACCGGGTCGTGAACCTATCATGAGTTGAGTAATGCCTCTTCGCCAAAGAAGGCAGGAGCCACCGCCAAAGGTCGGTGAATAGGATGTTCCGTAAATAACAATATTACAGAGGTGTATATATGTATTCAGCCGGGTAGTAATCGATAAAAGCCGAGCCCACATAACCCATTTAGCCGAGGCGTTCCAAGTCCCGAAAAAGCTACAACATGAAGCAAACCCACCTAAATGCACTTCGAGTTCCTCACAGAAGTTCTTAGGTTTTATAGTCAACAACCGAGGAATAGAGGCAAAACCCATATAAGATAAAGGTCGTGCTTGATATGTCAATGGCCAAACATTAAAGACATTCAATGCCCATTAGGGAGAATAGCTGCGCCGAGCCGCTCAGATCTGGTGTGGCCAAACACAAATGTCGACCTTCTTTAGGTTCTAAAAGGGGTCTTCCTATGGGACGCACATGCCAGAGGCTGCTCACTGCGGCTCAAACCTACCTGCTCTCCCCATTATGGTAAGCCCTTCTGAGGGAGAACTCCTCACTCTCTACCTGGTCGTTTCAAACTTTTCAACTAGTGTCGTCCTAGTAAGAGAACGGGACAAGGTGCAGCAACTAGTCTACTATTGCAACCGAGCTCTGAGGGGAGCAGAGGAGAGGTACCCAAAGATGGAAAAGCTAATCCTGGCGTTGGTAACCACATCCAGAAAACTCCGACCTTACTTCCAAGCTCATACCGTCGAAGTCCTAACCGAATATCCGATGAAGCAAATACTGCATAAATCAGAAACCTCTGGAAGGCTGATAAAGTGGGCTATAAGAGCTGAGTGAATTTGACATCAGTACAAACCGAGGACAAAGAAAAGTATGATCTTGACAGATTTCATCATGGAATTCACTCCGAAGACACTACTGAGATAATCTCACCAAATTCGACCCTCCATCCGAGATTATTAGTCTACGAGGTCGCTTAACGCCCAATAAGCGTAGGTTGATCCCGACCTCTGTACGATAGATACGACACGCCCCGATTCGGCTTCCAAACCTCCAATAATGAGGCCGAATATGAGGCTGTCATAGCTGGACTCAACCTCGCCCACCTCATGGAAGTAGATCAGTTGAAGGTGAGCAGCAACTCCCAACTGGTGATAAAACATATAGAAGACTCCTACGAGGCCAGAGGGGAGAAGATGATCTTATATCTCAAAAAGGTACGAGTTGCTTAAGAAGTTCACACGAGTTCAGGTCAAGCATGTACCAAGAGTAGAGAATTCCCGAAGTCATGCCGGCAAAACCGCTTACGCTTCACGCTGTGCCACTCCGCGCATCGACATACCTATCGAGCACCTTCGTAACCCCGCAAGCACGACAAAGGAGAAGTATCCCCTGTGATGTCCGAATCGAAATGGATGGACCCCATCTGGGATAACTTGGGATGGTACATTACCAAGCGACCCAAAGGAGGCGTCAAAACTCGTGAGCGGTACTCCAAGATTCACCGCTCATCTGGGACCCTTTATAAACGAGGCTTCTATGCCCATTCTCGGGCGCTAGGAAGGAAGACGCCAACTACATACTCAGTGGAGGCCACGAGGGCATACAAGGTTGCAACCATATTGAGCTCGAACTCGGGCGAGGAAACATCGAGAGACAGGGGTACTATTAACCCACGCTCAAAGACGACATAACTTAGAAAATGCAAAGCTTCGTCAGAGATGCCAAGATCTCTCTATCTCCCATCTAAGCCGCTTAACGCCGCCACAAGCCCATGACCTTTCAACAATGGGGGTCGGATTATTACTTCAAAATTTCTACCCATTGGAAGGGGCCAATGCAAATTTATCATCGTGGTCGTGGACTATTTTACCAAATGGGCCGAAGCCGAACCCTTAGCAACAATCACAAAATTGAAGGTACGCAACTTCGTCTGACGCTCTATAATATACGGTTCAGGATCCCGAGGTCCCTCGTGTTCGATAATGGGAAGCAATTTGACAACCCTAAGTTCGTGGATTTCGCGCCGAGCCTGAACGCAACTACTACTTCCATCCTCAAATTTCATCCATTCCAACGCGTTGTGTCACTAAGTAAAGACTCTAAAGGCAAGATCAAAACCAAAACTAGAAGATCTAAAAAGGAAAATGGGTGAGTGAATTTCGAGGTATTATGGGCATACGTAACTATGCGCAGTCAATGCACTCAGAAAACCCCGTCGCTCCGCCTTCGTGCACTTAAGCAGTAGATCCAGTCGAGGTCGGACTAAAATATCCAAGGATTGAACTAGCAAACATCGAGCACAATGAGGAGGTCCTTCGCCTAAACTTGGATCTCCTAGAAGAAAAACGTGAGCAGGTCCTAAAGCGTATGTGGAGGACTCAGTCACAGAAGACGCGAAGGCATATGACCAAAGGGTCAAGCCCAGAGTTACAAGCCGTTTACCTAGTTCTAAAAACTCGCTTAACAAGGAAGGACCCCACACATAGGAAGTTGGGACCTAATTGGGAAGGGCCCTACATCGTATCTTGCATAATCCGACCTAGCAACTATGACCTCCAAACGGAAGAAGGAAAAACCCTGCCCCATTCATGGAACGCTGAACACCTCAAACGGTTCTACCAGTAAGACCCCGGGACGTAGTCTGTAATAAAGATCCGCCATCTTGATTTCGAATAACATTCTATTTCCACTTTTAAGTTGTTTAATGTTATGGTGGACCAAACAATAAGTTATAACAATAAACCTAGGAGCACGACTCGAAGGGGCCTGGGTAGAAGAAGCGCGTAATTCACAAAGATTGTTCTTTATCTCAAAGGAGCTACAGTTGAATACAAAATTTCATTACATGGAGGTTACAGCCACCTCAGAGAATTACAAAATCTCCCTTTGCATCTCAAAAATTACAGTTAAGCGAAAATCGTTCTTCACATCGGCCTACACCCTGTCAAGGCAAAAAACCACAAGAAAGGGAAAGAGAAAGAAAAGAAGAGAGAGTGATAAAGAGAAGGGGAGAGGGAGAAAGAGGAAGAGAAGGAAAAGGAGAAAGAGAAAGAAGAGAAGAAAGAAGAAAGAAAAAACAAAGAAAGAGGTACTAAAAGTTTTTTCAAAATACTCCGCCCTCCGATATCGTTCCTACACGCTCCATCACCGGGCATACTAGGGAACAACACAACCCGGTCAAGTGGGAGAACTAGGGAAAACACAACTCCTACAAGCAGTAGACCATCGACACCAAACGTCGGCTCACAATCACCGATGTAATCCCATGCGTTGACGACCAAACCCCGATCATTACGCCGCATCCCCGGTCCGACCCGATATGGATCCAACCGGGCTCGGCCTCGTGATCCTATCTATACTATACTATATACTGGGACTCTCATTGACTCCATTCTTTATCGAGCACTTGTACTGCGGTATACAAACAACTTCTCAGAATAACAAAATCATTTTGGTATATACAAAAGAACTACCAATCGAGTGGTGTTCCACTACAATCTATACACATATATCGAGTCCCATTTACTTATACATGTACATTTCTATTACAAAATATCGTGAGATTGTGTAAGCAAAGACCGTGAGCACCTATCTCCGAGTCACCGCTTTGGCTGATGTGGAATGCTCCTGTCTCTCTATCCTTGTCTTCGTTTTCACTGCGACGGATTGAACACCCGTGCTAAGCTTTACGCTTAGTGGAACATAAGCATGGACAACCACCAATGGCGACTGTCACAAGCTTATACATATGCATATTGTAACACCCCAAATTATACCCTAAAGGTTTTATAACATGTTTAGGGTATAATAAAAGGCAAGATATTTTTCAGAATAAATAAAGATAAAAAACAAAAGTAGGAATATGCAAGTTGCTAAATACAAATAATAAAGAAGATTTGAGGCTATTGTAAAAATAACATAAATTGATTTGCAAATATTAGAAGAGTTGGAGGACCAAAGTGAAATAAAAAGGGGATAAGATCAAAATGTGGATAAGATCGTTTAAGGATTAGACCAAAATAAATATCTCATTTTGGTCTTGGAGAAAGGGAGAGCAAACACGGATAAGAGAGAAGAGAGAAGAAAGGAAGAAGAAGAAGAAGAAGATCACAGGTATGGATACATGTCTTGGGTTGTATGGAATTTGAGTATAGTTTTGTATGGAAACTATGGGAGTATGGAAGTCTAGTTTTGGTCTAGAAAGTTTAGATACATGGTTTAGAATCCTCTATCTTGTGTATGGTTTGGGTTTGGTAACTCCTAACTCATTTCAAATGGTCAGTTGAGAAGAGTTCTAAGACTTATAGGTGTGTTTTTGAAGGGTCTAGTTGCAAGTTGAACCTTAAAATTCCCTAATTTTGACTGATATGCAGCTTGGACCTTACAATGGGTTTTTGGGTCTGAAATAAAGGGAATTTGGTAGTAAGTCCTTCTAGTAAATTGTAACCGCATCAATGAACTTGATGTTAGGATTTTGAATTTCTCGATTTGGACCTCTGTAGACCAAGTTATGGTCCTTTGATCGAGGTCACTCACTAGATCCGGTCCGTCGCTCTTCCGGGCCTCGGGCCGGACTGTACCGGACCTTAGAACCGGGCTCGGGGTCATAAATAAAGAGAATTTAAAGGTCCTTCTTGAAATTGTAGCCACATCAAGAAACTTAATGTTAGGGCTTTAATTTCTCAATTGACCCCTCAGAGACCAAGTATGGTCTACGATTTCCGAATAAATAAATGGGCGAGAGGTCAATCATAGAGGTCGTCCAGAAGAGGTCCACAGACCTCATGCAGCAGGCCACACCTCATGCGCCAGGTCCAGAGAGTCGCAGCACTACAAGCCAGGTCGGCAGACTCATGCAAGAGAGCCAGCGCACTATGCGCCAGAGGTCGCAGGATTCCTCATGCGCCAGAGGTTAGCAGCACTCATGCAATGCAGGTCAGCAGACTCATCCTCGTAGAGGTCACAGACTACCAAGAGCTCAAATGCCCTAAAGAGCTCCAACTGAAACCTGAAGAGTTCATCTCGTCTGTGAGCTCAAATGCCTAGCCTCAGTCAGCCCGTCAGGATTTGACTACGTATGACCTCCAACTTCGGAAGATCATAACTTCTCCGTCTGAACTCCGATTTGGGTGTTCTTGGACTCTATGGAAAGCCCATGGGGTCAAGAATCCATCCATATCCATGAGGAAGATATTAGAAGTCAGACCGAGGTGATAGATTGAGCTCGTCCAGTTCAGGATTTGACTACGTATGACCTCCAACTGAAAGGTCATGCAACTCTCCGCCCGAACTCCGACTGGTGTTCTTGACTCATGGAAAGCCCATTGAGTCAAGAATCCATTCATATGCCTGGGGAGAATATTAGGTGTCAGACCGAGCTCATCCTATAGAGCTCAGCTTGTCCAATTCAAGTCAAAGGCTTCAGTCGACGGCCAGACACCTCCAACTCTAAGGTCATAACTTCTCCGGGTCCTAACTGATTTGGTGCTCTTGACCTATAGAAATCCCATGGGGTCAAGAATCCATCCATATCTCTGAGGAAGATATTAGATGTTAGACCAAGGTGATAGATCGAGCTCATCCAGTCAGTCACTTTGTCCAGCCAGATTTACCACGATGACCTCAAACTTAGAAGGTCATAACTCCTTCGTCCGAACCTCGATTCGGGGTGTTCTGACTCTATGGAAAGCCCATGAGTCAAGAATCCATCAATAGATAGATTGATAAAATTGAACCTATATTAGTTCCAGAAAACACGAAAAACAGTAAGCACTACAGGTAACCATAGTTATTCATATTATGAACTTATTATGAATTCATAAATAGCTCATATATACATGGTAAGTATAGTTATTAGCGCACATAATGAGATATAAAAACGCAAAGATATCAATAATCGATTGTATATATCACATATGATTACCGAATGACAATAATTATTCCTAGAATACGAGATATATACTCGAACATAAAATACATATGGATTGTCCGCTAGAACCTAGTAGAGGTATTAGATAGGCATACCTATAGGGAAGATACACTGTCACATACGTGATATGTATATCAAGGCCCCGTTGTCGATGACATAGATCCCGCTTTGGGATCACTAAGGCCTCCGGAAGGTCACCATAAATACTTTCGGCTCCCTCAGGACCATCAAGCTACATACGCTGAATATACCCGCCTTCGGGCTCCTCATGGACCACTGCTTCGCATGCTGAGTACGGGCCGCTGAGCCCTCATGGAATAGTTTCCTCATATCCACTTCTAAGGTTTATATGAAAAACATAAAAGAAATGACGTATGTGCAAATGAAATGAAGAGAATATGAGAAGCATAACACTGCTATGTGATGATAGTATACAGTTACAAGAACAAGAAGTAAAATACAAAATGACATGAAAAGTATATGGATGATGATAAGAAATGGAACTGGTTATGATAAGTATATATTTATAAACGATATGAATCAGAATCGTTATATGTGTTATATGCATTTGTATAGAAGTGGTGACCTTAATAGAGGTCATCCATGTGTATTAATTCCCACTAAGCGCACGCTTAGCACTGTGTTTAATCCGTAGGTACGTAAGAGGAAACCGTGAGGACCGCAATCCACGCTAGCCAAAGGCCACATCAATAGGTGCCCACTGGAAGACCTTTAGGTCTATTTTGTATATGAAATTTTGTAAACTAAAGTAAATATTGTAAATGTTGAACACTTCCATATATGGAGCTTGTATATATATTTTGTAATCCGCTGCTACAGAATATAATACAAGTTAATTGTTTAACATTATATGAATGAACTAGCTTAAAGTTTATACGTGAAGGAAAAAAAAAATGACCCCTCACTTGACACCCTATGCCGAGTTGGGGGCGTCACAGTTTAGTGGTATCAGAGCCTAGGTTTAGGCGTTTTCGAAAAGCCGCAGGGGATTAGGCGGCTCGAATAGAGTAAGTGATAGAAAAGTTCGTGTTTAGTAAATGTGTTGGCCTCTGATGTGGATGTCCTGTGTTTTGTATAGATGGATCGTCCCGAAGAAGCCTCTGAGAGTGTTAACCTAAGGGAACAAGGGTTATCAACTTCTGAGCCTTCGGAAAGTAATGTACCTAATGAGCCCACGGAAGCCTTGCTGATAATATCGCAAGACATGGCTCGGGTTTTGGATAGATTGACCCCTCCTAAAGCTCCAATAGACACAATAAGAAGACATGGAGCAGAGGAATTCCATGGGTCGAGCATGGAAGAGTCAGAGAAAGCCGAATTCTGGTTAGAAAAGTTAGAAAGGGTATTAGAAGAGGTTAGATGTCCTCCCGATCAGAAAGTATCATGTGCAGTCTCACTATTACAGAGTGAGGCATATGATTGGTGGAAACTAGCATTAAGAAAGTCCGATCCCAAATCCCATGACTTGGGAGTTCTTTGTCCAAGAGTTCAGGGCAAAGTATGTTACCGAGATGTATAGGGATTCCAAGTGGAAACAGTTCCTGAATTTGAAGCAAAGGAGTTTATCGGTGGCTGAATATGAAAAAGAATTTAGCCATCTTAGCAAGTATGCACCGGAATTGGTTCTCACCGAGGCATTTCGATGTAGGCAATTTGAGGATAATCGATGATCCATTACAGATATTTGGCACCTATGACTTCTTCCAAACAAAGGATTTCTATCGCTGTCCAAGCCGCAATGAAAGTAGAGAGACTAGGAAACGAAAGAAAGAAAGAAAGATTTCAAAAGAAGAAGTTTTCTAGAGGAGTCATTCCTCCTTTCTAGAAAAAGAGTCGGAGAATTCCAAATTAATCAGAATATAGTTCCGCTACGAGAGGTAGATAAGTAAAGGTCCAATGTAGCACGAGTGCACAGTAAAGGTGCTTCAATGACAGAGAAATTTAATGCCCTATTGCCATAAAATAGTATTTGGGAGTTTGTGGATATTGACAGGAGGGTGTTTCCGGTGTGGAAGCCTTGAGCATTTGAAAGCACAGTGTCCCCGAGAGTTAGGGGATAATAGAAGCCAATAAGGAAGTGGCAGAGGAAGATCTGCGACACCACTTTCGACTCGTGATTGAGGTAGGGGTCGTAGTGGCCCATCTCAGCATAGAGGACGAGGAGGCATAGTTTCGGAGATAGTAGATCGTCCTATGCCTACAGCACCAGCACGAGCATATGCTATGAAGGCTCGTGAGACTTAATGCCCCGAGGTTATACTGTATATTTTCTTTTATATGATATAGAGATGCATGCATTGATCGATCCTCGGATCTACTCATTCATATGTGTGCATGGAGCATGTATTCGGATAAAGTATCAAGAATGGAGAAATTAGCATATATATACAGAATGTAACTAGTCCTGCTGGGGCACAAAGTGTTATTGTGAATAGCATATATAGAAAATTGCCCCATTGTTATACAAACAAGAGAGTTTCTCGCGATTTGATACAGTCTACTATTCCTAGAGTTTGACTTGATTCTGTGAATATTACAGTCCAAGCACTGAGCTATCATTGATTGTGGACAAAAGACAGTAGTGTTGAGATGCTCTGACCAGACTGAGGTAATAGTACAAGGCATTGGATCAAGTGTAATGTCCAATGTGATCTCCACTATGCAAGCTAGGAAATTTATGAGGAAAGGATGTGAGACATTCTTGGCTATGATACTTGACTCCAAGAGAGGTCAAGTTGATGTAGAAAGATTCCAAAAGAGTAAGGAATTTCCCGCATGTATTCGAAGAGTTATCGCATTCCACTCTGGAGAGAGAGGTGACTTAGCTATAGAAATTTTAATGAATGTTCCTTATATGCTAGGAACTGCATAGATGGCTTCCAACGGAGTTGAAAGAATTAAAGAGTCAATTGCAAGAACTTTTGGATAAAGGATTTATCCGACTCAGTGTGTCCCCTTGGGGTGCACCTGTTTTATTTGTGAAAAAGAAAGATGGTACTCTACGGATGTGCATCGATTATCGGCAGATCAATAAGGTGACAATGAAAAACAAGTACCCATTGCCGAGAATCGAAGATTCCTGAATGCACTGAAGTGGTGCCGGTGTCTTTTCAAGATGTACTACGATCGTGGTATTATCGCTGAGAGTGTTGAAGTAGACGTGTGTTTAAGACTCCGCATTTAGAACCCATATGGCCATTATGAGTTTTTTGGTCATGCCATTTGCTGACTAATGCACCGGCAAAGATTCATGGATTTGATGAATGTGGTTTTCCTCGACCCTATGTGGATCAATTTGTTGTGGTTTTTATTGATGACATTCGTGTATTCTGCTAGGATGCACAAGAACATGAACAAAGACTCGAGAATAGTCTTTTAGAGACGTTAAGAGAAAGAAATTATATGCTGCTCAACAATGTGATTTTTGGCTAAAGGAAGTCTCATTCCTAGCCATATCAGGTTCGTCGAGGGTATAAGAGTCGATCCTACTAAGATCAAGCAAGAGGAATGGGAAATCACCTCAAAATGTAACCGAGCGAAGTTTCGGGTTTAGCAGTTATTATAGAAGATTTGTGGGAGAGGCTTTTCGGTCATAGCTTCTCCGTCACAGTTACTCCGTGAAAGGAACAAAGTTCGAGCGATGCATAAATGTCAAAATAGTTGAACACAGGAATGTTTGGTCAAGCACCAAAGACTGACAACCTACTTCGAAAAGAGTATCTTGTATATGATGTCATGCATTGGTTTAGGATGCGCAGCTAATGCAAGATGGAAAGTAGTGGCTAAAAGCCAGACGCTGAAGCCACATGAACAAAATTATCCCACCATGACCTAGGAGTTAGTCACATGGGTAGTGTTTGCTTTAAAAATATGGCGACACTACTTATACGAGAAAGTGTAGAATTTAAACCCATCATAAGAGTCTCAAGTACTTGCTAACGCGTAAAAGAGTTAAATCTGAGACAAATGGAGGTGGTTAGAGTGTTGGAAGAATTATGACTCCATCATAGATTACCAATTCCTAGTTAATATAGTAGCCGATGCTTTGTCAGGACAATGGTAGCAATGTCACTACAGTATAATGATTGGAGACTAGCAGATGATGGAGCTATGTTAGCTCAACTAGAAGCGCAACCTGTGTTAAAGCAAATGATTATAGATGTGCAGAAAAATGATGAAGAGCTACAGAAAAAGTTACAGATGGTTAGAGATGGTGACAAGACCAAGTTTTTAGAGAAAGAAGCTGGAAGTTTGTATTTCCAGAATAGATTATGTGTGCCAGATGATATAGAGCTAAAGCAAAAGTTGCTATTTGAGGCTCATAATACGGTATTTACCATGTATCCTGAAGGGAATAAGATGTACCAGATCTGAGTCAGCTTTTTATTGGTGGAAAGGAATAAAAGAGATGTACTAAGTATGTGTCTAAGTGTTTGACTGGCCGCCAGTCGTTTCGAACACCAAGTGCCCATTGTGTTTGTTAAATCCCCTTCCACCTCAATGGAAGTGGGATAACATTACCATGGATTTGTGGCCTAGTTTTCCCTTACATAACAAAACATGACTCGTTTGGGTGATTGTAGATATTCACAAAGCTCGGCCCATTTTATACTGGCCAGATTGACTATTCTATGGATCGACTATCGGGTTATATGTGGGTGAAATTGGTATGAATGATGGTGTGCCGTTCTCTATTGTGTCCGATAGAGATCCGCGGCGATTTACATCAAGGCTCGATGAATTAAAGTTAGCTTTAGGCACTAAGTCAAGTTTAGCACGGCATTCCATCCAAACAGATGGACAGAGATTGATTCAAGTGCTCAAGACATGCTTCTCGAGGTTGTGTCATGGAATTTTCGAAGTTGGGATACAGGTATATTCCATTGATGGAATCTTCTTATAACAATAGTTTTCGGCCAAGCATTGGTATGGCACCATATGAAAGCTTTGTATGGCCGAAATGTAGAACTCCTGTAAGCCGATGTAATTGAATGAAAGCATAAAACTAATAGGTCTGCATATTAGTAAAGATACGTATAGAAAGTACAAGATTCTACAGAGGTTAAAGTACAATGATCACAAAAGTCGATGCCAACCTAAAGAGGAGAGAGATATTGAATATAACGGGAGACAAGGTCTTTTAAAGGTATCACCATGGAGGAAAATTCTAAGGTTCGGGTCGTAAAGGCAAGTCGAGTCCAAGGTCTATGTGGCCATATGAGATTTGAAGCGTATTGGCCCTGTGGCTTATCAATTGATACTCCCTCCGGAGTTGGCCAAATTACACGATGTGTTTCATGTGTCGATAAGCCTGAGATACCGTCATGGGAGTCGCATACTACCAAAGGCAAGAGATACAAGTACAAGAGGATTTGTTGTCATATGACGAGGAGCCAAAGACCATTCCGCTTCAGAGGTGAAACAATTTATAAACAAACAAGTACCATTAGTGAAAGTGCTCTCAACACCACTCCAGAGAGAAGAAGCTACTTGGGAGCCATAACCATGAGAGCGCCAGTGATCCGCAACTCTTCGACCGTGCATGAACTCCTCATGACGAAATTCTTTTGGCGGCGGAGAGTCAGAACATCTCAAATTATACCCTAACGGTTTTATAACATGTTTAGGGGTATAATAAAAGTAACAAAGATATTTTTCGTAATAAAATAAAGATAAAAACAAGTAGGAATATGCATAAGTTAAATTACAAATAATAAAGATTTGAGGCTATCAAAAATAACATAAAATTGGATTTGCAAATATTAGAAGAGCTGGAGGACCAAAGTTAAATAAAAAGGGATAAGATCAGTTTAAGGATAAGACCAAAATAACATTCATTTTGGTCTCTTTGGCAGTTTTGTGTTAAAACACCTAGATACAGGTACAGAAAGAAATGGCAAGTATACATACATCACATGCATGGGACATGTCTTCGTGGGTTGTATGGAATTTGAGTATAGTTTTGTATGGAAATCCATGGAGTATGGAAGTCTAGTTTTGGTCTAGAAAGTTTAGACATGTGCTTCTGTAATCCTCTTATCTCGTGTATGGTTTGGGTTTGGCAACTCCTAAACTCATTTCGTGTAGGGTTGAGTTGATAAGAGTTCTAAGACTCCTATAGGTGTGTTTTTGGAAGGGTCTAGTTGCAAGTTGAACCCAGAAAATTCCCTAATTTTGATCATATGCAGTAGCCGGACCTTAGAACGGGTTTTTGGGTCTGAAATAAAGGGAATTTGGTAGTAAGTCCTTCTAGTAAATTGTAACCACATCAATGGACTTGATGTTAGGCTTTTGAATTTCTCAATTTGGACCTCTCTAGACCAAGTTATGGTCCTTACCGAGGTCAGCTCAGCTAGATCTCGGTCTGGCCGGTTTCATCTTAATTCAGTCAACTAAATTCTAATTTTAGAACGGGGTTTTGGTCAAAATAAAGAGAATTTGGAAGTAAGTCCTTCTGGGAAATTGTATCCACATCAAGGAACTTGATGTTAGGCTTTTGAATTTCTCAATTCGGAACCCTATAGACCAAGTTATGGTCTTTTTACTCTGAACAGTCAAATGGGCGAGAGGTCAGTCATAGAGGTCATCCAAATAAGTCCACAGACTATGCAGCGAGGTCACAGACCATGCAAAGAGAGGTCAAGATATCTCATGCAACAGAGGTCAGCACTCATGCACAGGAGGCCACAGACCATGCAACAGAAAGTCAAGAGCACTTCATGGCGACCATGTAATGCAGGTCGCAGACCATGCAGCCAGAGGTCACAGACCATGCAACGTAGAGGCCTGCCAGACCTCATCTTGTAGGAGGCCGGCCAGACCCGTCCAAGAGGTCGGCCTTGTCCCGAAGAGCCAAATTGGTCCCGGAGCCCGCCGCCCGCCCAGCCGCCCGCCAGATTCGGGACCACGCATGACCTCTAACTGGCGTCATAACTTCTCACCAACTCCGACTGGGTGTTCTCGACTCTATGGAAAGCCCATGGGGTCAAGAATCCATCCATATCCCTGAGGAAGATATTAGATGTCAGAATGAGGTGATAGATCGAGCTCGTCCAGGTCAGGTCAGCTCGTCCAATTCAGGATTTGACTACGTATGACCTCCAACTTCGGAAGGTCATAACTTCTCCGTCTCACCCGACTGGTGTCCCCGACTCTATGGAAAGCCCATTGAGTCAAGAATCCATTCATATTCCTTGGGGAGAATATTAGGTGTCAGACCGAGCTAGTCCTATAGAGCTCAGCTCGTCCAATTCAAGTCAGCTCTTCTAGGTTGACTACGTATGACCTCCAACTTCGGAAGGTCATAACTCCGGGTCCGACCGACTGGGGTGTTCTTAGACTCTATGGAAATCCCATGGGGTCAGGAATCCATCCATATCCTTGAGGAAGATATTAGATGTCAGGCCGAGGTGATAGGATTGAGCCTGTCCAGCCGTCACTTCATTCCAGCTCAGATTTGACTACAGATGACCTCCAACCCTGGTCATAACTCCTTCGTCCGAACTCCGATTCGGGTGTTCTTGGACTCTATGGAAAGCCCATTGAGTCAAGAATCCATCAATAGATAGCTTGATAAAATTGGAACTCATATTAGTTCCAGAAAACACAAAAAATAGTAGGCACTATGTGCAATCATAGTTATTCATATTATGAACGCCATTATGACCATAAATAGCTCATACATACATGGTGAAGCATAGTTATTTATGCATATAATTTATAATTTAAAAATGTAAAGATATGAATAATCGATTGTATATATATCACATATGATTACCGAATGACAATAATTAGTCTGGGAATATGAGATATATACCGAATACAAAATACATATGGATTTTCTCTCGCTGTAACCTGGGGTAGAGTGGATAGATGTGCATGCCTATGTGGAAGATACAAGGCCGCAAAGATACGTGATATATATATCAAGGTCCCGCTTCGTCGATGACATAGATTCCGCTTTGGATCACGGTGGCCCCGGAAGGGTCACCATAGCGCCGGGCCCTCATGGACCACCTGCTTCATACAGGAATATAGTGCCTTCGTCTCTCATGACCAACGCTTCGCATGCTGAGTACGCGCCCTCACGGAATAGTTTCGTGATCCACTTCTAAGGTTTATGCGCATACGAAACATAAAAAAGAAAATGACAAAGGTATGTCGAAATGAAGAGAATATGAGAAGCATAGCACTACTATGTGATGATAAGATAGCGCCATGTAAAGTAACAAAGAAGTAAAATAATATAAGATGACATGAAAAAGTATATACTGATGATAAGAAATGGAACTGTTATGATAAGTATATATATGAGAAATGATATGAACTGTGAATCGTTATATGTGTTATATGCATTTGTGAAGTGAAGTGTGTGACTCATAGAGGTCATCCATGTGTATTAATTCCCCACTAAGCGAAGCTTAAAGTACACTGTGTTCAATCCGTAGGTACGTAAGAGGAAACCAGAGGACCGGCAATCCACATCAGCAAATAAAAGGCCACATCAATAGGTGCCCACTGGAAGACCTTTAGGTCTATTTTGTATATGAAATTTTGTAAACCAATGTAAATATTGTAAATGTTGAATACTTCCATACATGGAGCTTGTATATATATTTTGTAATTCGTTGCTACAGAATATAATACAAGTTAATTGTTTAACATTATATGAATGAACTAGCTTAAAGTTTATACGTGAAGGAAAAAAAAAAACGATTCCCTCACTTGACAATTCTATCCTCAGTCAGCGCCAAGACATATCCATATAACTTGAATTACTTATCTATCACATATACTTTGCCTATTGCATGTCATCTCTTTCGGTACATATTCTATGTCTTTGGCATATCTTTTATCTATACTTTTACTGTATTCCTATGTCTATACTTTACATATTCCTATACTTATTCTGTAACTTGTACCTTCATCTACTTTTGTACCTTCATATACTTTCTATCCTTTTCATGTGTTCATTTGTTATTCTATAACTTATTGCTTTTCAGATTATGTGAATTTCTATCACATCTTTCATATCTCCCTTAGGAGTTCAGAGCTTATACTTTACTATTATATCATCTACTATCATATGTTTTCACCTATGCTTTCATGTGTTTTTATACACTATACTTTTCATATACCTTTCTATCTACTTTCATTTACTTGTTCATTTCTTTTTTCGTACTATACTTTTGTACTTTCTATATACTTATTCATGTCTGCTCATTCTTATATACTGTTTTCAGCATTTTATATGGCTTTCTTTTTTATGTACTTACATATGTTGTCATAAGATCTCATATGATATTCATATACTATGCTTTCATATGCTTTTCAGATGCTATGCTTTTCATATACTATACTTTCTATATACCTGTCATCTTGTACTTTACTTTTGTTCTTGTAATCGTTTATATCATCACATATGTTGTTATGCTTCAATATCATGTCATTTTCTTTTTTTTTGATTTCATGTCCGGCAGCTACCTTAGAAGCAGATACTGAAATAACTATGTAAAAATCTGTTGTACTATCATTGTCGCATGCTGATCTCTATCCTGCTAATACCCGATAACACCGGCACGAGATGTGCTGACCTATGCCATATGCCATCTGTGACTAAGGTACCATCATCGCACGAGACGCTGATCTTTGTCTATTGTGTGACTTTATGCCACCTGATCCAACAGATCTATGTCATTGACCCAAATCCGGGCCCGCGATATCCGTCTATGTGTATGTCAGCAAAGAATCAGATCTTCCCTATAGGCATGCCTATCTATCCCTCTACTAGGTTCTAAGCAGACAATCAGCTTTATTACATTTTCTGTACATATCTCATAAGCATGAATAACTATAGTTATCATAATTGCTTATGCAATAGATACTATCATTACTTTACTCCTCAGATTGTTCTCACATCTCGTAGATTCAGACATGTCTTTATGATTTTTTATTAATATTATATCTATATTCTCTTTTTTCTTACTATTTTAGTTTTGATTCTTTCATATACTATGAATGTATTCATGCAATTCTTGTAATTCATATAGTCATATATATATCATTATCTATTCATCCTGATAATGCTTCTATCATGATGTAGCTATGCTTGTACTTTCTATATTCCTATCATGTATGCTTTTACTCATTCATATATTCCTATCATGTTCCCTATTAGTGCATGTACTCATTCTTATTAAGCGGTCATCTTTTACGTATCTGTCGTTACTTGCATTTACGTATTTCTTATCATGTGTTCCTAGAATGTTTCTTCTTATTCATTTCGGTATGTCTATCATATATTCCTATCATATACGTTGCATATACATTTCCTTTTTCATATAATTTTCATTTACTTTTATGTTCATGTTCATGTTCATGTTCATATTTCAGTTCGTTTTCATGTTTCATATCATATTCATGTTTTCTTGGACACATCTATACATGTTGCATTTTCTATATTTTCCTTGTTTCATGGCTATTACATATAGCACTTCATATACTTATAAAGTATGATGTCTATGAAATCACACCTCATTCATCTATTCTTATTCCTCTATGAATCTCTTTATAGGAATTGGAATTAATCGATCGGATCATCGAACTAAAAGTTATGGCATTTTCATGCCAACTATTCAATTTACCGATTACACTAGGGACAGCTTATATTACTCATTTTTCCGGGGTCTTAACTTCATATTTGACACTATTTCTTTGTACTCTTTTAAAGTTAAGGTGCTAAGGGTTCTATTCCAACTGGAATCACCCAATTCGGAGCACCGAAACTCGAGTTATGTTTAAAACAACTCGGACTACTCTATGATCAAAACTGATGCAAGAATTGGCTTGCACATGGCCCCACTTTGAGTGAATTTTTGGGCCACTTATAATTAGAATTTGACAATGCCTATTTCTATATGTTTGGTTATCCTTGAAGTCTATTTTAATTAGCACTTGAATCACTCAAATCGAATAAGAAATGAGCAAGTTATGGCTAAATCTGGCGAGGTGGCTGGAAAGCAGGCATTACATGTACCGGTACACCTGTGACCTGTACCGGTACATGTTGGCCCAAAATGACCAGAACCCAACATGTACCGGTACATGTTCAAGGTGTACCGGTACATGTCACCCGAAAATGCCCAGAATGTGTGTTTTTGTTCCATTTTTCCATATTTTACTCAATTCAACTCTATACTCCATATACACCTCAAAACCATTTCATATTCATCTTGTAACCTCAATTATACTCAAATCATCTTTCAATGGATATCTATCTTCAAAAACCCTTCATGATTTACTCTCAAAGCAACTCTAATATGGGTTATAACTCCTATACGATCCAAGCACAAAGATTTGTTAGGGTTTATTCTAAACCCTAACTCAATTACTTGTCATTTAACCATGAATTCATCCTCATAGAGGATTTCATATGATTCTTGTACTATTTAAGGTTTTATCCACCTTACTTTCCATAATTATTGGGTTAGGATGAAACCCTAGCAAAACCCTAGGTTTGGGCAAGATAATAATCATACAAACTAAAGATCCATACTCAAATTTAGTAGTTCCATACCTTTTTGCTTGACTCCTCCTTCCTCTTCTCTTCTCTTCTTCTTCTCTTCCTCTTCCTCTTCTTCTCTCTTTTCCTCTCCCCTCTCTCTCTCTACGGTTTGGTCCTCCAAAATGAGACCAAATTTGTCTTAAACCCCATGTTTGTTAAGGCCATGTTTGGCCAAGTCATTTTCAATTTCTTTTCTCATTTTTGAATCTTGGTCCCCCATTTCTCTCATATTTGCACCATAACTTATTAAATTTCTATTTTGGCATATTATCTTTTGGTTTTATTACCTTTGGGTCCTCAAGTGGTAAATTACCACTTTACCCTTGGCTCTCGAATTAATTCTGGGTCTCTCGTTTTATTTTCCAAAAATGCATATTTAACTTATAATATACCCTAAACAAGTCCGAAAACTACTAGGGTATATTTTGGGGTGTTACACTGACGCTTCATCATACGCGAACTCCGACTATACCAAAGAAAGGATGAAGGTTGGAAGCATAGCACCATCACAGAGGGGTTGCTATTTATAAGGGAGCCAGGGTGGGAAGTTGCACAATCCGTTCTAATTCTCCATGGACCAGCATTAAAGCCACACACTCTTTCCCAAGGGAAGGAAGACGAAAGGGTCTTAGTGCCCGGGGCCCGGTGGCTCAGTTCCGCGCAGGGAGGGACTTAGGCGCCTGGAGGCTGATAACTCGGCTGTAGAGCTTAACAACTTAGGGAGGGTCTTAGGGCCCTAGGGCCCGGTAGCAGATTCGTGGGGAGGGGGTCTTAGCGCCCGGAGCCCAATAGCAGCACAGTAAAACGCCGGCTCAAGAGGGTCTTAGCGCCCGAGGAGTCAGTGGGAGGTCTTAGTGCCCGGAGCCCAATAGCTCGGCTGTGAGGCTTAATGGCTGGGAGGGGTCTTAGCGCCCGGGGCTGAGTAGCTCGGTTTGGCTGTAAGAGGGTCTGGCGCCTAGGGCCCGATATCTCCGGTTCGTTGGAGGTCTTAGTGCCCGAGGGCCCAATAGCTCAACTGTGGAAGCTCTACTTGACTCAAGAGGGTCTCGGCGCCCGGGAGCCCGTGCTTCGGTTTTTCGCGGGAGGGTGCTTGGTGCCGGGCCCGATGCTTCGGCTTAAGCATTTCCCGGGGAGGTCTTAGCGCGAGGAGCCCGATGCTTCGGTGTGCGGGAGAGGTCTTAGTGCCACGGAGCCCTATGCTTCGGCTTAACAACTCAAGAGGGTCTTAGCGCCCAGGAGCCCAGTAGCTCAGTTCGTGCAGGAGGGTCTTAGAGCCCTGGAGCCCAATAGCTCAGCCTGCAGAGCTTAACAGCTCAGGAGGGTCTTAGCGCCCAAGAGCCTAGTAGCTCCAGTTCGTGTAGGGTCTTGGCGCCGGAGCCCGGTAGCTCAGCACACGAGCTCTAGCGTCAGGAGGTCTCGGCGCCCCCGGGATCCCGGTGGCTCGGTTCGTGCGGGAGGTCTTAGCACCCGGAGACGATGGCGGAACCTCTGAGCTTAATAGCTCGGGAGGGTCTTACGCGAGCTCAACGGCTCGAGAGAGGGTCTCGGCGCCCGGGATCCCGGTAGCTCGGTTAAGTGCGGGAGAGGTCTTAGCGCCCCGGAGACCGATGTTGAACCTCTGGCTCAATGGCTCGGGGAGGGTCTTAGCGCTGGAGCCCGGTAGCTCGGTTCGTGCGGGAGGTATTAGCGCCCGGGCCTAATAGCTCCCAGCTGTAGAGGCTTAACGGCTCGAGAAGGGTCTTAACGCCCGGGATCTCGTGCTTTCGGTTCATGCGGGGGGAAGGTCTTAGGCGCCCGGTCGATAGCTCGGCACAACGGGGCTTAATAGCTCAGGAGGGTCTTAGCACCAGGAGCCCAATAGCTCAGTTCACGGAGGAGGGTCTTTAACGCCCAGTAGTTGATTAGTACCCAAAAAGTGCTATTTTGAGCCCTATATCAGATAGGTTTTGAGTGCTTTTTGCGCACTAATCATATCAATTATGCCAATTGAAGTGTTCAGGTGTTCTTAGTATAAACATGCCGTTTAGAGGTTATTTTTGGTTGTTTTGCGAGGTTTTGCGTACTTTGGGAGTTCAATATCGATGTAAAGTGATGAACCATGATTGAACTCAATTGTCGACTCATCAAACATACCAAAAATCAAAGAATGAAGGCAAAGTGATGGAAATAAATGCCGAAGAGTAGTAGGCAATGCAGTGAAGATCAACAATTCCAGGGAATTTCGCTAAGATTGCGAAATTTATTGGGATTGAAAAATTCGCAATCATAGCGAAAATTTACGCAATCTAAGTAGTGTGAATTCGCTAGACCAAAGTTTCGCTCTACTTTGTTCCTAGAAAAATCCGAGTTTCGCTATCACCTAAAAAATTTAACAAGCTAGCGAAATTTAAGCTATGTGAAATTGCCAATGCCTAGCGAAATTTTCTGATTTCGCTATCTCTTGGTGATTTCACTACCTAGCGAAATTTTCGCTACATAGCGAAATTTTTGTGCCTAACGAAATTCACTGTCTTGTCATACTTTTGTAATTAATGCAAACCGACTTCATTTTGGTGTATTACTCCTTGTCCTAATTTTAGCGAATGTTAGGCTTTGTGTAGTTCCACATAAATGGGTGGCCTATATAAACCCCCACATAGTTTTTGTAACCCTAAGCAAATTGGAGAGAAAAATCTTTTGGGCACATTTCATTTTTTTATGTAAATATCTTAGCGGCTCGAGTTAGGGTTTTGCTTTTCTCTCTTTCTCTCTACTTTCTCATTTCTAGGCTACCAAACAACCCTCTTGAGGATGACAACTCAAGAGATGCTTGGCTAAACCTCTTTTCTTTGAAGAGGAAGGTAGCTAGCTTGGTTGTGGGGCATTTGCAGGCTGTCCTCATGTGTTCAAAATACCTCTGAGTCAACATAGTCATCTTCCTGCTAGGGTTGAATATCATTTAATGTCGTGGTGGCCAATACTTACCATGCTTTGGGATACGGTGTATACTTATTGCTAGATACCTTGTGGTTTTAGATGGTCTTCTGAGCCCCTTTGAAATGATGTTGAATGTTAGGGTTTTAAACTGAAAGGGCTGTAGATGCATGTTACATGTGTTGACTCAAATAGGAGTGATTCTAGGGTTAGGTTTGCTAGTTAAACAAAGATCCGGTTATGGCTTGGACTATAGGTTGCTTGTCATAATGCGAGGATAAAACCTGAGGACACTTGTGCCCTATGTTATCAAGTTAGTGACCTAAATCTTCAAAGATACCTTTTCACACATCACTTTTTCAGTCTTTATAGTTATTCGGTTTTAAACTACTCCTGTAGCATTTTAAAACAAATCAAAATCCAAATAGAGCCTTACCTTTTCACACTTATGCAAATCCTACATTCCTAGGATGGCTTATCCCGTGTTCGGCCCTAGACACCGCTATACTGCAGTAGCTTGACTACGGCAATAGGAGGAACTTAGGATATAAATTTTGTTGATTCCGCTCAACCTACTGTGGCACGAATCAGTAGCTCAGTTTGCGGAGCTTAACAACTCAGGAGGGTCTTAGCGCCCATGAGCCCAGTAGCTCAGAGTGCGGAACATAACTACTCTAGGAAGACCTTGTGGCTTGAGAACCAAGCAGCTCAAATCGATGAAACAGGAAAAGGAGCTAAGAAATTAATCGATGAATCTTGGTATATCAACAAATAGTCAAGATTAGAAGCAATACAAAAACCCAAGCTCCGCGCTAGGATATGCTAAAAAAAAAAAAAAAAAAGCCTCTTTGGTTGGGCCCTTACTTGCGGAAGTAGAGGAGTTAAAAGGCGAAGCCAATGACGAAGCAAAATGACTAGCCTAAGAGGAACCAGAGAATCGCCGAGACAAGGGAGCACGTCGAGGCCCTTGAAAACACCTCGGCGCCCTTGGCCTGACCTCGGGACGATCCTTCAACCTCCTTATCAGAGAAAGGCTGGATGTTTGAAATCCGAGTGCAGGAAGCTCGAAGAACGTTGAAAATGACCAAGAAATCCCATTGGATACGAACCTCGTCTTTAAGCTCGCTATCACTTAGCACTCCATTGTTAAGCCTGCCTGTGTGTCCATCAGCTTGCCGAGCTCCTCAGTCAAGCATTCCATGAGTTACGCCTCGAGAGCCTCGTAGCGGGCTGCTCAAGGCGCCATCTTAGCCTGGGTCACCCTTGACGACGCACGCTCCTCTACAGCTAGCGCGGCTCGTCTTCACGACCCAGCCCTTCGAGCCTCCCTTTTCTTTATTCTCAGCTCGCGCCCTCGCCACCGAAGCATGCTTCAAGTCAGACCTGTGCTTCACGAGTTCCTCAGTCAATTCCCTTATCTGGGCTTGAAGGCCAGCCCTCTCGGAGGTCAGGGAAGCAACCTTGCTGTAAGACTTATTTCATACAGCGGAGCCCTAGAGTGAGGCTTATACTCTTTGCTGACTTTTCGCATAAGTAGCCATGCACTTGAAAAAAAAAAAACAACAAAAACCAGCTAATGAGTTGAAACAATAAAGAAAAGATCGGCCAAAGCACTTGGTGTACGGAGGCGGTTCCACACAGGCGAGAAGAGCTAGGCTTCACCGACGGTGACACCTCACGGGTCGAAGTCGCACGGGGATAAAGGAAACTGACCTTGTGTGAGCTCAGTGAGACGAGAGTCCTTATCCTCTGACCTTCGCGATCACAATTCCCGTCACCTCATCGGCATAGTAGGAGGGGCGCGGCGCCCAACGACGTGGGACTCAGTGAGACCCGAAATGGGAGGCAGAGGGCTCATCAGCCCTCACGAAGGAGCCACGGCCCAGACGGTGGGCGAAGGCGAGGAAGAGGCCCCCACCTTTAGGATCTTACCTCGAGCAAGGGGGCAGCCCTCTGGCGAGCTCGAAGGTTTCCGTTTCACGCTCCTAGTAACTTCTTTACGACACCTCGGTAGGATGAAGCTCTCCCAGTGTAGGCTTCACAATAAGGAATACGAGAATAAAGGTGAGGAAGATTTGGGGACCCGAGGCTTCATGCGGAGAGGGGAGGAGATCTGGAAAGAGTGAGGCGGATCTCGCCAGAGACGAGCCAGGGAATATCGACTTTGATGAGCTCGGAATGAGCACGCGGGCTACGGCAAGCTGCCTCCTCAAGTCCTAAGGGAGCGAGATCGGGCTGAGCACCTGAAGGCCATGTGACCAAAGCAATGTCAGAAATATCCTATGACCTCTGAAAACCAAGACAAACCAGAGCGAAGAGGCTCACACATTGGGGTTCTGCGGGGTAGTCGGTGCGAGGCATGAGTGTGTCCTCTCGATTAAAGGGATTGTACTCCCAATGACGGCCACTAACAAAAAAATAACGTTCCTTCTAGAACTTGTGCGAAGATAGAAGGTCTGAAATAATCAACTTGGCGCTAGAGCACTTGGAAATATAAAGAAAGCCTTCGGCGACCTCCTTTACATTGAAGAAGTCTAAGAGCAGGGCAATATTGGGAACACTCAGGCCTTTGTCCCTAAAGACTAACGACCCCATGAGCTACCCGGGAGTTGGGGGAAAGGCGGAAGGCGGATGTTGAAAATGTTGTAGAACCCTTTTTATAAAAGGGTGCAAGGGGAAGTGGAGACCGTTCTCGAACGCCACCTCAAAAAAGCACACCATCTTAGGCACTTGGACGACGTAGGTGGTCAGCATGTCAGGACACCAAACCTGGATCCCAAACGGGGCCCATCTGGGAGCCCTTAAAGATCTCACCGTACAAAGGTTCGACGTGGGACCTCACGACCTCGACGTGCGTATGGCGACCTCGAATATTGAGCAGCTTGGATCTGAGATTTCGTTAATTTTTCCCTTGCCGCGTCGAGGAAAGGAGGCTCCACAGGGCGGCCGGTGAAGCGCACGATGGCTGTCATTCCCAATTAGTCCGCCTTGAACTAGACGTCTCGGCAGGATTACTCCCTATGCGCAAAACAGAGGAACAACCAGGACCCATGGAGGTACATAGGGTTAAGCAAGGAAAAAGGAGAAATCAAAGGAAATGAAAAACCCCAACCGAGCACGCCTTAGAACCTCGCAAGACTTCGAAACCAAAAAGATAAAGGAGAAGAAAAGACGTACCAAGGCCAGAAAACAAGAAGAGGGACACCAGCCCCAAGCAAGATATCAAGGACCACTGAAAGCAGTCCTAAACACTAGTCGGACAAGATTCAAGAAAAAAGGAAGCACGGACTTGCAGAGGCAAAAGCTTGAAGCAGGGGAGCAAGTGCAAGCGGTCGGCGTTTTTAAGGAAGCTAGAGCCTCCAATCGAAATAAATCTGTCGAAGCCATCACATCACAAGGCGTGGGACGACAGCAAAGCCACAATCAAGCCCTTCCTAAGTAGCCACATGGATATCACGCCTGATCCAAGAAGTGATACAGCCCTTGCCTACGCTCGCTTAGTCAAAGGCGGGGGGGGGGGCAATTGATGGGGTTTGAAATTATAGGAGGCGCAAACCCGAGACGCAAGCCAAGGGGATTAAAATGGCGCGATCTTATCAATAAGTGTATGGTATCCACAGTGCAAGCCCCCCGAAATGAAATTTGACTTCGCCCATTTAAAATGGTAGCTGATGAATCCATTAGTAGAGGAAAACTACTCCAATCTCCACCAATCAGGAAAGTAGGATATTTCTCAATTATTGCTCATCAATTATCCCTTATTAATCAGTTTACGGTAAGGAAAGAAAATCTCCCACCCAATGGGGGGAATATTGTATCATCCCCCAACAAGGAAAGATATTATTCTGTGTCATCATCAAACTAAGAAAGTTATCATGATCATCTATTATAAATACCAGGCCACCTCATCGGGTGAAAGGCATGCAGACATATGCATAAAACTTCATTCCCTAAATAGTTGATCTTCTTCCACGGGAAAGAAGCCGGCTTAGGCATCGGAGGCCCGATGGCGAGCCGCCGATCCTTTTTGTTTTCTTGTTTTTTGCGGAGGTGCGTCAGAGCTAGTGGACCAGCCCAACAATTCCAGCATGCTCCAGCCCAGTTCCGGTTGAAAAAGCATCATCATAATCCATAAAAACGTAGAATCAAGAGCTACCATAACGATGCAATACATAAGATTTAAGACCCACGTCATATTGGCGAACAAGGCAGTTATTCTATCGGACTAAATTTTGTTATTTAAATTGTTGAAACGGAAAATCTATAAATCAACTAAAAAATACTTTATAACAAATACAAAACTTGTCTATAACAAAATGCCACAACATATTAACCACTAACAGCATGACAAAAAAAAGAAATTAAGTCAAACTCAAATCAATGTAAAAGAAAACAGCTATTAAAAAAAAACCCAAATACAAGAATATAAGTACAAAAAATAGTCAAAAAAATCATTATTTATCTCTGAAAAACAAAGGCCTAAACCAGATAATAGAAAAAAAACTGCTAGGTTTCCAGAGTTCAAAATATATTATTATGTTCTTAAAAGAATTTTTTTTTTCAAATCTGTAACCTCCGATTCCCTAACATAAAACATAATGAAAAATATTTGTTACCATGCAAGTTGTCTCTAAAATCGAATGATATTTCCATTTATTGACTTCCATCGATAACCACAGGGGTCTCCAACGGGCCGGGCAGAGCTGTTCGGCCTAAAGAAATAAGACCTTAGGCTCGGTCGGGCGGGCCTTTAGGCAGTTGATGGAATCAACGAATTGTAGGCCAGGGCTTAAATTTTTAAGGCCCATGGTTAAACCCGAGGCCCAAATGGCTTGTCACGCCTTCCTCTCCACGGCATACGCCCCACCCCCACCCCTTCTCTCCCACCCTTCTCCCTTCCCCTCCAGTCGACATAATGGTTGGCTCTAGCGGTAATATTCTCCCTTCCAGCAGTCATGTGATCGTTAGATTTAGAACTTTTCAGCTTTTTCCACTTCTTTTCTCTATAAATACTACACATTTTGTTTACCATTTTCATCCAAATTAATCTTTTAATTTCTCATTTTCTCTCACAAGTTCACTCAATTTTCTCTCACATTCTTTAATACTTCATTTTCTTCCATTGTTCTTCACTTCTTCATATTACATGATATTATTGGTGGTGCAAAATTGCAAATCAAGCATTGGTGACTTCAATAATTCGGATTTTAAATAATTTTGGCTTCGATCCTCCAATTGAGTAATATTTCTCCACTTTTACTTTTCTTTATTTGTTTGTTACATTTTATTTTGATTCATTTTTTTAGTATAATATTTTATTAATAATTTTAATATGGATAGCGCATGTGCATCTTCTTCTAGTCCATGTGCATCATCAAGTAAACAATTTAGTTCAAATATATGGAATTTTTTTGATAGAATAGAAATAATTTTAGAAAATAATAAAAAAGAAATAAAAGCAAAATGTAAAATTTGTAGCCAAACTTCTTAGTGGTGGATCGAGTCGAGCCTGAAGTCATCTAAAAAGACATAATGACCGGTGTAAAGCTAAGCATAATGTAGATAAGTAGAAATTATATACCATTAGAGTAAAGATGAATGTGGAAATTTAAAAAAATTCTTATGATGAGTCTTCGTGTCGTGAAGGAATGATTGATTACATAATAAGAGCTTAACAACCTTTTAAAATGATGGAAACTCATGAACATTTAGAAACAATTCAAACATTGATTAATCCTCAATTCAAAGGTTGGTTCGAAAATACTATTAAAATAGGTATTATGAAAAAATTTCAAACAGAAAGAGAACATTTTAAAAAATATTTTGCAAATTTTGAAGGAAAAATTTGTTTAACATTTGATATTTGGACATCTTTAATGCATAGAGGCACTATGTATTACTTGCTCATTATATAGATAGTGAATGGATGTTAAAATAAATAATAATTCATTAAAACAATAAACCTCCACATAGTGGTAAATATAGCAACTTTAATAAATGATGAAATTATAGATTTAGGTATTCGTGATAAAATATTTACAATAACATTAGATAATGTTTCTAATAATGATGCAACAATACAAATATTAAAAATATTTTAGCAAATAAAAGAGGATAATGCAAAATTATTTCAAATACGTTATTTGTGCACATATTTTAAAATTTATTGTAAAAGTGGATTAAAACAAGTTGATGGTACATTGGAAAAAATTAGAGACATTGCATATAGTATTAATTGTTCCCAAGCAAAACATGAATTATTTTTTTATTGTTGCAAAATTGCAAATATAAAAGGAAAAAATATAAGTTTAGATGTACTAATTAGATGGAATTCTACTTATAAGCTTTTACAAAATATAAAAAGGTAGTATAATTATACGAAATGCAACTATCTAATAATAATAGTGATGTAGATGTTGATGTATTAAATGATTATGATTGACACCTTGCGGACCTTCTACGAGATCTTTTGAAATTTTGATCTTGACAATATTTTTATGCTGTATTATCCAGAAACTTTGCATCAGTTATTTATTACGTAACTAGTATTTATATGGTACTACAAAATTATTTAAGTTATGAAATTTTTAATGATACAATTTTGTGATAGAAAGGTAAGTAGTAGGGAGAAATACCTTTAATTTATTATATGGTTTAATTGTGGACCCTAGATTAAAATTTGATGCTCTAGATGAATGGTTGCAAGTTATTTACAATGAAGATCAAATAAAATTGAAGAAATTAAAGTAAGTAAATTCATTATTATATAATTTTTATATAATATTTATAAAGAAAAATATGGAAATTATATTAGTTTGATAAAATCGTAAGTCAATATTTCACCGTAACATAAAGCCGCTAGAAATGTATAAAAGTAGAAAAAAGGCAACAACTAGTTCTCCAAATAATACAACCGATATAGATGATATCTTAGTGTAGAGACAATTCCATTTGAAGACAATGAAGATTTTGAAATTTTAGAATTGTGGAAAAAACAAAAAACAAAATACCCTGTGTTATCTATTATTGCACGTGATGTATTAACTGTGCCTATGAGTACAATCACATCGGAAGTTGCTTTTAGTGCAGGTGGAAGAGTGGTTAGCAAAAAGCGAAGTAATTTGTCACCTGAAGCAATCGAAGCAGTAGTATGTTTAAAAGATTGGAATTTAGCGGACAAGAGATTGCACGATCATGTTCGATAAGTTGCACTAGTGACTGATACAGAGAACTTAAATTTATCAAAACATGAATGGATCCATGATAATTCTCCGTCACCAAAAAATAGTGATTAAAATATTTCGTTAAATGTATATTGTATATTTATTTTCTTATGGTTGAAAAGTACAAATGATTAACAAATAAGTAGGTGTCAACCTAGTTGGGATGTACTTATTTTATAGTGATGTAAACATTTCATACATTTCCAAATGTAATTATATTCGATGAATAAAATTTTTAAATGAAGTATTTTTTATTTTGAATTGTTTTTAAGCTTACTTTTTATTTTTTTTATTTAACTTTTGAATACAATTTAAATAAAAAACCTAACTACCTAAGTGGAGGGGTCGGGCTTTTAGACGGGCCTCTTGACGGACTTTTTGGGCGAGCCTCTAGGTGGGCTTTTTGGGTGGGCCTCTAGGCGGGCCTAAAAGCCCATGAATCGAACTTGGCAGTCAGTCGGCCACAGGGCCCTAAATCGAAGCCTTGCACGGCCCTTCTTAAAACGGGCTTGGGCGAGCTTAACCACTCGGGCTTAGGCCGGGCTTTGCTGGAAGTCGGGCGGGCGACTAAAGCGGGCCTTGGGCCACAGGCTTTTTGAAGATCACTAGATAACCAAACCAAACTATCATTAATATTTCCATCGATATTTTGTTATCTGATTAGAAAAGAAGGGAATTATGAGTAAAGACAATGGATGTAAGCAATGATGTGAGGTGGGAAAAGAGACGTTGTAAGACCGTAACCGTCAAAGGCAGCAGCACATTGATATTTATGGAGGAATGTGCCGTTGGTTATTTTTGTAGCCAAACACATCCTCATTCGGCGGATTTTGATTGAATTAATTTTTTTTTTAATTTATTCACTAGATAACTCATAATAATCTTCAAACACATATTTGAATTAGGATCACAAATGCCTTTCTTAACTAAACAATCTCATGTTCTATTCATTTCTTTACAAATATGACAACAATTGAAAATATTTAAATTATGAAAAGTGTTTAAATATCCTCCATTAGAAGAATAATTAAACTAGGTAAAATACTTTTTTTATTATTATAACAATCTATAATTAGTTTGAAATTTCCTTTAATTTTCAGGTTTGAGTAATCATTGTATGCTGTAGTTAAAACACCATCTCTCAAAGCTATACATTATACCGTAATTATTGAAGCATTGGCTAAATGTCTACTCCCTGTCACCTTAATACTTTCATTGAAATCTCTAATAAGTAATAACCCAACCTGATGAACTTATATTATTAGTCCTTGAATCATCAAAATTTAGTTTGAATCTTTCATTAATAGGAGGAATCCATCTTTCAATTTTACGAGGAACATTATGTCTTTCTTTGTTAGTATAAGCAACACTCAAACTCTTGAAGATTTTGAAATGTTAAGATAGTTTTCTCAATAATGAGAAAGAGGTTTGGTTGGATTTTTTTAAACATCATCTGATTCCTATTTGTCCAAATACTCCAAAGGATAATAGCAATTTTTTTCTATTAGTTGTTTAAAAAGTTTACAATGGGTTTTATAGTTTTTATAAACCGATTCAAACAAGGCAAGGAAATTACCTTCAAAAAAGAGAAGAGTAGGGTAATATATTTAATACGCTCCCAAAACTCATTGGACAAAAAGACAAAATTTAAATATACGATCAATATTTTCGCTACTTTGATTACAAAGGCAGCACGTGTTTGTAATTCTATCTTTCTAGCAACTAAAAAATCACAAGTAGGGAGAGCATCTCTAATAGTCAACCAAAGAAAAACTTTTAGTTTCGACAGTAAATTTATTAGTTTCCAAACTAAAGGTTTTCTCATTGCTTAAGTTGCCGACTTAAGATTAACCTTTCGATCTTGAGAGAAACCCCACATGACTACAAGAATAAGAATTGTTTTAATATTAGCTAGCACACTTATAGGGAGGATATTTGAAGCTTAATTAATATTTCATTCTTTAGTATCATGATTTATAAAATCATGCACTTTGGCATCCAAATTAATATATTGTAAATTATCACCATCCACAAAAGAAATCAGAGGCACCATATAACATAATTATATGTCCAAAAGAAAAAATTTCTACTATCTCGTATACATCATTTTAGGCTAGCACCAATGAGCTTTCTATGGTTAATAATTTCTTTCTACACATTAGAATCTCCCACCTTTTTTGGAATGCTAAAAAATTTGTTGTTCTTCATATATTTATCTTGCATTATCTTCACCTAAATGCTATCTCATCAATGAGAATTCTCCAACCTAGTTTATCTATTATAGCTCTATTAACATCATCATTCTTCCAAATTCCAAGGCCTCCTTTAGACTTAGGTCTACAAACATTATCCCAAACTACCAAATGAAAACATTTTGTTTCATTGACCCTGATAGTGCCTAAAAAGCAGCCCATAGGCCCAGAACACAGGCCCAGGGAACGGGCCTTGAAGCGGGCTAGCATCCTCTAGGGGGGCGGCAGAAAAGCCTCAATGGGGAACTCGACCCATAACGATGTCTTAGACCCTCCAAGGTTTGGGCCCAGGGTCGAAAACTAAGCCTAGTGGACTAAACCGGTGATGAGGGAAATCCGTTGACAGCCTAATGAGTCGTAAGAAAGGAAAACACTCCATATTCATGATCCGGTATCCATTAAGGAAATAAGGATCCCCCATGATTATGGCCTTCTAATTATCCTCCAAATATTCAGTCGGCAATAAGGAAGAAAATATCCCCCACCTAATAAGGAGGACGCCGTATCACCATCCAATAAGGAAAGTCGTCATGATCATTCACTATAAATATCGAGCAACCCCACCAACAAAAGGTACGCAATCATAACGCCATCAACATTTGAATTCTTCCCTTTCCGTAAGAAAGAAACTGACTTAGGCATCGAAAACTCGGCAGACACACCCTCGTCAGACCATCCGTTCATTGCAGGTTGCAGGTTATTCGGCGATCCAGCCCAATAGATCGACCCTGCAACTCCTACATGCTCCAGCCCAGTATCGATAGAAAAAGCACCATCAGACCCCTAAATTTGGCAACCATAAGAAAATTATATAAATTTTCTATAAGTCTTTTTGTAAGTTTAAAGAAATTCATTACATGAAGAGCAGAACTTGCCAAAATAGCCTTTATTAGAGTTATTTTTTCATCTTTGGAAAGGAATCAAGTTGTTCATGATGCTAACCTTTTTTGGGACTTAAGTATCATCTCAGAAAATGTGCTCCTTTTAACTCTACCTCTGGATAATTGGACAACCAAGATACTTGCCGATGTTATTAGAAATAGGAATATTCAAAACTTCTCCCAACCTTCTCTTCATAGCCCTTTAATACTATTTGAAATTTGAATTGAAGACTTATGAAAATTCTTGAAAGTTGTCCAAACAAGGCATAAAAGTCTTGTAAAATTTTATTAATATTAGTGCAATCTTTTGATGAAGCTTTGGAAAAAAATGATATAATCATATGCAAACATAAGGAAATGAATTTTATGCCCATTGCGATAGGTTTGTATTCCTATGTGATTTTTAGGGTTCACTGATTGTTTAATTAATTCTCTACCCAAAAACTCGACACACAAAATGAATATATAGGGAGATATGGAATCCCCTTGTCTAATACCTCTTGAAGGATGAATTTTCCTTTATGAATTACCATTTCTTAATAAGGAGTAAGAAATTGTGGAAATGTATTCCATAATCCATCCAATCCATTTGAAATGAAAGCCTAATTTTAAATAGAATTGCTCAAATAAAATCTCATTCCAATCTATCATAAGTTTTTTCCAACGAGTTTAATTGTCATGTAACTCATTTTCTCTTTTTTCTTTGTAAAATAATGCATAAGTTCATGGCCCAATTTAATATTATCATTAATAAGTCTATCGGGAGAAAACGTCCCTTGTAAAGGGGAGATAATTTTGTTTAAGAGATGTTTCATTCTATTAGCTAGAATTTTGTCAATAATTTTATAGCAAACATTACAGAGGTTAATAGGTCTAAAATGATTTGTTGATTCAGGGTTATCAAATTTAGGAATCAAAGTAATGAATGTCTTAATCTTTTTGAGCATATGCCCATTATAAAAAAAAAAGGCTTTAATCATTTTACAAATTGATTTGTTAACTATTGTCCAATTTTTTTTATAAAAACTAGTCTAAAGACCATTTGGTCCGACGCTTTGAGACTACTAATATTTGAGAGAGTTGTATGAATTTCTTCATTTGTGACTAGTTTAATTAATTCTTTATTTTCTTCATAAAAAATACAAGGTTTAAAAGAGTCAAACAATTAAAGATTTATCATAGGCTTCTCTGAAGTGAATCTTTTAATGAAATCGTTAATGAATACCTTAGAAATTTCGTTTTGATTAGGGGTGTGCAAAAAATCGATTAAACTGAATTGAACCGACCCGATTTTAAAAAATTTTATAATATTTTTAAAAAATTAGATTTTAAAATTTTAAAACGGAGCAAATGCGGTTTGGTTGTCGGTTTTAATTTTAAAATTATAAAAATAACCCAACCGAGAATAAGTATTATATTTTAAAATTTTATTCTATTTTTTAGGATTGGATTTTGGAACTCTCAAAATAGGGATAAAATTAATTTATTTTAATTTTATAAATTTGGATAATTTTTAAGAATTTGTTTGAGTATTTAAAGAACCAAATTGATTTGTATAATTTATTAAAAAAAATTGATTTGAATAATTTTTAGGAAGTGTTTTAAGTCTTTTATAATATTATATTTTAAATATTTATTTTGATAATTTGATTGTAATTTTGGAAGATATGTTTCTCTTTAGATTTTTTTTTAAATATTTATTTTGATTAATTTCTTAATGATAAGCTGATAACTTTATATATTTACATAATCTTTTAGAAGAATTATATATATTTTGATTTCTTTTTAAATATTATGATAAATCTTATATTCCATTTAAATAAATTAAACTTAGAATTGTTTTTAAACTAATTCTAGCTTCTTCTTTTTTCATTACTTCGTTATTCTTTTGATATAATATTTTATAATTTTTATTAATAAAGTTAACAAAAATTATGGATTTTTTATAACATTAAATATATTAGTTTTATTCTTATATTTTATATTAAAATTTTAATTTTTTATTCAGTTTTTAAATCGAATCGAATCGAATCGATTTAAATTACTTAAATTGGTTATTATCTGTAAACCGAATTGAACCGATTTTATTGGTTTTATATTTCAAATTATCAGTTTCGGTGTTAATAAATTAAAACTGATCATTATTAGTTGAGTTAGATTTTTATATTCAAAATCGAATAAATCATGCACAACCCTAGTTTTGATCATCATACCATAATCCTTCCGCGTCTCTAATTTTTCAAATTTTGTTCCTCTTATTTAGAGCTAAAGTTTGGAAGTAACGACTATTCTTATCTTCTAATTGGGTCCAAGCTTGTCTTGGCTTTTAGGCCCTCTTGATCTCTTCTAACTTCAACACTTGATTAAGTTTTTGAGATAAATGAACATTTTTTCCATAAATCCTCTTGCACCATATCAATATCTCTTTCAATTTTCTTTATATTTTCTTCTCGTTTCATCAATTTTCTTTAGAACGTATAAAGGTTATAATCCAATAATCCCTAACAACTTCCTTAAAGCCCAGGATATGGAACCAAAATTCGTTACATCTAAAGTCACAACTCTTCAAGGGACTTCAATTCACACACATGCTACCTGAAAGACTCTTCAAGCTTTTGCAATTTCCCAAATCTAAGTCTATGAGTTCAATGAGATGAGCTATCGAATAGGGTAATTCTTTGATAACAATCCAATTTATAAAAAGATAATATAAGCTTCCCATATTCCTTTGGATGTTAGGGAACTTCTCAAGATTTGAGCAACTACTGACATTAAGCCTTTAAAGTGCCTCCAAGCAACCAATATTATTCAAGAGTTCCTTAATAATTTTTTTTTGCTTTTTTTGGTAAATCAACACTCCATAAACGTTTCATATTTCCTTGGATCTCATGGAAATTTCCCATGTTTTGAACAATTCCTCATAGAATTAGTTTCCCAAGATTCCAAACATCTTGGGTGGGCTTTATGTAAAACTATATATAGTCTTACCACCAACCCAAGATCCATAGAATCCCATCGACAATGACGGAGCTGCAACCACAGCGGGTCAAAAAACAACTTTTTCAATGGGTGCAAGATTCCCTTTGTGGAACCCAATTGGCCTAAACCAAACCAATAAAAGAGAGAATTATGATAGAAAAAAGTTGTTGCCAATAAAAGAAAGTGCATGGATATTGAGATTCAGACAATTATTTTTCCTATCTAATAGATGTTTTTATATCGCAAATAACTTATAATTAAGATAAATAAAACACAAAATTTCAAGACATTCATATTTAAAGTTGATATTACAAAAATATTTTCTTTATTTTTAAAACTAATAATAATGATAAAATTGATATTAATCCACCTCAGTCATTACAGATAAAATAGATTTAGTTACTACTGATTGAGTCATTTTCAAGGATCTGAGCAAACTCATCTAAGTATTTAGTTTGCAATTCCACATTTTCAAATATTTCCCTCATCGTCCATGCATTTTCTCAGCTCATCTCATGCTTTTCGTATATTCATTTATTATTTCAGCTCGCAAATTAACGATAAATGATGCATCTAAAGTTAAATACCACTTGGTATTTAACGTTCGTTTATACGAAAGGAGTCTTGCCACCAACCCGAGATCGAATCATACAGGAAAAGAATCAACACTTTCGTAAAACCCAGAGCCTGCCGATCGCAGACTCCATCCACAATGGGTCAAGAATCCACCAACGGATGGGTGGGCCAAGATTCTCTTTTGAGGAGCCCAATGGACCCAAACCAAACCGCGACCCGAAACCCGAGACTCGAACCCGGTTATAATCGGGTCGCCTCTGGTTTTGACCACCCAAACGAAGGGTAACCCGGATTTCTCAATTCCAGAAGCCAACTCGTTCATTTGGTCCTGGCTCAGAGTCACCTCAGTACCGAGTGCGATGTAAAGGACGAAGTTCTGGGTTTTCTCGTCCAGCCATTGTTTTAACGAGTCCCAGCTCTGGTCCCTCTCGCTCTCGCTGTCTTTCATCTCCGATGGCATCAACCCTACCGGAATGATGGGTTTTTGGTAAAGATTTTGGAGGAGACTCAGTGAGTCAGCCTCTAACTCGGGGCAGCTCCTGGTAGCTACGAATCGGCAGCCTTCAACCACTTTTGCCAATCTAAAGAAATCGGAAACGTCCGGGTCCATCTGGTCGTACATGCCCATCACCTCGAATTGCCTGAAAGCGACCTTGGACGGAAACGGGATCCACCGAGGAACGACGGTTAGGTCCTCCACCGGCTGTTGCCAGCGGCGGAGAAGATCCTCCGGCTAGCCCATGAAAGCGAGTGAGCTGGCACTTAAAATGTTGAAGAAGACTGAGTTGATACCGAGTCGGGTGGCGATTGGGGGCAACCAGTGAGGAGCAAAGTCATTGATGAGCCAGTTGACATCGGAGTTCTGTAGGAACTCGGTGAGAGGAAATTGGAGCTTGTCATAGGCTCGTTTCAGAAAGGGGATGAGGTGAGAGGGCAGCTCGGAGGTTGACTCGGCCGAGTCGGGCGGCAAGCCATTGACAGAAGGGAAAGGCAGTGGCACCATGGCTATACGGGCAGATAGATCTGGAGAAATGATTTCAGAGAGACGGCGAAGGATTTTAGGAGTGGAGATGAAGGAAGTCCGGTGACCCAGTTGAGATAAATGGTTGGAAAGATGAAGAAAAGGCAAGAAATGGCCAAAAGCCAGCCATGGGAACACAGCAATGTGAAGCTTCTGATCATCATGCTCTTTCTTCTTCAATTCATCCATGGCAATGTCGGTGCGAGCAGCACTGAGCAGTGAGGGGATGGGGGATTTAACGGATAAAAACAGTGATGTGACGTTGAAAAAGAGAAGTCTGAAAGCAAGACTATAACCGTCAAAGGTAGCAGAACATAGATATGTGGGAATCCTATGGTATGCTTCTTAATTTGAGAAGTAAGCCTCATAAAATTTTATTTGAGCCAGAATCCATTACTTTAAAAACTATTTAATAAAGAAGATATTATATTTGATATAGAAGTTCTCGTATACAAGGCACATGTGCAGTAGCCATTAAACATTCCTAAAACAGTATTTTAAGTCCCAAATAAAAAAACTCCAATTAAAAATCAAAATGCCTAAGAGATTGATTTCTTTTTCAGAGCAAGCATATGCACCAAGAGCTCCATTCAATAAAAGAGCATTTCTGATCAACAAAGAAGAGTTTCGATCGACAAGGAGGAGTTTTGATCGTCTAAAACATCTTCATGATTAGTTTTATTCCCTAAATCATGTATCTCTCGCTCTTTTTCTTTATTTCTCCCTTTTGCTCTAAGAAAAAGTTTTCTCTCAACCCATTTGATGATTAGAAACGGATTACAGTTTGATTTGCTTCAATTTTATTGTTTCAACCTAAATATTGAATAATTTGCTATGGGTATATGGTGATTATACAAAAAAAAATTGTACTTAATGTTTATGTTTCTCATTTCTTACAAACCCCCTTTCTAGAAATCAATTTTTTTTTTTGGTGGAAAAGCATTTTGGTGGAAAATTGATGTTTAATTTTGCTAGAAAATTGAATCATCTTCATGATTAGTTTTATTCCCCTAAAACATCTCTCTCTCTCTCTCTCTCTCTCTCTCTCTCTCTCTTTTTCTCCTTCTTGCTCTAAGACAAAGTTTTTCCTCAACCCATTTGATGATTAGAAGCGTATTACAGTTTGAATTGCTTCAATTTCATTGTTTCAACTTAAATATTGAATCATTTGTTGTGGGTATATGATAATTATGCAAAAAAAAATTGTACCAAATGTTTGTATTTCTCCTTTATTGCAAACTCCCTTTCCTGAAATCAATTTTTTTTTTGCTGGTGATGATGCCTTTTTCAAGCTGGGCGGAATTTGGGCGTGGAGAGCCGTTGGACCGGATCACGGTTCTTTGGTGGAGTTAGGCGATGGGATCTTTGGATTGCGGATGAATTAGGATCCTTCTTGGGCTGATTTGCGACCAGTTTGATGGTATCGCTCCTCTACGCAAAACAAGAATGAAAGGGGGTCGGCGAGGCTACGCCGGGTGGCGCTCGATACCTAAGTCAGGTTTCTTTACGAGAGAAAAGGGGCTATGACCTTAGTAGGCGTATGTTTGGCATTGCCTTTCACTGGAGTAGGGTGGCCTTATATTTATAGTAGATGTTCAACCCGGTTGGATGGTATTAAGTTTGTTCCCATTGGATGGGGGTATTTCTTGTTATTATCGATATCTGATTTGATCTTTGGATATAGAAAGACGGTTTACTTGGGATAGTCTTCCTTCCTTATTGGGGGATCCGATTTGGTGCTGATCTAATATTGTCTTTCTTTCCTTATTGGTGAGATTTGGCCGGACTTACGGAATAATATATATTTTTAGGGACTATTCTATTTTCTGTACTTTTGGGAGACTTTCCATTATTGGTCTTTGGGCCAATCGGGCTGGCACCAAAGGCTTGGATGTTGATGCAGAAAGGCTTGAATGCCTCATTAGGCAAGCCTCTCCTTTGGAATTCAACTAGTGGGCCTTCGTATTTCACTGGGCTGGCCTCTTTCTTGGGCTTGGTGTGTGGGCTTGCGAACCTTAATTTTCAAACCACTATCGGTTGCCCCCATGACCCTTGTGTCACGATGTACATGGGCAAGAGCATGCGTTCTCGCATCGGGTGCAATTTCACGTGTGCGCTCTCGGGGTGGATTAGTTAAGGGATTAATTGCCGTCACTTGTCTTTGTGATAATGATAGCTGTTCGGTTTGTGCTTATTTCTCCTATTCCTTTCGGTTCCTTTTATTTCTTTCACGAGGACATCCTACATTATGTGTGCCTGCTTGCTGCAGGACCTTTTTTTGCCTTTAGCGAGTTCGGACTTCCTTCTCTCTTAGTCTTATGCAGGCCTTTTGTATGCGAAAGTCTTTTTTGTTGTCTTTCGGGACGATCTTTTCTGCCAAGTATTTCGTCAAAAATTTTGCATCTTTGTTTTCTTGATTTCTTTCCGGGCGATAAGATGAGTTGTTTGGGTTGGCTAAATCTTATTTTCATTATGGGTTCGGGTCATTCTTCTTCTCTACGTATCGATGGTGATTCTTCGGCTATTGCTGGTTCTAGACGAACTGGTGGCGTCTCCGACCGTTTGGTCGGTGTTCGAGATGCTCCTGAGGTGCCTCCTCTTCCCTTGGACAAGGGCAAGAGGAAAGTGAACCTGATTAAATATCCTGGGGGGTCAGAATATCTGAGATCTGCCGTTCAACATGCTTTAACTGTGGGACCTAGCAAGGTCGGTCCTTCATATGAGGCCATTTTTTCCAGACGTTATCAGCCTCCCTTTGGCGTTCGGGTGTGGTCCCCTGACGTTTTGACCCTCTATGTGGTCTCTGTGCCTAGGATGGTGTGTTTCTTCGAAGTGGCCTTCGATAACGGTCTTCGCTTCCCTCTGCACCCCTTCATAAAAGGGGTTTTGCAGCATTTCAATGTGTGTCCCGCTCGGCTCGCTTGATGGTTGGGGTATTTTGGTTAATTATTGGTTTTCTTTAGGGACGGGGGCTTGGTGTCCCCGGCCTTAGCCTTCTTCACCTTTTTAGCCGAAGGAGACATCAAAAACCTTCCTTCTCTAGGCGCTGCGGCGCTGCTACGTGATTTCGATCTTCCTCCTCCGTAAACATTGGAAGGGACGCTATTTCTTCGTTAGCGGCCGCACTTGGAAGTATGATCCTCTCGCAAGACGACACTGCGGGCGTTCCGGTGGCTTGGACTACCCCCGAGAATCTTCGTGAGTGTTCGTTCTGTTTTTGGTTATAATTTGTGTGTGGTCACTGAGCATTTTTGACTCTATACTGTCTACAACGTTGAAGATAACGCTGTAGCGTTGGCGTTAGCTGAGTGTCCTTCGCGTCCTTACGCGGAGTTGATCAAGTCAGATGTTCCCGGCCCATCGAGTTCGAAGTCCACTCGATCTGCTGCTCTGAGGCCTTCACCTCCTTCCACTATAAAAGTTCCTCCCGTTGGGCCCTCTGCTGCTAAACCCACTAGGGGGGAACTGTTGGCCCAGTTGGAGGTGGTGTCTCGGAAGCCCCGCAGTAGGAAACGAAAAACCTCGCACTCTGTTGAGAAAGATAGGTCGGCTTTGGTCAAAGTTCCGAAGTTGGGGGCATCTTCATCTTCTCCGTCCTCTCATATCCATAAATCAGGACGGATTATGGCTCCTATAGTTTTGAGCTCGCGATCATTCGAGTGCATTTGCGCGGGGGCGGAGGATCCTCGGGCGGGAGCCGTTGAGGGCGACCGTTGGCGATCACGCCCGTACCGTTAATGGAACACACTTGACGGAGGAAGGTTGGTTGCACTCCTCGAGAGGGGAGGAAGGCGAGGAAGATGGGAACCCCAGTTGGCGACGAGGGGATTCTTTGCCGTAATCTGCAGGAGCTCGCTGACGGTATGGTTTACGTCCCATTCTTAAGGATTTTGATCTTAAGAACCGGTCGTATTTGCCAGTTGATGAGGCTTTGGCCACATCTCTCCGAGTCGCCTCGAAGTAGTTCAGATCCCTTGTCATATTTGACTCCATTTTGAGATGAGTTTCGAGTTTACGTCGGATGTTAATTCTATGCTGGAAATGCAGGTGGCTACTCATTTGAAGGGTTTGGCCAGAAAGGCCAAGATAAATGAAGGTCATGCTAAGGTGGCAGGAAAAACATAAGGCGGTGGCTTCCCTCACATCTGGCTTGGTAGCTGCGAGGAGCGGGTCTAGCGGTATGTGGGGAATGAGTGGAGAAGCCAAGTCACGATCTGAAACATACCACTTGACCGTGCCGGACCCGGGGGTAGGAAGGCGAGGCCGAATGGCAGAGGTGGCTAGGGCGGGCTTCGGGAGGTCGGAGGTGATTTGAGAGGCTGCGTGGGAATGACTTGGTTGGGGCTAGGGACGGGCTGCGGTGCCCGGTGGACTCGGATGGTGGGGACGAGCTTCTCACGCGTACCGAGGCGAGCTTCGAGTCTAGGAAGCTGCGTGCGATCAAGGCGATCTTCGTGATAAGGCGCTTTTAGATGAGGCTCGTCAGCGAGAAATTTGCTTGAGGGGGTCGGCTCGGAACGCTGAATGAGGAGTGTAAATTAGGTGCGTGGGGATCTTCATCAGCAAATGACTTTAATGGCTCGTGAGGCCAGTTATTGGAAGGCGAGTTGGGGCTTCTAATCAATGGGTTTATTTGGGTGGCTTGCTTTCGGAAGAGAGTACATTAGCCTATTCAGGCTGGACTTTGCTTTGACCTTCCGACGAGGAGGGATGAGGTCATGCGCGATTATCTGGAGGCCGGGCACCGGCGAGGTCCACTCCTTCTTCATCATGCGGCTCATCCTTGGCGCTGATCTCTGTGCGCGTCTTCGCTGCCGGTGTCGACTTTTATACTTTTTTTTTTTTTTATATATGTTTTTGTCGGGCCTGGGGCCTAAGATATATGTAGCCTTTTCCTCAATGAATACTTATTTTTACACCTCATTTTTGTTGCCTCTACTTGTGCTCTTTTTGACGTTCTTCTTAATCTAAATCGATTTCTTGTCTGCACGGACTGAATTGGGATCTGAGTTAGAATTTGTTGTCTTTGCGTCAGATTTTCTGAGTTGAAAGCGACTCACATTTGCATGGCTGTGTAGAATCGTGAGGCTCGTCAATGCGGCTCTTTGGGCTCCATTGGCTGATTTGCTTAAATTGAAATGACTCCTAGGCTGCATGGCCTGTGTAGAATCGTTGAGTTTGTCAATGCGTGCTGCTAGGCTCCATTGGTTGATTTTCCTGAGTCGAACTGATTCCTCAGGTTGCGTGACACGTGTGGTCGTAGAGGCGCTCGTCAATCTGGTGTTGGGCTCGGATTAGGCGATTTGCTTGAGTTGAAACGACCCCTAGGCTGCATGGCCTGTGTAGAATCGTTGAGCTTGTCAATGCGAGCTGTTGGGCTCCGTTGGCTGATTTGCCTGAGTCGAATTGATTCCTCAGGTTGCGTGACCTGGGTTGAATGGTTGAGCTCGTCAATGTGAACTGCTGGGAAGAGCTCGTCAACGTGAACTGTTGGGCAGAGCTCGTCTATGTGAACTGTTGGGAAGAGCTCGTCTACGTGAACTGTTGGGCGGAGCTCGTCTATGCGAACTGCTGAGAAGAGATCGTCTATGTGAACTCGTCAACGTGATCTGCTGAGAAGAGCTCGTCAATGTGAGCTATTGAGAAGTGCTCGTCAATGTGAGCTGCTGAGAAAAGCTCGTCAACGTGAACTTGTCAACTTGAACTGCTGAGAAGAGCTCGTCAACTTGAACTGTTGGGCAGAGCTCGTCAAAGTGAACTGTTGGGTAGAGCTTGTCTATGTGAACTGCGGGAGGCTCGTCGCGTGGCTTTGTTGGGCGGGGATCCGTCATATTAACTTGTCAACGTGACCTGATGGGAAGATCTCGTCAATGTGAACTCGTCATCGTGGACTGCGGGTGAAGAGCTCGTCGGCGTGAGCGCCCAGGAAGAGCTCGTTAGTGTGTTTCTTTGGGAAGAGCTCGTCAGCGTGAGCGGTAGGCGAGCTTCGTCTATGTGGCTTGTTGGGAGAAGGCTTCGTCTCGTGTCGCTTGTAGGCGAGCTCGTCTATGCGAACTGCTGAGAAGAGCTCGTCTATGTGAACTCGTAAACGTGATCTACTGAGAAGAGCTCGTCAATGTGAGCTGTTGAGAAGAGCTCGTCAATGTGAGCTGTTGAGAAAAGCTCGTCAACGTGAACTCGTCAACTTGAACTGTTGAGAAGAGCTCGTCAATGTGAACTGTTGGGCAGAGCTCATCAAAGCGAACTGTTGGGTAGAGCTCGTCTATGTGACTCAGGAAGAGCTCGTCAACGTGGCTGGGGCGAGGCTTCGTCTATGCGGCTTCTTTGAGAAGAGCTCGTCTATGTGAACTCGTCAACGTGATCTGATGAGAAGAGCTCGTCAATGTGAACTCGTCATCGTGGACTGCTGGGAAGAGCTCGTCAACGTGAACTGTTGGGCAGAGCTCGTCTATATGAACTTGTCAACGTGACCTGCTGGGCAGAACTCGTGGCGTTGAGGAGTCAGGAAATGGCGATGTGGCCCAGAGTGGCGATGCTTTTTGAAGCTGATCTGACTCCTCGGTAGGCGTGACTTGTCGGGTGAGCGAACTCGTCAAAATGAACAAATTAAAGTAGCATTACGATTTTTCTTGGGGAAAGGTGTGACGTCTTTAATCTTGATTCACGGATAATTTGGAGCGTCAGGGTGACTTTTGAGTGCTTTGGCGCTGCCGCCAATGGCGGCTTCATTGCTATGGATTTTACACTTTGTGTATTTTGCTTCTTGAGTGCGTCATTTGAAGTGCAGGCGAGATGAAGCGTCGGCGTCTGATTGCTTTATGGAGGATCCACAGGGTCGGTTTAGTTTTGTTGAACACGCGCAGGAGTTGTGTGTTTTCCCTAGTCTCCTTTATGATCTGTGTTTATTCCTGGCTTGTCTTTGGGAATGCATCTGGGGAGGCGATGCATTTCTTGCGTCGCCTTATCGACCTACCTTTCTGCTACTCTTGCTTTCTCCTTGTATTTCTCCTTGCCACCTTTTTCATCTTTTTTTCCACATCTCGTTCTCCCATTTTTGTTTTTTTTGCACAAACTCCTTCCATCCCTTTTTGGTCTTCTCCCATTTTCTTTTCCTCTTTTCTTCCTGAAGTTTTTTTTTTTTTTTTTTTTTGGGAATTGCCTATACTGAGTGCTTCACGAAGATGTAATGCCTCTGATTTTAATTAGATATGTGTAGATAAAAGAGGCTTTTCCTTTATATCTATGGTTGTATCATTCTATTGCATTAACAATCTTTACGATGTTATGTATGAGTTGTTTGTGACGTCTTTAACAAAATATTTCCCGATGCTTGGATGAATCGTTAGCGAAATTGACAAATCTCCATTTAAGATTACAAACTGAGTTTCATGATAAAAGCGTTTAAGATGTTACGCATTCCGGGCATGCAAATTTTCCCTTCCTTTGTTTGGAGCTCATAGTGCACAGTCTGAATTTAGAGAGATATGATATAGGGCCTTCCCAATTGGGATTTAATTTCCATGTCTTTGGATTCTTCCTTCTTGGCGGTAGCTTTTTAGGACCAAATCTAGACATATATCTTATAGGGCATGACTTTTTTGGTTGTAGTACCTCATTTGTCTTCCTTTGGTAGTCTTACGTACGCCTTGGGGCACTCACGCTTTTCATCTAAAGGTCAAATTTATACGGGAGAAGCCGTCATTTATTATCCAGCTGTAAATAATTTGATCCTTGGGGACTTTGTCGATCTCGACGGGGCTCTTTGCCGGTGCCGAAAGCTAGGGCGAATGGGGTTTCTCGGGTTGCTGACTTATGTGTAGTCTACCTTAAGCCCATGTTGCCTCGGGAGTACTCTACCCACTCATAGATCTTCAATTTGGTCTTCAAAGGTAGCATGGGGTTGTGATGTGACCTCAGACCTGTCGATTAATTAATGGATGTCTTGGAGGCAGGAGTAATAATTCTTGAGTCTAGAGCTCGGCAGAAATCTATTAATTTATTGTCAAATTGTTTTAGTTATCGAAACACCAGGGGCTCTTGGGATGCAAACTGCATATGATAGCTATCACACAAATTGCGTATTTTACGTACGTGATTGTAGGTACAAGGAAACAGTATAAATACGACTTTAGTGAAATAATCTTGTGACGATGATGGAACTTACAGCCTTTCCCAGGGGCGAGGAGGGGGTCCTCGTATAATCCAGCCCCAGCTGTTGGAAGGGCGGGGGCTCGTGATTGGCGTCCAGAGGCTCCTAATGGGAGCGTGAGATCTTGGGCGTGCTCTGGCCGGATCTTATATCTTAACTAGGTCGGTTCACGTCTTTTGAATGTGTAGGCCGGAGTAGTATCCTTGTCTCAAGACCCAACTCACTTGCCCCCCGGTGCTCGACTCAGATATGATTTCGCATAACTACCCTGCGTGTACCTCTCTTAGCACGTATTGATGTTTTTCCCGATGCATTTAATGATAGGAATGAAGAAACCTCGGCAACATGAAGCTTCATATGATTGAGTAGACACGGACCTCAAGTGCTTATTTTAAGCGGCTTCTTTCGGATTGTCGGAGTAGCGTGTCTATTATATAATCCCGAGATGGGGTCCATCCAACTTCGGCTCGGGCGCTCGTCACAGGCAACCTCCACGTCGTGGGAGATCGATGGGGGCTCGCCGGTATTCGACGGCGTGATCTGAGATCTTCCTGTGAAGTACATTCTTGCTTTGCTGAGGCGTCGGCTGGGGGAGTTCTGCTGCAGTAGCTTATGTCGACTGAACACGTATGAATTTTTTTAATAAATCTCGTACCTTTTGGAGATATAGGATCATCCTTCCACTTTTAGCCTCGTAGGTGTCTTCTATTTGTCTTACCACCAGCTGGGAGTCGCTGCAGACCTCCAGCTGGTTAACTTCCAATGAATGAGCAAGGTTGAGGCCTGCTATGACGGCCTCATATTCGGCCTCGTTGTTGGAGGCCTGGAATCTGAATCTGAGTGTGTACTCAGTATCTGTTCATGCGAAGAGAGGTCAAGATTAGGCACCGCTCTCCCACTGGCGCGTTTGAGGCTCCATGCGGAGAGTTTCGGATGGGGAGGTCATTCATTGCTTGATCGTTACGGCGAGTTGTAGGGAATTTCAAGGCAGTCGGCTAGACTGCCCTTTTATTGCGGAGTTTTCGACTTGTATACGATGTATGGGCCGCTGGCCCTCTATGGCCCACTTCATCCAACCTTCAGGAGCTTACGGTTTTATGTAACACTTGCTTCATCGGGAATTCCGTTGGAACCTCTATGGTGTGAGCCTGAAAGTAAGGGTGGAGTTTCCGAGCTGCGGTTACCAGGGCCAAAATTAGTTTTTGCATCTTGGGGTATCTCTCCTCCGCACCTCTCAAAGCTCATTTTGCAATGATAAGTGGAGATCTTTATTACTCGCTCTTTGTCTCACGTGAGGGCCCGTCTTAGTTGAGAGAAGTCCGATCTTGCTTGGGTATAGGGTGAGGAGTTCCCCTTTAGTAGGACTTACTAGAATGGGAGGGGAGCTCAAATATGTTTTCAAAGATGAGAATGCTTCTTCGCACTTCGTATCCCATTGGAAGGCCTTCTTCAGGACTTGGAAGAAAGGCTAGCATTTATCACTTGCTCTGGATATGAATCGGATTAAGGCGGCAATCCTTCCTATCAGGCGTTGAACTTCCTTTATGCTTGATGGCGAAGGCATGTCGAGTACAGCCTTTATCTTGTCTGGATTTGCTTCAATTCCTCGGTGGTTAACTATGAAACCCAGGAATTTCCCGGCTGATACTCGAAGCTATAGTTGGGTTCGGGTTTCATGTTGTAGTTTCTCGAGATTTGGAACACTTGGACCGGTTCAGTGCAAAATGTGGGCCGGTTGAGATTAGTTTCACCGACATATCATCTATGTATACTTCCATAGTTGTGCTATTTGTACGGAACATCGGAGTTCACCAACCTCTTATATGTAGCTCGTGTTTTTACAGCGACGACATTACACGATAACAATAGGTTCCCTGCACTGTGATGAACGAGGTCTTTTCTTGATCCTTTGGGTGCATCACGTCCCGGTTGTAAGCCGGGAGAAGGCATCAATAAAGGCTGAAAGTTCATGTCAATGATGGCATCACGATGGTCGATTCGTGGCGGAGGAAGTATCTTTTAAAGCGTGCTGATTATCAATGAAGTCAATGCAGAGTCGCCACTTGCCATTAGCTTTTTTGACGAGTACTACATTGGCTAACCACTCATGATATTCTACCTCCCTGGAGGAGTTTGTTGACTTCCTCATTGATGGCTTTCTATCTTTCGGGTGCGAAGCTCCTCCTCTTTTGTTTGATTGGCTTGAAGGATGGGCTGACGTTCAGCCTGTGAGTGATTACTGTGGGATCGATTCCTCCCATATCTGCCTGCTTCCACGCGAAGACGTCTTTGTTTTGTTTTAAAAAATGGATAAGAGGGTTTTTGAGGTCTTCTGATAACTTGGATCCAATATAGGCGAGATGCTCCGGGTCGTCTTCCAATAATACGGGTTCCAGTTCTTCTGATGGCTCGGGTCGGGTGAACACCTCGTCACGCATGTCGAGCTCATCCAGGTATATGTTGTCAACCGTTTTTTGTTTCATGGGCCCATTTGGTAGCATTCCACAGCCCACCCCGTTGAATTCTCCTCTGAACCATTTCCAGCTCCGTTCTGATAGGGAACTTGATCATCGTGGTATCTTGAGGATGGCTTTTATTGCATTGAAGAGAGATGCCTTGACAACATGTTGTAAGCGGGACGGAGCGTCTGACGAGGAATCTTCTTTGTGGTCGTCGCGACATAAGAGGATCTCCCAAGGTGAGTACGGTTGTGATGAGCCTAGAGAGGGTAATACCTTTCCCCCGAGAATCCCGCGGATGAGGCGTTGACGGGTTCAGGTCTCTCCATTCAGTGCCCGTTTTACATCAGAGAGTGCCGCGAAGATGATGTCGTGACTCAGTTGTTAATTAGGACCCGATTGGTGTTTTGTTGGCCACCCTTGCGCGAACTACCCGATTGGGTTGTCATGAGGTGTTAGCACCTCAGGATCCCCGAGTCGGAGAATGTGATTGACGTGTCAGTCGTAGTAGTTTAGACCTTTACTTGTATTTCAGTTGCCTCCGTTGCCGATCTTTGCGCGTAGGTGGGCCTTCGTCTTGAGCTAGACTCCTCCTCCGCAAATCAGCCACGAGATTACTGGATTTCACCAAGGGGTTGTTGGTCTTTGAGTCGTCATCTCACCAGAAGGTAATTGGTTCTTTGAGACGAGGGCACAGTTAAGGCTTGATTACGAGCCTGATTTTAGGTGGATATGAAGCCGGAGTATCGCGTTGTATTAGAGTACTCTATTTCTCTCTTGGGTTGTATGCGATCGTCGGGTCTCTGCGGTGTCAGTAGTCCCTATGGAACTCGCGTATTTAGGTTGTCTCTTGTTGCGGGGTCGAGCTTCATTTGAGTTGGCCATCTCGGGGTATTCGTTTCGTGCCAGCGTGGACTGTGATCTCTGCGAAATTTGTCGGGGTGAAGCGCTGGGGTGAATAACGTCGTCGTCTCTCGGATTGCGGTGGACCTAGACAATCTCTGAGGTTTCCACGCCTTTTTAGAGATCGTTTTCCATTTTTCTTTGGAGATCCTTCCTGGTCGCTTTGTCTCTTGGGGCTTCGTCCTCGTCGTTTGTCTGACCCGCTCTTTTCTTTGTGAATGGAAGAGCTCTCTTTCTTGGATATGAGGGCCTCTTCACCGTTAATGTATTTCTCTGCTTTTGTGAGCACCTCTGACATGCTTGTTTGGGGATTTTTGGAGATGGAAAACATAAATCTTTCGTGAATCTAAGTAGGCCATGAACTGATGTCATGAATTTCGTCCCGGTATATCTACCTTTATGGGCTCGGCGTTAGTCATTTGAACATAAGACCTCGGGCTTTCTTGCGAGGCCACTGCGATGGTCGACGGGATGATAGCGGCACTGCGTATGTCACGGCTGATGAGTGAGAGGCGGTGCGATGGATGGTTGCTGAATGATGGATTGACGGTGATTGGAAGTCTGATAAGCCATGCCGGTAGGGCCTTTTAGGGTGATAAGCCGAAAGCTCACGCATCATGCCAGGATCATGATACCCGTGCGGTTCCATTTGGTTTTTGTAGTGTTGAGGATGATCGGTAGGGATCTGTGGTGCCATCGACGGCTTCCACACAATGGCGTCGAACTTGGTGGAAGGGAAGTGGAGTACCTGGTATTAATGGGGGACTCGATTTGTTGTGCGAAGTATCCATGATGTCGGGAGCGCGTCCTCTTGCTACCTCCCTTCACGTGGTAGGGCTCTTGGCAGAGGTTCTTGAACCTGCGATCCCATGATTGTTCCACTTTGCTCCTTCTTAGGGATGGCTGATTCTCCGTTCCCGATGTGCTCTCCAAGGGTTGCTTCATTGCCCTCACCTCCGAGGGCTAGGTGTGGTCCGTGCCTTCGGGCTCGACAGGATTCTGCTTCAGTTTCAGCCCCTTGGGGAGTGCCGATATCGTGTTGTCCTTCATGGGGGGGAATGTCATGACCTTCCTGAGTTTGTCGCGCCTCCCTGGGTCGTCGGATCTTATGCAGTGAGTTGTTAATTCTTACGTCGGGGCGTTGATTGGTGGTGGAGTGCTTCCACCTGTGCGGCTTCAACTGCGTTGTTTAACCGCCTTCAGGGAGGTCGGTGCTCTGCGTTGCCCGGTGGGTCTTGCATCCTCGGAGGATTGGTGTTGCTCCTGCTTGTGTTCCGTGTTGATACCATCGGCGAGGAAATGGAGTTATGTTATAAAGGCTATCGGGTTCCCCACCAGTGGCTTGTGATGATGCCTTTTCGAGGTGGGAGCCGAAATTTGCGGAGCGTGTGAAGCCGATTGGAGCCGGATCCAATTTGGCGAGTAGATTTGAAGCGATAGGATCTTTGGATTGCGGTTGAATTAGGATCCTTCTTTGGGCTGATTTGCGACGGTTGTGGTGTCGGCTCCTGCGAAAACAAGAATGAAGGTCGGCGAGAGTGCGCCGTGGCCAGGCTCCGTCTTTGAAATCGGTTCTTTGGGGAAAAGGGGGCACATGGGCGCATGAAGTATTGGGCGTATGTTGCAGCGTGCCTTTCAGTTGGTGTGTATTTATAGTAGGTGTTCAACCAGTTGGATGGTGATTAGGATTTGTTCCCATTGGATGGGGTATTTCTTGTTATTATCGATATCTGATTTGGTATTGGATATAGAAAGAGCAGTTTACTTGGGATAGTCTTCCTTCCTTATTGGGGGATCCGATTTGGTGCTGATCTAATATTGTCTTTCTTTCCTTATTGGTGAGATTTGGCCGGACTTACGGAATAATATATATTTTTAGGGACTATTCTATTTTCTGTACTTTTGGGAGACTTTCCATTATTGGTCTTTGGAGCGTCGAGGTAGCACAAAGGCTTGGATGTTGATCACGAGAAGGCTTGGAATGCCTCGTCAGCGAAAGCCTCCTTTGGAATTCGACTAAGTGGGCCTTCGTATTTCCTTCAGGTGGCCTCTTTCTTGGAGAGCTTGGTGTGTGGGCTTGCCAGACCTTATTTTCAAACCACCCATAAATTTGGAAAATTGATGTTTCATTTGTTATTTACTTTATTAATTTTATTTTTCTATTAACTACAAATCTTATAACGTAGGTACGAGATACAATATCTGTAAATATTAAGTACAAGCATGTTCTATGGTGGGTACAACCCAAATGAACATAAGGTACAAATGGTTCAAACTGATTTAAACTTATACCCACTATACTTGATGATGCTTTTTCAACCGGAACTGGGCTTGAGTGTCTTTGGTTCTTTGGGCTGATCTGCGACTCGTACGTTGGACTTCTCTGTGAAAACAAAAGCAAGGATCGCGGGGGCTATGGATTGCCTCTACGATACTAAGTTAGTTTTCCGAGAGGGAAGAGAAGATCAACTTCTTAGGGAATGAATTTTCTGTGCGTACCTTTCACCGATGGGGTGGCCTGGTATTTATAGTGGGTGAATTTCCTAATTGGATGGTGATACAGACTCTTTCTTATTGGATGAGAGATTTTCTTTCCTTATCGCTGTTAGATTAATAAGGGATAATTAGAAAACAGTTATTGGGACTTATTCTACTTCCCTTATTGGTAGAGATTTGATTCGATTTATAGAATATGGGCTCTTTAGGCTTTTAAATTGTTATCGGCCCATGGGAGGATAGGCTGGGCTCCGTTTTGGGCTGCGTCGATGAAATTTGTCTTCTTGAGCACTGCTTATTAGTCTTCTTTTAATCCTGGCTGTAGACTTGGGGGTGGAGCTGCGTGCCTGTGCCCAAATCCCGATCGATTACCCCAGGCGCTTGGTTACGGCGTGGGCGAGGAATTTGTATCGTTTCTTGGATCGGGTCAAACGCGTGGTTGCTCATGGCTAGTTTGATTAGGCCTTTGTCGTCGTCAAATGTCCTGTGGTAATGATGACTTTTCGACTTTCGTACTTATTTCCTCTAGTTCTTCCAGTTTCTTTTGAGAACATCCTCTGACTGTTAGCATTGTGTTTTGCTGATATTTGAGCTTTTCCTTCTACGCGGCTGAGTTGGACTTCTTTTTCTTGAAACTTGTCTGATCATTGTTTAGAACTTCTTTTGGTGTTTTGTAATACCCTGCTTGGGGTCGTCCCTTTCGTTATGTTCCTAGGACCGGTACGTCTTTCTCCTTCTTTGTCTTTTCGAGAGGTATTACGAGGCGTTAGGGCTAGCTTGGTTAGGTTTTTGTTCTATCCCTTGCATCCCTGTTTTTTTTTTTTTTTTTGTCCAACTTCATGTATTCCCATGGGTCCGGGTTGTTCCTCTACTTTGCGTATAGGGGGGTGACTCCTAGAGATGCAGTTCAAAATGACAATTAGTGAGTCTAATCGCTTAGCCATGGCTGTTCTTCGAGATGCCACAGGGAACCTCCTTCCCTGTGGGTAAAGCGAGATAAAATCGATGAGATTATATACCTTGTGGGGTCTAAATATCTGAAGTCGGCTGTGCAGAACGCCCTGGCGGTGGGTCCTAGTAGGGTTGAGCCTTTATCTGGGGAAGTCTTCGCAAGACGATATAGGCCCCCGTTTGGTGTTCGGGTTTGGTCTCTTGACGTATTGACCTCCTATGTCGTTCAAGTGCCTAAGATGGTGTGATTTTTCGAGGTGGCCTTTTATAATGGCCTCCGTTTTCCTCTACATCCCTTTATAAAAAGGGTTTTGCAGCATTTCAACGTCTGCCCTTCTCAGCTTTCGCCCAACTTCTGGGATAAGGGCTTGGGTGTTCCCAGTATAGCTCTGCTCCTGGACCTCTTCAGCGTGAAGGAAGCCTCTGAGGGCTTTCTTTATTTATCTAAGTGTTTCAGCGCTTCGTTGATCATCTCGAATCTCTCGTCTTCCCACAAGTATTGGAAGGAACGCTACTTTTTTGTCAGTGGCCGCCGTTGGGAGTATAATCCTTGACTAGGAAAGGCCTTGGGCGTTCGGTTGTCTGGGGCGCTCAGAATCACGTGAGCTTTGCTTTGTTTTAATGTGTGCCCCACGTTCATCTTTCATGATTATAGGGTATCCCTAACTTGCATTGGTTATGCACTCTTCGAATTGTCGTCGATCTTAGCCACTGAACGAGGGACGTGGGCGGAAGTTAGCGAGTGTCTTAGCGTGCTTACTCGAACTCATCGGGTGGGACATTAGGAGTCTTCGGGTTGAAGTGCCCCAGGCCTTCTACTCTAAGGCCTTCACCTCATCTGTTAGAGTTCTCCCACGGGGAAGGCTTCTTTGTTGTCAAGCCCACTAAGGGGCTTGAGCTCGGGTGGAACGTTGTCGGGAGGCCTCGAAGTGTGGCCAGTCTCGAGAACTCCGCCAGGAAGAGCCGTATCGCACAGGGTGAAGCCACAGGAGTTAGGGACGTCTTCTTCATCACCACTGCTGCCCATGTCAAGTGCGGGGGGCAAGCATTACCATCTCCGGCCCGAGGAGTGCAGGGCGCAGGTCCGCAGCCTCGCTGCGCCTGCGCTGCAAGGCCAAGATTCCTGGGGAGGGCTGTTGAGCCTCAGTTAGAGGTTATGCCTATCTCGGTTTGGGTCGCCCCTGCGCGGGCGTTGAGCCTGCACTCACCGATCGGAAGACAGGGGAGGGGGAGCGCCGGTGATGGAGATGAGGATTCTTGCTTTCAATGCCGGAGCTTGCTCGTCTGCCGATCTCATCAAATCCTCGGGGATTACGATTTCAGGGTGGATGCCACACACTGTGAGGGCCTTTGGCTTTATCACTCCAGGGGGTCGCCTCCGTAAGTTCCCGTGTCTTTATCTATCTGCCTTTATCTTGGTTTTGAGTTATGCATTGACTTTATGCTGTGTATTGGCAGGCGGCTACCCATCTGAAGAGTTTGGCGAAAAGGGCTAGTCGACGAGGTCGTGGCGTCGAACTCTGAGCTAAAGTGAAGCTCTCTTACCTGCGACGGGTGAGCTGCTGACTCGGATGCAAAATATGAATCCATTGAAGCTCCGTCGACTTGAGGCATACTTGACAATGTGAGCACCAGGCCGAGGTAAAGAGAAGGAAGGCAGAGAGGCTTAAGAGTTCTTGGGGCGACAGGTCGAGGATGAGCACGATTTGCACAGAATGAAGAACGGGTAGTCGGGAAGAGTTAATTTCTTAGAGATGAGGCCTGCGTAATAAGCCGGTGCTGCTAGACCGAGCCTCTTGCCAGAAGCAGAGGGTGAGGCTGTGAGCAGCTTGTGGAGTGGGTGCCATGCGTTGCGAGGGACCAACGGAGCGGGAAGCTGGTCTCGTTCGGAGGACGAGGAGTGATCGCGAGTTTGAGGGCGAGGCACACTTTTCGGTGGGCTTTGGATGGCTTGCTTTCCCGGAGGAGGTTCTTGCGCCTGCTCGGGCTTGGACCTTAATTTTGATATTCCCAGCCGACGGAGTAGAAAGTCCTTTGCGATTGCTGGAGAGCCGGTAGCCCGTGAGGCAGTTCCGCCTAGCCTACCTTATGCTCCTTAACCTTGTGTCCGACGATTGAGCCTCCTTGTACAATTCTGCTTGTTTTTTATCAACCTTGGGCTTTGAACCCGGGATATATGTAATGCCGTTCTTGGCTTTGATACTTAATGAATACCCAATTTTCTATCTCTTTGCTTTACCCCTAATTGTGTTCCTTGTCTTTGCCTTTCTACTTTGGTGACACAGCTCTGGGTTCTGAGGCCTTAGTTGAGCGGTTGAGGTCTTGGCTGAGCTGCTTGAGCTCAAAGTGGGCCTAATGTGCACAGTGAGCTAATTTCACGTGGCTATATGGCCTTTAAGCGAGTTGAACTCTTGAAAGTGAGGCTGGCGAGGGCTCGGAGTGGGCTAATGTGCTTTGAAATTTGAGGCAGGCTCCTAGGCTCTGGGCCTTAGTTGAGTAATTGAGCTGCGCAAGGCGGAGCTCTTGGGCTCTGGCGCGGGGCTACACGAGCTGTTGGCTCTACTGGTGACTCAGCTGGGCTCTTGGCTAATACGAGTTAGGCCGTTCACGTGGTATATGACCTTTACGAGCAATTGAGCTCTTGAGCGGGGCTGCGAGGCTCAGTGGGCTAATGTGGCTGAGGCCCAGCTGCGTGGCTATATGGCCTTACGGCGGTTAAGCTCTTCGAAAGCTGGCGAGGCTCAGGTGGGCTAATGTGCTTGAGGCGAGACCAGCTGCGTGGCTATATGGCCCAGCACCCCACAGAAAGTAGTTGGGCTTTGGCCAGGCTCTTTTGGGCTCTTGGGCCTTGAGGCCTTCTGACACTTAAGCTGCGCAGCGAATCTTGGGCTCCCCGAGCTACTTGGCTCCGTGGCTACATGGCCGGTTTGACTTCCTTCTCTTGGAAAGGCGCGGGTAGCTTTAATGCGGCTTTATGGAGAATTGGAACAAATTGCGCGACTTCCCGAGCGCCCCGGCTTCCTTACAAATAGCGACTCCTCTGTGATGGTGCTCATGCTTCGAACCTTCTTCCCTTTTTAGGCGTAATTGGAATTCGTGCATGATGAAGTGTCAAGGTTTGGTCGTCATTGAAGGAGGTTTGCCTGAAGATCGTGAGCTGACGTTTGGTTCCGATGGTCTTCTGCTTGTAGTAGTTGTGTTTTTCCCTAGTTTCTCCCTTGTGGGAGTTATGTTGTTCCCTAGCTACATCCGATGACGGAGTTGTGCTAAGGAATGTATCTGGAGGGGGCGGTGTACTCAAAAAAAAAAATAGTATCGCTCTCTCCGTTTTTTCCTCTTTTTTCTTCTCTTCTTTCCCTTTCTCCTCTTCCTTCTCCTTTTCCTTCTCTTTTTCCTTTTTCTTTTCCTTTTCCTTTTCTTTCTCATTCGGACTTTCTCTTCTTCTCTTTCCCTTTCCCTTTCTTGAGATTTTTTTTTTCTTCTTTCCTCCCTTTTTGAGGGAGCTGCTTGTACTGTTCTCTCTCGAGATGTAAGGGATGGCACTACTGATTGTAACTTCTCTGAATCAATTGTATCTTCTTTGAAATAAAGAACAATCTTTTTTTTTTTTTTGTGAAGCATGAATTTTAAATGATACGAGGTGTGTAATTTTCTCGGGCGTTTTCACGGCCGAGCACTGCTTTTCTTTACCGATAGCCACCTTGCTTTTTTATTCATAAGGATATTAAGCAAGTAATCAATGAACACCTGGTATTATCTGAATGCAAATTAGAGGTACTTTATTAAAGATTACAATTTGAGGTCTATTGATAGAATCATTTGAGGTGCTTAGCGTTCCAAGAGTGAGGTAGAAATTTTCCTCCTTCCATTCGGAGTTCGTAGTTTCCTTCTTCCATTTGTAAGATCTTTCCTCGCTAGCATAAGCTTTTTTAAAACTAGGTCGCGAACATAACTCCGGGTTTATCCTTTCGGTCATGATACCTTCTTTGTCTTCCTTTGGTAGTCTTACATGCGTTTCGGGACTGCTCACGCTTTTCATCCGGGAGAGGGGTAGGTTTGAGCGAGCCTCTTCGTTATGTTCTACACTTGCCAATTCAATCCTTAGGGATTTTGTCAGATCACCAATGAGAGACTCTGCCTCGGTGGCAAAGGTTAGAGTGAATGGGGTCTCCTGAGTTGCTGACTTGCGTGTAGTTCTGTATGCCCATAACACCTCGGGAAGGTATTCTACCCATTTGCTTTTTAGATCTTCCAACTTGGTCTTTAATCTTTGCTTTAAGGATTCGATGGTTATACCTTTGTCCATTGGATTGGCGGATGAGTTGGGGACGGTAGTAGTTTGATTCGAAGCTCGGCACGAAATCCACTGAACTTGGATTGTCCAATTGTTTCCGTTTAATCGGCGCCAGGCTCTCGGGATACGAACACATAACATGGAATGCAAACGGGATTGCGTACCTTTTATTTTGTAATCAGCAGCCAAAAAAAAAAAAAGAGGAGCTGCATACGCCCATTTGGTGAAATAATCCTTTGCTCTGACGATAAGTGCATTGACCCCTTCCGTTGGGCGAGGGGTCGAATAATGTCCCCTGGCCTGATTCTTCAAAAGGCTAGGGGCACATGGTGACATCGATGGCTCCGGATGGGAGATGAGAGATTTTAGCTTGCTCCTGACAAACTTTGCACTTTACGTAACTCATTGATCTGCGAGCATTGTGGGCGATGATACCCCCTGCCTTAAGACTTTTCAGCCAATGCCAGGCTCAGGTCTTGATTTCCATACGCCTTCATGTGCTTCCCTCGACCGCATGGTTGGCGTCTTCCGCTTACTTGATGCACTTGAGGATGGGTGTGAAAAACCTTGCTTATAAAAGGGTTCCTAGATGAATAGTGAACACAGTAGACCTCGACCCCAGCTTAGATGCCTCATTCGGGTCGTTTGGCAGAAGTCCTTCTATTAAGTAGTCCCAAATGAGGTCCATCCGGCTCGGACATGACAGGGAGAGATCTCTTCATTGTTGAGATCACGGAGGTTAAAAAGGTGCTTAACAGTGTCAGTCTATTGGAGTCTTCTTAGGAGAGCATTTGCCGGTTTTTAGGGCATACGCTTCCTTGAATTCTGCTCTCGGTATATTGTTTGATGGAACTACGTACGAACTTCTTAAGTAATTCCCATACCTTCTTGAGGTATAGGATAATTTTAGCCTCGAAGCCGTAGGAGTCTTGTTGTTTACTACCGGGTTTGGGGGTCGTTTACGCCTCTAGTTGATCAACTTCCATGGAATGGGCGGGGTTAAGCCCGAGCTATGGCGACCTCATGCTCGGCCTCGTTATTGAGGCTTGGAACCCCAAATCTTAGCGCATACTCAATATACATTCCATTTGGAGGTGAAATTAAGCCCAGACGCCCACTGCATGAGCGTGGCGGCCCCATTCGCAGACTGACCTCCAAATAGGGAGGTCGGACGTTAGTTGAGTAAGCTGATGAGCTCTTACGAGGTGAGATTCCATGACGAAGTGCGAGATGTAATCACTTTTATTGCTGTTTTGGTTTGTATCGATGTTGAACTCGCTGTTTCTGTGGCCCACTTCATCGATCTTCGAGTCTTTGGTTTGTGTAGCACTTGCTTCATTGGAGATTACGGTGAGATTCGATGGGCGCTGATCTTGGAAAAGTAAGGGGCGGAGTTTTGCAGGCTGCGATTTGATGGGGATTAATTTCTCCATCTTTGGTACCTTTCCTCTACGCCCCTCTCGGGCTCGTACGCAGTAGTAGACTAGGCTGTCTTTGCACTCTGTCTTTGTCTGACTAGGACGAAGCTGGTTGAGAAAAATGCGAAGCGGCTGGAGTCTGGTAGGAGCTCTCCCACTCCCGGAGGGGACTTACTAGAATGGGAGGCTCGGATAAGTTGTGTGAATGCTTCTTCGCAGTGTGCATCCCATTGGAAAGATTTTTTTAGAACCTGGAAGAAGGGCGACCTTATCCTACGGCCTTGGATACAAAATGAGAAACCAGCGTAGCTATTCTTCTGTTAGGCGTTAGTTTGCACATGTGTTTGATGGCGGTGGCATGTCGAGCACAACTTTTATCTTGTCTGGGTTTGCCACTATTCCTCGGTTGTTGACTATAAAACCCAAGAATTTTCCGGCTGAGACTCCGAAACCGCATTTGGCTAGATTTAACTTCATATTGTACTTTTTCAGGATCTGGAATGCCTCGGCCGGATAGGTATGGGTTCGGTAGTAGTTGATTCCCAGTAACATGTCGATACATACATGTACCTCCATGGATGTCCCCTATTTGTTTAAAACATCCTGTTCCTGCTAACCTCTAGTAGATAGTGCTGCGTTTTTTAATTAAGGGGCATTACCGGAATGTGATAGGTCACTTGCCGGTGATGAATGAGATCTTCTCTTGAGAATTAGGTAGGGATCCATCTTTGATCGGGTTGGCGGGAGAAAGCATCCATGAAGCTGAGGAGTTCATGGCCGGCTATGGCGTCTACTATGAGGTTGATCCGAGGTGGAGGGAAGCTATATTTTGGGCATGCTCGGTTGATGTCAGTGAAATCGATGTAGAGTCACCATTTGCCATTTTATTTTTTGACGAGTACGACGTTGGCCAACCATTCAGGGTATTCCACTTCCCTTTGATTTCACACACTGGAGGGCTTGGCCGACCTCCTCGTGTCGGTTTTGTCTTCTGGAAGTGAAACTGTCTTTTTGCTTAACGGTTTGAGGATGGGTGTGGCTTAGTCATGAGTGATTATTCTTGGTCGATCCCTCTCGTAATCCTCCTCTTTCCACTTGGCGAAAATATCCTTGATACATTTTAAGAAGCGGATAAGGAGGCTTCTGAGGTCTTTCGCTAGCTTGGAACCAACGTAGGCGAGGTGTTCAGGGTGATCGCCCAGCTGTATAGGCTCCAGCTCTTCCGAGGGCTCAGGTCGAGTGTTCACCTTGTCTCGCATGTCGAGTTCGTCCATGTATATGCTGTCGACCTCTTTTTGCTTCATTGATGTCGAGTAACATTCTCTGGCCACGCGCTGGTCTCCTCGAACCATTCCTACTCCATTTGTAGTGGGGAACTTGATCACCATGTGATAGGTGGAAGGGATGGCCTTTATGGCGTTGAGAGTGCACGCTGATAACGTGTTATAAGTTGAGGAGGCATCTCACCTTGAAATATTGCATTGTTGTTGCGGCATGGGGTCTCCCGAAAGTGAGCACTAACTGTATTGACCTTAAAGGTAGCACTTTTTCTCCAGAGAATCCTCGCAGGTGGGTGTTGGGCGGCTCTAGGTCTCTGCCCGATGCTATCTTATCAAAGGCCGATGTCGGCCGAGCTCCCGGTAATCGACGGGACCCGGTGGATTGTTTGTTAGCCCGCAGCTACCACTTATCACCAAAGGGTCGTCGGTAAGAGTGTTGACATCCTTCAGATTAAGTCAGAAAGGTTATGGCGGTGTCGATCGAGGAGTTTAGACAGCGCACCCCTCGAGACCTCTCGACTGATACTACGCGAATGAGCCTTCTGGTGAGCTGGACTCCACACTCTTACAAATCCTCTGATATCCATGCGTTTCCCCTGAGTGCATTGGTGTTGAGTGGGTTGGGCTGCTTAGGAGTGGTGGTGGGTTGTGCACGATCCACGACCTTCGGAGGCTATGTAGCGGCGAAGATACCCCCGTCGAATCAAGTATTCTATTTCCTTCACGAGGAAGTATATGCAATCGTCGGATTGATGCGTGGTCCACTATGGGACTCACCGAGTGTAAAGTGTTATCTCTTTTGGTTGGGTCAGGCCTCATGCAGGATGGCCATCTCAGAAATTTTTCATGTTGTACCTCACACAAGACTTGTGATATTGTGGCTGTCAAGGGGGTGAACTTAGGGGTGAATCACTGGCTGCCAGTAGCTCGAGTTTGAGGTAGTCTGAGACGGTCTCCTGGCGGCCTCCCTCTCCTCCTTGGGGATCGTTCTCTATCCCTTCTTGGGGATCTCTCGGTCTCCTTGTCTCCTAGGGCTCCGCTCCGTTTCTTGTCATCCTGCTTTTCTCCTTGTGGGTTGAAGAGCTCCCTCTCTTGGATATGAGGGCTTCTTCGCCATTAATGTACTTCTGCTTTGGCGAGCACCTCAGCCATGCTTGCCTAAGGATTCTTTGAGATGGAAAACATTAAGTCCTTTGACTGTACTCCTAGCCCGACGATGAATGCGGTGATGGCAAACTTCTCGTCTGGAACATCTACCTTTAATGACTCGGCGTTGAACCTCTGGACATAAGACCTCAGGCTTTCTTGTGGGCTCTGCTTTATGGACAACAAGTGATAACTCGGCTTCCTGTATGTCCTGGCTCCAACGAAGTGGGAGACGAATGCGATAGAGAGCTCTCTAAATGAAGAGATTGACGATGGTGGGAGCTGTTAACCAGCGAAGCGTCTTGGGCCTTTTTAAGCGTGATAAGCGAAGGCTGCGCATCGTGCGAAGTCGCTGGTATCCATCTCTGACTCCATACAGTTCTTATAAATATTAAGATGGTCGATGGGATCGCCGTTCCATCAAGCGCTTATTGCGGCATCACGAACTTTGTTGGAAGGGAAATGTAGCACCTCGGTATGACGGGGACTGGTTCTTGCACTAAGTGTCCATAGAGTCAGGAGCTCGACCCTTTACAACTTCCTTCATGTGACTGAGCTCTTGTTGGAGGCCCTTGAACCTCTGCTCCGGTGGCTCCCAGATTTCCTTCTTTGATGAGGAGTTAGCTCATTGTTTACGATGTTCCCAGTATTTAGCCGTTGCGCTCCTCTGGGGTAAGTAAGGCTCGTGCCCTAGGATCGGCGAGATTGCGCTATATTTACGCCTCTGGGAGGCGAGGTGTGGTTGTTCTTCACGAGGGTGGTATTGTGGCATAGCAGGCTGTCACACTTCTTGTGGGTGTTGCATCACATGCAGTGAGTTGCTCCTAATTCCCTTATGGCGTTGGTTGGTGAGGCCAGATTTTGCCTCCATCTCGTTTGTGTTATCGTGTATAGTTTCCAGTGCGCCTGCAGGAGGTCGGCTATCTACGTTGCCTTGCTGGTCTTGCGTTGGCAGGGGGATTGGGCGTGGCCACGCGTGTTTGAGTTGATACCATCGATTCTGCGAGGAGATCGGCGCTTTGTTGTAAAGGCCTTCGTTCCCACGAGGCAATGCCAGGCGATGATGCTTTTTCAGCCGGGCTGGGCTTGGCGTCTTTGGATTTCTTTGGGCCGATCATGAGCTCCATACGTTGGACTTCTCTGCAAAAGCGAGAAGCAGGATCGCGAGGCTCGCTCATTGCCTCTCCGTGCTAGTCGGTTCTTTTCAGGGAAGAGAAGATCGGCTAGCAGGAATGAATTTTAAGTAACGTACCTTTCACTTGGAGTAAAAATTGGCACAGTATTTATAGTAGGTGACTTTCCTAATTGGATGAGTGATATGGACTCTCTTATTGGATGTGGGATTTTATTTCCTTATCGCTGTCAGATTAATAAGGGATAATTAGAAAGCAGTTATTAGGAATTATTCTACTTCCCTTATTGGTGGAGATTCGATTCGATTTATAGAAAATGGGCTCTTTGGGATTTTCGTCTTATCGGCCCTTGGGAGGGATGAAGTGGGCTCCCGTTTTAGGCATGCGTCGAGTGGGCCGTCTTGACAAACATTGAGTCTTCTTTAATCCTGCTTTCTCAAGCTTGGGGAGGTGGGCACAATCACGCTATTTTTTAAACCCAATCAATACTCATAAATACAATTTATGTAAACATTGAATATAAGAATCTTGAATGTTTGGTACAACCCATATACACCTAAGGTATACGAGCTCTGTAAAGTATTGAAATTTGTTTTCCCTTTTGTTTTGTGTACAAATGTTTGAATATCCGTGTTTATTTTTTAATAGTAACAAAAATTTTGATCAGGTATTGGGGAATTGAGGTGTTGGACAATTTCCATGACACATAGGAAGAATATGGTCACATGTTGATGATATGGTCGCATGAATCATGAATCATATGACTGCATGTTGTGAAAGCAAAACTCGTATTCTACCATATGGGCACATTATGACTAGAATATTCAAAGCATTTGGTATTGACTTGACCTTTGAGGATGAAGTTGAGGAGCCATCACCTTATGACACATATAATGGGATGTCCATGGGACGGATGAAGTTTGAGAAAGTTGTTGATGGTTCATGGGTTCATCCCATGGAGTTTGGAGCCGAAGATGTCATCAGCATGTTGATGATGATAGTGATCCAGAATGTGATATGAATGATATTGAATTAAACATACTCCCACTTTTAGAAAATAATGCATAGACAGATGTACCAACTTCTAGGCATGAGACAAGTTTGGCTTCCCAAATTAAGCAGTTACACTTGAGGATTGATATGTTTGAGAATAGGGTATCCTCAGATATTGCACAATTTATCCAATCAGACCAATGAAATGTCAACTCAGCATTCGGAACTAAATGCCTTGGTTTGCTTTGTTTGTCTTCCACCATCGCCACAGGCTTGAGTCCCTCAAGAAGAGTTTTCAAGCATGATGTTGGACTTGTTAATGTTATTCTGTTTATGCCAATTTTGTGTAATATAGTTGGAAAGGGGTATTTTTTATTACGATTGCCCATTTGGACTGATTAATATACTAACTTGCATTATGTCTCTTGTGTATTTCTATATTTTGTGTAACAATTTGAGGTTTATACCAGAAGAATGCAAATTGTGTTTGGATTAGTATTATGTTTCATTAACATATAGGGTCGACCGGTTGAGTAGTAGAGGTCGATCGGTCTACCTGTAATATCTTGCAGATATAGAACAGACAAGGGAGTCTACTAGTTGGGTAGTTTATACTCAATCGGTTGACTTGTAAGAACACACTCTTCAACAAATAACATGGTAGGTTGACCGGTTGCAACCAAAAATTTGTACTATTTTGTATTTTTTTTTAGTTAGAACAAACCTAATTTTACATGTCCAATTATACATGAATGCACTTTGTCTGAATAGACATTATATGATAATAAATTAATATATATATTGAGCGTAAAATTATCAAACCTGACAATCTATGAAAAGTAAGAAAATTATCCCATAATACACATAATCATTGAAATTACTAATCAATTAGTAACAATACATAATATTATCCCAAAGTACACATATGACTTCATGAACATATTTGCTGCACGAGGGAACTTGTCCCTTTGTTTGGTGCAGCGGAATCGATGCAAGTTTTGAATTAAGGGACTCAATTTGTATAGGGAATATTATCCCTATTGACAAAAATAGAACAAACAACAATCAGTACTGATAGAGTATATCACGATTACCCATATTAAACCTTATGACAAAAATTGTAGATAGAGTATGATGGGGCATACAGGAGCAATTGATTCTACAAGTGTCACACCATTCAACATCTCCATGTACTTTATCGCGAAGACATCATAGTTAATACTAACCGTTTGGCTGACAACCTTAGGAAACATATGGATGAATAGTGACTAGAAGTTCAAATTGGTTTGTACCATTTGTACCTTATGTTCATTTGGGTTGTGCACACCATAGAAGATGCTTATACTCAATGTATACATATATTATACCTCGTACCTAAGTTCTAAGATTTGTAGTTAATAGAAAAAGAAAATTAACGGAGCATATAACAAAATGAAACATCAATTTCCAGCAAAATGCTTTTCTAGCAAAAAAAATTCGATTTAAGGGTTTGCAGAAAAACCCAGAAACACAACATTAGTACAACTTTTTGCATAATCACTATACACCCATAATAAATGATTCAATATTTAAATTGAGACAATGAAATGGAAGAAAATCAAACTGTAATTCGTTTCTAATCATCAAATGGGTCAAGGGAAAACTATTTCTTAGAGTAAGAGGGAGAAAGAGAAAGAGATAGAGCGAGAGAGAGACATGTTTTAGGGAATAAAACTAACCATGAAGATGATTCAATTTTCCAGCAAAATGAAAAATCAATTTTCCAGCAAAAAAAAATTGATTTCTAGAAAGGGGGTTTGCAAGAAATGAGAAGCACAAACATTGAGTACAATTTTTTTTTTTTTTTGCATAATCACCATAAACCCACAACAAATGCAAATGGTTCAATATTTAAGTTGAGACAATGAAATTGAAGCAAATCAAACTATAATCCGCTTCTAATCATCAAATGGATTGAGGGAAAACTCTTTCTTAGAGCAAGAGGGAGAAAGAGAGAGAGAGATGTTTTAGGGAATAAAACTATCCGTGAAGATGTTTTAGATGATCGGAACTCCTCCTTGCTGACTGGAATCTTCCTTTTGCCGAATGGAGCTCTTGGTGCAAATGGTTGCTTTGGAGAAGAAAGCGAGATCTCTTAGGGCCTTTGATTTTCAATTGGAGCTTTTTTGATTTGGGAATTAAAAGGGTGTTTTGGGAATGTTTTATGGTTGTTGCATGTGCTTTGCACATGAGGACTTCTTTATCAAATAAAATATTCTTCTTTATCAAATAGTCTTTAAAGTGGAGGGTTGTGGCTCAAATAAAATATTTTGGGCCTTAGTCTCAAATTAAGAACCAATAGCATAGTTTTCCCTAGATATTTAAGGAGGGATGTTATAGCATGCGATCCAGGAGGTGTACGGTATGTAGCGTAGGGTGTCTTGAGCATAGAGTGTCATCTTTGTGGTATTTTTGGAGGTGAAATCATGAACTATGGAACCCGGAATTGAGGTACTAGTGCCACAGGTGAAATGGTAGAATTTCAAAAGGATACAAAGACATAATTTAAGAAGATAGTATCTTAAGTAAAGTAAATAAAGTTGATTCTGATATAAAGTGTTTGAGGAGCTAAATTGTAATTCTTGAATAGATATGGAAGTCGAATCAAGTAGAGATGGGCCGTAATAGAAATAAAATAAGTTGATCTTAAAATATTAAAGAGATGAGGATTTAGATTTGCAATTAGGAAAGTTAATATTATAAAAGGAGACAAAAGCCAAACTCATATTTTGGTCTCAAAATTTCTAAGGCAACCAGTAGGAGAGGAGGAGAAGGGAGAAAAGAAAAGAAAGGAAGGAGGGAGGGGAAGAGAGGGAGAAGAGGAAGGAGAGGAGAAAAGGTATGTTTTTATTTTTAAATCGAAGTGTATTTTGGATTTCCTAAGGTTTGGTATGGAGATTGGTACTCCTTTGGTCTATGGTTTGTGGAGGAAATCGCATTAACCCTAGAATTCTTGAAGATTTATGAGGTAAACCAATTGGTGTAAAATAAATGTGGAATCATCATAATTATATGGTTTTATATAGAGTGGTGGACCTTGGGTTAAATTCATATGAGTTCTTGGATTTTCACCTAGGGTTTTAATGGTATAGATTTCCAAATCACCAATTCAAGTGTTGTGGAGTTGTTTTGAGTTAGATTTCATGTGGTTTTGGTGTTATGGAATAGTTGTAAAAGAGAATGTTGGGTTTTAAAGGGAATTGCTGTCAAAATTTCTGTAAAACCCCTGTTCTTGTTTTGGATATAGATTAAGTTATAATCATCCAAAATAATTGATTCCAATTGGTTAAGAACCATGAGAGATAGGGCTACAAGTGTATAGAAGGGACCAAGAGCAAATTGTAGCTCTAAGGCTCCCAAATACGGACTGAAAGGTGAACTCGTGTAGCTCACTGATTATGCTCTGTTTTGGGTATGGTTGTAGTGTTTTGGTCATAAGTGGAGTTTCACTCATCCAAATTGAGTGATTCAAAATTATGGGTAAACTAGACTTCTATGTTAATAAGTTAGCTGAAGGAAGTGCAAGCAAATTTTAACCCCAGAGTGCCCAAAAATATTTCTAAATAGACGTGTGATGTTCATATAATTGATCTAATCTGATATAAATCACAATAAACTTTGATTTTGATGATTAAGTGCATTAAGTGGGAGACCTGTTTATTAAATAAGATAAAGGAAAAATTACTGACACTATGGGTTCAGTTAAGTCAAGGATAACAGTAGGTGATTCAGTGAGTTAACCAAATTGGCATCAAAAAACATGTTGTAATTTGTGTTATGTGATTGAGGGTCTTAGAGAAGGAATTTTAAATTGAACATTTAAAGAGATGTCATTGGATATATAAAGGACTGATCTGGAGAGTTTCATAAATTTTGAATACCGTTTGAATAATTTTTTTTTTTGGGGTAATAAAGTTCACTGTAGAGTGTTGTTATGAAATGAGTGTTTTTTTTTTTTTTTTAAATTATTTTTTAGTGCTCAAGGGTAAATTGTTAATTTGGCTTTATATGAATGTGATGTGGTTGGGTGAAAATGAGTGTGTATGGTGGATTAAATGGAAGTCCATGGATTAATGTGTAGTTGTGGTTTTCTTGAAAAGGTAGAAAAGGACTGCTCGGATGAGGAAAGCGGGGGTCGACGGAGACAGCGGGATTAGGCGGTGGGCGTGAGTGTAAATGATATTTTGATAATTGAGTTTTTAAAAGTAGATAGTTTAAAGTTAAGGCGAAAAGTTTAATGGAAATGTTATATAAATGTTAAGGCATATGGAATGTTTTATCTTGCATCAATATATACATATATATATATATATATATATATATATATATATATATATATATATACTCTTTATATATATATATATATTTATATTAAATTCTGTATGCATGTGTTAAGGCATTATGGGATTTAAAAAATGTGTAAAGAATGCGCCAAATGTATAAATAATAAAAGTAAAGTGTTTAAATGGATTTAGAAATGTATTTGAAGAAAGGTTTGCGATGGTTACCTAACCACATGTATTTTATTATGGCGTATCGAAATTGCCTTAAGCGTGTAAGGGATTTAGAGGGTAAAGTTATAGGTTACTAGGCGAGGAGAAATAGGTGTTTAGAGTAATATCCTTGCATTGATAAGGTGCTATGGCGGAACCTATGCAAGCGTGAGTTTCTCACCAGCGTAGTGGTTATGGCGGAATGGGGCTAGCTCCCTCCATAATTCAGTGCAGGAAGCGTTGGTGTGTTTATCCCCCAGGTTCCATCGGAAAGAAAGAAATAAAGAAAGAAAGAAAGTTTTAAGGCATAAATTGATTTTAATTGTATACAAAGTATTAATACTTTGCTATATCTTGAAAATGTTATACAAAAAAATTTACCTTCACTTCCACATTATTTTCTAAGATATGTTAGGATTGTAGAGGTTCGCTCCGTGGATTAATTGATTGGTTGAGGAAAGGATTACATGTCGGATTTGGAGTCTTGGAGGTCCTCGGGTTCATAGGTTAATCGAAATTAGGATCCTTGACGATGGTATCAGACCAAGATTTTGAAAATGTTATAAAGATTTGAAAATTTTATTTTCATATGATTGTTTTTAATGTTTTATTTTAAAATTGCATAAATTATTTATGTGATTTAAAATTATATATGTATCAAGATGACATATTAATTTTTGAATTCACAAAAAATGCGTCGTCGAGGTCGACCCGCCACCAGGAGAGCTCCTGAGGCATTAGTACCACCACCCGAGGAACATGTTGATGAGTCTGCGTATGTTCCTCCACCCACAGTACATAGTGACCCTGTGCCTTCAGAGCCACTACAGATAGAGCCGCCACCACCTCCTGAGGTCGTGGGAGGACAGATACCTTTAGAGCGATGGTCACCTTTAGCTAATGCAGATTACGACAGCCCCGAGAGCCTATGAGCTTCTATAGAGAGGAGAGGGCGAAAGCTAAAGGTAAACTATGATGGATTGGGAGACCCAGTAGTTTCACAGCATGGTTAGAGGGAAATGAGCGGTCACCAAGTGATGAAGTGTACGCATGAGCAGATGGTCACTTTTCCTTCCATGAGACAGAGCGTTAGAGCGGTGGAGGGCAGTTCGCAGGAGACGCCTGCAGGGAGGTCCCGCACGCCTCAAGGAAGAGTTTAAAGATAAGTTTGTTCCAACGCTACGTAGATGCTAAGGCCGAGGAGTTCCTTAGCCGGAGCAGGGATACCTCCTCGTGACACATGAGCGGCGGCTTCGAGCCTGTCGCATATGTTCCATTTATCGTGACATGAAGTTTCAAAGACCAAGAGGCTCATTGCAGTCTTAAATTCGCAATTGGGACCACAAGAAGGCCGACAACACACACGCACCCGCCTGTGCAAGAGAGGCCGCAGCTAGTGGTCAGAGAGGAGCATGGGGTTGAAACTCAGGCTACGCCTACCAAGGACGTAAACGATGGGTTGACGGGTTTAGGAGGTTCCAAGAAGCGCCCACAGGGGAGGAAGACACAGTTGACTGGGTGGCGCAGCTCCAACGGGGGCACAAATTAGCCGGTTCAAGAGGCTACGTACGTGTAGCTCCAAGGGTCCAAGCCGAGTGTGCTCATGTGGGAAGAACCATTATGGTGAGTGCAGACAAGTATAGACATTGCTTTAAGTGTGGATAACCGGACACTTCAGCCATGAGCGCCTACGTATTAGTTTCTATGGCAGCAACGAGTGGGACAAACAGACAGAGGCAAGCTCAAAGGTCGGCAGAGGTCGTGGTTAGAGGCCTCCAGAGGGCTCCGTGCAAGAGGCCCCACTACATTTACTAGACCCGAGGACCACAGGGTAGAGGCCTACTATCCAGAGGGATGTGATTGGACGACCCCGCGCACAATAAAGCTGTGGTGTTTCGTAAATACCCAACAGAGGCGTATGTAAAGACCGAGGTCATGATAGGTACTATCAAAGTTTTTGATAGGGATGCTTAAGTCTTGATAGATCCGGGTGCTACTCACTCGTTTATTTCTGCAAAATTTATTGCACAAGTGAACATAGAGATACAACCCATAGATTGTAGTATGGTAGTCTCCTCTCGCCAGAGATTCACTTATACAGATGTGAGTATACACGGGTTGTGAGCGATTATCAGGGCCATGAGTTTAGGGGCCAATTTGGTATTGTCGACATCCGTGATTCGATGTGATCTTAGGAATGGACTGTTGTCTCACATCATGCCACCATGGACGTTTCAGAAAGAAGTTAAGTTTTGTAGACCAGGGGAACCAGAGATTTTCTCAGGTAAGGAAGATATTGTCCTAGTATGACGCTCGTGTGGATTTGATGGCTAGAAAGATGCTTCAAAGTCATATCCGTATCTAGCCTATGCGTTGGAGGTGAGATACGTGAGACCTGGAAGCACATTCCCAGAGTTAGAGAATTTCCTATTGTGTTTCCAGATGATCTCCGTGGATCACAATTTGCATGCAGAGAGATTGATTTTCGATCGAAGTTATCCCCCGAAAAGCAACCAATTTCCAGAGCGCCAGCTGTGATGGCCCCGCAGATTGAAATAACTTAAGGTGCAGATGGAAGAAATGGTCAACAAGGGGTTCGTCAGACCTAGCACGTCTCCTTGGGGAGCACTAGTTTTATTTGTAAAGAAAAAGGATGGAAGCATGCGATTATGTATTGATTATAGAGAGTTGAATAAGGTAACAATACGTAATCAGTATCCGCTTCCGAGAATTGATGATCTCTTTGATCGGGCGTGTGGAGCCAAGGTATTTCCAAGATCGATTTCCAGGTCGCCGAATACCGCTGAGAGTTCATGATGAGGATGTTTCCAAGACAAAGATCTCGCAATCACCTGTGACGGCATTTGAGTTTCTAGTCATGCCATTCGACTTACGAATACCCCACCAGCTTTTATGGATCTCATGAATGATTTTCTAGCCTTACTTAGATCTTTGTTATCGTGTTTATCACGATATATCGACCTATTCCGGGCAAAGGGAGGAAGAACATGCAGTAATTAATTTGAGGATAGTTCGCAAACATCATGATCACCTGCTATATGCCAAACTCGCAAGCGCGCTTATTCTGACAAAGGTCGCTCGGGACACATAGCTTCGCAGGTCTTTGGATCTACGTAAGGTCGGTTATATTGAATTGAAACCTCCTACGAGTGTTACAGAGATAAGGAGTTTTCTCGGGTTTGGCAGGGTATTACCAAGTTCGTTGAGGGATTTTCAAGATAGCCGCACCTTTGACTAGATTGACAAGGAAAGAGGAACCGCTTTTATGGTCGAGCTCACGCAGAGTTTCGGCTGAACTCGGTGCGAGATCGACTCGCCTCCGCATTACACTTCCATCGTATGTGATGGCTTTACGTTGTATTAGATGCTCTAGGCAAAGCCTAGGTTGTGTGTTAATGCGTAATGACAAGGTGATTGCATATGCTTCTGTGCAATCAAGCATGAACGTAATTATCCCACACACGACTGAAGCTAGCAGCCGTAGTATTTGGCTCTCATGGGATATGGAGGCATTAATATATGGAGTGCCTGTAGGATTTTTACGGATCATAAGAGCTATGTAAGACTGCTTACGTTGCATAACCGAACATGAGACAGAGGAGATGGATTGAACTGATCAAGGATTATGAATGTACCATTGAATATCATCCTGGAAAGGCGAACGTGGTAGCAGATGCTCTTAGTATGAGACCCATCTTAGTATGAGACCCATGAGTTCCCTATCGCACTTGAGGGCCGTGCATCTTCCTCGACTCATAGAATTGAGGTCCTTGGGTGTGAGACCGAACCCATGCATTCAAGAAAGAGCAAGGCATACACACTCCACCCATACATATATTTCATGTACGTCCCGTATTGATAGACGTGGATTAGAGAGCTTCGCATCTGTGGATCCACAGATAGTGAAGTTGGTAGAAGTAGAGTCCGGGCAACGAGGGAATGTGTCATCGAGAGAGGACGGTACCGGTGGTCCCGGGGACAGATTGTGTGTACTCTGGATGTGGTGCGATGTGGGAGGGAGAGAGATTATGGATAAGCTCCATTCCTCCGCTTATGCATGATCCCGGAAGCACAAAGATGTATCATACCCTAAAGGAACACTACTGGTGGAAGGGTATGAAGAGGGATATTGCAGAGTTTGTCTCCCCGCATGTCTCATGTCAGCAGTGAAACCGCACATCGTGGGCATGCAGACTATTACAAATTTAATTCCATCCCCGTTGGAAATGGGAGAATCACTATGGTTTTGTGGTGACTTCCACGTCGTCGAGTGGCTGCGATATATGGGTGGTCAGAGACAGACCGACGAACTACCCCATTTCCTACCTATATCGTGAATAGTGATTCATTGGATAAGTTTGCCCAATTATACGTTAGAGAGGATTATCGACTCAATTGTATGCCAGCTTCCATTGTTTCGCATAGATCCTGTGTTAATTTTCACCCGCTTTCTGGGCTCAAGCCATGTAATGCCCTCGCATTGTAATTATTTCCAGATTCCGCTTTCATCCACAGATCGATGGCCAACTGGAGAGGACTATACGCACTTTGCAGGATATGCTTAGGGCATGTGTTATGGAGTTTAGAGAGCCGACACCCATCTACCCCCTCGATGGAGTTCGCCAGATACACAACGCTATCGTGCCAGACGGTATGGCCCCTTATGAGGCTCTTTATGGATCTGGAATGTCGAACTCCAAATCATTGGGACGGTAGGTGAAAGGAAATTAGTAGGTCCTAAATTGCCTAAGTGACTCATGGATAAGATCAAAGTTATAAGGGATAGACTGAAAATTGCACAAGACCGACATAAAAGTTATGCGAATAATCGCCGTAGGGACCTAGAGTTCGAGGTAGAGGATATGGTATTTTTGAGAATTTCCCCATGGAAGGGCATACTAAGATTCAGGAAACGTGGGAAAGCTCAGCCATCAGATATCGGACCATGCAGGATCGCAGAGGATCGGGGAGGTGGCATATCGATTAGAGTCATGCATCCGACCCGATCGCATTCACGATGTTTTCCATGTTTCTATGTTCCGCAAGTACATACCTGCACTATCTACATCTATTGACAGAGCAAACTAAGGAAATACAAGAGAACTCTCGACATACCTAAGAGGAACCAAAGGTGCATCCTCGAATCGTCGTGAGCAGTCTCGCGCACAAGACTATTCACGCGAAGGTATTTGTAGTGGAGGAGTCATACAAGAGGAGGAAGCAATGGGAGCCGTAGACCGATGCGCCACGCACTTCAATTATTTTCCTAAAATAAGATTTTCCTTTCCTTTGAATTTAGATTTTTCATTTCGAGGACGAAATGTTCTAAGGAGGGAGGATTTTGTAACGCCCCGTCCCGAGAGAGTGTACAGTACATGTAACTGTAGGGGCGTACCCGAGCACCAAGTGTCACACTGTGGTATTTTGGAGAGGAATTATGAAATCATAATTTATGGAACCCGGAATTGAGGTACTACAGTAAGTGGTAAATTCCAAAAAGGATATGAAAGGCATAATTTGAGAAGATAGTATGCCAAAATGAAAATAAAATAAGTTGATTTGCAATATCAAAGTGTTTGAGGACTAATCAGAATTGCCATGGGAGCACAAGTCAAAATCAAAGTATTTGGGCCATAATAAAATAAAATAAGTCGATCTAAAATATTAAAGAAATGAGGATTTAGTTGTACTAGGGAAAGTTAATATTATAAAAGAGGGAGACAAAAGCCAAAACTCATATTTCGTCTCAAAATTTCTAGCAGAACCCAGTAGGAGAAGAGGAGAAGTGGAGAAAAGAAGAGAAAAGAAGAGGAAAGAGGAGGAAGAAGAGGAAGAAGAGTATGAGAAATGAGAAAAGGTATGTTTTTATTTTAAATCAAGCCAGATTTTGATTTCCTAGCTGAGATGAGACATGGCTCCTCTGGGTCTATGGTTTCTGTGGAGAAATCAGCATTAACCTTGGGAATTTTGAGGTTACGAGTGTAAAACCCACCTACAAAAATAAATGTGGAATCATCATAATTATATGGTTTTATATAGAATCGTGGACCTGGGTTAAATCATATGAGTTCTTGATTTTCACCTAAAGTTTTGTGGTATGAATTTCCAAATCACCAATTCAAGTGTTGTAGAGTTGTTTTGAGTTAGATTTCATGTGGTTTTTGAGGTGTTATGGAATAGTTGTAAAAAAGAGAATGTTGGGTTTTAAAGCTGTCAAAATTTCTGTAAAACCCCTGTTCTTGTTTTGGATATAGATTAAGTTATAATCATCCAAATGAATTGATTCCAATTGTTAAAGAACCATAATAGATAGGGCTACAAGTGTATAGAAGGGACCAAGAGCAAATTGTAGCTCTAAGGCTCCAAAATACGGACTGAAAGGTGAACTCGTGTAGCTCACTGATTATGCTCTGTTTTGGGTATGGTTGTAGTGTTTTGGTCATAAGTGGAGTTTCACTCATCCAAATTGAGTGATTCAAAATTATGGGTAAACTAGACTTCTATGGGAATAAGTTAGCTGAAGGAAGTGCAAGCAAATTTTAACCCCAGAGTGCCCAGAAATATTTCCAAGTGGAGCTATGTGCAGATTCTGTTCTGCCAATTTAAGTAATCTAGATATAAAATACAATAACTTGAGTTTTGGTGATCCAAATTGGGTGATTCCAATTGGAGAAGAAACCTTAGAACCATAGCTTCAAATGAGTTAAGAAAAAATTTTCAATTTATGGAGTTAAGACCCCAGAAATCAAGGATAACAGTAGGTGATTCAGTGAGTTAACCAAATTGGCATCAAAAAACATACTGTAACTTGTATTATGTGGTTGAGGGTCTTAGAGAAGGAATTTTAAATTGAACATTTAAAGAGATGTCATTGGATATATAAAGGACTGATCTGGAGAGTTTCATAAATTTTGAATACCGTTTGAATAATTTTTTAGGTAATAAAAGCTTCATAGAGTATTGTCGGGAAAAGGTTGCTAAATTGAGCTGTTTTTTAGGTATTTTAGTGCTCGCGGTAAATTGTTAATTTGGCTTTATATGAATGTGATGTGGTTGGGTGAAAATGAGTGTGTATGGTGGATTAAATGGAAGTTATGGTTAATGTGTAGTTGTGGTTTTCTTGAAATGTGAAATACCATCGGACAGAAACGGAATCTCGACGGAAGCAAACGATTGAGCTTAAGGAGGAGTGTAAAATGATATTTTGACAATTGAGTTTTGGGTAGTGAATGGTTTTAATGTTAAACTGAAAAGTTTAATGGAAATGTTATATAAATGTTATACATATGGAAATGTTTTATCTTGCATCAATATATATATATATATATATATATATATATATATATATATATATATATATATATATATATATATATATATATATATATATTAATTATATATGTATGCATGTGTTAAGGCATTATGGAAGTTTAAAAATGTGTAAAGAATGCATAAATGTATAAATACAAAAAGTGTTTAAATGGATTTAGAAATGTATTTCACAAAGGTTTTGATCGATGGTTACCCTAATCCTATATGACTGCTATGACCGATATCACGAGGTACCTTAAGCGTGGGCGGATTTAGAGGGTAAAGTTATAGGTTACTAACCGAGGGAGAACAGTGTTTAGAGTAATATCCTTACACGTGATAAGGTGTTATGGACTGAACCCTATGCAAAGCGTGAGTTTCCACACAAAGATAAAGTGGTTAAGGACTGAATGAGACCTGCCTCACCGTCGCACTTAAACTGCTTCCGCGTTGCTTATCCTCGCTCCATCGTAGCAAAGAAATAAAAAGAAGAAAGAAAGTTTAAGGCATAAATTGATTTTTAATTGTATAAGTATTTTTATTATTTTGCTATATACTCGAAAATGTTATCTAAATAAAAATGTACACTCCACCTGGGCTCCTTTAGCTCATCTTTCCGTATGCTTCAAAAACATTTTCAGACCTCGAGACAAAGGCGTTTCTAGAAAGATCCCCCTACAAGTAGCTGAGTCGAGCTTTATCGAGGACGACACGCGCATGTGACTCCGCATTTTGTATATTTTGTGTATATTGTATATGTTGAATATTTTGTCATGTATATATGTATATTTGTATATTTAAAAGGAACTACGCTGCCTTTGATCCTCGTGGATCTGGGTAATGAGGCGGCCTGGCTTAGTCCGACTCAAGCCCAATCTTTCGATAAAAATGTGCATGGAATAGAAGGCTTGAATCGTTTTGACGATTTGAAGTAAATAAATGTGATACGTGACGCCTATCGTTTGATCGTATTGGACGGTGAGTCCTAATATAAATTGAAAATTTGAAGTTTAGAAGTGTTTTTAAATGCTTTCATCAGGTTTTTGTAAATTTGGGAAAGTCCGACAAATGAACTCGTCGATTTTCCTCGAAAAATCTAAGTGTTTGAAAAAAAAAAAAAAATTACCACTTCACTCCGCATTATTTCTAAAGATACGTGCGATCAGAAAGCGGGTTCGCTCCATGGATTTTAATTGATTGATTTGAGGAAAAGTTCTATATCCGTTGGAGTGTCGGGAGGTCCCCTGGGTTCATGAGGTTAATCCGGGTCGGGATCCTTCAGATGTGATTGGATGTCCCACTTGTTTATTTGTTGCCAAACACAACCTTATCCCCCCCGGATTTTTGATAAAATGAACTTAAAAGTTAAAATCATTTTAAAAAATATTATTTTTTTTAAATAGATAAATTTATTATTTAAGATTAGCAATATAATTGATAGAAACGTATAATCAAGAGTTAACAAAAGGATGCAACATTCACGTTAATAGAAAAAATGAGCATGAAGCACCTAAGATTTGAGTTAGCAACATACTGATGAACAAGGCAAGATTGTCTGGATTGAATTTCACTATCTAAATCACAACGCGAAACCACAAATAAGCTAACTGTTGGTTACACAACTATTTGTCGCAACAAGTTGACGATAAAACACACTATAACAAGTCAGCGACAAAACATGCTGGAACAAGTTGACGATAAAAAAACGTTGTAACATGTCGATGACAAAACACGCTGCAACAGATCAACAACTAACAACATGAAAAAATAGAAAAAAAAAAAAAGTCAAACTCAAATCATGTGAAAGAAAACTGCTATTAGAAAAGAAACCCAAATAGGAGAAAAGAAAACGATGGAAGACATGATTTCAGGTAAAAAAATAGCCAAAAAATCACTTTTTCTCTATGACAAACAAAAGCCTAACCAAGGGAATAGAGAGAGACGTCTAGGTTTCTCGAGTTCAAAAAATATTAATACGTTCTTGTAAGAATTTTATTTCAAATATGTAACCTCCGATTCCCTAATATAAAACATATTGAAAAATATTTGTTACTATGCAAGTTGTCTCTAAAATTCCACATTTCATGTAAATTACATCCAAAAAAAAACATGACTCACACGAACACCTTTCTCATTTTCATACTATTGGATTCATATATATTACTTCTTTTTCCTTTTTTTTTTTTTTGAGTTTACATTAAAAAATATATCTTCACAAAGATAATTTTCTTAATTTCATTAATTTTGAACTTATACCAAATACGTCTTCAAAAAATACTTCACTATACCAAAGTGGTGTTTGTTTTGGCTAAATAGAAAAAAGTCATTTTTTTAGTTTTTTTCTTAATTATTTATTTGAATGATTTTCTATTAAGAAAAAAAATTAGATTTTCAAATATAGGAAATTCATATACTTTATGATGTCATTGAAACTCTCATGATTCCTTTTATGCTAATTAAATAAAAGATATAGAGCTTTTCATTTAAAAAAATTAAAAATTATTTTCTTAAAATTTAGATAAAAATTAAAAACTGATTTTTTATTTTTTTTTAGCATTAAGTAAAACAACAAACTGGACGTGAACATACCTTATTTGGTGAGAAGGATTTCAAATGGGACTAACATTTTGGACTCACATATTTAGGCATAATAATAAGGCATGCTTAAAAATGAAACCATTATCAGAATATCTGTTCTAAAGCTATATTTTAAGGATTGTTCATTTAAATATCATCGAATGAGCTCTAATAAGGTTTTCAATATATACATTTACATATGTTATATTAAAAAATGTATTTAAATTTCTAATAATTTAAAATTGTTTTTATTATACCCTCTAATTATAAAACAATTAAGAGAATTTTCATGTAACTTGTAATTAGAATCAATATGATATAATCAAATAACTACTTTATTTTTAAAATGAAAATAATAAATTTAATGTAAACCCACTTTCTAATTATAGCCGCTTTCAAGATATGTGCCTTATTTAAGAGGAACATTTTATAGATTATAGTTTCCTTTTTAAACACTTTGATTCTTGAATTTTCTAAATGTTTACTGAAATTTATATAATTTTTTTTTTCATTAAAATTTTTAAATATTAGGAATCTTAATTTTTTTATTAATATAATCATAATTATTTTTCCTATCTAATAGATGTTATATTGCATGAAACTTATAATTAAGATAAATAAAAAAGAAAAATTCAAGACAGTCATATTTAAAGTTGATATTACAAAAATATTTTCTTTATTTTGAAAACTAATAATAATAAGAATAATAACAAAGCTGATATTAATTAACCTTAGTCATTACAGATAAAGCAGGTTCAGTTACCACTGACCGAGTCATTTTCGAGGACTTGAGCGAACTCATCTATCTAAGTATTTAGTTTGCAACTTCACAATTCTAAAGATCTCTCTCATTGCCCATGCATTTTTCTTCAATTCCTCCCATTCTTCTTCCACCATAACTCACCTTATTGACTCACTCACCGAACTCGCTATAAATGATCCATCCTAGTCATCCTTGGGTACTTCCAACTGACTAGCTTATACGCAAGTAGTCTTGCTACCAACTTGAGATCCATGGAAGACGTAGGGAAAAGAATCAAAGCTCAACCTAACTCGAGAGCCTCAATCATGGGGCTCTAGCTATAAGCCCCTCGAATGCTTGACCCAACAAGCCAATGTAGAAGTCTCATGGTTATGTTCTTGCGTCCATCAGAACTCTCACTTCAATGGAAGCAAGATGATAAAAATCAACTAGCTGAGGAAGCGGGATAGACACCAGCGCACAATAGGAGCCACATGTTGTAAATAGGTTGCGTACACAACAAGAGTGGCTCTGCAGAAGGGCTATGCGCTACAGGTTGGCCACACACAAAGATAGGGGCTACGCTCTGCAAACGAGCCATGCATACACCAAGACATACACGCGGTAAGGCAGCCGCATACAAGCACTTAAAAAGTTCAAGGCAAGGGTGGATTTTTCCTTGAGTTCCTTTATGTATGAGCGTATTTGGGTATGAGGGCATTTTAGTAATTTAATAAATAATTATTTATTCATTCTATTATGTATCATTAGCATAGGTTGATGTCTCCTAGAGAAAAACCGAAATGGCTTGGGGCCAAATTTTTAGAGGGGGGGATGGGGTGGGGCGGTGGGGTTGGAGGTAATGATGAAAGCAGGGCCATGGCAAGGTCGTGGGTGCACCTTGCCATGGCCTAGCACATAGATGAGCACCAGGAAGGGGATGCATGAGCTCTACAACATGTAGGTCGTCTCTTCCTTGTGATGGCACGGGGGCACGTTAAAGCTTGTGCACACTAATGTAGGGCCATTTGCACAATGCCATGACCCAGTCACCTTGGAAAGACAAGCATGGATGCAATGCCACGAGCAGAGCATGGATTGTGGGGCAGGACATGCCACAAAGGCTTGATTGGCTTGAGAAGGCTTGGTTGCCTCGATTAGTTACTGGTGATGCATGGCTCAGACACTAGGGCATGTAAAGGTCTTGCAAAACGAAGGATGAAGGGAGTCAGTCAGGGAAACAACAACATGACTAAGGGCCTAGTTGACATCCATGGAGATAGTGTTATGCCTCATAGGCTAAGGTATGAGACAAACACACAACTCAAGTAGCAAGGAAGGGAAGGCTAAAAGGGTTGCATGAGTCACAAGGAAGGAGTTCATATAGAAGTAGCAGTTGACAACAATTGGCAGTAGTTATAGGCATGTTCTATGAACAAATGCACAACTTTCCCAAAACAAAAAATCATGGGATCATGTTTAACCATCCATGAAAGGGTGTGTGGGAGTGAAGAGTGGTGTTAGTGAGCAGTTGGGGACAGTAACCCAAATTGACCCACGTTTTGGGATTCACATGTAAATCAGAAGGCTTTAAAGGTCTCTTTGATCGGGATGAGAGAGAATGAGAGAGAGAGAGAGAAGGAGAGAGAGAGAGAGAGAGAGTGACACACCCCCACCCCCTACTATCTACTAGGGTGCGCCGCCACCTACGTAAACCTCAAATTGCCAATTCTTACGACTAGAAAAATCCCGTGAAGCTAAGCCGTACGTTTGCTTCCAATCTCGTATAAAATTTTGTTTCTTTTCTAAACTTATGATTTTTATAAAATTTCGGCAGCATAACATCTGCATATAGGATATGTCCCAAATCCTGTATACACAATTTACACTATTTCAAATATGGCAACCAACAACATTCTTTCAAAAGAGCCTCAAGCTCCACACATTTTCACAAAACCACCTTATGTACATACATATATTCCTTTATACAAATTCAAAGTATTTCCTTACACAAAATAGTATTAATACAACCCAAATACAGAAGTCAGGAGAATCCTAAACTGCCCTGGGTCCGGCTGGTCTGCACTGGAAAAGAGTTTTAAAATTAGGAAAATAATGAGCTAAACGAGCCTTGGAGTGTATGCTTATATAAAATGTTTGTTTTTCTAAAACATTCCAAACTCAGAAACTCTCTTTACGTGATATTTTCCATAAGCCTTGTTTCGCTTTTACTTTAAAGTTTCTAAAACTTTCAGACTTGCTCGCTTTAAAAGTTTATAAAACTTCAAAATCTCTTGTTTGCTTTCTTTACCTTGCTTTAAAAGTTTCCAAAACTTTTTATAAACCTCTTGCTTTAACAGTTTTTAAAACTTTTCTCAAACAGGGAGCTTGGGCTCAACCGCTTGCTTTGAAATAAAAACGGGAGCCTGGGCTCAACCGTTTGCTTTAAAATCTAAACGGGAGCTTGGGCTCAACCGTTTGTTTTGAAATAAAAAAGGGAGCCTGGGCTCAACCATTTTCTTTAAAACAAACACGGGAGCCTGGGCTCAATCGTGCACCAGTAGTTGATTTTTCAAAACTGTATAAAACATTCTTATAAATCATCAACCACTGGAGGCCTTTCCCGTCATTGCATTCCCAGTGAACACGGGGAGCCTGAGCATCAATCGCACTGAAAGACCCGGGTCTCTGCATCACCTAGGTGGAAGGGCCTTGGCCCACGCCACCTTTTCCGTAAACACGGTAATCGACTCAGTCTCCATCACCATAATTTAGTTGTAGCTCTAACCCTATATGTTCAAGACGGCTACTCGCCTCCTTTTAAATGCATGATGCATGATCTAAGTTTGTCGACCAGGCAAAATCTAAAATGCATGTATGATATCCTAATGATGAGTATCTTAAATACTCATTTTATCCCCATGTTTTAGTTATTTTTTCTAGTGTTTTTATGTTAAATAAGTGCCATAATGCTCTAAAAGTTCACACTTATGATCAGGTCATCCATTTGGTGGAATTGTGCAAAATTGGTGGAAACTACATGTAAGCAACCTGAGAGGCTAACAATTTTGATATTTTCTGACATCATATGAGCTTATATTGCATCAAGTCATATATGGATGGATTCTACACTTCAAGAGCTTTCCAAGGATACCAAGAACACCAAAATTGGAGTTCGAACAAAGAAGTTATGCAAGTTCCAAAACTTGAAGAAAATCAGCAAACATTGCAGCACCTTCAGCAGGAGAGGATACTGTATTTTGACTTTTTAAGACATTATATGAGATATTATTGCATCAAGCCATATATTTATGGATTCTACACTTCAAGAGATTTCCAACGGTACCAAGAACACCCAAATCGGAGTTCGTATGACAAAGTTATGGCCTTAATGGTTGGAGCAAAAACAGGGACTGCAAAGAACGTCGCGACGTTGAGAACCAACGTCGCGACGTTGCAGAAACAGAGCATCCCGACGTCGCGACGTTGCTGCACGACGTCGATACGTTCGGGGTCGGTTTTTGGTGGATTTTTAGCCCATTTTGAGCCCATAATAGGGGGTTTTAAAAGCTCAAACCCGAAAGAGATGATGAGGAGGCGGCTAGGGCTCGGAGAAGGGGACTTTGTCCAGACTTTGGGACCAAGGAGGAGGTTGGGAGCTATTTTTGAAGATTTGGGAGAAGATCATGAGATTTGTGAAGAAAACTGAGACTCACCATCATTTGATCATTATAGTTTTCCTTCCTCTTTTCATGTTTTATCCCTAAGTTTCTATGGATGCATCAAACTCTATCATGCTTTAAATTGTAGATCTAGGGTTTTGGTTATATATTGAACATGGGTTTTATATCTATTTGTTAATGTCTGCTTTTCTATTGTTTCCTGTGAATTCACCTCTATTGATTCATACTTGGTTCTATTTACATATTGATTTCCGCTAATCTCAATGTGGTGAGTGGTTCTTTGCAAGATCCGAGAAGGAGTAAAGAACTAGACATAGATGAATCAACCTAATTAGCCCAGTAGTAGAAATTATCTCAGACTAGGAGGCGGTGAGACTTTGATCTTAAATCATCTCTAATGCTTGGGGTTAAGCTGAGAAGCAAAATACCTAGTGTTAGTTGATAGGTTATTCGACCTCGAGAGAGATTTATAATTAAATTAGGTAAGAGTCGCCTTGAAAGCATTTTCATGAAACAAAGGAATTTTGACTTAGATCTAAGAGGATTGTCCTGACTGCACTAAGTACCCTAGGAATTTATCATCTCTTGGTATCCCTTAGTTGCAAACTTCATTAGTTAGATTTAGAAATTTCAATAGTTTAGTTTAAATTTTGTTTTACTATCACAATTGTTAGTTTAGATATTAGAGAAGTATTATAATTTTGGCACTTAGCATCCCCATTTTCCCTGTGGATCGATATCCGTACTTAGGTACACTTTATTACTTGACAAGCGTATACTTGCATGTAATAGGCGCTCTTTTTATATTTTTTTGCATAATTTTATATACACATCACAAAAAACGCCTATCACCTAACACCACCGCGCACGTACGAAATACCTCTGACCGGTATGTTTGCTTAAGACTAGGGATTTTTGGTTAGGCCTATTTTACAAAATAGACTTTTGTTTGCTTGCTTCGCTTTTGAAATATATTTACACCAAAAACCATTGCAAAATTCAACCTATGTCCACCAATTCCTTCCAAACCATAGAATTATGATGGCTTCCATGTTTATTCTTTACCAATTAGGATTTTACCCACAAACTTCAACAAATCAAGGGTTTGTGTGATCTTTCCACAAAACCCTAGAAAAAGAAGGACCTAATCTCCAATCCAAAACCTTAGGAACTAAAATAACCCATGACTTGCCAATTCTCCAAAACACTACAAGTGACACTCCTGCTCATGTGTGCCCCTACTCAGCTGCTCTGCACTGCACAATCCTCCTGACGAGGCACGCAGAGAGAGAGAGAGAGAGAGAGAGAGAGAGAGAGAGAGAGAGAGAGAGAGAGAGGTATATGGAGGGAAACCATTGTATAGCTTCATACTCTAGTTCCGTTTTTGTAAGTGATGAGGCACTGCATGAAGTTTTGTAATTAGTCTATTGAGCAAAGATTAATAAAACATGGCGGGTTCCATTGTATGAGTTGTCTTCATCTACTATTCTAAAGGGAAGCTGGAAGACTTGTTATAGGCTTAAAATAAGACAAAACAGTAGCTAAAAATTATGGCCTGTCTTAATTGGTGGTATCAGAGTAGTAAATGATGTCGGGTAAGACCTTGAAAGAAAGGGTGGCTCGTATAGAGGAAACTTTAGGAGAATGGAAGATAGAGGAAGGAACTATGTTTGTGTGGGTTGATCAGGCTATGAATGAGTTGAACGTTCAAAGAGGGTTGATGGAAAAGTAAGACCATAACATGGAGAATAAGCTTGTTGGCTTGAAGGCAGACCTCCTATCAATGAAAGAGAACTTCAAGCAATCCTTGCAGACATTGCAAGAGGATGTGCCTGTCTTGAAGAAGGTTGTTCTATAGGGATCCCTTGAGCCACAAAGGCCCTTCTTAAGGTACGTGTCCCGAAACCAAAGGCTTTGATAGGACTCGAAGTGCAAAGGAACTAGAGAACTTTTATTGGGACATTGAGCAATCCTTCAAGGTTGCTTATGTTGCTGACGAGAAGAAGGTTTCCATTATTGGTATGTATTTGTTGAGGATGATGCGAAATTATGGTGGAGAACAAAACTTGAAGGGGATGCAGAGTCGGGAAGGCCCTAAATCACCACCTGGGAGACTCTGAAGAGAGAACTTAAGAAGTAGTTCCTCCCTATCATTGTGGCATGGTTGGCTCGAGAGTCTTTGAGAAGGCTCAAACAGACGAGGACCGTGCGTGAATATGTCAAGGAATTCAGTTCTTTGATGTTGGATATTAAAAACATGTTTGAGGAAGACAAATGGTTTAACTTTGTGCCTGGGTTACAGGGTTGAGCGCAGATTGAGTTAAGGAGGCCGAAAGTGAAAGACTTGCCCACTACAATGGCTATAGCAAATTGTTTTGTGGATTACAAGTTGTCGGGATCCACTTCCACTAGGTAGAAATAGAAACAAGATACATCAAAGAAGTACAAGGTTGCATGGAAGCCTTCGGATCAAGTCGAGGGGAAAATTGGTGGCATGGCTACAGGCCCTAAGGTTGAGGATGTAACTATTACTCAAACCATGCAGCATGAATCCAAACCAGTTGGGTGCTTTATATGTCAGGGACCCCATCGAGCCAAAGATTATCCTAAAAAGGAGAAGTTATCTACCCTTCATAATACAAAGGAGGATGACTTAGATTCATATGACCAATCACCATACCTCAATCCTCTACAAGTAGTGACCACTCTTCATACTTAGATGTCCATATCTTAGCCCAGAGAGCAAGGCTCAACTACGAAAGAGCCCAGACTTAGATCAAATGTGGGAAGATGAGTTGGGCCCTAAGCCTTTCTGTGAAACCACCGCCTATCCCCCTCGAGAGCTAGCCTTGTTCTCTCTCCTCAACAGTAGCGTATCAAACATAGGAATGCCGAGCTATCAACTTGCACCACTCGAGGAATACCCTGCCCTTTATCAGAAGAAGAAAAAGTTAGCGATCAAAGCCACTACCCCACTAGCTTGAGTTGGGGACACGTGTCCCCACGCACCATCGATAATTCCCACTACTTTGATCCACAATCGGCCACGGACAGAGTGGCATTACCTCCTCCTTGGTTCTTTCAATTTTGAATTATCTTTGAGGTGGCTTTGCGGACTAATAAGTGGCGTACCTATCTAATGCCTAAAGGGCATGTTCCCCCTAACTATGTGGAGTCTTAATGCATGCCTACCTCATAACTAAATTTTTGAGTTAGCCATCGAGACTTGTGCTTTTACATAGCTCAAAGCCAGAGCCTATTGTTCAACACTTCTTTAGATCGAGTAATATTTTTTGTTCTTTTATAGATGTGGGATTCAGGCTAGCTTGCATGTACCTCAACTAATCCTTTTAACCCTAAAGTTAAGGTTCATCAAAACCCTTTGGGCCCCAAAGTTAACATTATTACTTTTTCCTAGTTAACATATGTTAGATTATATGGATGGAATAACCAAAATAAATTTGAATGAGGAAAAATGAAGAGGTAAATTTGTATATTTTGCTCACAATGTTAGATGTGTATTTATATACAAAACTTGCATTTATACATGATAAACTTAGTTAAATAAACAATGAAATTCCTAAATATTAGGTGATATTTTCTTTCTTAATTTGATGCAAAATTTTTATTTTAATTCATTTTAGTTTCAAAATAGTAAATTCTCTGTTTTTTTAATATGTAAAAGAGGCTTTCATTATATCCCAAAGTATAGATTATTACAAATTCATGCCCTAAGATTGGCGTTACATTAAATTTCTTGCGTTTAAAAATAACATTGTTAGAATCACTTCAAATTATTTAAATGTATGAAAGAAAATAAATATGGAATGTAACTAATAAAAAAATAGTAAATAATATTAATAGAAATGCAAGCTTTAATATGAAATAAAATTTTCCTAATTCTTAGGCTAAAAACATTACTATAGTTTTTAGTTATAACCAAATATAATCTATATAACTTCTAATCATAAAAAAGTTAAGATAATTTTCATGTAACTTTTAACTATGATCCAAATGATATTTGTGCATAACTTCCATTTAATAAAATAAAATAATTTAATAAGAAGGAAAAAAACATATCTTCTACTCTACACCAATGTGACTGTCAAAATTAAACTAAAGAGAATTATGGTAAAAAAAAAAAATTTGTGCGAATAATAGAAAGCATATAAAGGAGAATAAAGAGAATTTGATATAATTTTTTTCTATAAATAGATTAGATTTTCAAGAATAGAACAATTAAGTGAGTAAAAAATAAACTGTCAACACATTCATAATAAAGTTGATATCACAACTAGATTTTATTTATTTCTAAAACTAATAATTATAATAAAGTTGATATTACTTTAACCTAGTCAATAGAGATCAAGTAGATTTAGTCATCCCTCAGTCATTTTTGAGAATAGAAGCAAACTCATCTAAGTATTTAGTTTGCAACTTTACATTTCCAACTATTTCCCTCATTGCCCATGCATTTTTCCTTATTTCCTCTCCTTCTTCTTCCACCATAACTCATCTTATTGACTTGGTCACTGAATTGGCTATAAATGACCCTTCCCGGTCATCTCTTGGTACATCGCTTATCCGCAAGTAGTCTTGCCACCAACCCAAGATCCGAGGAAGCCCTGTGGTCTCTCGGATTCTCAGAGTCTTCGGATCGTCGTGGCATTAACCTGACAGCAAGGACCTGCAAAACAAGCAAGGCACCGGTGGTAATATGCCAGCCGGCTCTCCGATGCTTAAGTTAGACAAAGAGATAGAGAAAATGACCTTATTTTGTTAAATATGTTAAAATATTATGAAGCGTCTATAAGCGTTATTTAACTCAATATCAAAACCCTTGTGAGATCTAGAATCACTTCGATCGCGACAAAGACCGGTGTCTTCTCTTGAACCTTAACCCTAACCCTAACTTTATTCTCAACTGAAGATCGAGGTCAAGATCTGCCTCCCAAATTCCTCTACTCATCGCGCCCTCTTGGCTCTCCTCTACGAAAGGGTAATTAGTTAATTCTACCTCTCACGGAAAGTTCCTACTACTTCTTCAATCCTACTTCTATGAAAAGGTACTCTTTCCATCGCGCCAATAAATTTTGATTCTCGCTTCATTTGTTTTTATAAGAAATCTTTAAATTTTAGAAGGACATGAAATGATTTCTCGCTATGCAATTTCATGATCTTTAGTAATCTTCTTCTTTTGTTTAATACCTTTTATTATGTCGCTCGTGGTGTTTGATTGTTGTGTTGTTGATATACGTTTTTCTATTTTGTTGATTCAGTTTGATTTACTTATAGATATTTTTCTTACATAGTGTTCTTTGTCTTATAGGGGTTTATCAAATAATAAAAGTTTCACTTGGTTGCATAGAAAAGCTCAAGGAAGAAAATAACTAAAAATATTTTTATTTTATTTTTATGTGTTTTGTCTCTCAAAATATGGAAATATCCAGAATTAACCAAGTATTTTTGTTAGTTTTAAAGCTCATAGGTTTTCATTCCTCTTGACTTAGATGAATCCTCCGTTAAACTTTTTTTATTTTCTCATCAAATAAATAGCATTTAAAAGTTTCCTTTAGTTTTTACTAATAAAATATATACTTATGGATGTTCGACTTTGAAAATGTTAAGGCATATCCACCTTGTTTTGTAGGAATTACCTTAATGGTACTAGAAAAAGTTTGGTCCTATTTTCATATATATGCTTCTGGGAGGACTGCTTTCGAAATACTTGCTAAAATTTGAAAGACTTTGGTTTTTCTAGTTAAATTGGGGGTTTATATTGTTCATATTATCATGTGCCTTTTTATTTGAGGGTTATCAAGGAGAAAGAGTAGGTGCAGAATATGGTCTACCGATTCGCGTATGATAGGCATAGCCGAATCAACAAAATTTATAACCTAAATTCCTCCTATTGTCATAGCATAGCTACTACGTGATAAATGGCTCTAGTAATGAACAGAGGATGAGTTTTCTTCGTAAAATAATTTGCGCTATACAAAATGGTGAATTCAATTTGGATTTTGGGTTTTGATAAAAACAGGGGGGTTTGATGGTTGGAAACTGAAAATAAGGTGAAATAAAATATAAAAAGAACTCTTTGAAGCATTGGGCCATCGAGTTTGAGGTCCTAGGGTAACTGAGAGGTCCTCGGGTCCATTTCTTTAGGTTAGGGAGGATGACCTATAGTAATTTCCTGAACTGGATCTTCATATGGCTATAAGAACTAGACCCCTAATAATTTCCTTTAAAAAATGGCAATCACTGAGCATCAATGGTCTCGGCAGTGGGAAACAAGTCTCCTTGACCCACCTTACAGTGACTAATAGATGATAACTAATTAATCTTAGTGGATCTAGCAATAAGCATCCACTGAACCCTAAAAGATTACCAAATACAAGTCATTCAAGGTGAATCTAAGGGATCTAAACCTAGAGTTCAAAGGAAACACAAAACTACCAATGAGTACCTGCGTGAAGACCATGAGAACCTCCAGTTGCCTTCGGATCCTGCACCTAGCAACCTTCTCCTTCAAGGAGGAAAGGGTTCTAGCCGCTCATCCTCCGAGTTGTCATCCTCGGAGGGTGTTTGGCTACCCAGAAAGTGAGAGAAAATGAGAGAAACTGAGAAGGACTGGGAAAAGCTAAAAGCTTCCCGCCCAAAATTTTTATTAATGATCAAGAGTCCTTTACGAAGAGTCATCGTGATCGCCTGATCCCGAGGGGAACCCGCTGACCACCTCGCCAACCCATGGAACCCGTGTGTCTCATATCATGAGACCAATACATGAGTAAAATGACCTAATCGGGTCCATTATCCATACTCGTCAAAATGTATATTTTATACCAAAAGGAATTTATTTATAATTTGTTTTATTTACAAATTATCCAAAACTGGGTCTTTTACCCAGATTTTTACAAAAATACATAATAAGGCCACATATGACCATCTCTTCATCTCTAAGACCTCGGATGCGTCCCATCCCCTGGTGCACCTTCAGTACCTAAAATAATTTTCCCTCGACAGGGTGAGCAATGCCCAGTAGTTGAATTCCCCTACATGGGTTACTCCCCACCTAAGTGCACATGTAATGGCAACCAAACACATTCAAGAAAATGCATGAACCTACTTGAATGTCTACATGCCCTGTCAATGCCCCGAGTCCTCACCAACTCCCTCACACACTTAACTTGTCATGTATGAGAATTTATTTTCAAAACAAAAATATTTGTTTTACATTTAAAATCCTATGGACATCCTCCGAAACCCTAGGACACACTCTAACCATGGGAAACCTCCGAATCTGGACATCTTCCGAACACTAGACATCCTCCGAGCACTGGACACCCTCCGAACACTGGACACCCTCCGAGCACTAGACACCCTCCGAGCACTAGGCACCCTTTAACATTGGACAATTCCCAATAAAACTTTTATCTTTACATTGGACATTTTCCGATTACTTCAAAATCATACGCTCAGCTTGGACCATGTCCCATGCTGCAGAGCCCACCATCGACACCAACCAATGTCGATCTTACCATGTCCCCACGACAATTTATTGAACACTAAACACGGTGCCGATTTACCATGGTCAACACTAAATCTAGAATCAACCCAAACCATGCACTCACACCCAATGTCATGCGACAGCCTGGCATACAAATGGCTGATGCCAATGCATTTATTTTATGTCACATGAATATTTATAAACTACATGCAACATAAACAATTCACGGATGGTTATACCTCCTACACACAATTTGCATGTTATTCAAATATCAAGCAACAACACACAAATTAAGAACATAAGGACCATTTTCAGTCCTAAATCAGTCCGGGACTGTCCAAAATGGGTCCCAAAAATTCCAGCATTCAGTCCCAAGTTTTGATCGACCAAACTACCACTCACTACCACACCATCCAAACCATTTTAAATGGCTCTTAAGCAGAAAATAAACCAAGTAGGAGAAGACTCCTACCTCCCGGAGTTTTTCGAAACTCCACAATAATGGTACCCACGTGTAGCTCAAGTAGTTGGGGACTGAACTTGTTTTCGTCACGGGGATCGGGACATCCGATCATCAAAAAATCTCAGAGAAGTCGCCTCTCTCTAAAATCCCTCTCTTCTCTCTCTTCCTGGGCCACTCCCCTCTCCCTCACTACCCCCACCCCCCTCCCTCTTCCCCCAAATGAATCTGTCAAGATGGGGTCAAGAGTGACTCATTCTCTTCGCCACACGTCACCTATCATCGGATCTGGTGATTTTCCTTTACCCATTTATCCATCTCCTTGATTTCCATCTAATCCCACGGTACACATATCCTCCCATGGGCCCACTTTGCCTACCTGCTTGACTCCATCCTATTAATTGACACGTGGCGCCTCTTGGGCTACCCAAAACTTGCCAGTCATCCCGCGACCCTCTCGCGCCTCAAAACGTGAAATTTCGACCGTCCCGACTCACGAAATTCGACGTAGCAGTTTGGATTAATGGTATCGATTCCAATGGTGAAGTCCTCGTCACATCCGAGATCTATGTACCCGGATTTTCTATCGAAATTACCGTTTTATCCTTCCTTAAAATTATGGATTTTCCGGGGTTTCACAGTCATGCTTGGGGTCTTTTATAGACAATACCCAGTACAAAATTACCAAAATATCAAAACAAGCACTATTACAAAGGGGGAAATTTGGGGAGACAAACAAAAAGTGACAAAAAAAAAGTCAAAATGTCAAAAGCAGGATGAATAGTGGCACAAGGAAGGCAATTTCGCACCCTACGAAATATTCGCAGCCTGCCCAAAATCTTCTGCATTGCTTCATTTTCCTTGCCTCTTCTCGCTTCTTCTTCCTTTGATTTATCATACGTCAATTCGACTCGAATTCTTCTTGCTTGATCACTAAACAAATTCGCATAAATAGCTTGCAAACTACAAAATTAGCCACAAACGATATCGAGAATAAATGGACCTTAATGTGCAAAATAGTGGTTAATCTTGCTTGATTAGCACACAAAAGTTGCTCAAACCTACAATAAATAGGCTCAAAATATAACTTTAGGCACTAATCACTCCCCTTAACCGACACACATTGCTAGTCCCTTGAAGAATGAAAGAAAGAAAGAAAGAGCAACAAATACAAACAAACTATGTTCTCAAAATGGTATTTCAAAAGTATGGGATGAGTAATGCCTAACCTCAATGAGAATCAATCGAAACCCCGCCCAATAACCACTGCGAGAGAGTGGAAGCCATACAAAATTCAGTATTAAAAGAGTTTCCTTCTCTAGAGAATCAACCTAGAATTTCCAACAAAATCTAGGTGTTTATATGATTACTAAACAATAAACCGCGAACCACTCCCTCCCCCAACCGCTACGCCTAACCTAGTACACTAACTAACCTAAATAGATCATGGACCCGCTCTTATTCATAAATTTTTTGTGTTGTGGTGCAATGCTGAGAATTGACTTCACCAAAGTCCATGTATCAGGATCCACCGATGACTCCCAACCAATTAAGGCTTAGGTACCAGTCAGCGGATTTTTTCAAACACAAACTCTTCAGGTTTCACCCCGGACTTCGAATGACTTTGAGACTCCAGTACCTACAACTCGCTCAACCTCACCCATTCACCCATGTAGAAAGCACTAAGTCGGTGGCTCCCAACCAGTTGGCTTAGGGCACCAGGCTTTAAAGATCTCTACGTATTCCCTGACCGTGCTCCTGGTTTCAAGGCAAAGCTACACCTTTCTTCTTTTTCTTTTCTCTCATTTTTCTTATTTTTATTTTAGAAGACTCATTGACCCTTTTCACAGGGCTCTAACCTGGTTTAAAGGTAGTCAATGAAGCTAGGATAGGTTTTGCAAGGTCTAGAGGAGTTGCGCTTTTTCACCCTATCATGGAAACTTGATGTGCACAAAGGTGTGGTTAGCTAAAGGCAAGAAAAGGCCTAAAGTAACACAATTTCAATTAATCATCCCAATTTAATAGGCATGGAACCAATCTAACAACAATAGCATTGGACAAAGTTTAAATTTTTCACACTGTGCTGTGCAAAACACAAAAAAAAAGGTACTTTAAACTGAAAGTGTAATGTATAGTATGTATATAAAAATAAATGGCTATATTTTCAGCTTTTCAAAAACAACTAACAGCTTCACAAACAAGAAAAACAACAAGCCACTGAACAACACAAAATGGGCTTACTCAAAATAATAACAAAAGCATAAATGTAAAAACCACTTCATTCGCTAACTCTTCCCCAAACCAAATGTCACATTGTTCGCAATGGGGCTCGGATTGGAAAGTTAGAGAAGGAAGTGATACCTCCTTGATGAGATGTAAATTCGCTTTGATAGAAGACTTCGCAAGCCTACGTAGACCTTATTCACTCCGATCCCAAGCCTAAATGAACAAGTTGGAAAAAGAAAAGAGAGAAAAAAGTGACCAGTTGAGAATTTTGGAAAATTTCTTGCCTTATAAAAATTTCAAAAGGTTTCTTGCTAGATTTATATTCTACACTCTAAGCTTTCCAACGTACAAAGAACACCAAAATGGAGTTCCTGATGAGAAAGTTACAGGAAAACAAAATGGGAGTGCAAGAATGAAAAATTTGCAAATTTCAGCAAAATTTTGTGTTGAAAATTTCGCAAATTCGCAGCTGCTAAATTCACCCTGCAAAATTTTCGTAGGTTGCGAAATTTTGCACTGCGAAATTTTCTGGGCTTTTCCTTTGGCTCCAACATCTCCCCTGCTTCAAAATTTTGACATAAACAACAAAAATAAACACAAGAAAAATAAAAAAAAATGCAGAAGAATGAAAAATAAGCTAGAAACAAGATTAAATTAAAATTGGAGGAAATCTAAAGAGAAAAACTAAATGAATCAAAATAAAATAAAATAAAATAAGAAAAATTCAAAACAAAAAGTAGGGGAGACATAGTCCCCCGAACCGCTCAAGCCCGGCTTCTAGAACTCGCAGCTAGTGGGACCGCGAGGTCCAGTGCTCCAAACTGTGGTCCAAGATAGGGTAAGAGCCATCCACCGTGTCATGCATGAAAGCAGCCTTCCAATGTCTCATGTAGTGACAGTTTGAACATAGGCCACTAACTCAAAGTTTTGTACAGCAAAGTGCAGGGGGTGGGCCTTAATAGTAGGTGTTTCAAGTGTCAAGTGTGCTATTAGTTTAGGCAAGATCCGTGACTCTAACATGAGAGGGTTCCCCCACAAGTGCGGCTCGTGGCTCAAGTACTGGAACTAAGATTCAAAGTTTTTTGAAGTGGTTTAAGATGCTTTTGGCTCTTCCACGGGCTTCCTTTCTACTCGCTCTCTTTGGTCAACAAGGGAAGAATTATTCTTCTCCTCCACGGCCCATACAACAAATGATTCTGGGCATCCTACAGCCTCGGCTTTTAATGTTCCTCTATCAAGTCCTCCTCAAGTCACAAGTAGCTTGAGTCCGTTTCACCCAAAATAGTGTCAATCAGCACCTCCTCCGGATTTTCTTCCTCTTGATGAACATGTTGTCGACTAGAAAGCCTTGAAATTGAGTAATCGCAGTAGGTTGTTAAATTTCTCCGACCAATTTCGCTTTGAACCCATCCACCTCTTTGTCTATTTCCACTCGTGTCAATTTTCATCAAGCCTGACGCTCACTCGCCCTCTCGCTTCCTATGAAATTATCCACGCTTGCTCAAGTCTAGTATTGCTTGCTCAACTGGAGAAATTAACTGTGGTGGTTGTGGTGGCTGAGGAGTTGAAGCATAAGATAGAGAAGCAAGAGGTGCATACTGTGGAGGTCTTGGTTCCCATGAGGAATTTGTGTGGTTCCCCAACTAGTCAGGTACGCCATATGGTGCATTAGTCAGGGAACACCGCAGCGTGTACTCATCCATGGAGGGCGTCTCGCGTAATCCCTCATGCATTCTATATGCATTAGGTTTCTATCCACCCGGGTACTTACAAGGTTGCTCTCCTCTAGGTGTTTCATTTGATCGTTGTTCAAATTCACTAATCTGCCCGTGGGAAATCGACCACTCAGCTCTACCTCCCGAAGCTTCTAACCCATTGGAACATGTTCTCCTACAGCAATAACAGGGCATACACAAGACAACAAAGAAACAGTCCTACCTAAAGGGTTAGGGTTAGCTAAAAAAAAAATAAACAAGGAAACAAAATTAACAAACTGACAGAAAAATATTACACAATAAAATAAAAGTAAATTCACTAGATCTTGTGATGAGGATCACAAGTGTTCATCAGGTCATCATTTGCACTTAGGCACCATCCCCGACAACGACACCATTTGATTCGCGTGTGGTAGGTTATGCCGGAATCAACAAAATTTATAACCTAAATTCCTCCTACCACCATAGCATACCCATCGCAGTAGATAAATGCTCTGTGGTCGAACATGTAGACGGGTTTTCTTCTGCGGTAAATGATTCATAAGTTAAAGCCAAAATGGTGAATTCAATCTGATTTCGTTTTGATGCTAAAAAACAGTGGAGGTTTGATGGTTGGAAACTGAAAATAAGGTGAAATAAAATATAAAAAGAACCCTTGAAGTATCACACTGGCTCGAGGTCCTAGGTCCATCACATTGGGGAGGACGACTCCATAGTCATTTCCGAACCTGACATTCACGTGGCTATAAGAACTTGACTCTCTATCATCAATGGTCCTCGTGAGGGGAACAAAGTCTCCGACCCACCTTACGCTGACTAATAGATGATAACTAAATGAATCTTAGTGGATCTAGCTAACAAGCATCTACTCGAACCCTAAAGATTACCAAATACAGTCATCTGCTGTGAGTCTATGGATCTAAACCTAGAGTTCAAAGGAAACACAAAACTGCCAGTGAGTACCTTCTTGAAGACCATGAGAACCTTCAATTGCCTTCGGATCCTGCACCCAACAGTCTTCTCCTAAGGAGGAAAGGGTTCTAGCTGTTCATCCTCGGAGGGTGTTTGGTTGCCTAGAAAGTGAGAGAAAATGAGAGAAACTGAGAAAAAGCAGGAAGAGCTTAAAGCTTCCCGCCCAAAATTTTTATTAATGATCAAGAGTCCTTTACAGTGTCACTCCTAGGGTCTTTTATAGACAATACCCAATACAAAATTACCAAAAGATCAAAACAAGCACTATTACAATGGGGGCAAATTGGGGAGACAAACAAAAAGTGACAAAAAAAGTCAAAATGTCAAAAGCAGGATGAACAGTGGCATATGAAAGGCAATTTTGCACCTTGCGAAAATTTCGCATTCGCACCCTACCCAAAATCTTCAGACGGCTTCATTTTCTCCTTTTGCCTCTTCTCGTCTTTCTTCCTTCTGATTTCCGACCAGAATGCCGAGTTCAACTCGAATTCTTCGTGCTTGGATCGACTCAACAAATTTGGCATAAATAGCTTGCAAAACTACAAAATTAGCCACAAAATGCTATCGTGAGAATAAATGGACCTTAATGTGAAAATCGGGTTAATTCAATTGATTAGTACACAAAAATGGCTCAAAACCTACAATAGATAGGGCTCAAAATAGCACTTTTTGGGCACTAATCATCTACCACAGTAGAACCACAATTGCTCCCATTATTCGGTCTACTTTATTTAAAAGAAGTGATTCCAAAAGCTATTTTCAACCTAACCATTCATAGCTAAACACCCCCCTTCCCCCGAAAAAAAAATACCAAACTTTGGGTATAATTGATTAAAATAGATACCCACTGTTTAGATACCATAATTATCTCTTTTCCCTACCAAGTACATACCAATAGGCATAGGTATTTGAATGCCTTTTACTTATCACAAAAAAAGACATGGGTATCTGATTTTCATTTTTCTTTTTGTTTATTTAGAAATAACAAACAAAGTGGATCTTATTTTCTCAAATATGACTATTAAATGTTTTCTCATGAATATGAATACTTATAAGTTCACGTTTCTTAATCTTTTACCATTTCATAAAAGCAAAAAAGGGAAAAAAAAAATCTAGGTTAGGCACTCTAGAAAGGCCTCTCATATTTAGGATTGCTTAGAAAGACTTGGAGATCAAAACAGAATCTGTAAAGGGTTATGAAGTGAACATGGCTAGAGCTTGTGACGATGCTATACATTATGGGTGCATTTGTATTATAGTTTCCAACTATTATGACCTTCCTTTCTCAAATGTTCTGGATTGGAGCAACTTCTCCGTAATCACGCCCATGTTATCGCTTCTTGAAAAAGTTTGTTTTCACATCAAAATAGAAGTACCTACACATACGTACGTAACCTATGTTTAGTGAGGAGGCACTTCATCTGGCATGCAATGCCGAGAGGTTATGATTCCTTCCATATGACTGCCTACCAGTTGTGGCCTAGGAGAGGTGTATATAGACTATCTTATTAATTCAATGTTTAGGTTTTGGGTAATTTAATGGGTACTCTCTCAACTTGTGGATCTATTGCTCCATTGAAGTGCGATTTTCCTATACTAAACGTGTCCTCTAAACTGAAGAATGGATAATGTTTACATATGTACTAGACATAATGTGTGTTTCCTATTGATTCAACGCCATCTCAAATTTTGATTAAATTCTATTTTATTTTCACATGGCTTGAACTATCATGCTTGGCACAACTTTTAATTTCTGATTTCTTTGTATTCCTTGAACATGATAAAAATCTAGTTGCTACATACATAACTTTGCTGTAACCGTAGAATACTTTAAGTGAGTTAATGGTATGAACTTATTTAGCCTTGAGATCAGATTCCGATATTTATCATTGGTCAGGTGAATTTCAGTAGTAATAAAACTGTGACGTGTTTTTGTTTTTCTCATGCTAATAAGATACTCCTAGTTTCTCTGATGCTAATATTAAGTTATTAAGATATTCCTAATTTGACATGAATGTGGATCTATACTTAACTTGTTTCTAACCCAATAATAATAATAATTAAAAAATGTGAGAGTGCATATCCAGGTTGATTTGATGCACTTAATAATACTTGCAACAAATCAAGAGTTTGACATAGTATTCCTTCGATTGGTAGGTCCCTATATTAGCACCCCTCCCCTAGGTATACAAATCTTTACTATATTTTTCAATTCAAGATAGGGTCGAGGTCAGACCGGTATGTACCCATGAGTGATACTAAGCACGAGGCAATCGAAATGGGTAATTCCTCATCTCGCAGCTACTCTACATCCACCGTGACCGCTTGGCACGTAGGACACACAGCATGTCGACATTTGTCGCTCCGGCACATCTATATCTCCTAACATATTGACTCCGGTCCATCTAAATTTCCTGCACCATCCATAGCAATACTGAACATCCCACTCTCCAAGATAGGCTCAATCACAAACTACGCGCTTATGACATATGGTTCAGATTTTGACATAGAAAGCAACTTTAGTGAGAAACTACGAGTGCATGATTGGAGGTGATACATTTAATACTATTTAATTTACTAGTTAATTATTCTTTATGTAATTAATACTTGTATATTTATATAATTGCAGCTTTGTTGAGTCACGTAAGATGTCATCTCAGATATGCCGTGTAAGACCCGAGAAAATCCAATTTTCTCAAAAATGGCAAAATCGTAATTTCGGTCAAAAATCTGAAATTTATTCTCTGGATCTCGGATGACAAAACGGATTTCACCGTTGGAATCCTCTTACGAAATCTAGCTAGCATCGCCGACTTCGCCGACTCAGACAAATTGAATTTGCATCGCTTCTCGGTGATCGCTGAAAGGCCGTAAAACGACATGTGATGTGACGAAAGTCGCTTATAACATGTACCAATGTTACTTATGTTGCATGAGTAGAGAAATGATAAAATGCATCGTCGAGCAACAAGTGTCAAAACTAGGGTTAAGGGACATAGATGCTATTAATGGAAAAAGTTTACCGAGGAAAAAGACGAATATTTCCACAAGGCTATATCTCCATCAAAAGGAAAACAAAACGTGAGAAGGAGGGGGGAGATGCAGTAACCTGAAAATGGTGATTTTAGTGAGAGAACATCCAACTTCTCTCTCTCTAGGATTTGTAGGCGATCCGACCAATAAATCCTTCTGGCAAGAAGGAAAGCCGCCCACGCACGAGGCCTACGCTGCGGCACCACTTTAAGGAGTTTTGAAAACAATCGTGAGGTAGGGGTTTCATCCTAATTTGTTTCAGCACTTTATTTAAGTGTTTTGTAATGTTTCGAGTTGGTCTTCGAGGTCACAGGGGTTGCTTTCGACGGGTCCCAAAACTCGGGACCGAATTGTTGGAATTGGACTTTTTTTGACTGTCCGTGATACCCGTAAACCGATCAATGCTTGTGTTGGAAATTAAGCACAATTGTATGTTGGTATGTATGAGGCCTATGAATAGCTGATAGAATCTTGCCTACCAAGTAGAACCGGAGAGCAGAGGAGTGGGCCGCCCGTGGACCCACTTACTCGTTGAGACCCAAAATGCCTAGCTTTGTATGAAATGGACCATAAATTTCCATGTGTTTTGGCATTGGAATTGTTTGATATGAGTGGCTTGAGTTGGTTGATCAAAGAAATTAATGTTAATGCTGATGTGTTAACATGATGCCATAATTATATAGAATATAATTTCAGAGCGTATTACTGAAATGGAATAATGATTAGCTCAAGTGAGCAAAATTGGGAATTAGTAGGTTAATGCATAAGCTAGAGGTGTTAACATGATGTTACAATTATATGGAATATAATTGTGTGTGTAGGCCATTGGAGATGAGATTGTGTTTAGCTCAAGTGAGCTAATTTGGGTTATATGGTTGATATCACTGAATACATGTGGTGTAATTGTAAATTATGTAAATATATGCATGACGGTATATTTCAGATGGTCAGAGAGATTACAAGGAATTAAGATAACATCTCATATGTACCGGTAGCCTAGAAATTAGGGTGGAGCAAGACATGAAAATCGAAAGAAAAACGGTAAAACGCTGGAAAGGAATTTCACAGATGAATTCCTGAGAACGGGTCAGGGAGACTGGTCTAACAGACGGCTTCGGATGAGGACCATGACTAAGCTTCGTAAGGTTCTCCTCCCACACATTAGCCTCGAGGGTAGTCCCATATTTTTACCGATATTTGTAGTATAGTTTCAAAACAACGAGAATTGTTTTAAAAATGCTTTCATACATGGCTTGTGTGTGCGAGGAGTCTGAGGATTCTGACAATGTCATTTAGACATTCAAGTAGGATCAATGCATTACTTGAATGTGTACATTGAGCACAAAACACCTAGTGAGAGTGAATCCAATTAGTGACTCAAACATCTGGCACAGCCCACTCCCGCCAGGAATTATGTATTACTCTGCACAGAGCAATATGGAGTAATTTTGCCTCATCATAGAGATCGCTAAATATGCTTCTGATGTGGCTTGGTTTTATGATGTAGCACATGTATTAGAATGTTTTAAACTTTAATATATGTTACAAGAGTAAAATTCTAACTCAAACCATGACATATAGCTGGTATGTCATCAGTATATTAGTATGGGCCCCAAGAGGTCGTTTTCACCTAAGTATAAATGTTATATTGGATTGTCTGGGACAGGTTTGTATAGCTGGGTAGAGCTCCTGCACAGCTGAGACTCTCGCCCGATTCGTGGAGAGAGGCTCCGTCACCCGACATTCACGAAGTGTTTCCGCTGTCGACTGGTAGTCACTGACACCCCAAGCCAGGCCACAAATTTCTTGGCATCGCAGCTTAGGTATACTAATTGTGGAGCCTCGGTTTGGGTATCTATCACCACTTGTGTGTCTGGCTGTAGGTTTAGGTATGAGATTACCTAGGAAGGCACTGGATAAACTAGAACACCGCATGCATGTGTTTTAGGTGATTATTTGATGTCTTGATAAATGATGTGTGATCATGTTGATCGTTATGTGATGATTTATAACATGAATTGTTAGGTGTCAGGTGAATTGTGTGCTTAGTGATTGTAATTGGTGTTGAAAATTTTTAGGAGTTTACAAAGGAGTAAACTGAACAAAGAAAATAAATGAAATAAATTTGAATAAATTTTATTTGGGTTATAGGATAATGAAATAAAATTTTAATAAATTTTAAAATTGAACTCATAAAATTATTGAGTTGTATGGATGCATTATTTAAGCTACTGCATGTATGGCTACTGATGGAAATGAGAAAAAAAATCATTTTCTAAGGTTTTATAGTGTAAAACTGAAGAAAAGTGAAGAAAATAGATTTTATAAATTTATTTAGGTGTACTCGGAGAATGGAAAATGTATATATATATATATATATATATATATATATATATATATATATATATATATATATATATATATATATATTGTATTTCTAGTAGCCGAAATAAAAGAAAAAAAAGTATGAAAAAAATTTTAGTAATCGACCAAGCATTACTTCCAATGAAATTGTATCGTGACAGGGGCAAAGGCTGAGAGCAGTGAGAGTAGGGTGTTGTATAGCTAGACGCATGTGCGCCGGGCTCGCAGGGCTGAGAGCGCCGCAGGGCGCGGGCACGACGCGCAGGGGCGCGGGAGCACCCACGCTGCCAGGAGAACGGCGCGTGGCATGGTGCGCGCCACACAAGGCGCAGTGAGCGCCACACGCTTTGCGACACGGCCAATGGGGCCACGACATGGGCATCGGGCGCTGACGATACTACCACGCTGCATGCGCTAGTAACACCAGGCGTGCTAGTTGGCCGTGGGTGCACACTGTGCACTTGACCCAATTTTTTGACTCAGTACTGTTTCTGAGTCACTAATTGGACACTGTTCATCACAAAACTTGTTTGAAATTTTTTTTTTATTTAAATAAAATAAAATCAAAATAAAATGGGACAAAATTTTGGAAAAATGAAATTTTTGAAAATTTTTTTTTTATGGATAAAAATGATTTAACATGTGAATTAGTTGTCTCGCATTGCATATAAATGCTATGAACTGTTTCCTGGGTGTGAATAGTGTCTGGGTCAGGTTTCGAGCCGAGATACCGCATTTGAAATGAACCATTGAACTGTGTAGATGGCTAGCCAGGACGAGGACATAGAGGGCATCCATAGGTAAATCTGGGCCGCACCACCAAAGGGCTCTCGACCAGTGAGGCTTTGGCCGAGGCTGTAGGTATCATGCAGAGCTACCACGCACGTACTAACGCAGCAAAGTAGCCGTGAGTCTTAGTAACCTCCAGAGGTTTAGGCACATCATCCTTCTCACACTACTGTGGGGGAGGAGATCCGACGGTGGCTTAACCATTGGTTCATGCAAAGTTGAGAAGGTGTTAGAGGCTACGGAGATTACCGACACGACCAGATTAGACCAAATTGCAAGACAGCTGTAGGTGAGCCCAAGTATGGTGTGGAAATGGGTAAGGACCTCTAGAGACCTGTAGGCAAATGACATGGGCAGAGTTCTAGGAGCCTAGCTCATGGGTAAGTGTTTTTCCAGACATCACAGGCATGCGAAGGTTCGTGAGTTTCTAGAGTTGAAGCAGGGATAATGAATGGATGGAGTATGTGGCTAGATTCACTCTGACCTAAATTGGCTACTGATGACTACGCATGGCCAAGGTTAGGAGATCGAGAACAATGCTATCCATTCGGCGGTGATCATGGTGACTCTCGCTTACGGACATGGACCCATGGTCGGGACCTAATTCACCATTGTAGAGAGATCAAGGATGTAATGGAGCACCCTGGATGCGATGCCTGGTAGCAAAGAGGGGAGGATCACCTCTTCTAGGTTCTCAAGAGGCAGAAGACTTCTGCCACACGAAGCTCACACCAAATGACTGGGCATCTACCGCCCAGACAGGATATGTTACCAGGCACCGGGCATGTGAGACTGGATCGCCTCATACACGTGGATCCTAGGACTCTCGGGGCGCCGCGATCCCAAGCAAATTGTAGAATGGTAGAGGTATAGTTGATTCCTTCACACCCTAGTACGGTCGAGGAACTGGGCTTCGCCGGTGCTATACAAGCACCTTCTAAGAAGACAGTGGGCCGTAGGGGCCAGAGTGTGGGTCAAGGTCAAGTACGTGACTCATGTGTCGGGACTTCAATCGTGCAGTAGACTATATATTTCGCCACAAACAGCATATGAGGCGATCAGTCTCATGAGGCGCAGGATCTCGTGGGTACAAAGACTGAGCGCTCGGGATTAGCCGGATATGCAGGTACGCTTTCTACTCTTTGCACTTGTTAAATTGAGGGAGGCGAATTGATGATCATATTCATTCATTAATGCATTCAGTGATTTGGGCTGCAGGTCGAGGCCTTTAGAGGAAACCTGATGTGATGTTCTTCCTAGGGGTGTAAAGTAGAGTCGACCTGATAGGTCGTGATTGTGAGTTAGAGACTTCAAGATTCTCGTCAGTGGTAGACCCCCGGGATCGGGTGTCAGCTTTGGCATTATTGCGTGCATGTGCACTGAGACATCACATGAGTCAGGTGGCTGCACTCCAGATAGTTCATCTCAACCACTCTCAGCGAGTGTGGATCAGTTTGCCTGATTACTCCAATGAAGACCTATAACCGAATCAGAAACGAAGAGAAATTGATGTGTAGGGCAAAGCAAGAATGGGGCCTTTAATCCCCTAAGGTGAGAAGCCCTGAGTTAGGTAAGAGACCCGGTCCCACTGTGGGTGTAAGAGACCCGGAGGTATCCCACTTCGGTGGGTGTAAGATACCCGGGGAGACGTCCCAAATTTCTGTGATGGTGTAAGAGACCTAGGGAGCTATCCCAAATTTCTGTGTTGGTGTAAGAGACCCGTGGAGGAATCCGAATTTGTGTGGGGCGAGAGACCTGTGAGAACCGAATTTCGTGTGGGTGTAAGAGACCCGTGGAGATATCCGGGAATTTCAGATACGCAGGCTCAGGTGTAGGCCGAAGAGTTATGTTGCCCGAGATGAAAACACATGGTCAAGTTATCACATAGACTTAGAGTCGAAGGAGCAGGGAGTCGGGAGTGATTCGAGATGAAAACACACCTGGTCATGGCTATCACGCAGAATTTAGAGTCGAGGATAGAGCTCCGAGGACTCGAGATTCGATACCCCTTTGGAAATTGTATTTGCGTTGTCAGAGTTTCCAAGGGCTCTAGAAAGATACGAATGCTCATTCATGACATGGACTAGGCTGATGGTCCATTGAATTGTCACTGATTGTGACCTTGGGAAGGTCAGCGCTACACACCAAGTGGGTCATGGTAGGTTACATATTGTGTAGATTATAAGTAGCAGGAGGACACGCCAGCATGCGGCCCCTTGATCATAAGGGTAGTTGGGAGGAGTACTCTTAGTGGAATTCCGCCTACAACAATAGTTATCAGTGAGTATATAAATGGCAACTATGCGAGGCATTGCATGGGAGGCCATGTAGATCATCAAGTATGTTGGAACCAAGGTGAGAGAGCTCCATCACTGGTCCTGATCTGATTAGAGACACCTCCGAAAAGGTGAGCTTGATACGACGTTGTCTTCACTCCGCCAGCCCGCAAGAGCTATGCGATGTACGACGCGATCCTTAGAGTTCGAGGTTGAGGATCACGCTTTCTTGACAGATGCCTAAGTAGAGGAGGGTCAAGTTCAGAAGCTAAGGAAGCACGCGTAGGTTTGTTAAGCCTTCGAGGATACTTTGAGATGGTAGAGTGCACGTTGCATAAGCATGTGAGTGATGTGATTGTCCATAATTTCGGGACAAAATTCCTAAGGAGAGATTGTATGTTCAGAAAACTAATTTTTTCAAAAATAAAATCAGAATTAGGTCAAAAATCCAAAATTTATTCTTCGATCTCGATGACGAAACGGATTTCACCAAGCAAACCTCCGCGAAATCTAGCTAGCACGTCAATTCGAGACAAAATTTAATTTGCACGCTTTTCGAGGCATCGCGCTTCGAAGTATGTCGTGTTCATTACGACGACGGTCGCTATAACACGTGACTAAATGTTACTTATGTTGCATGAGTAGAGAGAAATGATGAAACGGACTACCGAGATAAGTGTCACCTCGTCAAACTGGGAAAGAAGGGACATAGATGTCATTAATGGAAAGTTTAATGAGGAAAAAGACGAAATACTCAATAAAGTGTCGTCTCCTACATTGAAAAAGGAAAAACAAAACGTGAGTATGAGTGGGAGATGCGTGAACGTGAAAATGGTGATTTTAGTGAGAGAACATCCAACTCTCTCTTAGGATTTGTAGGCGATCCTGACTCGTCGAAATCCTTCGTGGCAAGAAGGAGCGCTCTACACGAGTCCTACGCTGCGGCACAGCTTTAAGGAGTTTCGACAAACTCCGTGAGGTAGGGGTTTCATCCTACTTGTTTTACATTTTATTTAAGTGTTTTGTAATGTTTGATTTGGTTTGAGGTCGTGAGGGGTCGTTTGATCGGTCCCAAAACATGGGACCGAATTGTGGGAATTTTTGAGACTTTTGACCGGTCCGTGATAGTCCGTAAAACTGATTGGATGTTTGTGTTGAAAATTAAGCATTAAATTGAAGGTCGGGTATGTACGAGGCCTGAATAACCATGGAATCTCTGCTCCACCAAGAGGAACCGATAGTAGGAGGAGTGGGCTGCCCGCGGGACAGCCCACTTGCTCGCTGGGACCCAAAACATCCCGCATTGTATGAATGGACCATAAATGTCCATGTGTTTTGGCATTGGAATCATTTTTATGAGTACTGAGTTGGTCGACCAAATAAATTAATAGGTTAATGCTTGATGTGTTAGCATGACACATAATTATATAGAATATAATTAGGTGTAGGCCATTGGAAATGGAATAGCGATTAGCCTCGAAGTGAGTAAAATTGGGAATTAGTAGGTTAATGCATAAGCTCGAGGTAAATATTGTCACAAATTATATGGAATATAATCAAAAGCGAGGCTTATTGGAGATGATCGTGTTTAGCCTGGCGAGCTAATTTGGAAGTATATTTGATATTGTTAATTACATGTGGTGTAATTGTAAATTATGTAAATATATGCATGATGGTATATTCTGCATGTGTTGTATATATTTGTGAAATGGCATAACGATCTCATATGCACTGGCAAATGAAATTAGTGTGAGGCATGACATGAAAAATCTAAAGAAAAACGAAAACTTCTTTTTTGAAAGGAATTTCATAAGACAGAATTTCCGAGAACGGGTCAGAGACGGTCCAATGATTATTTTTGAATGAGGACCAAGGACCTGCTTTTAAGGTTCTCCAACACATTAGCCTCTAAGGTAGTCCCATATTTTTACCGATATCAGAGGTATAGTTTCAAAAACAACGAATTGTTTTAAAAATGTTTTCTGCTACATGGCTTAGGCAAGTGTGAGGAGCTCTGAGGATTCGGACGTGGTTGAGTCATTTAGACATTCAGTAGGATCACGCAGATTACTTGAAATGTGTGTTTACTTTGGAACATTGCATATGCACTAGGTGGGAGAGTGCAACCTTAATTTAGGTGATTCCACCATCAGCATTATCTCACCTGCTCGAGGGAATTATATTATTTCGGTGCATGTGGAGCGCATCGCAGGAGACTTTACATCAAAGAGACCGCTTTAGAAGAAAGCCGGGATGTGGCTTTGGTTTTATGATGTAGTACATGTATTAGAATGTTTTAAACTTTTAATATATGTTGTATAAAAGTAAAATTCTAACTCTTGAAACTATGGCATATAGTTGGTATGTTGATGAGTATATTAGTATGGGCCCAAGAGGCCGTTTTCACTCATATAAATGTTGTTATATTGGATCGTTTGGGACAGTTTGTATACGGGTAGAGCCCCGCACAAAGGAGACCTGGCCTCGATTTTCGTGAGGGCCCGGTCACCCGACATTCACGAGTGTTTCCGGTTGACGGTAGAACAATGGACACCCCGCTTAGCGCCATACGTCGATCTTTCAAAAGAGACTACATCAAGATGGATATTGTGGTTGTACACAAAGAGGTTCGAGATCTATATTGGGATGAATTTAAGGTAAATAAATGTTTAGGTTGCTAAAACTTGTGTATTTTGTTGATTTAAATTTTAATAAAAGTGAAATTGCTTCAAAATTATGTTTGAGATACAGGAATGTTGATATGATTGAAAATGCTTGATCATATCAAATCGATGTTGTTTGTATTGTGCTTTTTAAGTTGTATATATTGAGAATTGTCAAATAATGTGAATGTGAGTTGACATTAATTGGTGGAATTATTGAGAATTGGTGAATGTACATTGAAAAACATTGTAGGTAATTTTTGAAAAATGCACTTTTTAAAGGAGACTTTGTCGATTTTTTTTAATATATATATATATATATATATATATATGTGTGTGTGTGTGTGTGTGTGTGTGTGTGTGTGTGTGTGTTTGAGTATACTTGAATGTTAATATGATTGAAAATGTTTATAATTTAAATTTGATGTTGTTTTTGTATTATGCTTTTGTTGTATATATTGAAAATCACAAATAATGTGAATGTGAGTTGACATGAATTGGTGGAATTTATTGAGTTGACATGAATTGGTGAATGTACATTGAAAAACATTGTAGGTAATTTTTGGATAATGCATTTTTAGGGGAGACTCTATTGAATTTTTTTTAAAGTCCATGTATGTTGACTAACTTTATATATTATAGAAATATTATGAGTGGGAGGGTGTTTGGAACGGACTTAAGAAATCAGGGGAGCAACTCGTAAGAGATACTCGGATATGCTTCTTCATTGGAGAAAAGGTTGAAAACCTGCATTTGTGTTTGATGAGGTGTGGTAGAGTTGGAAGCATTAGTGGAATGATGCCTCATTCCAATCGATAAGAGAGCGTCAATCAAGAAATCGTCATAGTGAGACTGGTGAACCAGGATCTGGAATGTCACAACACGGTTGCGGGTCCATATCGTTCGCTGAGCACGTAAGACGGATTGTAAGATTTTTTTTATTTATTTTTTAAACTATCTCAATTTTTGCATATCTAATATCTAAGTGTTTATTTTAGGAAATGAAGGAGGGTGCCCCCATCGAGCAAGGTACGACTCTTTTACGAGACCCATATGAGGAGAACTCTGGAGGGATCGCATGATTATATTGATCAATGTGCAAGACAAGTGGGGGTAAGTGCTCAAAAAACCTATCTTACATCCTAACTAAGAAACTGTTGGTTTCATATGACTTTTTGTTTCAGGAGAAGATATAAGAGATAATTGCTACGGAATCCCAAGATGAATCTGGAAACCAGGTTCCTTTGTCAAAGGAAGATGAGGATCGTATATTTCTACAAGCTATTGAGGTTTCATCACATAGCGGATACATGTATGGGATAGGTCAAAATAAATCATCCAGCTTTGCATCTGATGCCTCTACATCCTCAGCACCTCTCGAGGCGACTCATCAGCGGATTAGAGAGCTTGAGTTAGCACAATCTCAGTTGCAAGAGGAAGTACGTGAGCTAAGAAGTAACATTCAGTCCTTTGATGAGTGGAGACTTCAAATCAAGGAAATGATGCGCCGCATGATGGAGCAAATGATGGAGAAGAGAGAGAGGTTTCAAGCTGGTCAGTTGCCACTAGACGGTCAAAGCACAAATCAGGCACAGTCGCCACTAGATGCTCAATCTTGAGTATATCACGTTTTTAATGTTTAATACTTTTTGTTCTTTAACATTTGGACCTTAGTATTGACTTTTAACGTTTAATACTTTGTGTTGTTTTCTAACATTCAAACCTCAATCTTGACTTTTAATGTTTAATATTTTGTGTTTTTAAATTTAAATGATAAATATATTTAAACTTATCATATAATAAACTTATTAATGTATAAGTAATAATTAATTTTTTATGAAATATTTATTAAATAATTAAAATATTTATAAATTTAGTGGCCACAAGATGTGGTCACAAAAATAGAGACCGCTAATGTGGTCACTAAGAAGGAAACTATTTTATGGTGTATAGTGATCACCTTAGGACCACCAAAGTGGTCGCCAATCTTCACCGATGAGCACATCTGTAACCATAATTTAACAACCAAAGTGGTCATAAAATTGGTCATCATCTGTGACCACTTTGTTATGATCGCTCAATTTAATGACCACATTTCTTGTGGTCGCTCAATTTAATGACCACATTTTCTTGTGGTTGTCATCTGTGACCACTTTATCAGAAGTCGCCAATTTAACGCACTACATTTCTCAGGGTCGTTATTTCCAGACCACTTTGTCATGGTCGCCACTTAATGACCACATTTCCTCGTGGTCGCACTTGTGACCACTTGGTCACCGATTCGCTTTTAAGGACGACTTCTAAGACTACATGTCGGGTCACTATACCTCTCCAAAATGGTTCACTTTATAGCCCAATTTTGTCGTTGTAGTCATTCATGTGCCTATTGCTTTCTCTCCAATCTCTGGCCCTGTTGTTGACCAGCATCTAGTAGCCATTATCGATGATGAACCAATTGAGGATGTAGATCCATTAGCCCCATATTTAGATCTAGTAGCCCTAGATGTAGCCATGGATATACCCTTGAGGAGATCAGAGATGCAGGTAGCCCACGCATTCTTTATGACTATTTTGCCTATTTGCAGGAACATGAGTATGATGTGGGTGATGTATCATATCTGATTACCTACAAAGAAGCCATTGTTAGTCTTCAATCCAACTTCTAGATCGATGCAATGAAAGATGAGATGGCTTTCATGTCATAAAATAAAGTGTGGAGCTTGGTAGATTTGCCAGATGGCTGCAGACCTATTAGGTGGAAATGGGTATTCAAGACCAAGCGCAATGCCAAGGGACAAGTAGAGATATATAAAGAAAAATTAGTGGCTAAAGGGTTACAGTCAATGAGAAGGTATTGATGTTAAGGAAACCTTCTCTCCCGTGTCCACTAAAGACTCTTTACGCATTATTATGGTTATACTTGCTCATTTTGATTTACAGTTGCATCAGATGGATGTGAGGAAAAATTTCTTAAATAGAGACTTAGTTGAGGATGTTTATACAGTCTCTAACCTATTGCTTTCTTGGAGGAAGCTGGTAATGACCACATGGTTTGTAAACTCCAAAAATTCATTTATGGTTTAAAGTGCTTCAGTAAGTAAGACCTCAAGTTTGATGAAGCTGGCCACCGCCGACGGTTCTAGGTAAAGGGTTTTAAAGTAGACTCGCGAGCCGCTTAGTCGGGCCGCTTTAGAGGTCAATTTGCCCGACACTGGTCAGGTAGCTGATCATTTGATGGTAGGTTGAGGGCACGACTTTCATCGCATGCAGCCAAGCTAGACCAACAATGGCATCGTACGGGCCCTGGTCCTCGACAACCGAAAATAAGACCTGCTGAACTACTCGCCTTACCTTGACGGGGAGAGCAACGTAGCCCATCGTTATTGTGGTTGCCCCGTTAAACCCGGATAGGATTTTACCAACCAAACTCAGTCTGTCAAAAGAGATGTTCATATGCCATAAGGCAGGCAACTGTAACAGGTCGACCTCGCTGCCAGGGTCAACTAGTACTCTATGCACATCAAAATTGTTAATACATAGAGTAAGTACGAGTGCATCGTGGCGTAGAGTTATGACCTGGATCTGCCAATAGGGGAAAGGATATAGGGTCATTAATTACCGACCGCTTCATCATTGCCCTGGGACGGGATAGTACCTACTTGGGCCCGGTTGTGGTTGTCAAACAGCCTTCTCTTTGGCGCTTTAGACTGACATCGATCGCAACCGGCCACCCAAGATGTAGTTTATGGTGGGGCCTGAGGTCTGCTGAGCCCCACCGGGCTACCATTCTTCAACCACCTAAGCAGCCTCACCACCTGACCGCCTCCGAACATATCTCCTAAGGTGGCTGACCCTGATTAATCTTTCCACTAGAAATTTCAGACTTCAACATCGGTTAGTCTCATGCCCATGGTCTCCGTGGTAATCACATCTTAGAGACTGATTGCACTGTGTGGAATTTGACTAAATTGGTATGGGCCATTTCAAGTCGGGGTGATCCCGGATGAGAAGAAGGAGTCTGTCGTAAGAGATGTTCAAAGAGGTAAACCGTGGTGTCTCTCTTTCTCTTTGATTGGTCCTGGGAGCGTTTATGGTTCTTACCTTGACTTCCCTTTGTCTCGTACTATCCCCAAAGGTCGACTTGCCGCTTTCAATACGTGATCATCACTTCAAGCCGTAGGTCGTCTGATATCAGTCCTCCAGTGTTGAATATTTATCCGCCCATCTGTACAATTCTTCCATTGTCGCAGGAGGATCCAGAGACAGCGAGTGGAAGAATGGGGTGGTAGGCCCAAAGCTCCTTCGGAAATTCTAGAGGACCGCATCCATACTGTATGAATCAATCTGTTGGACGGCCCCTCCAAATCTTTTAGTGAAATCACGGATGGACTCATCCTCCCGCTTGAAAATGGTTTGCAGAGAACTGATGTTTCCCTTTTGTCGAACAGAGCACATGCACTGGGAAACAAATGCAGCCCACAACTCACTGAACAAGTTGATAGATCTCCGTGGGAGTTTGTGGAACCAAGCCAGGGTGGGCCCCTTCAAGCTGGTCTGGAACACTTTGCATAGTAAGCGGTCGTCTCTCGTATTAAGTATCATTGCCTGATTTAAATGCATCATGTGGTCATACGGATTAGAGGAGCCATCGTACATGGAAAAAGGCGGTATGACAAAGCCACATCAAGATGTGGCCGCTCAAATGGAAGGATAACATGTCTTCAGTCCCTGACAAAGGGGCATGTGGCATGTGGAGGGCGAGTGCAACCCCAAAGGTAGGATACATGAACGGAAGTGGTGGTTCCATGCCCCATGCCAATGCGTGGCACATTTTCACATTCAGTTTCCCGAACGCCGTCGCTCTCTACTGCATTTCTATTCGTGCCTCGACGATGCATGCCACCGATAATGCTGAACTGTAGGGCCTCTTCTGATTCAGCCTCCACGCTCGTTTTGTGGTGAAAGATCAGGCAGCAAAGAGCACTCACAGCATCGTTCGCTACGCATCACTATCGCCGCGTGATGGGCCCGCTCTATCTCGTTTGACCTGTGCGTGGACGGTCGCTCCTCTCGCATTTTCACCCCGATCCTCTTCCAAACGAGCCCACATGCGATCGTTCTCTTGCTGTAGATGGTTAGTACAGTTTCGCAATTCAGCCATATGTCTGACCTACTCTTCTTGCTTCGTTTCCATATCTCGACGCCAGCGAAGAAACTGATCTTCAAGGGACTGATTTGTTGGGTTACTGGCCATAGTGTTAGGATCCAACAAACCGGATGAGTGAGAGTGAACTACCGAATCTTTGGGGTATGGGGGATCGCTTGATAACTGATGTAGACAAGTCCTTGCACGTCGTCGATAAGATTTTTTGCTTGATCGTTCCCACAAACGGCGCCAATTGTTATCTCTTGGATTCTCGGAGTCTCCGAATCGTCGGGGCATGAACCTGGTAGCAAGGACTTGCAAAAAAAAACAATGACTGGCGGTGGTGTGTCGGCCGCCTCTTCGATGCTTAAGTTAGAATAGAGAGCGTAAATCTCTTCTCTTTTTCAGTAGAGTATTTTCACATACCTTTATGTTGCGATTCCTTCCTTAGTTATGAAGGAGGAGGACGGTCAACTTTTTATGGAAAGTGGGTGATTGGTTTCCGAAACGAAAGGGGAGAGGCGCTTCATTTGTGTGTCAGCCGTTTTTCCTTTTGGATAGCCAAGTCATCTGAATGTTCCACCTCAATAATCGATTGATCATCTTAAGGACTAAGCATTTACGTGATCGGGAGAAATGTGTTTCGATGCAGAATCAACTTGAAATTATCGTCACATCTCTTAGAGCATTTATCAAACTCGATTAGGGAGAGGATGCCTGTGCAATAAACCCGCAGCCCTCTCACAAAGGATCGGGTAGTCCACGAGCCGGGATTCGGGCTGTGTTTAGGATCTGTGAGGATATTTGGGCCTAGCCTATGGGCTTTGTTCTGCCTAGGCCTTCTGAATAGGGGTGCTAGGCCAAAAGGCATGGTACCCACAATCATCTCATCCATGGCTATGCGAGAGAGAAGACTGAGAGAAGTAAAGATGGAAGACTGTGGTTGGTGTAGTTCTTGTCAACGTTAAAGGAGGTCGACATGTATAATATATATAAATGCGGTATAAGGGTTGGCCTATTGTAGCTTGTATTAGAATCCAGCCTTATCTTATCATGTAATCGTGATTTGAAATGGAACTAACATTTTGGAATCACATATAATATCTAGACCTAATAAAACACATCTTCAACCATCTATAAGATGGTTTTGGTCTCTTTTACCTTTAACTAGAGATCTAATTCGAATCCTGTAAATATACGTAGCTTGTTTTCGTGTAGCTTTACCGTCTCTGCAGGTATCTCTCCCGACTATATGTGGATTAATTTGAATGTTGTGTGGTTTAAATGTGCCTTTTGTATGTGCACGGGTTCGCTTAGGATAACTCATGGTCTAACAAAAAAAATTAAAACACTTATTAAAATTTAAAAAGATTTAAATAAATGAACTATTATTCATCAAAATGTCACTCCTAACATAATTCAAACTAAAACAAAGCCTGAATCCTATATATGATGTCCTTGCTATCATCTTATTGTTTTGAGTTGAAACTGAGTCAAGCTCGAGTTTGACTCGATTAATAAAATAGTAAAGTTCGATTAGACTTACAAGTAGCTTGAATCGAGTATTGGGATACTTGAATTCGACTCGACAAACTACTCAAATTTGAGCTTGACTCGGTTAACTCCGAATTGAATTTGAGTATTTTATGAGTTGAGCTCGAGTAGCTCAAAATTGACTCATTTACACCCTTAAGTTTAGCTAGGAGATTTATGCCATGGTGTTCACTCCCTCCCTTCTCCTTGGTTTGTTCGATTCTGAATTATCTTTGAGGTGACTTGAGGACTTACGTTTTTACACAGCTCAAAGCCAGATCCTATTTTCATCGCTTCATCGTGATCTAAAAACGGGTAATGTCTTTTTTGTTTTGTTTTGTTTCTTTTATAATTATAGGATCTGGGCTAGCTTGCACGCATCTCGAGTCCTTGATCCTTTGGTCCCTAAAGTTAGGGGTCATTTAAATGATAAGGACCTTGAAGTTAACATAATTATTTTGTCCTAGTTAACATGTGTTAGATTATATATATGGATAGAACAACCAACAAATAAATTTGAAAGAGGAAGAATGGAGAGGTAATGTTGTATATTTTGCTCACAATGTTACACGTGTTTTTATATACAAAATTTGCATTTATACATGATAAACTTAGTTAAATAAACAATGAAAATCTCAAAATATTAGGTGACATTTTCTTAATTTCTTAATTTGATGCAAGATCTTCTCATTTTAATTCTTAATAGGTGAAAGAGGCTTTCATTAAAAACCAAAGTATAGATTATTACAAATTCATTTCTTCTAAAATTCGATGTTAATCTTTCAAAAAAAAAAAAATCTAAAATTCATGTCTTCTAACAAAATAACATTGTTAAAATCACTTAGATAATTCAAATCATGTATGAAAGAAAATAAATATGGATTGTAACAAATAAAAAATAGTAAAGAATTAATATTAATAGAAATGCAAGCTTTAATATGAAATAAATTTTGCCTAATTCTTAGGCTAAAAACATTATTATAGTTTTTAGGTATAACCAAATATAATCTATATAACTTCTAATCATAAAAAATTTAAGATAATTTTCATGTAACTTTTAATTACAATCGAAATGATATTTGTGCATAAATTCTATTTATGAATAAAATAAAATAAAATAATTTAAATGGAATTTTTTTAAAAATGCATGTCATCTACTCTACCCCAATATGACTGTCAAAATTAAACTAAAGAGAATTATGATAGAAACAAAATTAGTGCTAATAAAAGAAAGCATAAAAATCTTCTGTTAAAAAAATGAAAGCATAAAAAGGACTATAGAGAGAATGTGATCAATTTTTTTTCTACTTTGTTCTTATAATAATTCAATTGTGGTTCTCCATTTTTTTTTACAACTAGTGCTAGTGGGGCATGTATCATGGAACAATTAAAATGAGTAAAAAAGAAAATGTAAGCACGTTCATAATACAGTTGATATTATTTCAACTGAGTCAATAGAGATCAAGTAGCTTTAATTAATTACCACCGAGTCATTTTCGGAGGTTGACTCGGCCGAGTCGGGCTGCAAGCCATTGACAGAAGGGAAAGGCAGTGCCACCATGGCTATACGAGCAGATAGATCTGAGAAATGATTTCAGAGAGACAGCGGAGGTTAATTTTTAGGGGTGGAGATGAAGGAAATCCGGTGACCCAGTTGAGATAAATGGTTGGAAAGATGAAGAAAAGGCAAGAAATGGCTAAAATCCAGCCTTGGGAACACAACAATGTGAAGCTTCTCATCATTATGCTCTTTCTTCTTCATCTCATCCATTGCAATTGGCAATGGGGTAGTGAGAGAAATTAGAAAGAGCAATGATTAATAAAAACAGTGGAAGGAAAAAGGGGGACCGAACTCCCGTTGGAGCTTTCTTTGTATTAAAATCTTATTTTTAACGGAAAATTATTATTAAAATCTTTTAACTTTCATAACTTTTGCTTTAAAATCCATAACAAAGGTTTGTTTTTTAAATATGACAAATATAATAAATTTTATTTTTATATTTTCCTTCAAATTTTACTCCTTTCAACTTTTTTTTTTGCATTTTCTTATATATTTTCTTTTTTTTTTAATACTTTCCGATTCCACAGATAGTCAAAAGGTTTATTAGTAAGAAAGATACCTTATTGATTCAAGGTATTCTATTCATATCATATGTTCTCTTGATAATCTTACTTTACTACATGCGAAATAATTTTTTTTTCTAACATGTCATGTTCAAGAGTGATATATTTTTTTTCTTTGTAACTTTTTAAAATGAGAGTCCTTTTTGAAAAATGAGAGATTGAACTCACAAATAATTTTGAATTCTTAGAGCATCTCCAGCAGTTAGCAAAAAAGACCAGCATTTATAATTATATTTTGCTCTAAAAAGCAATTTTTTGAGATTTATCTTAAAGCTAAAAGGGTGTGAGCTCCAACAGTGAGCATCTAAAACTTTAGCTATCCTAAATCTATTCCAATTTTACCATTTCTCTTCTTTAATAATTACATCATATACCCTTCATTCATCTATATCACTCCATACATTATAAATTTTATTTAAAGTTGGAGCTACTTGCATTTTTCATTGCTTTTGTCACAATCGCATGCTTACGTAGTTGATAATAGTGTTGCTATTCAACGGACATATGTGAGATGTCTTTTGACATAATTGCATATCGTCGATGATCTGCAATCTATCTTGCTCATTCTACATCCTATCTTCAGTACGTCTTGCAATTTCAAGTTGCACATCCTCCCTCTGTGCTTGCTCCTTCAGTAATTGAAGTTTTTGCTCGTCATACAAATTCTTCCTCTGTTCACTTTGCCCAAATAATTCACGGATCGTAGCTGAAATAGAATCACTCATATCTGTTGGACTCGCCTTGCTTTCTGTCTGCTATCTTTAGATGCTTTTCTTCCTGGGGGTCTTGTAAGACCCGAGAAATTCCAATTTCTGGAAAAATAGCAAAATCGTAATTTCGGTTAAAAATCCATAATTTATTCTCTAGATCTCGGATGACAAAATGGATTGCACCATTGGAATCATCTCGCGAAATCTAGTTAGCACGTAAAATTTTGTCGAATTCCGAGACATTCGGAATTTACACGTATTTCGAGGCATCTCATTTCGTGTGCCGTAAAACGAATTTCGATGCTACCGAAAAATCATGATATAACAAAGCATCAAAGCCATACTTACTTAGCAGAGAACGACAAAAAATTCCAAGCAAATGCTTAGGTTCGAATGTCAAACCGAGCATATCAAATTTGGCATTATAAATTATTTGCTGACTAAAAGATAAAAATAGTTAACATGACTTTCTCCAATTAAAACAAAGCCAAAAACGTGGGGGAGCAAAATTTGGAGATGCAGTAGCCGAATTTTGGGAGATTTTTAGAGAGAGAGAGCACTTCTCTTTAGATTATCGGGCGATCCGACCGCCCAGCCTCGACAAGAAGGGAAGTCAGCTTCTACGCGAGAGGGCTTCGTACGGGTACTACTGAGGTAGGGTTTCCTCTACTTATGCTTATTCCCTAGTACTTTACTAATGTTTGAGTCGAAGAGGCCGTTAGGGGTTACACTGATCTATCTCAAAACATGGGACCGAATTATTGGAAATTTTTTTGGAATCCATTGAGCCGTCCATCACTGCCACGGCTGATGGTTTTTCTAAGTTTGGAAATATTGAAATAAATCATGCTTTGATTGAAATTGGGCCGGGAATGGCCGTGAAATGCGGGTTCACAGGGTGAACCGATGAATTGTGAATTTTCGGGAATAGTAACCGAGGGTTTCTAATTATTCCTCAACAAGATTTCAAAATATATTTTTGTGTGAATATGTGTTTGGCCGAGTGATTTAAATTAAATTGCTCGTGGTTGATCATTAGCCCAAGTGAGATAATTTTGATGTTTGAAATGATAATTACATGACATGATTGTGTGATTGGATATTTTGTGAATATGTGCATGTTTACATATTTGCATGTGATTAGAATCGTATTGAAATGGTATTACATGTATTCCATATGTGAATCGGAACATCCTAGGACTATAGGAGTTAGTGCATGAGACGAGTCTAGAGAAATGGTCTGAGGGTGCCTTCTAAAAAATATTAATTACTCCGGGAGGGTAGCGCTCAATTAAAAAAATATCAATCGTCGGAGCGTCTAATTGATATTCATCGGAAGGTAGTCCACAAACAAATTAAATATATCAATCGTCGGAGCGGCCCAATTGATATTCATCGGAGGGTAGTCCACAAACAAATAATATATCAATCACTGAAATGCCCAATTGATATATATATACACATCGGAGGGTTGTCCACAACAAACAAATAATAATTTCATCCGAGGCTTATTAGTGATGGAGCTCTGAGGACTCTGGATCTGAAGTTGGTCAAGTGTAGATGATCTTGCTAGACAAGTGTATTTGCTTGAATGTGTGTTTTTATTGGAACATTGCACCGCACTCCTAGGGTGGTGAGTAGCCCACTTAGGGCGATTCCACTATCGAGCATCAGCTCACCCCGCGAGGGATATTATTTTTGGTGCACAAAGGGAGCGTGGCGTAGGGGACGCACTGCCCTAGAGACGAGGATTAAAAGAAAGCCGTTGTGGCTTTGATGTATACATGTGTATTAGAACTTTATAAGTTTGATATATGTCGTATAAGAGTAAAACATATTAACTCTTGTAACTATTGTATAGTTGGTATGTATATTGAGTATTGTTTATGGGCCCCAGTGATTAGTGTGCATATGTACGATTGGATATATTGGATTATATTGCCTTTGTTTGGGACAGGATATGCCGGGTTTGTATTTGGGTAGGCTCCGTACAAAGGAGACTGCGCGTTTTTAAATGAAAAAATGTCGGGTCACCCGGAGCATTCCACGAGTGTATTCAATGAGTTGTGGGTAGTCAACGGACACCGGGTTTGGGGCGTCACGGCTTGGTATCGAGCCCTGAGTATCTGACTGCTTAGGGCTTGAGGGATTTGGGGCTTAGGCCATGGTCTTTGAGGTGTAAGAGAACATCACCACTAGGTGTGTGGTTCGATGTTGAGTTTCGGTATGAGATTACCTGAAATCACGGAATAGCCCAGGGCCGCGTCGTGTGTTGGTATGTTTTGTGTGATTGGATGAATTATTGTATGATGGTGTGTATGACATGTTGTATGTATGATGTGAATGTGGTGTGCTTAGATGGATAGCACATAGGAAAATTTATAGGAGTTTACAGTGTAAAACTGGAAAAATAAATTAAAGAAAATAAATTTTATAAATTTATTTGGTTAAGAGGTGAAGAAAATAATTTTCTAAGGTTTTACAAGTTGTAAAATTGAAAAAAAAATGGAGTAAAATAAATTTTTATAAATTTATTTGAGTATTATGGAAAATGAAAAAAAAAAAAAAAAGGAGTGTATATTTTTTTATTTTCCGATTAAGGCGAATAAATGAAAAAAAATCCAAAAATAAAAATTAGACAAAATTTTCCAAAAATAAAATTTTCAAAAAATGAAATTTTCGAAAATAAAATTTTTGTTTATAAAAAAATGTTTTAAATGCATAATTGATTGCCTTGCATTAACTGTAAATGCAAGGACAATGTGTATACACTGATTTATGTGTATGATTAATGTCTCGGGGCTGTGTTTATGCCTTAGAGATACTGTATTGAGATTTAATTTTCCATTGAACTGTATAGATGGCTAGTCGAGGATGAGGACGTAGAGGGCGCTTATGGGGTACCGGTCAGGCACCACCAGTGTTTGATCAGCAGGTTTTTACTGAGGCTGTAGGTATTACATTTGCTATCATAAATTTGGTATAAGCGGTGAGCGGGGAAGATCTGGCTAACCTCCAGGAGGTTTAGGGCATATTATCCTCAGAGCATTCACGCGGGGAAAAGATCCAGATGGTGGTAGACCATTGGTTCATCTTAGAATCGAGAAAGGTATTAGAGCTATGGAATTACCTACGGCCCAGCGACCGGATTAGACTAGGCTGGCGTTCTGGCTAGAGGGGTGAGGCCCAGTATGATGGAAATGGGCAAGAACCTCTGGGAGCACAGAAGAAGCGATGACATGGGCGAGTTTCGGGAGTTGTTCGTGGGTGAAGTACCTTCCCGGAGGTGCGAGGCTCGGGGTTCTTGAAGTGAGACGGAGGCGATGACTATGATGGATTATGTGACTAGGTTCACAGAGCTAGCACGATTTGTATATGATTACGTGGCCATAGACTTGGTCAAAGTTAGGAGATTCGAGAATGGGCTGAAGTTTTCCATTCGAGAGACGGGTTACTCAGGACTTAGCATGGATATGGACTCCCGTGGTTGGGACAGCCACGACCATAGAGAGAGGATTGGGCTTGAGGTTGAGACCTTAGAAGAGCGCTTGTATGTGAGTTCTCCCTAGGGATTAGGCGAGAATAGGGATGATATGTCGAGGTGCGTGGTGGAGATCTCGGGGACTCTACTCACGGTGGACTTGAGAGGATCGTGGACATGTCGGAGTTCGATGTCATCACGGGGATGGATTGGGCGACGACACGAGGTCGTTATCGATTGTGAGCGTAGGAGGGTTACACCGCCGTGGGGCCAGGTACTCGTGTGGTGTTTCGGGGGGAATGGCATGACATTTTGCCCCGAGACGGTATATGAGTCAAGTGTCGAGAGACTGGAGTTAAGCGGGTTAGGTTTGCGAGCCTTACCCCAGGGACGGGGAGAGACGGACTTAGATCTACCTCGAGTAGTATGTGAGTATATGGATGTTTTCCAAATGAGCTACGGACTACCCTCCTGAGAGGTAGTAGACTTTGGTATCGGAGTTACACCACCAGTACTTCACCCATCTCATGACTCCCGCGTAGGATGGCATCGGTTAGTTGTAGGAACTCGAGTCGGCTACGGGAGCTCTTGAACAAGGGTTCATTAGGCCAGGAAACGCGCGCCGCCATGGGGGCGCTCGGTTCTATTTGAGAAGAAGAAGGACAAGAACGCCATTGTGCATTGATTAAACCAGTTGAGCCAGAGATTCTGATGAGATCGGTACCATTCTTAGGAAATTGGCCCGATTTGTTTGTCGGTTAAGAGAAGCGCGAGTACACTCGAAGATAGACCTTATAGCGGCTACCATCGGTGAGGGTTAGGGATCTGAATATCCCTAAGGCGGCGTTTAGGGCGGCGTTATGGGCGCTGAGTTCTGGTGATGCCCTTTGGATTGGCGAATGCGCCGGCGTGTTCATGGATCTCGTATGGGATATTCGACCCTATTTGAATTGAACATGCGTGGTCTTGAAGTGGATGACATCTTGATGCACTCCGGTCAGTGAGCATGAGTATCGCGAGGATCGTTTTGCGGTTGTTGAGACCATCAGGCTGTGCGCGAGTTCGATGAGGTGCGAGTTACGGCTGCGGGGTGAGATTCTACGGGACACGTGGTGTCGTCGAGTGTCCCGGTCGACCCGAGAGAAGGTCGAGGCGGTGATGAGTTGGGAGGCGAGTCGAGTCTTCGAGATCGTAGTTTCTTGGGATTAATTTGGGTATTCTGGGGAGATTCATTGAGGATTTCTCGGGATAGCAGCACCTATGACTAGGTTGACCGGAAGGAGTCGAGTTTGATTGGGATGGCCGTGCGAGGCATTCGGGAGTTGAAGAGAGACTTGCCCGGCTCCCATCTTGATGGTCCGGACCGGGGGACAACGGGGTACACCGGTGTATTGTGATGCCTCAGTAGGATTGGGATGGAGTTTTGATGCGATCCGGGAGTAGTAGCTTATGGTTCGTAGGTTGAAGAATCATGGCAATTACCCACATGGCATGGGTTGTAGTGATAGCCTTGAAGATTTGGCGCCACTAGCATATGGCGAGGAGTTTGAGGTGTGCTCGGACGCAAAAGTCACGAAGTATATTTCTTGCAGCGGCGGGACCTCGATATGAGAGCCGCGAGATGGATGGAGTTCCTAGAGGATTATGACTTCACTTTTGCATTACCGTCACAGTGAGGAAAATGTGGTGAGCGATGCATGGTCGGAAGTCACGGAGCGTTGGCTGAGTATATCTTCTCGGGAGTGGCGGATGCAGAGGCGTGGGACGGGTTTGGGCTCTGATCTGTGTGTGGCGGACTTCGGTACCTGGGAGTTTAATGGCTGCCGGATCTGCGTTGGCTTGAGTGATTGAGTCTCTCGGTGGCGGGGCGAGAGATAGTGTCATCGGGGTGCGTCTGGTCAGTCACGGGTGACGAAATTTGGGCCAGTTGCGAGATGGTAGTCTTCGATATGGGGACGGGTAGTGGTTCCTGGTTGGCCAGGTTGAGAGAGGAGATTCTCGGGGAGTTTCATTGCTCTCGATTTGTCGATGCGTCGGTGTGCGGTATGCCGCGGGGATCTTAAGTCGCCCGATTACTATTGAGTGGGATGAAGAACACACGGGGACTTTGTTTGGCGATGTCTCGCGTGTCGGCCAGGTTAAGGTTGGCACGGAAGCGGCGGGGCTACTTTAGCCATTGGAGGTGGCGAGTGGAAGTGGGGCTGCGTCCGCGATGGACTTTGTGACCCGGCTTGCCATGGGCCAGCGAGGCATGGCGGTGGGTGATAGTGGGCCAGGCTCCTGAAGTGGGCGCATTTTCTGGTCGTGCGGATGACCTTCTCATTGGAAGTGTGGGTTGTACACATTGAGAGATAGTCGACTACATAGTGCAGGGTATCCATAGTGTCGGATAGGGACCGGGTTCTGGCGCACTTTTGGAAGAATTTCCAAAGGCTATGAGCTTCTGGTGACGGTGATCTGACTTTCCACCCTCAGACGGATGGTCGATCCCCAAGGGCCCTATCTGGTGTTAGAAGGACATCTTGCCCGAGCATGCGTCTGGATCATAAGGGTAGGCTGGGAGGGCATTTGCCCCGCCAGTGGAATTAACACAACACTTGATTGCTCGGGCGAGTATACGGATGGCGCCGTATGAGGCCTTGTATGGGAGGCCGTGCGGTCAGCCCGAATTATGTTGAATGGGGTGGGAGAGAGCTCCATCAGCGGTCGATTTGATTAAAGCACACCTCGGAAGGTGAGCTTGTCTGACCAGTGACACATCTTCTCCGCTGGCTCGGAGCGACGAGGAAGAGCTATGCCGGATGTGCGATGTCGACCCTTGATTCGAGATTGGGGATCACGTCTTCTTGAAGGTGATGCCCCAGAGGGAGTGGTTGGGATTCCGGCGGCGGAAATATCGTAGAGGTTTATTGGACCTTCGAGATCTTTCGGAAGGATAAGCAAGTAAGCGTCTGGGTTGGCATTCTGTGACATGTCGGTGTCGCGAGATGTTTCACGTCTCCCGTACTCAGAAGTATACTCGAGATCCGGCCCGTGGTGGATTGGGGCGGCGAATCTGGGATTGACCTGGATGGGACCTTCGGGGAGGGACCGGGTGTGCATTGTGGATAGCCGTGATCGGGTTTTGACACAAGGCAGGTGAGGCTAGTGAGAGTGCTGGCGGCATATGGAGTGGAGGAGTCGCGTGGGGTGCGAGGATACGATGCGGAGGGCTTCACCCGTCCGCTGCTTGTTTAGGGATGAGTGCGTAGTTTGGTCGTTTAAGACTTAAATGATATTTACATGCATGATGGTGTTACTTGCGTTATATGCATGTGGTGATTACTTTTCAAGATGTTGTTCTTATGGTGTTGTACCTTGTCAGAATTTAGGGACGAAATTCCTTTGAGAGGAGAATGTAGGCTAGAAATTCCAATTTTGCGGAAAAGGCGAAAATATTAATTTAGTTTTGAGAAATTGTAATTCCGATTAAAAATCAGTAATTTATTCTCCTAGATCTCGGATGATAAGCGGATTGCACCATTGGAATGAATCTCTCGCTTCGAAATCTAGCGCGCGTAAAGATTTTGTCAAATTAGGGAGCAGTCGAATTCTGCGTTTTTCGACGTCGCATTTAAGTGCGTAAAAACAATTCGATGTGACGAAAATCACATATAACAAGTACTCATGTACCGTAAGTGGTATGGTATAGAAATGATAAAAAATGGATGGCGGAATTGAAGCAGAATGTCAAAGCGGGGAAAGAGGGACAAGATTGGCATTATGAAAATTGTTTAAGTGACTAAAAGACAAAATAAGAAACGTGACTCTTCTTCTCGATTAAAACAAAGCTAAAAACGATGAAACGAATTTGGAGATGCGTAGCGAATTTTGGGAGATTTTTAGAGAGAGAAGCACTTCTCTTTAGATTATCAGACGATCAGACGTGGCGGTCTTCGGAGACGAAGGGAAGCTGCGGGAGAGCTTCCGTGGTGCCGGTTAGGGAGTTTCCTCAAACTCCTTGAGGGTGAGGAGTTTCTCCCTACTTCCAGCATTTTATTCTCATTTAAATTACTTTACTAATGTTTAGTCGAAAAAGTGGACAGGGGTTGTCGATCGGTCCCAACATGGGGCCGGTGTGGAAAATTTTTGGAATCCATTGAGCGTTCATCACTTGCCGACTGATGGGTTTTTCTAAATTTGGAAATATTGAAATAAATCATGCTTTGGAGTTGAGAGTGAGGCCGAGAATGGCGAGTGAAATGCGAGGTTCACGAGGGTGAGCCCAGATGGTGTGAATTTTCGAGAATAGTAACCAAGGGGTTTCACTATTAAAACGTCTTCTCAAAATATATTTTGTGAAAATATGTGTTTGGCGAAGTGATTTAAATTAAATTGCTTTCGTGTTTGATCGATGATGGCAAGTGAGCTAATTTTGATGTTTGAAATAAATAATTACATGACATGATTGTGTGATTGGATATTATGTGAATATTGTGCATGTTGACATATTTTGCATGTGATTATACTATATTGGAAATGGCATACATGCATTCCGCATGCCTTTGGAACATCCTAGGACTATAGGAGTTAGTGCATGAGGCAGTCCCAGAAAATGGTTGAAGGGTTGTCTAAAAATATTAATTATCGGAGGAGTAGTCAAATTAAAAAAAAAATATCAATCGTCGGAAGCGGCCCGGTGGTATTCATCGGTAGTCCCGCGAGCAAATTAAATATCAATCGTCGGAGGCGGCCGTGTCGTAGTTAGTCGCGGAGCAAATGTATATCAATCGTCGGAGCGGCCAATTGATATATATACACATCGGAGGGTTGTCCGCAAACAAACAAAATAATAATTTTCATACGAGGCTTAGGCGAAGTGTGATGGAAATCGATGAGGACTCGGGATCTGAGTTAGTCATGTAAGACATTCAAGTAGGATCATGCATTTGGCAGATATTGTGTTTTTATTGGAACATTGCCTTTGCGCTTAGGTGGTGAGTGGCCCGGCCTGGCGATTCCCTTCGCGCGAAGGCATTAGCTCACCGTGGGGATATTATTTTACGGTACGGGGAGGCGTGCGGGGATGGCTCGTCCCCAGAGGCAGGATGAAGAAAGCAGGGTTGTGGCTTTGATGTATATGTATTAGAACTTTATAAGTTTGATATATATTTGTATAAGAGTAAAAACATAATAACTCTTGTAACTATTGGGTATATAGTTGACATGTATATTGAGTACTGTTTATGGGCCCAAGTGGTCGTATTACTTATGTGATTGGATATATTGGATTATATTATATTTGTTTGGGGCAGGTCATGCGGTTTTATGTATTTGGGTAGAGCTCCGTCCTGAGGAGACTCTGCGATTTTCATGAAAAATGTCGGGTCACTCGACGTTCGCAGTATTACGGGTTGTGGTGGTCAGCCCGGGGCATGAGAGTTTGGGCGTCGTGTACAACTAGCGGAAACTACTTGGTTGCATTATTATATGGATCTTGATAAGTGAAGATCTGAGTGTATCATGAGTTCCCTCATAAATAGGGGAGCGGGGCCTAAGGTTGCTTTGTGGTATAATCATCCATATCACGATATTTAAAAGCACCTCCAATGATGATCGTAAAATCCACGGTTTCTTAACATGAAACATAGTCATAGCTTGACATGCTGTAGAAAAATAAAATTAGAAATAAATAAAATTTCTAATATATTTGTTGTAGAAAATTATAACAATAGATGCGACCTCGTCGGTGATGTTAGCTCCACTTTGAACATTTGCGATTTGTGCAGTATCCACGCCATTTGTACAATAATGTCGAGATTCTATCCCATCGATTTTGGGTGAACATAAAAAGTCGTGGTGGGTGACTCGACATTGGTCTCAGCTGTTTCATCACTTTCGTCGAAACTTTGACATCGATTGCCCGTCTGAATCACTTGGGATCTTGGGTTATGGTCATCTAAGATATGCATAGTGCCATGTCTTCCTCATTTAAGAAAGACTTTCCCCGCCTACCCCGTACTGGAAGAAATGTCATTTTCTGGCTACAAAATCAAACTTAAATTAAGTAGGATTTAAAAAATTACATTGGTTAAAAACTTAATAACATAAAGCGAAAAAATAATTGATGGAGTGATGGCTATATTTCATGTTGACAAAAAATCGGCCGATACGCAAAATAAGATGATTAAAATATTTAAAAATTATTAACATATTATATAAATTATTAGAAAATAGATATAATTAAATAAGCTAAAAATTTAATAAAACAAATGTTTTAATATTTAACATTATTTAAATAGTTAAATCACATTATGTATGGTAAAAATAACAAAAGAAATTATTTTATATCAAGTATAAGATTTATATTTATATTTGTATTTTATATTGTTCATAAAAATATGATTTATGGTTTTGTTCATTTATTATTCTTATTTTATTTATAATATTATAAATTGAAATTAATTAGAAGTTACTAAATATATTTCTAGGTTAGAAACATGGCAAAAATTGGGGTTGGAGGGTTAGAATGAGTAAATACAGTTTATGGGGGCCAAAACGACATGGCCAAAACGACGTCGTTTTATCCAGCACCTTTTTTTTTAAATCTGCATATATCAAAACGATGTCGTTTTGAACCGCATGAGTCCAAAACGACGTCATTTTATCCAGCACCATTTATTTAAAATTCTGCATATATCAAAACGACGTCGTTTAGGGCTGCCAGAGTCCAAAACGACGTCGTTTTGAATCAGTAGTCACTTATTCAAAACGGCTGGCTGTTTTCTCGTTACGTAGCTTGGCGGCGTCGTTACCAACATGTGGTTAAAAAAATTAAGCGGCGTTGGTTTTGTTTCTGACGAAACAGCGTCATTTTCGCGAAACGAAAATCCCCAAATTGCAAAAGCCCTAGTTCCTCATCTTCGGGCAGAAGAAAAAAATTAGAAGGAGGAAGAAGAAGAGAGGAAGAAGAAGAGGGAGGGAGGAAGAAGTGTCGGTGCCAGGGAGGAAGAAGAAAGAGGCATACCTCGGTCGGCGCGGAGTGGTCTGCCTTTCCCTGAGCGTCGGCGGCTGCGGCCTCGGCACTTCGGTTGCTTGCACACAGGGATCTTCGGCCAAACGAGCGCGAGTTCGATTCTCGAGCCGCTAGCCTAGGAGGTAGGCAGTTTTCTTCTTCAAAAAATCTCAAATCCAACCTCTCTTTTGCATTTTCTGGTTTATGATTGGGTGTATATATTGTTTGTTTGTGATTAGGGGTGTAGTAGTAGAGTCCTAGCGAGTATTGGCGGGCTCATTTCGGCCTGTTAAAGGTAGGCTCGAGCTTGTTCACAAGCACATTTACAGTGACAGCTAGGGATTGAGTGTTCGAGGCTACCATTTCGTTTAGCTATGAGCTTTATTCACAACGGTTCACAAGCACAGTTAACGACTTGTTCCACGAGCTTAGTTACTTGAGCTTGCTTACGAGCTTTGTTCACGAGGCACGTTCCTTTGTTATGAGGCGACGGCGGGTTTGAGGGTGCTCGGGTTCGGCTCGTTTAACTTCTGAGCCTCAGTGTGTTCGAGGGAATTAAAGAAAATGTTCCTCTAAAATAGCCAACATCTGGCTAAATTAAGATGGAGCAATAAAAGTTCAATTAACTTGATTGAAGTTGAGTTAAAATATTCATCATGTTCATTTGTAGGAAAAATTTGTTGTCGTCGACCTTTACTCGGCATTCACGAGCACATTCACGAGCTTGGTTCCACGAGCAGTTAGCGAGCTTGCTCACGAAACCTATTCCAAGGCACTTTTTACAAAATTGTGAGCCGAGTTTAGGTGCTCGGGCACCGGCTCATTTAACCCATGAACCTCGAAATGATGTTAGACAACCGTTTAACTTAATAAGCGAGTTGAAGGCGAGCTTCTGGCCGAGTAGCCGGCGGCCCCCATATTAAGCTCGGCTTTCGATTCAGCCCTATTTGTGATTTGAATCTCAAAATCACGGGTATTGCACTATTTGGTTGTTCTTTGATTTTTTAGATTTTTCTTTGTTATTGTGCGAAGGTCGATTCTCTTAATTTGAACCCAGCCAGTCATATTAATAGTCATATTGTTGAGGCGAAATGGAAATTTCCATTATTCAGTAATATTATGATGAACAGTTACAGCCTTAATATTTGCCAAATATTGCGATCAATATTCTGGCATAATATTTTTGTGAAGGATTAGCTTCCTTTATTGAAACGAGTTTTTTTGTTTGAGGATTTATTTTTTTGCTTTTGCTCCACTGCTGGAGATGCTCTTATACCCTTTAAGGGGGCGCTTGGTACCAAGGAATAGAGAGTGAGAAATGGAATCTCATTCTATTTCTCCATTTTTCTTATGTTTGGATAAGTTTGACAAGAATATGAATGAAATCAAAAATGATTCTGACATAAATAGACTCCTACTTCTAAGTAGGAATTTGATTAATCATATATAGGTGGTACTTTGATCCCCTCTTATAAAAAGGTAATATAAAATAACTTAAAGTCACTAATTTCACTCTCTGATTTTACTTGAAATCATGTGATAGCGTATTATCATCAATTTGTTTCTCTTTCATTATAATTCCTAGTATTACCAAACAATATAATGAAAATAAGTCATCATTCCCAAGTAAGATTTCCAAACTAATCAAAACACCATGAATGGAATCAAATTTATTCCCATTCCCCATTCCAATGTACCAAACACCCCCCTTAAGTGCATCCAATTGTACCAAATGTTAAAGAAATCACATTTTCTTTCCATCAATAGTCATAACTCTTCGAATAATAACAAAGAAAATAAGTTCTTTTTACATAATATAACTTGTGGGGGATTTTCTATTCAAGATTTATGACTGGAATAGGCAAGTATCATCTGAGAATAGCCAAGATGACTTGAGAACTCAAGGGCTAGCTATGACACCCCAAATGCAGAAGTCAGATTGACAACGTCAACCCCTGCGAATTCTTGTAGATTTGGGTGACGGAATACCACGCGACAGTATGTTCCATTTATCGGGACTATATTTTTTTAAAAAAAATCGAGTAGAGTCTCCTTTGTTCGGGGAGCTCTACCCAACATATAACCTATATAACAATATAATCATAACTCATCCAGGGTCTCAACAGAAGTAGTATTGACCCCACAGTGTACATCTGTCCATATCCCCAATATACATCCCTTTACCGGGACCCCTTCATTCACATTTAAGTCTAAAATATGAAAATAAAGCGGCTTAATTCTGAGTCTGTAGAGTCGATCATGACCTTCTAACCATATTTGTACTCGACTATTTATATAATAGTCAAGAATTAATTACAATTCTTTTTACATAAAATACTTTTTATAAAAGTATTCCTTCAGGAGCCACATGTCGACTTGCTCACAATCACGGCCTTGTCGAGCGTCATCTCTGCAGTACACCCTGTTGCACGAAGAGTCCCTTATGGAGTTGAGCAATGCCAGTAGAAAAATTATCCTCTGATGGCGCTACTCCCACACTTGATATCGTGCTAAATGAAACTTCTCATACTTACAACCAGTCGAACCGACTCCCTCACACCATAACCCTAAGTGTGAAAAGCAGTCATTGGTGTTTCGCAGTAACAAACCATTGAGTCGACCCTCGATTTTAATTTATCCGTCCTTTGTGTTTATTTGGGTTGCAATTTCGGGAGTCTCACAGTAGGCTTCTCAATGCCCATAGACACTTTTCAGAGCTTTCATACATTTGGATCCATATGTCGACCAGAATAAAATTTGGGTCTTTTCGCTGAGAGATCTACCTGCGTCTTGCTTCACCCAAACACACAAAATTTATTATTATTATTTTATACAACCATGAGTCTCGATTTTGGACGTTGTCCCATTTTCGAGCTCACCACACATTAACCAAGAATGGTAAATAACAGTACTATGCACCCACGCCCGACTCGACGCCTCGATGTGACTGTACATATGAAATGCAATCATGTCATTTCATGTTATGTCATGTCACATGCACAATAAGAGCTACATGCAACATTTATAAATGTCGGATAATTAAATTTCCCACATATAATTTTTATTTATCACAATTTCCATATTAATACGTCAAGCAAGTATATATTAATATGATTTTTACACACAACATCATGCTATTTATTTTTCCAACAATAACACACAAAATGGCCAAAATCTTGGACCCATATAAAACAGGGCACCTCTTGGTCCCTTCATGGTTCATCATCGAATTACGGTGATACCAAAACACATCACAAAACCTTAAGACATCAGTCCCAGGAGTAAAACCAAACCTCAACCTAGTCCCGGGATTAAAACCAAACCTCAACCCGGAGTCCCGAGAAAATCCTGCGGGTGACAAATGATCAAAAAATTCAACTTACGAAGTGTTAACTTGATCCGAAATTTAGCAATTTGTCCAAAAATAGTCCTCGAAAATTCCTAAAAATTCCTACACTCTTAAAAATTTGAGATTGAAATTACGACCTCTAAGAAATGTATTAATGACCTTTAGAAATTTAGAAATAATCTAAGTAGGAAAATTCCCTACCTCGTAGGGATTTGTGAAACCGGGATTTTGGGCCCTTACAGCGTAGCTCTCGATGCGATGGGCCAGGCTTTTGCCTTTGCTCCGATGAAAACCTACGGTCCAATTTTCATAAATCTTAGAGAGAAGCGAAGGAAAGAAAAAAAAATTCTTATAACTTTCTCTATTCATCTCTACAATGCCAAATCCACTTTTCTTTTGGACTTTTATGCTCTTTATTATTATTATTATTATTATTTTTCTTTTCCTTATTTATTTATTTTTCTTGTTTTATCTTTTCCATTATTTCCTCCACTTTACACTTGGTTTAATGTGGGCATTCCACCTGAAGTACACCACATGTCGTACCATGTGTCGGCAAGACCTGATATGCCGAAAAGCGTAAAAATTCTATTATCTCAAAATTCAACGAAATTCTATAGGGTAACTAGATTTCGCGATACGAATTCAATGATGAAGTCTGTTTCATCATCCGAGATATAGAAAAGTTATGATTTTTAACAGAAATTATCGTTTTACCCTTTTTGAGAAAAATTGAATTTTTCCCTGGTTTTACATTCTTCCCCTCTTAACAGAATTTCATCCCCGAAATTCATACATACTAGCACACACAAACACAGGAATATGCAGTAATATTCTAATGTCAAATATTAGACCACGCACCTTCGTCCTCAAATAGGAAAGGATAGGTGGCCCGCATCGTGTCCTCGCATTCCCATGTTGTCTCCCCCACTCCTCGGTGTTGCCACAACGCTTTTACTAACCGCACGGTCTTGTGTCGTAAAACCTAATCTCGGCTATCCAAGATACGCACTGGTCCATCCTCGAAGGTCCTATCAATGTCAATAGTAATCTCTCCCCAATCCATTACATGAGTTGGATCTGGAGTATACTTCTGGAGCATGGAGACATGGAACACCTCATAGACACCTGATAAACTCGGTGGTAGCGCCAACTAATAAAAAATTGTGCCTACCCACTCGCGTATCTCGAAGGGCCCGATATACCTTGCTTCTAGCTTCCTAAACGCGAATCGGCCCTCTCTCTTAGGTATCACCTTGAAGCGTGATCACCGCGAACTCTAGAGGTCGGCGTCGTCTATCGGCGTATATACCCATGCGCTGCGAGCCGTGAAGGCGCTTTCAAATCAAATCCACCTTCTCAGAGGTGTCTCTAATTAGATACAGACCAGTGATGGAACGCTTTCCCATTTATGTCCACCAGATCGGTGATTGACATGGCCTCCCATATAAGGCCACATAGGGTGCCATCTGAATACTCGCTTGATAACTATTGTTGTAGGCGAATTCCACCTAAGTAAATCTCCTCCATTACCCTTAAGATCCGGAACACATGCAGACATGTCCTCTAAAACGCATCGTATGGTCATCTCCAGCGACCATCTATACGAGATGAAATATTTGTGCCATCGTCAGCTGTGTCCCCATGGCCTTTTGGAAACTCTTCCCAGTGTGTCATAATCGGGATCCCATCCCGGAGTACAATGAGGCTGACACTCCATGTAGGACAATCTCGAATATATAACCCGGCATAATTCCTCGATGTGAATTAAATCCTTGCATTAGAAAGTGTGCCGACTTAATTGAGGCACATCAGCTTATAACCCATCACGACATCATGCCTCCTTTGTATTAAAGTGGCAAGTGGGTCACAAAATCCATTGTGACATGCTTCCACTTCCACTTTCGACTACCTCCTGGCATTTGAGTAGCCTGCTGGCCGATGCTCGGCGCTTTACTAACTTGTGCGAGACATCGTTAGACAAAATCTCGATGTCAGCCGTCGCTCTAATATCTTTTGCGGCGAAGATCTCGGTACATCTTCGTTGCCACTTGGATCTGCGACAAAGCGAGTAGTGGAACTCCTTGAGGATTTCCTCTCTCAAATCAGTCGGGATTAGGGAACCCTGACCCGTCCCTTATCGCAGAACTACCATACATGGATGGCGGCCTTCACGTCGCCCCATTTACCGTACGGTCGCGTCCGGGCGACATCTACCGTCCGCCCTTAGGACTCCGATCACCATGCTTTCGATGGGGATGGCATAGCTACTAAACTACCTAAGCGCTCCTAAGCGATCAGCATGCTATGACCCTAAATTGTCCCACGGTCGAACATCTACGGCTCCCGAGGAAACTACACTAGCCGATACTCCCAGTGACTTTGTTGAGGACATCGACCACTGCATTTGCCTTACCGGGATGGTATTAAAGGTAAATCATAATCTCGAATACTCCATCCATCTGCATTGCTCATGTTGAGGATCTCACAGGTGAAAATATACTTGATTCTTGTGGTATGAAAATACCTGTACTCACCATACAGTAGTGGCGCGAATCTTTAAGGCAAAGACTATGGCCGCCAACTCCAGATCATGTGTAGGGTAATTCTGCTCATGATTCTTTGAGCTGTTTGGAACCATAGCTAACCCTCCGGATTGCATCAAGGCGCGTCCCGGTCCCATTTTTAAGAGGCATCCTGATACACGGAGTGCCCTTTCTGTCCTGACAGGGACTATATCGAATAAAACTTAAGTAAGCCTTCTTTTCAACTCTGGAATGCCTTCTCACCTGGTCATCCCTCAGGCTTAACCATACGGGTCGATCTAGTCATGAATGCTTCTTGTGGGAGAAATCCTCGATAGACCTCTATAGTACCCCACGCCCGGTCTGGGAAGCGGCGTATCCTCGGTGACCGTCCTCTCCCCCAGCTCATAACAGCCTCAACCTTCTCGGGGTCTCGACAGCCCAGAGCTGACACTACGTGACCAATCTCACACCTCGAGTAAATGGCTTTAGCACTTACTAAACTTAGCGTACTGTGATGTTCTTTGAGAATTTGAGAAGAACAATCCTCAAGTGATCCTCATGCTCCTCCTCAGTCTGGGAGCAGATCAAGATGTCGTCAACAAAGACCACAACAAACTAATTCAAATAGGGTTGGAATACCCTATGCATGAGATCTATAGATGCCCTTTGGCACACGTTAAATCGACCGAAAACATCGGTGTGAAGACCAGGAAATGCCTATCACAGCTTCTTTAGCGTCTTAGGGATATTAAAAATCTCCCCAACTCTCAACTAATGATAATGGCCGGTGCGAGGTCTATCTTAGTAGACTCGGTGCCCCTTTATTGATCGAACAAGTCATCAATCCTTGGTAAGGGATACCGATTCTTGATCGTAACCCTATTCAACTGTCGGTAATCAATGCACAGTCGAAGGGTCTTGTCTTTCTTCTTTGCAAATAGAACCGGAGTGCCCCATGTTGAAGTGCTCGATCTAATAAAGCCCTTATCTAACAATTCCTGCAGTTGGACCTTGAGTTCCTGCAGCTCAACCGGTGCCATCCTATGAGGAGTCATAGAAATGGGCGACGTGCAGGGAGTGTAACTTCGATGAAAAGTCCAGCGTCAACCCGTATGGAGTAATCCGTGACTCGTCGGAAAGACATCCTCGTACTATAAAGCCACGAGGTAGACTCAAATCCTGTCTCCCCTCATCCTTTAGGGTAAGGCAGCACCCGACCCGTATTTGTCGCTCCATTTGGAGTCATGAACGGTCTAGGGTAAAGCATCATGCTTCGCCCCCTTGAAAAGTCACACGGATCTCGTCCGGTGTGTAGGCGATGTCTTCCCTACTATCACGATCAATGGCGACTCGGTCTGCGTGATCAAGCAAATCCATGCCAAGAATGACATCAAAATCAATATGTCCATCGCTGAAGGTCACGAGTAAGCGAGAATCCTAAGATCTCTAACTCACAATCCCGACATATCTGATCAATCCTCACCCTAGTTCCTAGGGGAGAACTCACGTGTAATGGCTCATCCAAGTGTAGACCCTCAATTTTGTCCCTTAGCACTTGCATTTATCCTATGGGTGTCACACTCACCCATCGTTCTCCTTATAACGATGCACAGAGACTCTTTTGACGATCTGTCTCCAAGCGCAGGTAGGCTTGTATGTAGTCCATTAGTGCGTATGTAGTTCACTTTAGAAGTGTGTTGTGGCTTCTTTTTTTTTAGTTATTGGCATCATGCCATAGGGAAGCAAATCGGCTCCCCGAGTTTTATTTCAATCGAGGAATTTATTGGAGTATGTCAAATTGAACACTTAAGCTTGTTTCGATTGTATCTCCCTTGTCCGAACTCGGAATCGTGCGCCATTTGTTTTGTTGGATTCCTTATTTTCTAAGGAGGTTTCTGTTAAAAATTCATAATTTTTGTCAACCATTTGACCAATCGGTTTGACTGGTTCGTTGGGGCAGTACGTATACAACACTATTTTTGGGTGATTTTGGCGAGCACTCCTTGTTTCGATCATATCTCCCTTATCCGAAATTGGAATTGTACACCGTTTGTTTTTTTTTTTTGTTTCCTTACTCTGTAAGGAATATTCTGACAAATTTTCAGAATTGCTCTCAACCGGATCGACTGGTTGGGGAACTAGATCAACCAATTTGTCGGGTTTTGTGGGGGTCGTCAATTTCGGTTCAGTGGAAACACATGAACTTTGTGGGTCCAAGCCACATTCACTCCTAGATTAGTGTAGGGCTATATGTTTGAGTGTGAGACCCCGGAGAAATCAGTTTCTAAGGAAGGATAAAATAGTAATTTCGGTCAAAATCCGAATTTTTCTGAATCTCGGATGGCCAGAAGCAGGACTTCATCGTTGGAATCGTCTCGCGAAATCTACAGCTACCCGCGTCGAATTTAGTCAGTGCGAGAACCGATCCAATTTCACGTTTTTCGAACAGAGAGGGATGTAGGACGCCCGTTTGGGTGGCCCGAGGCGCCACTTGTCAAGCATGGGAGAGTCAAACATTGAGCTCAAGTGGGGCTCACATGTGACCGCAGCATCATGCCATTAGAAATCTCAAGTGGTTGGATAAGAGGATAAGAGGATAAGATGTAATCCTCTCAACGATAGGAATTTGACATGTGGCATTGAGAAGACTTTCTCTTGTCCACGTCTTGACGAATGGATTGGGAGAGGAAAGAGAGGAAGAGAGCCGGAAGAGAAAGGAAATTGTAGGATTTTTATAGAGAGAAGAACTGCGGCTTCTCTCTAGAATTTCCGTGATCGGACCGTGACTCAGGCGAGGCAAAAAAAAAAACAAAGTTACTCCCCACGAGCGAGACTACGCGTGGGTACCGAGTTTAGAGTTTCGAGCAAACTCCGGAAAGGTAGGGGTTTTCTCACCTTTACTTTTTGTTTAAGAGGCCTTGTAATGGATGGGGATTTGTTGAGCTGGATGGCGGGTGGGTTTAGTTCCAAAGATTTGGGCTGGCCCGAATAAATCCCTGGAGTGGTTTGGACAGTCCACGGACTGTTTATGTGATTTGTGTGTGATGTTGTGTTATTGCCATGAGAAAATAACATGCTTATCGTGATTCTGTGGGCAGTTCCAAGATGAACTGCCGGATTGTGCCTTAGCCCAAGTGAGCTAATCTTATGTTATTGTTGTAAACTGAATAGCATGATGTATGGAATTAATTTTGTTAATATATGCATGAGTGATATATTAGCATGTGTTGAATGTTGTGTAGTGCATTTGCGCACTTAGGTGGGGAGTATACAGTAAGGAAATTCAGCTGCGGGCTGCTCACTCCCGTTGTGGGACCCCCTTTTAGTCTTGAAGGCGCGTGGGGATGGGATGCATCCCGGGTTTTGAAATGAAGAAATGGCCAAGTTAGCCTTATCTTGTATTTTTACGTTTTTTGTAAATTAAGACAAGAGACCCGAGTTTGTGTAAATTGTAATAAAAAACAGTTGTAAATAAATACCCTTTTTGTATAAAATTTATACTTGGGTTGTATGGATGTGCGGGCCCTACTGGGCCATTTTACACATGTACGTGCCTCATGACGTGAGACACGTAGATTTCCGCGGGTTGACGGGTAGTCAACGGACCCCCGGGTTTTGGGGCGTCACATTTAGCGTCTGAAATGGGGTTTAGTTCAGGTTAATGTGGTTCAATTTTGGATTCATAAGAATTAGGGTCTATGCGGGTCAAAGGGTGGTTAGTTAAACAATAGTAGTCTAGTGTTTTATCGAGACCGATTCTTTGAGATGAATAGACATGTTTGTATAGCTTGACAAGTGTTGTAGCATCAACTGGTGATGAGGATGCAATATGGTTTTCTCTTGGCTTGCTTTGCGCGATAATTAGTTTTGAAAGCCGGTATGGTCGAAGCGTGCGACTAACCTTCCCCTACAACGTGGGCTAGGGACCGCAGTGTAATGTTTAATGTTGGGTAATGAATTTCGCATGGATGTTTTGTATTTGAGTGTCATGCATGCTTGCTATGTTTGTTGGCTAACCTTTGATGTAGCGCGTTGCCAGGGACCACAGGTACATGCCATTTTCCCTTTTGGTTCAGTGTTCTTAAGCATGCTAGATATCAATTAGGTTAGTGTGATCCAAGTTGTATGTTTAGCCTAGGAGACTATCTGATCTTTGACCCATATGCTCCACGTTCATTAGTAGAACCGAGTTAGAACTGGGAGTCTTCACACCTCATATGAGGTACCTTCCCGATAGGTAATCTGATCCCCAGACCCAAAATCTAATTTTCTTAGACCACTTTTTCCATACTAGAGTCATTGGGGTTTTTTGTTCTTACTTGGTTTTCCCCTTCATAAAATAAAAATAGAAAGTAAGTGGTGACTCCAAAGCAAAACCGTTCCTCCTCGGGGACGGATTTTCCAAAACTAGAAAATCAACCCATATTTTCTTTTCATTTAAAAGCGAGTCGCGCCAACTCGTGGATCGGGTAGGGTCCACAACAAGGTCTCCACCTCTAAGCACAAAACATCCACACTAGAGCTGACCCTGAAAGAATGTGATGCTAGAATCAAACAATATCGACGGAGCGAGATAATAGAAGCTTATACAGCTATGGCCAGGCGATCCAGCGCTCGGTTGTGGTGATGGTGTGAGTGCGCCCTTGGAGCCCTGAAGTCTCGACCACGTGAGTCACGTCCTCGGCCTCGCCGATACAGCCTCTCACGTAGTAGAAAGGCTCTTGTCTGACACCACGAGTTGATCTTTGGCTCCTACGGTCCATCTGGGTGAGAAGGAACAAGCGTGTCGTGCTGTCCCCTTGATGATTGGGTTGCTTGTTGTCCCAAACCACAGGATCCTTTCCTGCGAGGCAATCCCACATGTCTAGGCTAATGGTAATGGAAACATGTCGTGATCTGAGGCCCGATTGGAACCACAGTGCGAGCCTTGGCCTAATAGCCGCAACCCCATCCCTGAGACACTCGTGGGATAGAAGCCCTCTGCCTCTTTCCCGAACTAGAAGAAGGCTGATCCTCTTTCCTCTTGCCACTAGTACCCACATCTCGGATACTCCGTGCATCATTTATCTCTCTCTCTACGGCCATAGCCGTCCCGACCATAGAGTCCATGTCTTATAAGAGAAATCCTACAATCTTGCCTTGGATGGAAAACTTCAGGCCATCCTCGAATTTCGGCACCTTGGCCATATCTGTGGCCACATGTCATCCAGCATTCCAGCTCAATGAACTTGGCTGTGACCGAGCACGTTTATGTTTCGCCGCCCCGACTCAAGAACTCTCGAGCCTTTGCATGTCTAGTTGATGACGGGAAAAACTTACCCATGAAGAGCACTCTGAACTCTCCCCATGTCATCGTCTCAGGATCCCTCGAGGCTCTAACCCAATCCCACCATATTTGGAACTCGTCACTCTATATTAAAATGTGGTTAGCCTGATCCCCATGCTTGTGGAGGTAATCTCATGGCCTTGAAAATCCTCTCAGCACAGCCGAACCAATGATCAGCTACTACTGGATCCCCTCCCTCGGTGAATGTCGGAGGATGATGAGCTATGAACCGTTGGAGGTTACTTGGCCCCCTAGCTGCACTAGCCTGAGCAATGGCAGCAGCTCTGACACTATGGCGCTGCAAGGCCTGCGGTAAAAGCAATGATGGTCATTTGTTACCCACATAGGCGACCTCTAAGTCTGCGTACTCGACACCTACACACACAAGTTAAAATAGCAATTTGAGATTCTCTCTTTTCATTTATCACATTAGTGGTACATAATGTCAAACACTAATAAATAACCATTCCTACGTAATCATGCTTATTCATTTTTTTCAAACCCCCCTGGGTTCACGTTTCTAACCACAATTGATTCTTGATTTCTATACACATTCTATCATGCATATATTCACACAACCACAATACATCTCCATGGAACATATTAAGAACACCAAAGCAATCAATGCACACAATCGTGTTCTACACCTAGTACTACTAATCCTAGGTGTTGTACTAACTTTGATATAAATATGTGATATGATCCTCGCTACCCATGGCGGCCCGACGTTGCCGCGCCCGAGCTCCTGGTAATCGTTAACCTGAACTACGATGCCAAGTTATTATTTCCCGAATCCGAGGGTCCGTTGACAGCACAGCAACCACTGAATTCCTATAGATTTGGTGACCGGTCTCTGTTGTGTCCATTTATCGGGATTCATATTTTTTAAAATTAAGGTAGGAGTCTCTCTTTTGTTTGGGAGTACCCAATATACAACTTTGTAGAACAATATAATCATAACTCATCCAAGGTCTCAACAGAAGTAGTATTAACCCCATAGGGTACATTTGTCCATATCCCCAATGTGCATCCCTTTACTGGGACCCATTAATTCACATTTAAATCTAAAATATAAAAATAAAACGCTTAATTACAGTCCATAAAAGTCCGATCACGGCCCTCTTACCATATTTACATGCAGGCTATTTACACTATGGTCAAAAGGAATTTAATTACAATTCTTTTTTACATAAAAATACTTTTATAAAAGTATTGTCAAGGCCATATGTCGACCTTCTTCACAATCACGGCCTCGTCGGAACACCGTCTCCTTGTACACCCCTCGTACCTGAAAGGGGGTCCTGTGAGGTGAGCAATGCCCGATAGAAAATTCTCCTACAATGGCTCCTCCGCTAAATGCATAAATCGGCATTATATAAAACATCAAACCATATTCCATATAAATAATGTAATCTTATATGGAATGTTCCATGTCATGCATGAGATGAGACTCCTCAAGCCCACAACCCGAGTCCCGATCAACTCCCTCACACTTGCAACGCCAAGTGTGAAAAACCAATCATTGGTGTTTTACCTAATGACTTAAACCATTGGATAACCCTCAAATTTTAATTTATCAAATCCCGTGTGTTTATTTGGGTTGCTAATTTAGAAGTCTCACGAGCTTCACAGCAGCCGACACTTTTGCAAACTTTCATGGCGGATCCATATGTCGACGAGAATAAAATTTAGGTCTTTCACCACGGAGATCTACCCATCTTGCTTCACCAACCTTAAATTTATTATTTTATACAACCGGTGATATGATTTTGGGCGTTGTCCCGACTCACCACATTCACAGAATGGTGAATAACGGTACTACTCACCGCGGCTTGACTCGGCGGTGATGTGATTGTGCATATGAAATACAATCATGTCATTTCATGCTATGTCATGCCACATGCACAATAAGAGTTACATGCAACATTTATAAATCTCGGATAATTATATTTCCTACATATAATTTCCATTTATCTAATTCTACCCGTATTAATCACGTCAAAAGCAAGTATATATATTAACATGATTTTTACATAACATCATGCTGTTTATTTTTCCAACGATAACACACAAAATGACCCAAATCTCGGACCCATATAAAGCGGGGCGCCCGAAAGTCGCCGGTTCGTCGTAGTTACGGTGATGCAAAACACATCACAAAACCCGAAGACATCAGTCACGGGATCAAAACGAGCCTCGACTGATAGGATGGCAGCGTTACGAAAATCTTGTCGGCCCGTTCAGCCGGTCGAAAAATTCCAGCAGGTATTAAAACAATCTCAAAATTCAGCCCAGATTGTTCGAAAACAGTCCTGAAAATTCCTAAAAATTCCTACACTCAACCCCAAAAATTTGGGACTGAAATTTACAGCCTCTCACGGCCTCTAAGCAAATCTCAAGCCATTAAATGGCCTTTAGGCTATAAATAACCTAAGTAGGAAAATTCCCTACCTCGTGGAGTTTGACGAAACTTTAAGAATTTGGTACCCACGCGTAGCTCTCGATGTGTGGACCGACTTTACCTTTTGCTCCGACGAAAACCTACTGTCCAATTTTTGTAAATCTTAAAAAGAAGCGAAAGAAAAAAAATTCTTCTTCTCTCTTTCTATTCTCGCTTTCCCTGTCCCTCCGTCCCCCTTTTTCCTTTTTGACTTTTATGCTCAAATTTATTTATTATTATTGTTATTATTTTTTATTTTCCTTATTTATTTATTTTTTCTTGTTTTATCTTTTCTATTATTTCCTCAACTTGACGCTTGACTCAATGTGAATCATTCACACAAGTGCACCACATGTCATGTCATGTGTCACCCGACATCCGATGTCTCGAAAAGCGTGAAATTCCGACTTTCTCGAAATCCGACGAAATTTGATAGGGTAACTAGATTTCGCGAGACGAATTCAACGGTGAAATCCGTTTCGTCATCCAAGATCTAAAAAAGTTCTGGTTTTCAACTGAAATTATCGTTTTACCATTTTTCAGAAAAATTGAATTTTTCTCAGGTTTTACACTAATTGAGCAATCCCTCCCGGTAGCCCGAGTATCAGAGTTGATCTAGGGGGTCATGAATGCTCCAAAGAGCGGTCAAGACGACTCTCATAAGTATTTTATCTTCCAAATTGAAGGTCAAGGATTCAAATCATTTTAGAAAAAAAAATTTCCCAACTTTTTTTTTGAGGGGGGTGGGGGGGCGACAAGTATTAACGTGGCTTATATCCCTAAAACCATAGCAAAGAGGCATTTTTAGCTCTTTTTCAACCACCCAAAGAACTAACCTCCTCTCTAACTACCTCAAAGATATATCTTATAATTAAAAGTTTCAATAATATAATTTTTTTTCTTGAGATTTAAGTTATAAGATTATTACAAATTCAAGTTTAAAGAGAGTGTCTGTTATCAAATGAATTTTCATCTATCACAAAATAAGTTATAACATTAGTAGAATCACATCAAAACATTCAAAACCATATATTAAAGAAAATAAATTTAGATCACCCACGACATGCAACAAATAAAAAAATAGTACAGAATATTAATAAAAAAGTGATTTTGAGTATGAAACAAATATTCCATAATCTTTAAGAGAGGAACTTTATTATTGTTTATATAAAATTGTTTCTGTATAACCAGTAAATATATAAAAATTTAAGAAAAATTTAATGTAATTTTAATTATGATTTAAATGACATTTTGAACTAACTTTTAGTTATAACCAAAAAGAGAAGAAAAGAAAATAATTTAATTATTTTTTGACATCTAAACACTTTAATTAAAATAATAATCTATCCTCATTGAGAGTCGAATCAGGGACGCCTCCCTTTCGTATGTCCTACCTTTTTGAAACGTTGATCGTTCTAATACATAAGCTAAACATATATATAATCCTACTCTCTATTAATATTAACAACCTAATGCTAATTAATAAAGCAAGTCATAAATATATATATATATATATATATATATATATATATATATATATATATATATATATATATCTTTCTTTATATATATATATATATATATATATATATATAATAAAAACAAGTCATAAAGAATATATATATATATATAAAAAAATTTAGCAAACCACATTCATATTTTTAAAGTTGATATTACAACAATATTACCTTTATTGAGTCAAAGGAGATCAAGTAGATTCAATTATCACTAAGTCATTTACTTGCGATGATCAGAAATGAAAGCATCTAAATATTACATTTTGCAATTTCACGTTCTCAAGATTTCCTAGCTTTTTTTTGTAAAATATCAATCGATATATCAGTAAAATTAGTCTGCGATATGTAGTATTTCGTGTTTTGATGTTTGACACTATCGATATATTGAAGTAAACGAGTGTTGTTTAGATGTATACATTGAGTTGTCTGAAATTTAAAAGTATAATTAAAATGAAAGTTGAGGATATAAAAATAAAATTCATAAAAGTTGTTATATGTAAAAAATAAACTTTTTATTTAAGATTCGTGTAAGTAATGAAAGTTCGTAATTTTATCTTTTAATTTTTCTTAATATAATTATATTTTAGGATATTGATATACAAGGTCATTTCATTTCACTAATAGGAAGCACTCTTATTTTGTGTCTTGTGCACATGTGGGTGGGCCTTACTTAAAACTAACTATAATATGGTCGTCTTACCACCAACCCAAAGCCAAGATCCATATAATCCCATCGTCGACTATGATAGAAAAGGTTATTGCCAATAAAAGAAAGTGCAAAAAGGAGGATATTGAGATTCTGAATATAATTATTTTTCCTATCTAATAGATGTTTTTATATTGCATGGAACTAATAATTAAGATAAATAAAACAGAAAATTTCAGGACATTCATATTTAAAGTTGATGTCATTACTGATCAAGTAGATTTAGTTATTATTGACTGAGTAATTTCCGAAGATGGAAGCTAAGTCATCTAAGTATTTGGTTTGCAACTTTACATTTCCAAAGATTTTTCTCATAGTCATTACATTTTCCTGATTTATAAGCCTTGCCGTAACTCGCCTTATTGACTCATTAACCGATTAGCGTAAGCGATCCATCCGATCATCGCCCGATGCCCAAATCCGGCTAAACATTATAGCGGTTGTGCCATCAACGAGATGCGAAGCGGGGAAAGATCGTATTCGTAGAACCGAGTACACGCCACATCACGGAGCTCCATCCGCCGATGGGTCAGAACCACGCTAACGGATGGAGTGGGCGAATCACGCTTTTGAGGAGCGATTAATTGACCCAACCACGACCTGAAACCCGATCCTCGAACCCGGTTATAATCGGATGGTCTTTGGTTTTAACCACCCAAACGAAGGGTAACCCGGATTTCTCAATTCCAGATGTCAACTCGTTCATTTGGTCCTGGCTCAGAGTCAACTCAGTACCGAGTGCGATGTAAAGGACGGAGTTTTGGGTTTTGCCGTCCAGCCATTGTCTTAACGAGTCCCAGCTCTGGTTTCCATCGCTGTCTTTCACCTCCGATGGCATCAACCCTACCGGAATGACGGGTTTTTGGTGACTTTGGAGAGACTCAGTGAGTCAGTCTCCTAACTCGAGCAGCTCCTGAGTAGCGACGAATCGGCAGCCTTGAATCACCTTTGCCAATCTAAAGAAATCGGGAAAGTCCGGGTCCATCTGGTCGTGGATGCTCATCACCTAGTATCGCCTGAAAGCGACTTTGGACTGAGGCGGCATCCATTGGGGAACCTCCGTTAAATCCCCCACTTGCTTTTCGCAGCGGCGGAGGAAATCCTCCGGCGAGCCCCAACGAGTGTGGTAGCCCACTGTAAATGCTGAAAAAGACTGAGTTGATACCGAGTCGGGTGGCGATTGGGGGCAACCAGTGAGGAGCAAAGTCATTGATGAGCCAGTTGACATCGGAGTTCTGTAGAAACTCGGTGAGAGGAAATTGGAGCTTGTCATAGGCTCGTTTCAGAAAGGGGACGAGGTGAGAGGGCAGCTCGGAGGTTGACTCGGCCGAGTCGGGCGGCAAGCCATTGACAGAAGGGAAAGGCAGTGGCACCATGGCTATACGGGCGGATAGATCTGGAGAAATGATTTCAGAGAGACGGCGAAGGTTTTTAGGAGTGGAGATGAAGGAAATCCGGTGACCCAGTTGAGATAAATGGTTGGAAAGATGAAGAAAAGGCAAGAAATGGCCAAAAGCCAGCCATGGGAACACAGCAATGTGAAGCTTCTGATCATCATGCTCTTTCTTCTTCATCTCATCCATAGCAGTGTATTAAGAGTGGTAAGGAAATTAGAAACAACGATTAATACAGAACATTATTCTATGTGGAAGGAAAAGGCAAAAGGCAGTGATTAAGGCGATGGGAAAAAGAGTCCAGGCCAGCCATCAATGGCCTTGCAACGTTGATATTTAAAGGGGACCGAACTCCCGTTGGGAGCTTTCTTTGTATTAAAATCTTATTTTTAACCGAAAATTATTATTAAAATCTTTTAACACTTGCTTTTTGTTTAAAAAAAATATAAAACAAATTTCATACTTAAAAAAAAAACAAAATTTTAATTCGAGATTTAAATACAAAAGCATCATCAACCATTTTGTCCGAATCAAAATAAAAATCCAAACAGGACCTCTGGATTCCATGACAGAAAGTGAATAGAGAAAAGAAAAGAGGGAGGAAAAATGTACCTGATAGCATTCATTGATTTAAAAAAGACAACTTAAAAAGAGAAATGTTTCACAACTTGAGTATAAGTATAACAACCTCTACTGTCACACGTGCGTTACCATGTATTTATATTACATATAATATAACTATATAAGTAAGTATTTATTACAAACTACACGTATATATAACAAAGTATATATACGTATAGATCAAGCTCAACACTTCTCCTTTCTTATGCTCTAGCTAAATCCCCTTCATCGTTCTTTCCTTATCGGTTTGGTGAAGCGGTTATAAATTATATCATCACCCCAACGGTATCACCTTTAATATTACCATGTCCAACTCTAATCTTATGGTGTCCACCTCCGTTATTCTGTACCACGATAATTTTTTAAAAGCAAATTTTCTAATGTTTTTAGGAATATTTGACCACAAAATATTTAAATTAGTATTATAAATATATTTTTTAGTTAAGCAATTCGTCGTTCTATTCGTTCTTCTATAAATATGATAATAATTATAAATATTTAGATTCTAAGACAATGTCCAAATATCCTTCGTTAGTGGACCAATCGAAGTCATGTAAAGGTGTAAGTACCTCATCAACAATATTCAATAGAATCAACACATGACACCCTCTCTCCCAAGACTAGAGGTGGCAATTTAGGTCTGGCCAAATTGAATGCTTCAATCATTTCGGAATTAGAGACCAGAGTTGGTGATAATTACATTAAGCGAAAATAGGATCGAATTTGTTCCGATTGTGATTTTTCTTTATAAGACAATTTGACCTTAATCAGGTTAAGGTGACATTTATTATATTTTGGCAAAAAAAAAAATCAAATTTGATCCAACCCAACCCGTCTGGTGATAAAAAATTTATTAATTTAGGAGATATAATTAAGGGTGTGAGTTCAAATCCAATCCTCTACAAATAAGAATTTTTTTACAAAAATACCTTTTGAGGGCATATGATCCTGAGCTAACGTTAGGTCCGGGGACTCTCATCTTGACCTTGACATTTCTTACTAGATATAGCACTAAGTCCTCTTTATCCTTTATAGTCAACATACTTTGTTTTATTGTAACTTATGTCATGGAGTAGAGAGATGTTTATTTTTATTTTTATGTTTTAAATTTTAATCTAGAAGCCCCAATTTATTTTTCTTTTTTAACTAAAGTCAAATTAAAAAAAAATGGTTTTAGTTAAAAAATGAAACCATAATTTCTAATGAGAATAGCTATAGTAAGCTCGAGATTATATAAGCTCGAGTTATTTTACTATTATATTTAGATTCTTATCACTTTTTGAAGTGAGGTCCATAAAAAAGATGTCAAAATATTTCGATAAAATGACTGAAAAGCTTGATCTTATATAAACTTGAGTTTTTTTTTTTTTTTTTTAGTCAAACCCATTTCCAATTGTGGTTTTAATTTAAAAATGAAACCATAGTCCTGACTGGGACTACGTATTTTTTATCTCATTGCAAGCTGTCTCTTCAATTTCACATCAAAGATAAATTTGTTAGATAAATTTGTGTTGAATCGCATGTCATCTCTTAAATTTTAATTATATAATTATATTTGTTAATTATCAATTATTTATAAGATGATTTAATATTATCTAGCTAAGAACTCATAGTTCTATCTTAACTCTTCATGATTTGGTAATTCAATTCGACCTTCAATTTATTCCCTTGTGCTTTTTATATATGTAAATAAATAGAGTCCTATAATTATATAAGGGTTTAGTATAACACACTTTAGGAGTAAAAGAAATGTCCCGTCTTGTCTTAATTTTTATTTGATTTATTAAGCATAAATTTGAAATTTAGTGTAGCTAATAATTAGATATATCAGTATGTGATCTAGCAGTGCGAATATATATGCTAGCCCGTTATTTCAATAATGTTATTATTAATATATTTGTTAGGTCATTTGATTATTGATTAATTATTTTTGATATCAATAAATGCCCAATTTCCTGAAAATAATCTAATAATTGGTATAAAGATAACTTTAATTGATATTAAATCTGTCAAATTCATTTTTACGTTTTTTAGGTTTATTTTCTACATTCCTCAAAGTATATTATAATATAACATTATCCTAATGGTGTGATAATAATAATAAAAAAAACAAACTTTAACCTTCATTGTAAATCATCCAGGTTAGAAATGATTGATTTAACAATCATCTAATTTTTTATTATTATTTTATTGAATTGATAATGAAATTTTCAGATTCGTTAATAAAAATAATCTTCTTATGATTCATTCCTATGATTCTTATGTATGGGAATTGCCTTTTATGACAAATAAATTTTTTTTTTTTGAATTCTTTGTTCCATTGATGATTGAGAGATTTCTAAAAGGGGAATATAAAGAAATATTTTCCAATTTTATTTATTATTTTCATGTTTTGGGTTTTTTTTTTGTGACGGTATTTTTTTTTAAGCCAAAATTTATGTTTTTGTCTCCAGTTTTATTTTCTATCCCATTAAACATTAAATTTTGTTATAGAATAACAATCAAAGTTTTACCCAAAATTTACAATATTTTTACTTTTTTTTTTTTTTTTCACATATTACTTTCACAATTTATGTTTATGCTATTTGAAATTATTTATAGCATCATGTTGTAAATAAAATGATTTTCTTGTATTTGGGTAAATTAAAGAAATATTAAATGCTTAAAAACTTGTCTCTCGTGAGTCTAAGCATGTCGTATATTTTTGGAATTGATGCTACAACTGTAATTTTTCCTGTCGTGCACATAAATTTTGATAAGATCCATATGGATAGTGAAGTTATCCGATCAATGACTTTATTATTTGATAGAATGTTTAGTTTGATGAAGAGATTTCACCAAGTGTCATGAACTGCACAATTTTACTACCCTATCGGTGGAAAATTGACGCATTTGGTTGTGACGGTTGGTGAATTGCTCTTACCTGTGTATGATTCTTTTTGTATTTCATAGACTCTAACATTTGATGACTACTTTGTGGGTCATTTGGTAAGCCGAAGAACGGAGCAATTTTCATGTCCTTGTTTTGCATGTATTTTTTACATCGCTCTCTTGTTTATTCTTCACCTTTAAGCTTCCCTCAGTTCTCTGTCATCACAAAACTTAATGGGACTAATTACAAGCAGTGTGTTAAATCTCTCATGATGAATTTGAAGATTATGAAACTGAACTTGGCTTTGAAAGTTGAAGTTCCTCAAAAACGCATTGTTAGGGATTATAGCAGTAAGAAAAAAATCCTATGAGGAGGCGAGAGTATTCCTAACGATTGTTGTTTACATTGATCATGGAGAACCGTATCGGGACTTTGTTGTGGCTTGTTTAAAATTGGGGAATGCAAAAGTTAACTTGGATGTCGTTGGTAAGAAATGCAAAAGTTCTCGAAGAATGAGAAGAATGAACTTTAGATACTCCTCCGCTCTATGGTGGACTTGGTAAGTCTAGGGACACATTGATAAAATATTAGCTTTGTTACAGCTTGAGTTCCCGCAGATCTGTTAATTATGGAGTTTGGTTCGGATTATGTTGTATGGGCGTCTGGGGGACTATAGCCCGCAGTTTGATAGTATTAGGTCCAATTATAATGCTCAGAAGAAGCAATGAACTATTGAAGAGATGACTGCAATCCTCGCTAAGGAGGAGGAGGATATGAAGAAGGGAAGGTCTAGGAGTGTTGTAGGTGACTACCGAGGCGATAGGGGTTAGAGAAAATATCTTTATAATACGACCCCGTGAGGAAAGTATGTCGAAATGATCACGGGTGATAAAGGTAATGACAAGAATGTGCATTCTACTTCTAATGCCCCCAAGAATGAGGACTTTAAGGGAAAATATAACTATTGCCACAAGTTTGGGCATAAGAAGACAGATTGCAGAAAGTTGAAGACCGTTTAGGAAAATAAAGGTGATGATAAGCAGAAATCCAACTATATACGTGTTCATGGGAAACGGCACAAGAGTTCAAGTTGTTTTTTTAGCAATTATTAGATTGCATCTTAATATAGAAATAATTTATTTTTTTGCAAATGTGGCGTTCGCCTCTATTAGAAAATTTGATACATGTACCTATTTTGGATAGACTTTGATATAATTTTTTTCTTTTGGAACTAGAAAGGATTAATTTATATTAGAGACTCTTTTTATTTGATTGGCAATGGAACACTTTATAAGAATCTTTATTGATTAGAGTTGTATAGTTTGCTTTTTTTTTTTCTCCTACTATTAATATTGTTAGTAGGACGGCGTTTGAGATTGAAGAAAAATCTTCTATTCTTTGACACAGTGGTGGTCATATTTCCGGAGAAGGCCGAATAATAATTAAGGATGAGATTCTTCAGGATATTGATTTCTGGAGTTTTGACAGCAGCCACAATAAGTCTATTCCTAAGACTCCATATGAGCTATGGTCAATAGAAGAAGCCTAGTCTTTGTCACTTCTATGCATGTTTGGGGCTGCAAGGTGGAAGTGAGACCGTACAACCCTTAATATAAGAAACTTGATCCAAAGACCATTAGTAGGTACTTTGTTGGTTATTGTGTGGGATCGAAGGTTTCAGAGATTTTATTGCTGTCGCTGCTTATTAAAGTGATTGAGCTATTTATTTTGAGGATGATGTTGAGTACGAGCCAGGCGAAATTGTGTTGAAGGAACATCTAGTTTTTATTCCCGTGCCTATTGCTTCCGCTTCGATCTCTAACCCTATTGTTTACCAGCATCCAATAGCCACTCCTGATAATGAAACAATTGAGGAAGTAAACCTAGAAACTCTAGAAATCCATTTATAGTCTAAAGTAGCTTCTAGACAGTGGTATCTTTAGTTTGATGAAGTTGTCATTGCCAATGGTTTTAAGAAGAACATCTTCGATCAATGCATATATATGAAGGTTAGTGAGAGAAAATACATATTCTTGGTTTTATATATTGATGATATTTTGCTCGCAGCCAATGATACTGACTTGTTGGTTGAGACAAAGCAGATATTGTTTAGCCATAATTGATATGAAAGATCTTGGGGATGCATCTTATGTCTTGGGCATACAAATACTTCGCGATAGACAAGTAGCATTCTGAGATTGTCTCCACTGATGTATATTGGATGCAATCTGAAAAGGTTCAATATGCAATTATGTTCTTTTGGTAAGGCACCAATTGTAAAGAGTGACAAATTTTCCAAAGGCCAATGTCCTTAGAATGATATTGAGAGAGATTAGGAGAAAGCAATCCCTTATTCTTCAATTGTGTGGCAGTGTACGCCTGAGCTAATGTACATGCCGATGATTACTTTTTATGGTATGTTGGGTAGTGCCCGATTTGATATTAGTCAAATCGCGGAAAGCGGCTAAAAAGTTTTGAGGTATCTTCAGGGTACCAAGGATCTCATGTTGACATATCGACATACTGACACTCTTGAGGTGTTTAGTTTTAGTGATTCCGATTATGCAAGCTATGTGGATGATAAAAGGTCAACTTCTAGTTATATCTTTATGATGGTTGAAGGAGTTGTTTCGTGGAAATGTGTCAAGTAGACGCACAGCTATGAAACTAGAATAGAATATGTGGCATGTTATGAGGCTACTTATCATGTAATATGGTTGCGGAACTTCATTTCAGCTTTCGAGGTTGTACACTCCATTTCTAGATCGCTGAACTTGTTTTGTGATAATTCCGCAGCTGTATCTTTTTCTAGAACACTAGGAGCACTTCTCGCTCCAAGCACATTGATGTGGCGTTCTTTTGTTAGAGAAAACACGCCCCATGACTAGCATGTTAGTGAACCCACTAACGAACTTACCACTACCTTGTATGTTTCAAGAACATGTCACTCACATGAGATTGTTAGGAGTCTTTACTCTTTGTTTTAGTGAGTGTTTTTCCATTCCATGTATTTTGTAAGGAAAGCTCATATTTTTCATTATTAAATGCACATTTTGACGTTTGTTATTATCTTATGATTTTGTGTCATTTTGACTAGATGAATGACAAAATTATGTTTTCTCTTTCTATTTAATCAATACTCTTGTCATTGAAATGCTTCTAGATCAGTAGAGCCTGATTATGTATAATTTATGCATCATCTTGATGTATTAATTGCATATGATTGGTTATGGTTATGTAAATATCTTGTTGAAGTATTTGAGTTATGATTTTGATTTGTAAGACCTGATTATGTACGACTTATGCATCATCTCGATGCATTAATTGTATATGATTGGTTATCACTATGTAAATCTATTGAGAAAACATTTGAGTTATGATTATGCCATTCAAGTGAGAGAAAATTAGATTAATTTATTAATTATGGGCTAAGCATAATCATATTACAATTTTAATTGTATAATTATGCATATTAATTATAAGACATTTATTTAATATTATCTAGCTATGAGCCCATAGTTCTATTTTCTTCCTTATTTTGGTAAACCCATTAGACCAAAGACTAATTGTTTGATTGTGCTCTATATATATAAGTAAATAGAGCTCTAGAATTATACAAATGTTTGGTATAACACACTTTAAGAGAAGAAAATATTAATCTTCAATCCTAGCATTTCATTGATTTCGTCCCCTTACAGATTTGAGATACTAATGATAACTAAGAATTCTGGATCCATGTCATGTATTTGATCTATCCAATACGAATTGATATGTTTAAATTGTTTCAATAAAATTATTATTTTATAATATATTTATTGGATCTTTTAATTATTGATGAATTGTTTTTTGTAATGCATTTGATGTTTTTTCGCCAAATATTTCTTGATAGAATGAAATTTAAATCTATATTTCAATTACTACGTATTCTTATCTGATCGCAAGTTGTGTCTTCAATTTCACATTAAAGATAAACTAACAATATCAAGTTCAAATTAAAAATATATTTTCAAAAGACGTATAACATATATTAATAATAAAATCGTATATTTACAAGATAACTTTTATGTTTGCAAAATATTACTTCAAATTATTCAAAATCATGTACGAAAGAAGATAAATATGAATTGTAATAAACAAAAAATAGTAAATAATATTAATAGAAGTGAAAGCTTTAATATGAAATAATTTTTGCCTAATTCTTAGGCTAAAAACACTAATATAGTTTTTAAAGTATAACCAATATTATCTATATAACTTCTAATCATAAAAAAAGACGAATTTTCATGTAACCTCGAACTATGATTGAAATAGAGAGTTGTACATGACTTCAAAAAAAATAAAATAAAACAATTTAAATGAGAGTTGTGGATGACTTCAAAAGAATAAAATAAAACAATTTAAATGAAAAAAAAAATGTAATCTACTCTACAACAACATCAATCCAGTGGTGGATCCATCATATGCCTAGTGGAGGCATTTTCCCCCACCTGACTTTTAAAATTTTACTGTAGTTATAGTTAAAAAATATTTAAATATTTATTTTTTCTATTACATTGCCTCCATTGAAATAAAAAATTATAAACTTGCCTCAATGCCCTATTTTTCTGGCTCTGCCACGAAAATGACTCAAAATTAAACTAAAGACAATTGTGATAGAAAAAAAAATAGTGCTAATAAAAGAAAGCATAAGAAGGAGGATTGCATGGATCATGGAAGGAACAATTAAGATGAGTAAAAAGGAAAATGTAAACACATTCATAATAAAGTTGATATCACAATAATATTTATTTATTTTTAATAATAATAATAATAATAAAGTTGATATTATTTTAATTAGTAGATTTAGTTATCAGAGTTATTTTCGAGGATCAAAGCAAACTCATCTAAGTATTTGGTTGCAACTTCACATTTCCAAAAATGTTCCTCATTGCCCATGCATTTTTCCTGATTTTATCTCCTTCTTCTTTCACCATAACTCGTCTTATGGACTCTCTTGATCATTTGTGCTGATCCATCGGTCATCCACCGATACTTCCAACTAGACTTCTTTATCTTGGAATCTTTGCCATCAACCCTTGTTGAGGCAAGTACGAGAGAAAGAATCAACGCCCGACCCATCCCTAGACCCTCGATCACGGAGCTCCAACCACAATGGGTCAAGAACCCACCAATCGATGGGTGGGCCAATATTCGCTTTTGTGGAGCCCAATCGGTCCAGACAAAACCACGACCCGAAACCCGAGTCTGGAGCCCGGTTATAATCGGATAGTCTTTGGTTTTGATCACCCAGATGAAGGGTAAGCCAGATTTCTCCATTCCGGATGCCAACTCGTTCATTTGGTCCTGACTCAGAGTCACCTCAGTACCGAACGCAACGTAAAAGACCGAGTTTGGGGTTTTTTCGTCTAGCCATTTTCTTAACGAGTGCCAGCTCTCGTCCATCGCCGTCGTTGATCACCTCCGACGGCATCAACCCGACTGGAAGGACCGGCTTTTGGTAGAGCTTTTGGAGGAGACTCAGTGAGTCAGCCTCTAATTCGGTGCAGCTCCTGGTAGCTACGAATCGGCAGCCTTCAATCACCTTTGCCAATCGGAAAAAATCGGAAGCATCGGAGTCCATCCATTGCGGCATGCTCATCACCTCGAATAACCTGTAAGCGACGTTGGACGGAAACGGAATCCAGTGGGGAACGACGGTCAAGTTCTCCAGTGGTTGCCGGCAGCGGCGGAGAAGCTCCTCCGGCGAGCCCATGAAAGCGAGTGCGATGGCACTGAAAGTACTGAAGAAGACTGAGTCGATACCGAGTCGAGTGGCGATCGGGGGCAACCAGTAAGGAGCAAAGTCATGGATGATCCAGTTGATGTCGGAGTTGTGTAGAAAGTCGGTGAGAGGGAACTGCAGCTGGTCGTAGGCTCGTTTCAGGAAGGGGACTTGATGGAGTGGCAACCCGGAAGTTGACTCGGCCGAGTCGGGCAAGCCCTGGACAGAAGGGAGAGGCAGGGGCACCATGGTCACAAGGGAGGATAAATCAGGAGCAATTTGAGAGAGGCGAAGCAGGTTTTTAGGGGTGGAGATGAAGGAAATTCGATGACCGAGCTGAGCTAAGTGTGTGGAGAGATAGAGAAAGGGCAAGAAGTGGCCGAAAGCCAGCCATGGAAACATGGCTATGTGAAGCTTGGGTTGCTGTTTCTTCATCATCTCATCCATGGCTATGCGAGAAAGAAGACTCAGAGAGAAGTAAAGATGGAAGACTTAGGTTGGTGCAGTTCTTGTCAACATTAAAAGAGGCGGGCATATATAATGATGGGGTTTGAAAAATAGGCGCGGCTCTTCAGCTGGCGGAGAGGCAATGCATCGCAACCTTTGTACTGCGCGTCGGTAGCGGCGGTCAGCCATGCGTAGGTGATATGGATCTGGATAATTGGGAAGCGTCTGCCAAATCAATTAATCTGCGCCAATAGAAACGAGATGATGCCGATAATATGTTATCGCGCCAGATCGATCGAATCCTGATAAGGGAAGCGGGATAGTCTGGCGATATATTTATCGCGCAAATCGATCCGTCGTCATTTAAAGGTGAGGATAATTACCGATAAGTATTATTGATATCCTTTCTAAAAATCGATAAAAATGATAAATATCTCATCGATAGGAAAGAATCCTTACTACCCTCAAATTGGGAATAATATACTGCCCATAAATCTGAAGTACTTGGTAGTGAAAGGCCTTGTTCTTAGGCAGCATCTTTTCGTATGCCGACAGCGTTCGCGCCCAAGTAGTCTCTGTTTTCTCTCGAAGCGGCTTAGGCATCGGGCGACCACGGGCATAGCCTCGTAGACCCCCGCACCACTCGATTTTTGCGATGCTTCGCCCGGGGCTGCGGATCAGCGATTATTAGCGATCCTACCTCGACCAGACAATCCAGAGCACCTGCATCCCGGCCCGCGAACAATGGGTCGGCCAGCGACCCAGCGCGGTCGACCGATTCGGTTGAAAGCATCATCGATTGGCGGCGGATGCGTAGAGCAACGGTTCCGCCATAAACATAGCGATTTCTCGATTCGCGATGGTATCGGCTTCGAACCTGGCGGGAAGCGGCGCCCGATCCGCCCGAGATCGAGACCGGCTCGGCTTGTCGCCACTGGCAGGCGCCACGAGCCACGCAGAGCGAGTAATTCATATTGACGAGGCTCGTCCCTCGACTTAAAATGGCGATTTTTACTATTCATAGTGGTAAGCCCTTGACTGCGCTCGAGCAGATAGGCTCTCCTTACGATTCATATTGGCGAAGCCGTCCCACCGGCTCGAGAATAGCAGCGAGCCACGTTCCGATGGCGAAAGCCCTTATTTGCACTCCATCTGACGAGCTCCTTCTTGCAAATTCATATTGACAAAGGCTCCTCCCACCAGCTGAATAAAAGCGAGCCCTACTATTCCGCGGTAGCGAGCCGCCGGTACGCTCAGACGAGCGGGCTCCTTACGTGCAATTCATAATGAGCTCATCCCTCCGCTTTCGGATGATGGGCGAGCCTACTATTCCTGATGGCGAGCCTCTGGCGCACTCAGACGAGCGGGCTCCATCGTGCGATTCATATTGTGAGGCTGGGTCCCTCGACTCGGATAAGGTGAGCCCTACTATTACATTGACAAAGCCCTTCATTGGACTCCAAACAGACGGGCTCCTTCCTACCTATTTACAATGAGCTTTTTCCAGCGGCTACGCAGCGAAGCTCATTATCTACAGACCAAGCTCTTACAAGCGGTCTACTGTGAGCTCTTCCCAGCGGCTCTACTTGACTCCTATTATCTACACGGACGAGCTCTTACATTGTTGCTCTACTGTGAGCTCTTCCTTGACTCTGCCCGTGACTCCTATTATTTATAGACGAGCTCTTACGACGGTCTACTGAGCTCCTCAGCTTGACTCGGCGAGCTCTATTAGTTACATGGTGAGCTCTTACCTTGATCTACGGCGAGCTCCTCCCAGCGGCTACATTTGATGACTCCTATTATTTACATAGACGAGCTCTTCTGACGGTCTACGGCGGCTGCGCCAACGGCTACACTTAGCGACTCCCATTATTTATGGCGACTCTTATAACGATCTGCGGCAGCTCCTCCAGCGGCTCTATCGGCGAGCTCCTATTATTTGCATGAAGCGAGCTCTTACAGCGATCTACCCGTGAGCGCCGCCCGCGTCCACGCCGGCGACTCTGTTATTACCAGACGACTCACCTGACCCGATCTACTGGCGAGCTCACTCAACGCTCTGCCAGCGAGCTCCGTATCTACGAGGCGAGCTCTTACAACAGAGTCTACTGGCGAGCTCTCCCCGCTTGGCTACGCGGCGAGCTCCTATTATCTACGGACGAGCTCTTACAACGGTCTGACGAGCTCTTCCCATGGCTACACTTGGCGAGCTCGTATCTACGGACGACTCTTCTGGCGGTCTGCTGACGAGCTCTTCGGCGGCTACTTGACTCCTGGCCGGCCCCATGGGCGAGCTCTTACAACAGTCTACATGACGAGCTCCTCGGCGGCTCTGCCCAGCGAGCTCCTGTGGTTATGGGCTGAGCTCTTACAGCGGTGCAGCGAAATTTCGCCATGTTTCCTATCGGCGGCTCACAGTATTTTACATGGTGGGCTCTTACAACCAGTCTACGGCAAACTCCTCAGCGACTCTGCCAGCGAGCTCCTAGCCATTTACATGGGCGAGCTCTTACAACGATCTACACAGCGAGCTCCTCCAGCGGCTACATTTGGCGAGCTCCTATTATTTGCATGGGCGGCTCTTCTGACCGATGTTTTTGTGAGCTCCTCCCGATAAGCTACATCGATAGCTCCTATTTACACGGGCGAGCTCTTACAGCCCTGATGCAGCGAGCTCCTCAACGGCTTTCCTACTTCCACGAGCTCCTATTTACATGGCGAGCTCTTGCGCTGATCTACGGCGAGCTCCTCCCAGCGGCTCTGCTCCCGGCGAGCTCCCCCATTATTTGCATGGATAGTGCCTGACGAGTATACACGGCGAGCTCCTCCCAGCGGCTCACTCGGCGACTCCCATTATTTGCATGGATGAGCTCTTACAGCGATCCCTGCAGCGAGGCTCCTCCCAACAGCTATCCGGCGGCTCTATTATTTACAGCCGTGACTCTTCTGTGATCTACTGACAGGCTCCTCGACAGCTCTATCGGCGACTCTATTATTTATGGCGAGCTCTTACAAGCCGATCTACTGGCGAGCTCCTCCCAGCGAACATCGGCGAGCTCCTATTATTGCATGGCGAATACTGTGGGTTTGTGGGCGCTCCTTCCAAGCGGCTCTGCTGGCGAGCCCCCATTATTTCTGTGAATGAGCTCACCATGACGGTCACGGCGAGCTCTTCCCGTGGCTACACAATGACTCCTCCCGAGCAACTCCTATTGACGAGCCCTTCACTGCACATCGGACATACGGGCTCCCTCCTACAAATCCTATTAACGAGCTCTTCCCTCGATATGGGCCGAGTTCCCCTTTGTTCGACTGGCCCAGGCCCTTCCATGCCCAGTGAGACGGGCTCCTTCCTGCTATTTTCATTGAGCTCTTCCCGCCCGATCCCGACATGCGGCGAGCTCCTGCTACGCAGTCGACAAGCCCTTCGCTCTTGTGCTCCCAGACAGACCGGGCTCCATCCTGGTCGTATTGTGCTCTTCCCTCGATGGGCCGAGTTCCCAACATTAAGCTTTGGCAGGCCCTTCGACGCACTTCAAGCGAGCCGGGCTCATACCTGCTTATTTTCGTTGACTCTTCCCGTCGTCGACATCGAAGCGACTCTGCCTACGCGACCGTAAAGCCCTTCATTGCATATCAGACCAGAGCTGGGCTCCATCCCTCTGGTCGTATTGACGAAGCTCTTCCCTCGATATGGACAAAGTTCCTTGTTCCCCGGCTGACGAACCCGTCCGCGCCCGCCCGGATGGAATGGCTCCACGCTACTTATTTCCGTGTGACTCTTCCGCCCGGTCGGCATGGCGAAACTCCTGCGCATACGATGAGCCTTCCACCGCGGTCCCGATAACGAGCTCTTCGAGGTCGCAATGGCGAGCTCTTCCCATCGATACACATGGGCGAGCTCTACCCATTGTTCACTTTGGCGAGTTCGTCTACTCGGGCGAGTCCGCATTGCACGAGGAGTCGGATCGGCCGACTCAATCATGCTCGGCTCAATCGCCACTGGGCTACATCGCCACTCGGCTACATCGCCACTCGGCTCAATCGCCACTCGGCTCAATCGCCACTCGGCTACATCGCCACTCGGCTCAATCGCCACTCGGCTACATCGCCACTCGGCTCAATCGCCACTCGGCTCAATGGCCCCTCGGCTACATCGCCCGATATGCTCGGTATCACTCATTTCTGGCGCCACTTTCGGCTACAGCGCCGCCGACCGATCGCCACTTTCGGCTACGCCGCCTCGGCTCAATCGCCCTTCGGCTACAACCCCACTTTCGACAATCGCCCTTTCGGCTCAATGCGCCACTGTTACGTAGCCACTTGGCTCAATGTACCTTTCGATGGCCCCTCGGCTCATAAGCCACTCGGCTCAATGGCGGCCCCTCGGCTACATACTTCGGCTCAATCGCCACTCGGCTCGTCGCCACTCGGCTTCTGCGCCACTCGGCTCCAATCGCCACTCGGCTGCGCCACTCGGCTCTGGCGCCACTAGGCTCAATCGCCACTCGACTCGGTGCCCTCGGCTACAAATGACTTCATTTCGATCGCCGTTGGAATTTACATGGCCACTTTCGGCTCCAATTGCCACTTTCGACTCACAACGCCACTCGGCTCCAGTAGCCCGCCGGCTCAATGGCCCCTCAATTACATCGACACTCGGCTCAATCGCCACTCGGCTCAATCGCCCTCAAACCGTCGCCCGCTGGCTACGCGCCGCACCGGCTCAGCGCCACCGGCTCGGTGCCGCCGGCTCAATCGTACTCGACCGATCGCCACTGGCTCAATCGCCCTTTCGGCTACGCCATACTCGGCTCAGCCGCCTTCGGCTCTGTCGCCACTTTCGGCTCAATAGCCACTCGGCTCAATCGCCACTCGGCTACATAAGCCACTCGGCTCCATCGCCACTCGGCTCAATAGCCACTCGGCTACATCGCCACTCGGCTCAATCGCGACTCGGCTCAATCGCCACTTTCATTTCAATCATGCTGACTCATTGCGCCACTCGGCTACCATAGCCACTGGCTCCATAGCCACTCGGCTGCCACTTTCATTCGTCGCACCACTCGGCTACGCCACTAGACTGCTCGCCTGACTCGGTCGCCACTCGCACCATTGGCCCCTCGGCTCCCATCGCCACTTTCGACTCGGTCGCCCGCTGGCTACATCTTGATCGACTCAATCGCCACTCATTTCGCGCCCTCGGCTCAATCGCTGCGGCTACATACGCCACTCGGCTCAATAGCCACTCGTCTACATCGCCACTCGGCTCAATCGTATTCGGCTCAATTGCCCCTACATTTACATCGCCCATCAATAATCGCCACTTGGCTCAATCACCACTCGACTCGATCGCCCGCTGGGCTACAAGCGCCCTTTCGGCTCCGCGCCCTTTCGGCTCAATCGCCCGCCGACTCAATCGCCACTGGCTCCAGCTGCCAATCGGCTACGCCATACTCGACTCAATCGCCACTCGGCTCAATGGCCCTCGGCTCAATCGCCACCCCGGATCAATCGCCACCATTTCAGTCGCCACTGTTTCAGTAGCCCCTCGGTACGCCGCCAATCGGCTCAATCCCCATTCGGCTCAATCGCCACTCGGCTACATCGCCACTCGGCTCAATCGCCACTCGGCTATCGCCACTCGGCTACATCGCCACTCGGTTCAATTGCGCCATTTCTGGCGCCACTCGGATCAATCGCCGCCGGCTACATAGCGCTCGGCTGCGTCGCCCTGTCGGTGCGAGCTTCGGCTACCGCGCCACTCGGCTCAATCGCCCTTTCGGCTCAATTGCCCCTCGGCTACATCGCCTCTCGGCTAATCGCCACTCGGCTCAATCGCCACTCGGCTCAATCGCCACTCGGCTCAATGCGCCACTCGCTGCGGCACTTCGCCTCAGCGCCCGCTCACCTTTCGATAGCCACTAGGCTCGTCGCCACTCATTTACATAGCTACTCATTTCAATCGCCACCACGGCTCAATCGCCTCTCGGCTCATTCGCCCTTCGGCTACGCTCGCCGCTCGGCTCCATCGACCTTTCGGCTCCATACCACTCGACTCGTCGCCACTCGGCTACATCGCCACTCGGCTCAATCGCCACTCGGCTCAATGGCCCCTCGGCTCAATAGCCACTCGGCTACATCGCCACACCGTATTGGCCCCTCGGCTACGCGCCACTCGGCTCAATGGCCCTCGGCTACGCCATACTTGGCTCAATGGCCACTCGGCTCAATCGCCACTCGGCTACGCCACTCGGCTCAATCGCCCGCCGGCTGTCGCTGCCTTCGGCGCCGTGATTGCAACTTCGGCTGGCGCCGCCGACGATGTACTAGGCAACATGCGCCGCCGACCGATTGCCGCCGGCCCTAAAACGCCACTCGGCCCTAAGCGCCACTCGGCTCAATCGCCACTTTCGGTTCAATGGCCCCTCGACTACATCATCACTCGGCTCAATCGCCCTTCAATTTGGTCATGCCTCGGCTCAATCGCCACTTTCGTTTCTAGCGCCCTTTCGACTCTGACACCACCCGGCTCAATCGCCACTCGGCTCAATCGCCACTCGGCTACACCGCCCTCGGCTCAATCACCACTCGGCTACAACGCCACTCGGCTCAATCGCCACTCGGCTCGTCGCCACTCACTTCGCGCCACTTCGGCTCAATCGCCCACTATTTTCTAAACGCCACTCGACTCAGCGCCACCACGCTCGATAGCGCTCGTGCTCAATCGCCGCCTCGGCCCCTACGCCATGCCGACTCCAATCGCCACTCGGCTCAATCGCCACTGTTCTGTATACGGCTCAATCGCCACTTTCATTTCGATCGCCACTAAGGCAACTTGCATCGCCACTCGGCTCGATGGCCGCTGACCGATCGCCACTTTCGACTCCTGATGCCACTCGGCTCAATCGTACTTTCGACGGTATACTCGGCTCAATTGCCTTCGGCTACAAAGCGCCACTGCGACCGGTCGCCACTAGGCAACGTAAGCCACTTCCGACGGTGCCACGCCATTTCAAACGCCGCAAACCGATAGCCGCCGACCGATGGCGGCTACCGACTCGTCGCCACGCCGACCGATCAGCCCTTTCGATGTCGCCCTTTCGGCTCTGGCGCCACTTTCGACTCAGCGCCACGCGACTCCAGTCGCCACTCGGCACCGATGCGCCACTCGGCTACGCGCCCTCGGCTCAATCGCCACTCGTCGTCGCCCTCGGCTCAATCGCCCTTTCAGCTTCCTAGCGCCACTCGGCTCAATCGCCACTCATTTCACATCCACATCGACTCGATCGCCACTTTCGACTCCGCCGCGCCGGCTGGCGCGCCACCATGCTCAATGGCCGCTCGACCATTCGCCACTCGACTACATCGCCACTCATTTCCGGTCGTACCGACCGATCGCCCTTCGGCTACATCGCCACTCGACCAATCGCCCTTTCGGGCTGGCGCCCGCCGCGGCTCGGTGCCACTCGACCGGTCGCCAGGCTACGTCGCCACTCGGCTCAATCGCCACTCGACTGTCGCCCTCGGCTCAATGCGCCACTTGGCTACGCCACTCGACTCGATCGCCACTCGGCTACACCGCCCTCATTTCGATCGCCCTTTCGGCTCAATGGCCCCTCGGCTCAATGGCCCCTCGGCTCCATCGCCACTCGGCTCAATGGCCTCATTTACATCCGCCACTCGATGTCATTCGGCTACGCTGTACTACGGCTCATCGCCGCCGGCTCGTCGCCGCCGGCTCGATGCGCCCTTTCGGCTACGCCACTCGGCTGTCGCCCTCGACTCAATCGCCACTCTGTCAATCAGCCACTTTCGGCTACAAGCGCCACTCATTTCGATCGCCACCTGGGCTACAAACGCCACTGCAGCTCGACGCCCGCTCGACCGATGGCGGCTCGGCTACATCGACACTTTCGACCGTCAGCGGTAGGGCTACGCCGTACTCGGCTCGATGGCGCTTTCGGTACCTGGCAGCCACTCATTTCGATCGCCCATTTAGGCTACATCGCCACTCATTTCGATCGCCGCCGACCGATGCAGCCGCCGACCGATGCAGCCGCCGACCGATGCATCCGCACCGACCGATGCCCTTTCGGCTCTGACGCCACTTCGACCGATCGCCGCCGACCGATCGCCAGCGGGCTACATGCAGCCGCCGACCGATTGCCGCTTTCGGCTACAAACGCCACTTTCATTTCGATCCCACTTTCGACACATCCCCACTTTCGACTCCAATTGCCACTCGGCTAGCGTAATCATTTCGTCGTACTCGACTACATCGCCACTCGGCTCAATAATACTTTCATTTCTAAACGCCACTCGACTCGATCATTGTCCGACTCAATTGCCCTCGGCTACATCGCCGCTCGACTCCAATAACCACTCGGCTCCAGTAATACGCACAAACCGATCGCCACTTTCGACACGCGCCGCCGACCGCGCCGCGGGCTCAATCGCCGCAACACGCCATGCCGGCTCAATCGCCTTCGACTCAATCGCCGCCGGATACGCAGCCCGCCGACCGATTTAGCCACTTTCGTACCGATCAGCCCTTTCGGCTACATATGTCCGACTACGTGCGCCGCTCGGCTACAAACGCCACTTTCGGCTCCACGCCACTCGGCTCAATTGCCGTCGACTCCATCGCCACTTTCGGCTACGCCACTTTCGACCGATCGCCACTCGGCTCAATGTTAGCCCTTTCATTTACATCGCCACTTTCATTTCGGTCGTACCGACCGATGGCCCCTCGACTCGATAGCCGCTCAATTCTGGTAGCCACTCATTTCCGATCGCTGCGAAACCGATGGCCCCTCGGCTACATCGCCACCCGGCTCAATCGCCACTCGGCTCAATCGCCACTCATTTCGATCGCCACTTTCGGCTACAAGCCACTTCGACTCCATGCCCCAGGCTCGGTCGCCACTCGGCTACATCGCCACTCGGCTCAGTCGCCACTCGGCTCAATCGCCACTCGGCTCGGTCGCCACTTTGCTACGCGCGTGGCTCGTCGCCACTCATATCTAAACGCCACTCGGCTCAATCGCCACTCGGCTATCATGTGGGCTCAATCGCTACTCGGCTACGTCGCCACTCATTTCAATCGCCATAAATCAATCTGCTTCATTTCGATCGCCAGACTCTGGCGCCATAAAACGAATCCACTCATTTCGGTGTATTCGGCTCAATCAGCCACTCGACTCAATGTCGCCACTCAAGCTGCGCCAGCCGCAAACAATAGCGCTCGGCTCAATTGCCTCGGTACATCGCCGCCGGCTCGATCGCCACTGACCGATCGCCACTTCGGCTACGACGCGCCGCCAGCTCGAAAAGCGCCACTTCGGCTCAATCGCCAGCGGGCTACATCGCCGGTCGGTCAATTGCCACTCGTACGCGCCACGCCGACTCAATGCCACTTCCGGCTACGCCAGCCGCATTTCGGCTTTATAGCCCTTTCGGCTCAATATCCGCGCCGACTCTGGCGCCACTTTCATTTCCGATCGCCACTCGGCTCCAATTGCCCCTACGGCTACATACACTCGGCTCAATCGCGACTTCGTCAATCGCCACTTGGCTACAAGCGCCCTCGATAATCGCGACTTCGGCTCAGTAGCCATTGGCTACGCCAGCCCGCATCGGCTCCGGTAGCCACTTTCGGCTACGCCGCCAACCGGCTTTATCGCCGCTGACTCAGTATCACCGACTCTGAAGCGCCCACGCCGGCGCCAGTCGCCACTCGGCTGGTGCCCCTACGGCTACATCGCCTCGGCTCAATCGCCACTATTTCAATCGCCCTTTCGGCTACGCGGGACTATTTCCAGCGCCCGCACCATTTCCAGTAGCCACTACGACTCGTCGCCACTTTCGGTACATGGCTGCTTCATTTCCCGATCGCCACTCGACAATTATCCTCGACTCGATCGCCAGCGGGCTACATCGTCACTCGGCTCAATCGCCACTCGGCTCAATGGCCCCCCAGGCTACATATGCCCTTTCGGCTCAATCGCCCTTCATTTCCGATCGCCACTCGGCTCGATCGCCGCTCGGCTCGATTGGCCCTAATTTAATCAGCCCTTTCGACTCGATCGCCCACTTCGGCTAATAGCCACTCGACTCGTCGCCACTCGGCTACATACGCCACTGTTTTCGGTCGCCCTTTCGGCTGCCATACTCATTTCGATCGCCCTTTCGGCTCCGATATTTGCTCGGTGAAATAGCCACTTTCGACTCGCCACTAAACCGATCGCTACTCGGCTCCAATCGCCCTCGGCTACATCGCCACTCGGCTCGATGCCCTCGACTCGATCATCACTTTCGACTCGATCGCCGCCTGCGCCACTCGGCTCAAGCGTAGCGGGCTCAATCGCCGCTCGAATTTCTGGCGCCACTCGGCTCAATCGCCACTCGGCTCAATTGCCCCTCGGCTCAATCGCCACTCGGCTCAATCGTGACTCGGCTCAATCATCTTCATTTCAGTGCCCCTCGGCTACGCCATACTCGACCAATCGCCACTCGGCTGATCGCCACTCGGCTCCAATATTCGCCCTTTCGGCTACAAGCGGGAGTCATTTCCAGCCACTCGGCTCAATAGCCACTCGGCTCAATCGCCACTCGGCTACATGGCTACTCGGCTCAATCGCCACTCGGCTCAATCGCCTCTCGGCTCAATCGCCACTCGGCTACATCGCCACTCGGCTCCATCGCCACTCGGCTCCATCGCCACTCGGCTCAATCGCCACTCGGCTACATCGTACTGACTCGATCGCCACACCGACCGATCATACTCGGCTCAGTCGCCGCGCCGACTCTGGCGCGCGCTCGGCTCAATCGCTGCTTCAGGGCTACATCGCCCGGTCGGCTCAATTGCCGCTTTCGGCTACAAACGCCACTTTCATCCAATTGCCCCTCGGCTACATCGCCGGCAATTTCTGGCGCCACTTTCGACTCAACGCCACTTTGGGCTGATCGCCCTTTCGGCTACATCGCCACTCGGCTCAATCACCACTCGGCTCCATCGCCACTCGGCACAATCGCCACTCGGCTACAACGCCACTCGGCTCAACGCCACTCGGCTCAATTGCCACTCGTCTCAATCGCCACTCGGCTACACCGCCAATCGACTCCAATCGCGCCACTCGACAACAAATACCACTTTCGGCTACATGCATCTACTTTCATTTCTAAACGCCACTCATTTGCAACGCCACTCGGCTCAATCGCCACTCGGCTACATCGCCACTCGGCTTTATCGCCACTCGGCTCAATATCCACTCGGCTACAACGCCACTCGGCTCAATCGCCACTCGGCTCAATTGCCCCTCGGCTACATCGCCACTCGGCTCCGCGTATGGTACGAATCGCCCACTTTCGGCTACATCGCCACTCGGCTCCGATCGCCACTCGGCTCAATCGCCCTTTCGACTCACAACCACTCAGCTCAATCGCAACTAGGCTCAATCGCCACTCAGATACACCGCCACTCGGCTCAATCGCCACTCGGCTCAATCGCCACTAGGCTACATCGCGGTCCGTCTCGGTGCCACTTTCGGATACAACGCCACTCGGCTCGATCGCCACTTTCGGTACCATCGCCACTCGGCTATCGCCCTTTCGGCTCAATATCCACTTTCGACTCTGGCGCCACTTTCATTTCCGTCATGCTGAACCAATTGCCCCTCGGCTATCGCCACTCGGCTCAAACGCCAAAGTTTGAATCGCGCTCGGCTACATCGCCACTCGACTCCATCGCCCTGTTTCAATCGCCACTGTTCGCGCCACTCATTTCCGATCCTTGACTAAGACTCGTCGCCACTCGGATACCGCCCGCTCGATATTCGCCCTCGGCTCCAATCGCCACTCGACTCGATCGCCACTTTGCTACATCATGTCGACTGATCGCCCCTCGGCTACAATGCCACTCATTTCAATCGCCCTTTCATTTATCATGCGGGCTCGATCGCTACTTTCGGCTACGCCATCCACTTTCGACTCCCGATCGTCCGCGGGCTCGATCACCACTTTCGGCTCAATGTCGCCCCTTTGGGCTACGCGCCACTCGGCTCAAACGCCACTCGGCTCAATCGCCACTCGGCTCAATCGCCCGCTCGTCAATCGCCACTCATTTCTGATCGCCCTTTCGGCTCTCGATCGCCGCCGGCTCGTCGCCCTCGTGTCGCCCCTCGGCTACGCCTTCATTTCAATCGCCACTCGACTCGTCGCCACTCGGCTCGGTGCCACTCATTTCAATCGCCACTCGGCTCAATAGCCCCTCGGCTACATCGCCACTCGGCTCAATCGCCTCTCGGCTCAATCGCCACTCGGCTACATCGCCGCCGCTCAATCGCCACTCGGCTACAACGCCCTCGGCTGTCGCCCTTTGGGCTACATCGCGGTCATCACCGGTACAACTTCGAGGCTACCAGCCGCACCGGCTGTCGCCACTTTCGGCTACGCCAGCCACTCGGCTTTATCGCCACTCGGCTCAATATCCACCGGCTCACAGCGCCGCCGTCTCAATCGCCACTCGGCTCGTCGCCACTCGGCTCTGACGCCACTGACTCAAATGCCGCTTCGGCGGCTCAATCGCCACTTCGGCTCAATCGCCACTTTTTCGGCTCTGGCGCCGCTCATTTCAGCGGCACTCGGCTCAATAGCCACTCGGCTCAATCGCCACTAAAATTTACGCCAGCTGCTAAATAATAGCCACTGCAAATGTCGCCTCGGCTGTCGCCACTTTCGGCTACGCCGCCCTTCGCCTCAACGCCACTCGGCTCAATAGCCACTCGGCTGATCGCCCACTTCAGCTGACATGGCGACTTCGGCTCGTCGCCACTCGGCTCAATCGCCGCTCGGCAACATAAGCGGCTTCGGCTCAATCGCCACTCGGCTCAATGTCGCCTCATTTCAATCGCCCGCTTTCGGCTTCTCGCCCGCTCATTTATACTCGCCCTCGGCTCCATCGCCCACTTGGCTCATCGCCCGCTCGCTCTGGCGCCCTTTCGACTCGTCGCCCTCGGCTGTCGCCACTTTCGGCTACAACGCCACTCGTCTCAATCGCCGCACCGACTCCAATGGCCCCTCGGTACACATCGCCGCCGGCTCGATCGCCGCCGACTCAATCGCCGCATCGGTACAACGCCCGCACCGGCTACAAGCGGCGCTCGACCGATAGCCACTTCGGCTCCGGCCGCCGCACCGAGCTACATAGAACACTTTCGGCTCAATCGCCCTTTCGGCTCAATCGCCTCTGTGACCGTCGCCACTTTCGGCTACATCGCCCACTCGCCTCAGCGCCACTCGGCTCAATAGCCCACTCATTTCAATCGCCCTTTCGTGACATAAGCGACTTCATTTCCGATATACTCGGCTCAATCATACTTCATTTCAATCGCCTCGGCTCGATCGCCGCTCGGCTACATCATTACTTTCGGCTCCATCGCCACTCGGCTCCATCGCCGCTCGACTCGTCGCCCTTTCGGCTCAATCGCCCGCGGCTACACGTAGCGGAACTACGCCATTTTTCGGCTTTCGTCGCCGCCGGCTCGATCGTACCTCTCGGCTCAATGTCGCCTCGGCTCGATCATGCTTCAATTTCTGTCGCCCGGTTCGAACCGAATTCGTATTTCGGCTCCATCGCCCGCTCGGCTCAATCGTAGCTCGGCTGTCGCCACTTTCGGCTACACGCCCAGCGGGCTACATCGTCGCACGACTCGATCGCCGCCGACCGATGGCCCGGGCTACATCGCCGCGGCTCGATCGCCACTCATTTCCGATCGCCGCCGGCTCGGTGCCTCGACTAATCGCTTCGCGGCTCAATCGCCCTTCGATAATACTTCATTTCGCCATCACTCGGCTCGGTGCCGCACCATTTCGAAGCCGCACCGACCGATGCATACTTTCGACCCGCCATCCACTCATTTCCGATAGCCACTTTCGGCTACAAGCGCCCTTTCATTTCGATGGCTACTCGGCTCAATGGCCCCTCCCGGCTACATCGCGCCGCCGACCGATCGCCACTCATTTCGATCGCCACTTTCATTTCGATCGCCACTTTCGGCTACAACGCCACTCTCGGCTCAACGCCCTTCCCGAACTCGATCGCTGCTTTCCCGTTTACAGTAACCCTCGGCTCCAATCGCCACTCGGCTCCATCGCCACTCGACCAATCATCCCTTTCGACTCAATCGCCACTCATTTCGATCGTACTTCGGCTCGATTGCCCCCTCGACTGTCGCCGCTCGACTCGATAAGCCACTCATTTAACCAGCCGCTTCGGCTACATCGCCGCCGGCTCAGTGCCGCTCACGCTCACCAAAGCCCTCCGAAACAAATCGCCACTGTTTACGCCGCCGCTCGGCTCGATAGCCACTTTCGGCTACAACGCCACTTTCGGCTTTCCGATTGCCACTCGTCTCAATCGTACTTTCGGCTCACACGCCACTTGGCTCCAGCGTCGCCACTCGACTCGTCGCCACTTTCGGCTCAATCGCCACTTTCGGCTCAATCGCCCTCCCGCTCTGGCATGCCAGCGATCGCCACTTTCGGTACATCCCACAGCTCGGCTCGTCGCCACTTTCGGTACCTGCGCCACTTTCGGCTCAGCGCCACCACGCTCAATGGCCGCTCGGCTCGATCGTACTCGACTACATAAGCCGCCGACACCGATCGCCACTTTCGGCTCAATGTCGCCACTTTCGGCTACATCGCCACTCGGCTGTCGCCACCGGCTCGATCGCACTAGGCAACATCGCGCACCGACCGATGGCGGTCGGCTCAATGTACTTTCGGCTCGCGCCACTCGGCTCGGTCATTGCGCCGACCGATTCGCGACGACTCTGGCGCCCGCCGACCGATCGCCACTAGGCAACATCAGCCGCTTCGACCGATTGCCGCTCATTTAAAACACCGCCATTTCAATCGCCACTTTCGGCTCAATGGCCCCTCGACTCGTCGCCACTCGGCTCAATCGCCCTTTCGGTACAAGCGCCCTTCGACCGATGCGCCACTCGTACCGATCGCCACCGACTCGATCGCCACTTTCGACCGATGCGCCGCCGGCTACATGCGCCGCCGACTCAATCGCCACTTCATTTCTGGCGCCACTGATCGATCGCCACTTTCGGCTCAATGCGCCACTTTCATTTCCCGATCGCCACTCAGCTGCGCGCCGCTCGGCTCGATCGCCACTCGGCTCAATGCGCCGCCGACTCTGACGCCCTTTCGTCGCGCCGCCACCTTTCCGATGGCCACTTTCGAAACTCAATCGCCACTTTCGACTACATCGCCGCCGACGATCGCCCTTTCATTTCAATCGCCCTTTCGGTATAAGCCGCCGACGATCGCCGGCTCGGTACCTGGCATACTGCGGCTCGATCGCCCTCGACCGGTCGCCAGCGGGCTGTAGCCACTCGTCAATCGCCACTTCGACTCCGGTGCCACTCGGCTCAATCGCCATAGCTACACCGCCCTTTCGGCTCAGTCGCCCTTTCGGAGTACACACGCCCGCTCGGCTGTCGCCGCCGGCTCGATGGCCCCTCGGTACCGGTAAGCCCTCGGCTACGCCACGCTGCCCCGGAAACCGATGGCCCCTCGAACACATCGCCACTTTCGGCTCAATCATTCGGCTACATGCAGCCACTTTCGGCTCTCGCCCTTTCGGCTCGGTCGCCACGCCATTTCCGATCACCACTGTTCTGACGCCACTGTTTCAATCGCCACTCGACTCGGTCGCCACTCTGCTCGATCGCCGTCGACTCTGGCGCTCCTCGACCGATCGCCACTAGGCTGCGCCACTTTGCTCAGCAGCCACTCGGCTCAATGGCGCTTCGGCTACCTTCGACCTTTCGGCTGTCGGCCCGGGCTACTTAGCCGCTCGACTCGATGGCCGCTCGACTCTGGCGCCCGCCAAATGTCGCCTTGGAAGGCTACGTCGCCGCCGTTTCAATCGCCCTCGGCTCCAATCGCCACTCGGCTGAATCGCCCTCGACTCAATCGCCCTCGGCTACATCATACTCATTTCAATCGCCACTTTCGACTACGCGCCGCTTTCGGCTCGTCGCCACTCGACTCAATCGTAAGCTGATTTCTGTCGTATTTCGAACACCGATTCGGCCGGCTCTGGAGTCGGTTCCGATCGGCTCAAATTTGCTACGTCACGCTCGATTTCGATTGCCGCTCATTTCTATTGTCATTCATTGATCGCCACTTTCGACTACGCCATTACTTCGACCGATAGCCACTTTCGACTCTCGCGCCACTACATTTCGATCGTACTCGACTCCAATCGCCACTGACTCGATCGCCCATCATTACCAGCGCCACTTGGCTCAATCGCCCTTTCGGCTACATCCACACTCGACTCATTCGCCACTTTCATTCTAGCGCCACTCATTTCAGCGCCACCTGCTCAATGGCCGCTCATTTCGATCGTAGCTCATTATTCATCGCTCGACCTGATCGCCACTTTCGGCTCGATCGCCACTTTCATTTACATCGCCACTCGGCTCAATCGCCACTCGGCTCAATCGCCACTAGGCAACATCGCCACTCGGCTCAATGGCGGTCGGCTCAAATCGCCACTTTCGGCTACCTGATACTCGGCTCAATGTCGGTACTTCGGCTCAGTGCCTTTCGGCTCTGACGCCACTCGACGATCGCCACTAAGCGGCTTATCGCCACTTTCGACTCGATTGCCACTCGGCTAAAACCTTACTTCGACTCGGTCGCCCTTCGGCTCAATGGCCCCCTCGGCTACATCGCCACTCGGCTCAATCGTCACTCGGCTACAACGCCACTCGGCTCAATCGCCACTCGGCTCAATCGCCACGGCTCAATCACCACTTCATTTTCTGTCGCCACTTTCGGTTCACGTACGCCGCCGACCGGTAGCGTCGGGTTCTGAGCCACTCGGCTCGTCGCCCTTTCGGCTCCAATCGCCGCCATTTCGGTCGCCCTCCGCTTCGCGCCACTCGGCTCAATCGCCACTTCGGCTCAATCGCCACTTTCGGCTACAACCGCTCGGCTCCGCGTACCTTTCGATAGCCCTCGGCTCAATGTACTCATTACATCGCCCTTTCGGCTCGTCGCCCTTTCATTTCGATCGCCACTTTCGGCTACATCGCCCTCGGCTCAATCGCCACTCGGTACACCAAGCGCTTCTACTGACTCGATCAGCCACTCATTTCGGTCATGCTTGGGCTACATCGCCACTCATTTCGATCGCCACTCGACTCAATTGCCACTCGGCTCAATCGCCACTTGGCTACACCGCCACTCGGCTCAATCGCCACTCGGCTACATCGCCACTCGGCTCAATCGCCACTCGGCTCAATGGCCCCTCGGCTCAATGGCCCCTCGGCTACATCGCCACTAGGCTCAATGGCCCCTCGGCTACATCGCCACTCGGCTCAATCGCCCCTCGGCTACATCGCCACTCGCTCATCGCCTTCATTTCAATCGCCCGCTCGGCTCAATCCACCACTCGGCCTCTGGCGCCCTTTCGGCTCAATCGCCACTTCGACTCAATCGCCACTCGCTCAATCGCCACTTTCATTTCTGCGCCGCATTTCCGGTCGCCCTAGGCTCTGGCGCCCTCTGCTCAACCGCCACTCGGCTCAATGGCCGCTCAGCTACATCGACACTCGGCTCAATCGCGGCCGATTTGCCGCCCTTTCGGCTCGATAGCCGCCGACTGCGCGCCACTAGGCTCGTCGCCCTTAGGCTACATCGCCGCTCGGCTCAATCGCCCTTTCGGCTCAGTAGCCACTTTCGGCTGAATCGCCCTCGGCTCAATCGCCACTTTCGGCTACATCGCCCACTCGACTCGATAGCCACTTTCGATTTGCAAACGTACTTCATTCCAATCATACTCGATACCGTTATGCTGGGCTACATCGCCCTCGGCTCCCGATTGCCCACCATTTTCCGCGTCACTCGGCTCAATCCCCACTTTCGGCTACATCCCGCACCGACTCAATTGCCACTCATTCTAACGCCCTCAGACTCAATCAGCGCTCGACTACATAAGCCACTTTCATTTCGATAGCCACTTTCGGCTACAACGCCACTTCGGCTCGATCGCTAATGAACAATTCTTCGATACGCTCGCCGCCGACCGATCAATACACTCAATCAATGCGTACTTTCGACTCGATCGTACTTCCGGCTTCTAGCGTACTTGGGCTCAATCGCCGCCATTACGCCGTACTTTTCGACCGGTCGCCACTCGGCTCCAGTAGCCGCTCGGCTACAAGCGCCACTCGACCAATCGCTGACTAGGCTCAATCGCCACTTTCGGATGATACACGCCACTCGTCAATGCATGTCATTGTCATCCCCTCGACTACAATGCCACTTTCGGCTCAATCGCCACTCGGCTACATCGCCAACTGGGCTCGTCGCCCTTTCGGCTACATAAGCCACTCATTTCGATCGCCAGCGGGCTCCCATCACCGCTCGACTCGATCGCCCTTTGGGCTCTGGCGCCACTTTCGGCTCAACGCCACCGACCGTAGCCTCGGCTCAATCGCCACTCGACTCCAATCGCCACTCGGCTCAATCGCCACTCGGCTCAATAGCCCCTCGGCTACATCGCCACTCGGCTCAAACGCCACTAAAACGATCGCCACTCATTTCAATCGCCTTCATTTCAGTCGCCCTAATTACATCGCCCCGCTGTTTCAATCGCCCTTTCGGCTCGTCGCCCTTTCGGCTCAATAGCCCCTCATTTACATATACTCATTTCAATCCCTTGACTTCGGCTCAATCGCCACTTTCGGCTGTATCCCTCGGATCAATTGCCACTTTCGGCTAACACGCCACTCGACTCCCGATCGCCAGCGGGTTTACATGCGCCCGGTCATTTCGGTGCAACCATTTCTGGCGCCGCACCGACCGTCGCCCTTTCGGCTACGCCATACTTTCGGCTTTATCGCCACTCGACTCAATATCCACTGGCTGCGCCCGCCGTCTCGCCCTTTTTCGGCTCGATCGCCCTTTCGGCTCGGTCGCCCACTTTCGACTCTGGCGCCACTTTCGGCTCAGCGGCGCACCGACTCAATAGCCACTTTCATTTCGGTATACTCGGTACATGGCTACTCGGCTCAATCGCCACTCGTCGTCGCTCTCGACCGATCGCCCTTTCCCGGCTACATCGCCCTTTCGCCTCAACGCCACCGCATTTCGATGCTTCGTCGATTGCCACTCGGCTCAGTCGCCCTTTCGGCTACATGTCGCGATCGGCTGCGCGCCACTGGCTCCAGCGCCACTCACATTTCGGTGCCACTCGGCTCAATCGCCCTTTCGGCTACATCATGATCGGCTCAATCGCCCTCGGCTCAATCGCCCTACATTTCAATCGCCACTTTCGGCTCAGCCGCCACTTAGCTCATCGTACTCGACTCACTCATACTCGTCTCACGCCACTCGTCTAAATCGCCACTCGGCTCAATCGCCACTGGGCTACATCGCCACTCGGCTCAATTACCACTCGGCAACAGCGCCACTCGGCTCAATCGCCACTCGGCTACATCCCCACTCGGCTCAATAGCCACTGTTTCTAAGCATGCTGTTTCGATCGCCACTTTCGACTACATCGCCACTCGGCTCAATAGCCACTCGGCTACAACGCCACTCGGCTCAATCGCTACTCGGCTCAATTGCTTCTGCGGCTACATGCGCCACTTTCATTTCGATCGCCACTTTCGGCTCAATTGCCCACTCGGCTCAATCGCCACTTTCGATAAAACGCCACTCGTTCAGCGCCACTAGGCTCGATCGCCACTTTCGGCTCTGGCAATACTCATTTCGATGCGCCACTCGACTCAATCGCCACTAAAATACATCGCGGTCGACTCAGTGCCGCCGACTGCTCGCCACTAAAACCGATCGCCACTTTCGGTACATCGCCATAGACTTATCGCCCTTCATTTAAATATCCACTTTCGACTCTGGCCTTTTTCATTTCGATCGCCACTTTCGGCTCAATTGCCCCTCATTTCTGTCGCCACTTTCGGCTCGATCGCCGCTCTGACTCTGGCGCCACTCGGCTCAATCGCCGCCGACTCCAATATCCCTTTCGGCTGCGCCACTCGGCTCAATCACCGCAAACTCAGTGCCCCTCGGCTACATCGCCACTCGGCTCAATAGCCACTCGGCTACAACGCCACTCGGCTCAATCGCTACTCGGCTCAATTGCTCCTCAGCTACATCGCCACTCGGCTCAATCGCCACTCGGCTCAATCGCCACTCGGCTCAATCGCCCTCGGCTACAGCGCCACTCGGCTCATGCTGGGCTCAATCGCCACTTTCGACTGCGCCTTCTGGCTCAATCGCCACTCGGCTCAATCGCCATTGCGTTTATCCTTGATCGGCTCAATTGCCGCTCGACTCTGGCTATACTCGACTCGATCGCCCTTTGGCTACGCCGGCCTTCATTTATCGCCGCACCGGCTCAATATCCACTTTCGGCTACAAACGCCCTTTCGGCTCGATCGCCGCACCGACCGGTGCCCCTCGGCTACATCGCCGCTCGGCTCAGCGCCAACGAAATTTGAATCGCCACTGGCTGCCGCCGCCGGCTCGATCTTTCGGCTCAATCGCCACTCGGCTACGCGCCACTCGGCTCTCAATCGCCGGCAAACAATCGCCACTCGGATACACCGCCCTTTCGACTGGTAGCCACTCGGCTCGTCGCCCTCGGCTCGTCGCCACTAGGCTACATCGCCGGTCATTTCGATTGCCACTTTCGGTTCGCGCCCTTTCGGCTCAATCGCCCACTTTCGGCTACATAAGCCACTACGGCTATCATGCGGGCTCAATATCCACTTTCGGTTCTGACGCCGCCGACGATCGCCCTTTCGGCTCGGTGCCCCTCGACTCTGTCGCCACTGGCTCCAGCGCCCGCTAAATTTGAATCGCCGCACCGGCTACGCCGCCACTCGGCTCCATCGCCACTCGGCTCAATCATGCTCGCTCTGGCGCCCTCGGCTCAATCCTGACCCCAAACCGATCGCCCTTTCAGTCGCCCTTTCGGCTCAATCGCCGCTCGGCTCGTCGCCCTCCGGCTCGATCGCCCTTTGCTACGCCATGTCGGTGATCGCCCCTCGATACAATGCCACTTTCGGCTCAATCGCCCTTTCGGCTACGCCATGCCCAGGCTCAATCGCCGCCGGCTACATCGCCACTCGGCTCAGTCATGCCCAGGCTCGATCACCACTCGGCTCGATCGCGGTGCAGACTCTGGCGCCACTGAAACTCGCGCCACTCGGCTCCATCGCCACTCGGCTCAATCGCCACTCGGCTCAATGGCCCCTCGGCTCAATGGCCCCTCGGCTACATCGCCACTCGGCTCAATGGCCCCTCGGCTACATCGCCACTCGGCTCAATCGCCCCTCGGCTACATAGCCCTCATTTCTATCGCCCTCGACTCAATCGCCCTCGACTCCAATCCTGCCCTTTCGGCTACAAACGCCACTCGGCTCAATGCCCTTGACTGTTCGCCACTCTGTCGAAATGCATGCGCCGGCTGCAAACGCCGCCGACCGATGTACTGGCTGCAAGCGCCGCTGCGCTCCCGCCGCCCACCTCGGCTCAATAGCGCTCAATCATCGACACTCGGCTCAATCGCGGCCGGGCTGCCATCACCGGCTCAATGGCAGCCCTCGAGTACCGCGCCACTAGGCTCAATAAGCCACTAGGCTACATCGCCACTCGGCTCAATCGCCACTTTCGGCTCAATCGCCGCTTCGGTACAGATAAGCCACTTTCGGCTCAATCAGCCACTCGGCTACATGCATCGCACCATTCGACCACTGTTTCTAGCGCCACTCATTTCGATCGCCACTCGACAATCATGTACAGGGAACACATCGGCCACTCGGCTCAGTGCCTCAAATCTGAAGCGCCATCATTCGATCCCATTTCCATTGCGTCACCTCAGGTTCAGTTGCATAAAACATAACCACTCGAACTGAATGCCATAAATATAGTGACGACGCCGCTGAACCGTCGACGTGAACCGTTGCCTCGACTATATGCTCAAACAAATGTTCGACTCGATAATACCTCGACTCGATCGTATATTTCTGTATCGCGGACTCGATCATCGCTCATTCACATCGCCACTTTCATTTCGATCGCCGCTCGACTCGGTCGTAACTCATTTCTGGCATCACTCATTCGATCGCCTTGGGCTCGATCGTACTCGGGATGCACGTATCACTCGTCGATCGTAATCATTGTCATCCCTCATTTCGCAGTGCCCGCCGGCTGATCGCGCTCGGCTACATACGCCCGCGCGGGCTCGGTCGCCCTTTCGGCTACATCGCCGCACTCGGCTGTCATGCCCCGGGCTCGATCACCGCCGGCTCGTCGCCAGCAGGCTCGCGCCACTCGGCTCCAAACGCCACTCGGCTCAATCGCCCTTTCGGCTCAATCGCCCTCATTTCAATCGCCCTTTCGGCTCAATCGCCCTCGGCTCGATAGCCCCTGTTTACATCGCCCTCGCTCAAGCATCTCGCTCAATCGCCGCTCATTTCAATCGCCCCTCGGCTCAATCGCCCCTCGGCTACATCGCCACTCGGCTCAATCGCCCGCCGACTCAATGCGCCACTTTCGACCGATAGCCCCTCGGTACACATCGCCGCCGTCAATCGCCTTCGACCGATCGCCGCCGACTACATAAATCCCGCCGGATCAATCGCTGCTCGGTACGCCGCATCCACTTCGACCGATCGCCCGCGGGAACACGCCACGCTGGTCGGCTCAGTTACCTTCGGCTACAACGCCACTCGGCTCAATCGCCACTCGGCTACATCGCCACTCGGCTTTATCGCCACTCGGCTCAATATCCGGCTCATTTACCAGCGCCACTGCGTCTCAATCGCCGCCGACCGATCGCCACTCGACCGATCGCCGCACCATTACAACGCCCTTTCGGCTCGGCGACGTCGGCTCAATAGCCACTCGGCTCAATCGCCACTCGGCTACATGGCTACTCGGCTCAATCGCCGCCGACCGGTCGCCTCGACTCGATCGCCACTTTCGGCTACGCCGCCCTCGCCTGACGCCACGGCTCAATAGCCACTCGGCTCAATTGCCGCTCGGCTCAATCGCCACTGACTACGCCATGTCGGCTGCGCGCCCTTTCGACTCAACGCCCGCTGACTCAATTGCCACTCGACTCAATCGCCACTTTCGGCTACATAAGCGATCGGCTCAATCTTCCCTCGACTCAATCGCCACGGCTCTCGGTCGCCACTCGGCTCAATCGCCGCCGTTTACATAGCCACTCGGCTCTCACCTCGCCGCACAAATACGCTCGCGCCACTCATCTAAATCGCCGCACTCGGCTCAATGCATGCCCCGGGCTACATCGCCACTCGGCTCAATTACCACTCGGCAGCGGCGCCCTTTCGGCTCGTGTCGCCTCGGCTACATCCCAGCACCATTTCGATAGCCGCGCTTCATTTCTGCGCCACTCGACTCAATCGCCGCTCGGCTACGCGTCGCCACTTCATTTCCGGCCAGCCCTTTCGGCTGCGCCACTCGGCTCAATCGCTACTCGGCTCAATTGCTTCTCAGCTACATCGCCACTCGGCTCAATCGCCACTCGGCTCAATTGCCACTCGGCTCAATCGCCACTCGGCTAAAACGCCACTCGTCTCAACGCCACTAAGGCTGATCGCCCGCTGCGGCTGCGCCCTTCGACCAATCGCCACTCGACTCAATCGCCACTAGGCTACATCGCCGTCGGCTCAATTGCCGCTTTCGGCTACATCGCGCCGACCGATCGCCGCTTCGGCTACGCCGCCACTCGGCTTTATCGCCACTTCGACAAATATCCACTTTCGGCTAGCGCCCTCGACTCGGTAGCCACTCGGCTCAATTGCCCCTGTTTACACTCGCCCTCGGCTCAATCGCCACTCGGCTACAACGCCACTCGGCTCAATGCCACTCATTTCGATATCCACTCGACTCTGGCGTAGCTCCGACTCGATCGCCGCGGCTCAATTTACCCCCTCGGCTACATCGCCGCTCGGCTCAATAGCCACTCAGCTTCTAAACGCCCTTTCGGCTCAATCGCTACTCGGCTCAATTGCTCCTCAGCTACATCGCCGCCGACTGTCGCCCTTTCGGCTCAATACGCCACTTTCGGCTGTCATCACTCGACTACAAGCGCCGCTCGGCTCCAGCGCCACTTGGGCTCTCGATCGCCACTTTCGGCTACAACGCTTCACTCGGCTGATCGCCACTCGACTCGATAAGCCATTAAGGCTACATCGCCCGATCGATCAATTGCTCATTTCGCGCCACTCGACTCAATCGCCCTTCGGCTACATCGCCCTTTCGACTTTATCGCCACTCGGCTCAATATCCCTTTCATTTACAAACGCCACTGGACTCGATCGCCCGCAAACCGGTGCCCCTCGGCTACATCGCCACTCGGCTCAACGCCACTGGGCTGAATCGCCACTCGGCTACATCGCCACTCGGCTCAATCGCCACTCGGCTCAATCGCCCTTTCGGCTCGCGCCCTCGACTGTCGCCTTCGGCTCAATCGCCACTTTCGGTCTACGCCACTCGGCTCAATCGCCCTCAGCTCAATCGCCGCCGGCTCGATCGCCACTAATTTACATCGCCGGTCGGCTGGTACCACTCCGGATCTAAGCGCCGCCGACGATCGCCACTCGGCTACATCGCCACTCGGCTTCTCATGTTGGGCTCAATATCCACTCGGCTACGCATACTCGGCTCAATCGCCACTCGGCTCAGTGCCCCTATTTCATCGCCACTCGGCTCAAGCATGCCCAGGAGTGAATCGCCACTCAGGCTACCCCGCCACTCGGCTCCATCGCCACTCGGCTCAATCGCCACTCGGCTACAACGCCACTCAGCTCAATCGCAACTAGGCTCAATCGCCACTCAGATACACCGCCACTCGGCTCAATCGCCACTCGGCTCAATCGCCACTCGGCTCAATCGCCGCCTTTCATCGCCCAGTCATTGATACGCCCCTCGGCTACAATGCCCTTTCGACTCTCGATCAGCCACTCGGCTCGCCATGGGCTCAATTGCCACTCGGCTACATCGCCACTCGGCTCAATCATCGCGGGCTCAATCACCTGACTCGGTCGTAGCGGGCTCTGCGCTCACTCGGCTCAAACGCCACTCGGCTCAATCGCCACTCGGCTCAATCGCCACTCGGCTCAATCGCCACTCGGCTCAATCGCCCCTCGGCTACATCGCCACACGGCTCAATCGCCACTCGGCTCAATCGCCACTCGGCTCAATTGCCACTCGGCTCAATCGCCACTCGGCTCAATAGCCCCTCGGCAACGCTCGCCCTTTCGGCTCAATCGCCTTCGGCTCAATGCGCCCGCCGACTACATCGCCACTCGGATCAATGCGCCGCCGGCTACAACGCCACTCGTGTCGCCAACGGGCTACATCGCCGGTCGGCTCAATTACCCAACTTCGGCTGCGCCACTCGGCTCAATCGCCACTTTCAGCTGCATCAATACTTCATTTATCGCCACTGGCTCAATATCGCACTCGGCTACAAGCGCCGCTCGTCTCAATGTAACCGACGATCGCCACTTTCGGCTACAAGCGCCACTCGGCTCAATCGCCACTCATTTCCGATCGCCACTTTCGGCTCAATCGCCACTTTCGACTCTGCGCCACTCGGCTCAATGACACTTCGGCCGATAGCCACTCGGCTCAATCGCCACTCGGCTACATGGGCACACTTTCGATCAATCGCCCTCATTTCAATCGTATCTCATTTCAGTCGCCTCGTTTACTGCTCGCCACTAATACCTCAGCGCCACTCGACTCAATGGCCACTCGGCTCCAATCGTACTCGACAACATGGCGGCCTTCGACTCGATCATCACTCGACTCCGATCGCCTCGACTCGATCGCCACTCGACTATATCATACTTTCGGCTCCATCGCCACCGACTCCCATCGCCCGCTCGGCTACAAACGCCGCCGGCTGTCGCCACTCGGCTCTCGATCAGCCACTTTCGGCTACAAGCGCCACTCGTCTCAATCGCCGCCGACTCAATGGCCCCTCGGCTATCGCCACTCGACTCGTCGCCGCTCGGCTCGGTCGCCGCCGGCTCGTCGCCACTTTCGGCTCTGCGCGCCACTACGGCTCCGCTGACACCTAAACCGATAGCCGCCGGCTCAATCGCCGCTCGGTACATAGCTACTGGCTCAATATTTTTCGACTCAATGTCGCCTCTCGACTCGATCGCCACTCGGCTACATAATACTCGCCTCAGCCCTTTGGGCTCAATCGCCCACTCGGCTACATCGCCGCCGACCGATCGCCGCTCGACCATGTCGCCGTCGACGTCGCCCTTTCGACCAATATCCCGCTTTCGGCTACAAGCGCCACTTCATTTCCAATCGCCACTCGGCTCAATTGCCCCTCGGCTACATCGCCACTCGGCTCAACGCCACTGGGCTGAATCGCCACTCGGCTACATCGCCACTCGGCTCCATCGCCACTCGGCTCAATCGCCACTTTCGGCTACCTGGCAGCCCTCGACTCAATCCTTGACTAGGCTCAATCGCCACTTTCGGATACCGCCAGCCACTCGGCTCAATCGCCACTCGGCTCAATCGCCACTCGACTCAATCGCCACTTGGCTACATTCATGATCATTGATCGTATAAATTTCTACGGTGCCACTCGACCGATCGCCGCTTCGGCTACATATCGCTGGGCTTGATCAGCCGCACCATTCTGTCATCACTCGACTCAATCGTCAGGCTCAATCCCTTTCGGCTCAATCGCCCTTTGGGCTACAAACGCCACTCGGCTCCATCGCCACTCGGCTCCATCGCCACTCGGCTCAATCGCCACTCGTCTCAATCGCCACTCGGCTCAATCGCCACTCGGCTCAATCGCCACTCGGCTCAATCGTAGCCCCTCGGCTACATCGCCACTCGCTCAATCGCCACTAAATAATCGCCACTCGGCTCAATCGCCACTCGGCTCAATCGCCACTCGGCTCAATAGCCCCTCGGCTACATCGCCACTCGGCTCAATCGCAACTCGGCTCAATCGCCACTCGGCTACATCGCCACTCGGATCAATCGCCACTTTCGGCTACAAGCGCCACCGACTCCAATCGCCTTTGGGCTACATCGCCCGATCGGCTCAATTTACCCAGCTTCGAGTACACAACGCCACTCATTTCAATCGCCACGCCGACTACATCGCCACTCGCATTTTATCGCCACTCGGCTCAATATCCACTTTCGGCTACAACCGCTCGTCCTCAATCGCCCTTTCCATTTCAGTCATACTTTTCGGCTCTGGCCCTCGGCTCAATCGCCACTCGGCTCGTCGCCACTCGGCTGGCGCCGCTCGGCCATGACACTCGGCTCGATAGCCCTCGGCTCAATCGCCACTTTCGGCTACATGGCTACTCATTTCAATCGCCCTTTCATTTCGATCGCCTCGGCTCGATCGCCACTCGGCTACATCGCCACTCGCCCGCAGCCGCACCGACTCAATAGCCACGCCGGCTCGAATCGCCGCTTCGGCAACATGGCGGTAAACGATATCACTGACTCTTGTCGCCTCGGCTCGGTATACTGACTATATCGCCGCTGGCTCCATGTGCTGAAACCCGCCGCCCTCGGCTCTGCGCCACTTTCATTTCCGATCGCCACTCGGCTCAATCGCCACGCCGCTACAACGCCACTCGTCAATCGCCCTCGACTCGATGGCTGGCTACATCGCCACTCGGCTCAATCGCCGCTCGGCTCGTCGCCACCGGCTCGGCGCCACTGGCTCAACATTTTCGGCTCAATAGCCACTTTCGGCTCGGTAGCCACTGTTACGCGGCTACTGGCTCAATCGCCACTCATTTCGATCGTCTCCGGCTCGTCGCCACTCAGCTACGCCATACTCGCCTCCGCGCCACTCGGCTTTCAATAGCCCTTTCGGCTGTCGCCACTCAGCCCGACATAAGCGACTCGGCTCCAATCGCCCTCGGCTCAATCGCCGCCGGCTCAATCGCCTCTCGGCTCCAATGCCCTTTCGGCCCATAGCACTCGGCTCCATCGCCCGCTCGGCTCCATCGCCCTTTCGGCTCGGTCGCCACTCGGCTCAATCGCCCTCGGCTACTATGCTTGGGCTACATCGACCTCGGCTCAATCGCCACTCGGCTGTCCTTTTCGACTCAATCGCCTCGTAAATCGCCTCGGCTCAATGTCGCCCTTTCGGCTACATCGCCACTCGGCTCCATCGCCCTCGAAACAATGCGCCACTTTCATTTCGATCGCGGCTCGGCTACGCATGGGCTACATCGTCACTCGGCTCGTCGTACTCGGCTCCAATGGCCACAGGCTACGCCGCCCTTTTCGGCTCAATAGCCACTTTCGGCTCAATCGCCATTTCGGCTCAATTGCCCCTCGACTAATCGCCACTACGACTCAATCGCCACTCATTAATAGCCACTGAAGCTACATCGCCCTTTCGGCTCAGTGCCCTTTCGACTCTGAAGCCCTTTCGGCTCGATCGCCACTTCGGCTACATCGCCACGCACTCCGGCTCAATAGCCCTTCATTTCTCGCGCCACTCGACTCAATAAGCTACTTTCGGCTCAATGGCCCTCAAGCTGTCGCCACTCGACGTCGCCACTCGACCGATCGCCACTTCGACAAATCGCCCTTTCGGCTACAACGCCACTCAAACCAGCGCCCGCTGGGCTCGGTCGCCCACTTTCGGCTACGCCAGCCCTTTCGGCTTTCAATCGCCACTCGGCTCCATCGCCACTCGGCTCAATCGCCACTCGGCTCAATCGCCACTCGGCTCAATCGCCACTCATTTCGGTGCCTCGGCTGTCATCTTTCGGCTCGTCATGCCTGTTTAATAGCCGCACTCGGCTACATCGCCGCTCGGCTCAGTGCCACTCTGTCTAAGTACTTTCGGCTCCACTCGGCTACATGTCACTCATTCAATAGCCCTCGGCTACAACGCCACTCGGCTCAGTGCCACTCGTCTCAATCGCCACTTTCGGCTACCGCCACTTGGCTCCGTCGCCACTCATTTCCGATCGCCCTCGGCTCAATCGCCCTCGGCTCCAATCGCACTCATTTCTGACGCCACTTTCGGCTCAATCGCCACTTTCGACTACATCCCCACTTCGTCCGACCATCACTCGTACAGCCGCCGACTCAGCGCCACCTGCTCAATGGCCGCCATTTCCGTCGCCACTCGACTACGCCAGCGCCGGCCTGATAGCCACTACGACTCGGCTCGCCACTCGGCTACATGCGCCACTCGTGATCGCCCTTTCGACCGATCATGCTTAAGCGGTATGTCGCCACTCGGCTCAATGGCGGTCGATACGTATTTTCATTTCGCGCCACTCATTTCAATCGCTACTCGACTCGATTCTTGACTCATTCTAAACGCCACTCGACCGATCGTACTAAGCGACGGTACGCCGCCGACTCGATTGCCGCTCGGCTAAAACGCCACGCCATTTCGATATTTTCGACGATGGCCCCTCATTTCATGTCGCCACTCGGCTCAATCGCCACTCGGCTACAACGCCACTCGACTCGATCGCCACTGTTTCGATCATACCGTTTCAGTGATCGCCACTCATTTCGATCGCCCGCTCATTTCATCGCCCTCGGCTCAATCGCCACTCGGCTCGCGCCCTTCATTTCAGTCGCCACTCGACTCAATCATCACTCATTCAATCGCCCTGCCTTCGCGCCACTCATTTCAGTCATCACTCGACCACATCCACTCGACTCAATCGCCACTCGGCTACATCGCACCGACCAGCCACCTTTGCTCAATGGCCATAAACCGATCGCGCTTTCGACTACATCGCCCGCCGGCTGTCGCCGCTCGGCTCAATGCGCCCTTTTCGGTACATCAGCCACTTTCGGCTCAATGCGCCACTCGGCTCTGACGCCCGCGACTCGATGTCGCCGCCATTTACCGTTAAGCCCGCGCTGGTTTACATCGCCCTCGACTCCGTCATGCTACGACTCAATTGCCACTTTCGGCTGTTCGCCACTTGGCCACCGCCACCGACCGATCGCCCTTTCGACTACCGCCCGCCGACGATGCGCCACTCGGCTCAATGGCCCCTCGGCTCAATGGACCCTCGGGTATATCGCCACTAGGCTCAATGGCCCCTCGGCTACCTTAAGCCACTCGACTCGATCGCCCTGCATTTCACGTGGCCACTTTCGACCATGGCCGCACCGACCGATCGCCCTTTCGACCGATCACCCGCTTCCGACTCTCTGGCGCCGCCGTCAATCGCCGCCGACTCGATCGCCACTGCGCTCAATCGCCCGCTTTCGGCTCCTGGCAGCCACTTTCGGCTCGATCGCCCACTGGAGCTCTGGCGCCCTGCGCTCGGCCGCGCTCTTAAACGATGGCGCTTCGACTACGCCGACGCCGACGATCGCGGCCCCGGGGCTGCCGCCGCTCCGGCTGATAGCCCGCTCGACTGCGCGCCACTCGACTCGTCGCCCGCTGACTACGCCATACTCGGCTCATCGCCCTTTCGGCTCAATACGCCACTCGGCTGAATCGCCTGTTTCCGATCGCCACTCGATACATGCGCCACTCGGCTCGATGTCGCCCACTCGAGATTCTGGCGCCCGCTCGGCTCGATCATACACTCGGCTCAATCGCCGCGGGCTACATCGCCTTTACCGGCTCCAATTGCCACTTTCGACTACAACGCCACTCCGCTCAATCCCCTTTCTCGGCTACATCCCTTTCGACTCAGTGCCACTTTCCGGCTACTGGCGCTTCTTTCGACTCAATCGCCGCCAGGCTACATCGCCCTTCATTTCGATAGCCACTTTCGACTTCTGGCCTTTTCGGCTCAATCGCTAATCAGCTCAATTGCCCCTCAGCTACATAGCCCTTTCGGCTCAATGTCATACTTCGGCTCAATCGCCACTCGGCTCAATGCCACTTTCATTCTGTGGCGCCAGCGGACTCGATCGCCTTTCGGTACATCGCCCTCGACTCGATAAGCCACCAATCAATGTCAGCCCGCACGACTACCTAGCGCCCTCGGCTCAATCATGACTAAGGCGCCGATGCCCTCGGATACACCGCCGCCATTGATCGCGATCGGTGATCGCCCCTACGACAGTATACTCGACTCGTCGCCACTCTGCTTCATCATGCGGGCTCTCCGATGCCGCACCGGCTACATGCAGCCACTTTCGACCGATCATGCGAACCGATCACCGCCGACCGGTCGTAGCGGGCTACAACGCCGCCGGCTCCGCGCCACTGCGGCTCAATCGCCCTTTCGGCTCAATACGCCCTTTCGACTCGATCGCCACTTTCGACCGGTCGCCACTTCGGCTCAATCGCCCTTTCGGCTCAATGTAGCCCCTCGGCTACATCGCCACTTTCGGCTGAAACGCCACTGGCTCAATCGCCCTTCGACAAATCATTTTTCATTTCCGGTCGCCACTCGGCTCAATCGCCGCTCGACTCCAATCATTCGATACATAGCCACTCGGCTCGATCGCCACTCGTCCAATCGCCACTCATTTCGATGGCCCCTCGGCTACGCGTCGCCACTCGGCTGTCAGCGGCTTCGGCTCAATCGCCGCACGGCTACATCGCCCTTTCGGATCAATCGCCGCTCGGTGGCTCACGCCCGCTCGGCTCGATGCATGCTGGGCTCACATCGCCCGGTCGGCTCAATTGCAACTTCGGCTACGCGTACCATTTCGGTCATGCACCGACCACAGCGCCGCCCTTCGACTGCTCGCCACTCGGCTCCAATATCCACTCATTTGCAAACGCCACTCGTCTGTCGCCGCTCGGCTCGATCGCCACTCGGCTCAATCGCCACTTTCGACCGATCAGCCCTTTCGGCTAAGCGTACTCGGCTCGACGCTCGACTCGATAGCCACTCGGCTCAATCGCCACTCGGCAACATGGCGACTCGGCTCAATCGCCACTCGGCTCAATCGCCTCGACCGATCGCCGCACCGGCTTCTACGCCGCCACTCGCCTCCAGCGCCACTTTCGACCGATAGCCACTCGACCGGTGCCGCTCGGCTCAATCGCCACTTTCGGTACACATCATGATCGACTACAACGCCACTCGGCTCAACGCCACTCGGCTCAATTGCCACTCGGCTCAATAAGCCACTTTCATTTACATCGCGATCGACCGATCGCCGCTCGGCTCCAGTCGCCCTGCGACTCGATCGCCACTCGACTCGATCATTACTTGGCTACGCCGCGCTCGACTCAATCGCCACTGACTCGATGTCACTCATTTCGATCGCCACTCGTCGTGCATACGATGGGCTACATCGTACTGTTCGTCGCCACGCCGGCTCAATCGCCCTTGGCTACATCGCCACTTTCGGCTTGAGTCGCCACTTTCGGCTGTCGCCACTCGGCTCAATGCGCCCTCGGCTGCGCCCTCCGGCTCAATCGCCACTCGGCTACCGCCCACTTTCATTTCGATCGCCACTACGGCTCAATCGCCACTTTCGGCAACATCGCCACTTTCATTTCATCGCCACTCGCTCCCAGTCGCCCGGCTGAAATTTCTGTCGACACTCGACTCAATCGCCCTTTCTGACTCATTCGCCCTTGGCTACATCGCCGCACTACGACCGGTCGCCCTTCGGCTATCGCGCCACTCGACTCGATATTCACTCATCTACATCGATCACCGACTCGATCCACCACTTTCGGCTGCGCGCCCTTTCGGCTCAATCGCCACTTCGACCGATAGCCCCTCGGTACATCGCCGCTCGGCTCATTTTCGGTTACCGCCGCTCGACTACCGCCCTTTCGACTCAATCGCCCGCTCGGCTTTCAATCGCCTGACTCTGACACCGCCGGCTCAGCTCGCCGCCGGCGCCACGCCGGCTTTCGGTCACCACTCGGCTCAATCGCCATTCGGCTACACCACCACTAGGCTCAGTAGCCCTTTCGGCTCAATCATGGCTTGTTTACCACATGTCGGCTCAATCGCCGCGCTCGCCCTCTGGCGCCACTGGCTCAATCGCCACTGCTCAATGCGTACCGATACCTGACCACCGACCAATCGCCCACTCGAGTACACCACCCACCGCTCGGCTCAGTAGCCGCCGACCGATAACCACTGCAGCTCTGGCGCCACTGCGACAATCGCCGCGAAACCGATCGCTGGCTTCGACAATCGCCACTTTATTACCGCCTTTTCATTTCGTCGCCCGCTACTTTACCGCGCCCTTTCCGACAATTGCCGCTCATTTCTTACGCCCGCTCGGCTCAATCGCCACTCATTTCTTACCGCCCTTTCGGCTCGATCATACACTAGGCTCAATCGCCACTCATTTCTGCGCCACTCGGTTCCGTGCGCCACTCGGTTCAATCGCCGCTCGTTGAATATCTCGACTACATAGCCCACTGGCTGTCGCCCTTTCGGCTCATGCGCCGCTTCGCTTTACCGGCGCTTCGGCTGTCGCCCTCGGCTCGGTCGCCCTTTCGGCTACGCGTATTTTCGGCTGTCGCCCCTGGCTGCGCGCCACTGTTCCTGGCCTTCGGCTCAATCGCCTCGGCTCGGTCGCCCACTTTCGCTCTGACGCCCGCCCGGTTGTCGCCACTCGACTCGGTCGCCCTCGGCAAGCGCCCCTCGGCTACCGCCACCTGCTCAATCGCCGCTCGGCTGTCTTGGCTGTCGTCGCGCTCGGCTACCGTATTCGGCTCAATCTCCCACTTTCATTTCAATCGCCACTCGGCTACATCGCCACTCCCGGCTCAATAAGCCCGCTCGGCACCGATCACCGCTCGGCTCAATGCGCCGCGGGTACGCCGCGATCGACCGATCGCCGCTGTTCGATCGCCGCCGCACCGATCGCCCGCCGGCTCAATCGCCTGGGCTACATCAACCTTCGGCTGTTCGCCCGCACCGACCAATCGCCCGCGGCTACGCCGCCCTTTCGGCTCGATCATGCTTCGGCTATAACGCCACTCGGCTCAATCGCCCGCTCGGCTACGCCGTCCGCACCGGCTCGATCACCGCACCGACTCTGACGCGCCGGGCTGTTATCACTCGGCTCAATAGCCTCGACTACATCGCCACTTTCGGCTCGTGTCGCCACCGACCATTCGCCCTTTCAAAACACACGCCCTCGGCTCAATCGCCCTCGGCTCAATCGCCCGCCGGCTACACCGCCCGCCGGCTCAATCGCCGCCCGGCACCGATAGCCGCGGCTCTGACGCCACTGCGGCTCAATCGCCACTGCACCGCGTCCTCGGCTCGTCGCCCGCGAAACCGATCGCCACTTTCGGCTACCGCAACAATCCCAGCCCGACCGGTAACCACTTTCGACTCTGCGCCACTTTCGGCTCAATGCCATCGACTCGATCATCACTCGGCTCAATCGCCTTGGTACACCGCCACTTTCGGCTGGCAGCGCTCGACCTGGCGCCCTTTCGGCTCAATCGCCACTCGGCTACACCGCCACTCGACTGCATCCGCCGGCTACCGCCAGCCGCTCGGCTCAATCGCCACTTTCGGCTCAATCGCCTGATAATTGCCACTCGGCTCACTCGCCACTCGACTCGGTGCCGCTTCCGGGCTACGTAGCCTTCGACTCAAATCGCCACTCGACTCCAGTAAGCCAGGGCTACATGTTCGGCTCCAGTAGCCGCACCGACCGTTAGCCACTTGGCTACATGTCGCCGCCGACAATTAGCCACTCGTTTTCGATAGCCACTCCGGCTCGATCGCCACTCGAATATTAGCCACTCGAATCCGAAATCAGCCACTCGATCGGTAGCCACTTCATTTCCCATCCTCCTCTGCTTCGATCACCACTTTCATTCTGGCAGCCACTCGATCAATCGCTCTCGACTCAATGGCCCCTCATTTCGCCTTATGCTCGACCTCAATTAACAGCTCAGTACCTGCCGTAGCTCGTTTGCAGCCACTCGACTCAATCGCCGCAGGCTCAATAATACTCATTTCTACAGCCACTCGATTTTACACCGCCCTCGACTCGATCGCCCTCCATTTCAATCGCCCGCGGCTTCTGGCGCCCGCTCGGCTCAATGTTTCGGCTATTTTCGGCTCGATCATGCCACTCGGCTGTCGCCATTCGGCTACACCACCACGGGCTCAATTCGCCACCGTCAGTGCTTCGACTGGCTACATGTCGGCTCAATGCGCCACTGCTTCTGAAGCGCCGCCGACTCAATCGCGCTCGACTCAATCGCCGCTCGGCTACACCGCCACGCCGGCACCGTCGCCACTTTCGGCTCAATCGCCGCCGACTCTGGCGCCCGCCAATCGATGCCATATTTCAATCGCCACTTCGGCTGATAGCCACTGGCTACAACGCCACTCGGCTGTGCATACTCGGCTCAATGCGCCCTTTCGCTCGATCGCCACTAGGCTACGCCCGCTCCTTCGGTCGCCGCTCCGGCTGCGCGCCCTCGGCTCAATCGCGGCTTCGACTCCGGTCGCCGCTCGAGCTACCAGCGCCACTCGGCTGTTCGTACTCATTACGCCCTGATACCGTCGCCACTTCGGCTGCGCGCCGCTTTCGGCTCGTCGCCCTTCGACTCGGTCGCCACTCGGCTTCCAATCGCCCTTCGACTACCGCCCTCGCTCGTCGCCACTCGGCTACAAACGCCACTCGGTATCGCCACTCTGGCTCAATCGCCACTCGGCTACGCCCTTTCGACTCGTCCATCACTCGGCTGCCGCCACTCGGCTAATCGCCACTCGACTACAAGCGCCGCTCGGTTCGATCTCCACTTTCGGTTCCAATCGCCGCTCGGCTGAATAGCCTCGGCTACGCCATACTTTCGGCTCAATGGCCACTCGTCATCGCCGCTTCGGCTGAACCGGCCTTCGGCTCAATCGCCGCCGGCTCGATCGCCCTCCGGTACCGCCAGCCACTCGGCTCAATGGCCCCTCAGCTACATCGCCACTCGGCTGTCGCCACTTTCGGCTACCGCGCCCCTCGACTGTCCTTATGGGCTCAATCGCCACTTCATTTGCCGCCACTTTCGGCTACACACCACTCGGCTCAATCGCCACTCGGCTCAATCGCCACTCATTTCTGACGCCACTCGGTTCAATCGCCGCACCATTTCGATCGCCACTCGGCTCAATGGCCCCTCGGCTACACCGCCACTTCGGCTGTCATACTTTTCGACAATCGCGCTTCGGCTCAATCGCGCTCGGCTACACATGCCCTTCGGCTCAATCGCCACTCGGCTCAGTAGCCACTGTTTTCGGTAGCCACTTTCATTTCGGTCAGCCACTCGGCTCCCGATCACCCACTTTCGACTCTGGCGCCCGTCGGCTCAATCGCCACTCGGCTCAGTAGCCCTCGGCTCGTCGCCACTTTCGGCTACACCACCACTCGGCTCAATCGCCGCCGGCACATCCCACTTTCGGCTCAATCGCCCTTTCGGTTCGTCGTATGGTACACATCGCCACTCGGCTCAATCGCCACTCGACTCGATCGTACTTGGCTACATCGCCACTCACGCTGGTGCCACTCGGCAATCGCCACTCGACCGATCGCCACTTCGACCGATCAGCCACTGAGCTACAAGCCACTTCGGCTCAATCGCGCGCCGACTCAATCGCCCAACTCGGCTACACCACCCTCCGGCTCAATCGCCACTTTCGGCTACATCGCCACTTTCGGCTCAATCATCGCCGTTTCGTCGCCACTCGGCTCATTCGCCATTGGGCTACATCGCCACTCAATTCAATCAGCCACTCGACCAATCGCCATGGCTACATAAGCCCTTTCGGCGAGTCGCCACGACCAATCATCACTCATTCGATCGCCACTCGACTCGATCGCCACTCATTTCTGACACTTCGACTCAATCATCTGGTACACCGCCACTCGGCTCGGTATTAGCCCTTTCGGCTACCAGCCACTTTCGGTTGCGTCATCCCTCGGCTCAATGCATGCGGGCTACATTGACCTCCCGACTCAATCGCCGCACCGACTCAATCGCCACTTGGCTACGCCGCGCCCGCGGCTCGATGTACTCGGTATAAACGCCGCGTCGATAGCCGCCGGCTACATCGTCACTGTCAATCACCGCCTCGCCACAACGCCACCGGCTCAATCGCCTCGGCTCAGTGCCCCTCGGTACATCGACACTCGGCTCAATCGCCACTCGGCTCAATATTGCCCGGCTCATTCCGCCCTTTCGGCTACACGCCACTGGCTCAATCGCCACTCGGCTCGATCGCCACTGACTGCGCCCGCTCGGCTACCGCAGCCACTGGCTCAATCGCCACTCGGCTCCAATCGCCCTGCATTACAACACCACCATTTCAATCGCCCTTTCGTATCTCGACTCAATAAGCCGCCGACCGATGCGTTCGGCTACACCACCCACTGAACTCTGATGCGCCACTCATTTCAGTAGCCCAACTGGCTACGCCCGATCGACCGTCATGCTCGTCTGGCGCCACTCGGCTCGATCGCCACTTTCGGCTCAATCATCTCGACTACCTGACCACTCGGCTCAATCGCCACTCGGCTACACCACCACTCGGCTCAATTGCCACTCGGCACAATCGCCACTGTTTCTCGCGCCCTCGGCTCAATCGCCACTCGGCTCAATCGCCTTCGACTCCAATCGCCACTAGGCTACGCCCTCTTTGCTCAATCGCCACTTTCG